>BSBN01000637.1:0-1222913 GCA_027924645.1 Cunninghamia lanceolata
GAAGCAGATGAAAATTGCACTCTATGCTTTCATGACTTGTGCTTAGATTGCTTCTATTCCTTATCAGGATTACTAGACCCTTTATGACTCTAGTTTATTAGCCACCAATTATTATGAAATGGGTGGCTTGAGAAGACCGTTATGATTAGTTTTTTCCTATTCATGCATTAGCATTTCTAAAAAATAATCAATGTGGGCATAGTGTATGTCTATCCCATAGTCAATTGATGAGTTTCAAATCTAGAATAGCATGCAACATATTTAGGACCAACTTTGCCTACTATATTGAAAATTAGTTGTATGTTCTTTTTATCGATACCACAATCTTTGAGTTGTGCTCTTAGATCATTGACCTTAGTTGCATAATTTTGCATATTATCAAAACTTTTAGAATCTTGTTGGTAAAATGTGTGTTGTACACCTTGCATAATGCTAAAAATGTAAAAATAAATATTTAATTGTGGTGCATCTTAGAGATGTGAACATCACAATGGGTTAGGCATTCTTTGGGTAACTTATAATCTTGTATGTGACATTGGGATAAATATTTAATGTGGTTATTGCATTCAAAAAATATTTAATACTGGGAAACTTAATACCAAATATTTAATTTAGGTTAATGGTTTAGTGATCTCATGGTTTTGAGGCATATGGTTTATGTAATACCACTTTGTGGTTTTGTGTGCAAGCTTGTCTTTATAAAAGCAAGCACATGAGTAGTTGTTGAGGTTGCTTATTGGCTAAGGTTGGATTGAGTATCTCTTGTAGGTTGCATATGTGATTAGAGGAAGCATGGATTGGGATATGTGGATGCATGGTTCTCATTTGCTTATTCACATGGATTACAACTAGAGTGCTTGGTGCTTTAAGGCCTTGCATGGAGACTCTACAAGTGTATTATAATCTTGTTCATGGAGATAATACATTAAGTTTTGTGGGTGCTTTAGGAAATTGAGTTTTTCCCTTGAGAGGATTTCCCAATGTATATATGGTGGTATGTTTATTATTCTTTTGCATTATGGGTTCTAGATACTTGTTTTGCATATTTTCTCTCATGAGGGTTATTTGGAAATTGTTTATTAATGTTGCAAATTTCCTTTCAAATCTAAGTTCATCAAATCATTATGTATTTGATTGCACCTAATCTCATTAGTTGGACCATGCAATTTGCAATTTTGTCCCATGACTCCCTAAGTGTTGTATAGTTTTTCAATGTGAAAAAGGTCGAGAGAAAAAATGTACATAAATATCCAATTATTTTAGTATTTTCAATGAATCATGCCCTCTTTTCTTTAGGATCTACCAGTTTTAGAAAAGATTCCAATATATAAGGGGTATACGTTCACACATTAAATTATTCCATACATTTTATTTCTAAGATGAATAGTTGTATGGAGTTAAGTGAGGGATCTTAGGATGACCTATTGTATGTTTAGAAGGGAAAAAATAAAACTCAAACTAGAGAAAATGATAACAATCACGCAAACAAAATCCCCCCTCAATTGCTCAATCAAAGAATCCCCTAGAAAATTTTCTTGTGGCACTTTATACTTAGTCATATATAGTTACCACTGCTAAAAATACAAAGTGGACTTGATTTCAATGCTTTTACAAATGTCAAAATTAGGCTATATTGTTGAATATATAATTTTAAATTATAATGAGTACAAACTAACAGCACCACTGTGAAGTACATGAAAAAACATACACAATCAAAAAATGTTACACCTAAGGAAGAGTTTGAATGAACCCAAATAGAGCCTCAAAAGGTCCCAAAATGAGAATTAAGTAGCAACACCTATAATAAATTACAAATCATAAAAAAATCATGCATCCAAATATGAAACTATCTACCACCACAAAGTACATAGAAAAATAACCCAAATCAAATAATACACTAAAAAAGGAGCTTATATGAGTGAAAATAAGGTTATCAAAGTCTAAGTACAAAAGAGAAAACTTCAATCATGGAGGAGGTAAAATTTTCTGCTAAATTTAGTGACTAAAGCTAGATGTAGTGGTCTACTAGCTATAGATATTTACCAAGTAAATGTAGAATGACAACCAACTTTAGGGATATTCAACAAATTTAGAGATCCATTGGAATTGTTGCTAAGTTAGGAGATTACTAAAGTTGTGTCTCTTGAAAAATACCTACTAGAATAGCGGAGAGGGGTCAAGGGTTTAGCAAGTTGATACCAAGTTGCCACATAGACAATGGAGGTATACGAGTTGTCTATGGGTCGCAAGAGACATAGTGGAGCCTTGCACCTTTAAAGGCTTCCCAAGTACAGTGATACCCTACATAATAAAAAAATTGTGAAAATTTTATATTTTATTTACTACATAAAAATTCTACTTAAGAATTATGGCACCAATGAATATGCTAGATATGATACATAATCAACTTATTATTCAGTGTTGTACAATAAGGAATATTTTGCACAATTTTCCTTCATACAACCAAGGCTCAGGGTAAAAACTTTCTCTGAGAATTCAGAGGAAAGTGCTCTATTTTTTATAATGTGACAATTAATCTATGGGTTTTAGGCCTTTTCAATGCAATGGCAGGGTTGAAATTTACACAAAATGCTCCAAAATGATGACTATCTGTTGGGTTTGGAAAGCACCTCCAAAATATAAACCCTTATAGATTTATCCCCCAATGCCCAATTGGGACAAAAATAAATAAAAAATATACTATCTCAAATGATCTAGACTCAATGGAAATCTTAAATTAGCTCCACCAAACTCTAAAATGCACCTACAATATGAAGCATAAAGAGGAACCCCCAAAATTTAGTATTTCTATCACACTTTTATGATTCTCTAGATCATCTAAGGATGCAAAGAAAGGAGCATACTCAATGTTTTCAAGAAAATGTAATATTTTTAATCCAAGATCCCCTAAGAGACTAACTGAAGGCTCTTAATTACTCTAATACCATGTAAGATTTTGTTATGGAACAGATAAAATCAAGAAGGCATATGAAAAGCACAAAGAACTCAAAAGACCAAAATGATTAGAATAAATTATATTCCAATCAAATGATGCAATATAATAAATGAGATACAAGAGTACATGAGGTGGGTATATATAGGATACACCACAAAGAGGTGTATGCTAATGTACAACCAATGTGGGATAAAAGAGATGTAGTCACATGTGTCTACATCTCCACAAAACTAGGAAAGTACAAGTTACATAATGCAAGTGCAACGTACCCAAGCATATACCTACCTAAGTAAGATCATCATATCTTAGGGGGCATATAATTCAATAAAGTGAATAAAAAAAATGCAAGAAAATAAAATAATGCATAAACAAGTCTTAAGGTGTGTAAGTGATAAAGGAATGTCTTAATGGTTATATTTTTTTTGCACAACATAATGCGCACAAATTTCATACATTGGATCTCTTCTTTGATGTGGTGCAACTCAAGGTTTTAAAATGAAATAATCCATGGTAAAGTTGTCATTGGTCAAGATTGGTTTAAACATAAAGAAAAGTATGGTCCTAATAAAATCGTAGTGAATGAACTTGAGACATTGATCAAGGACAAAGGGGACAACTTGGTATTCGTCTAACCAAAGATTTCCAAGAAGAATGTGTAAGTGCTCAAAAATAGGAACAAAATGAGAAAGAATGTGAGTAGCCTTGAAACTAATCTCAATATGTAGGATGATGCAACCTAAGATTTCTATAAAAATTCCATTATAGCACTTCAAGGCCACCCAAATTTAGGATAGGATTATTTCTTAGTATGGGTGCTCAAAAGGTAATCCTCTACAATATTGAAAGGATAGGTAAGGTTAGTCAAAATTCCTTCCAAATTATTTCCATTAATAATGCCACGGATGTATAGTGGTCCATGACAGTTGTTAGGAATTTTATTGGTTGAGAATGTGATGGTGATAGGGTCTAAGGCATGGAAGAAAATGAGTCCCCATCAATATATTGTGTTGGAAACAAGGCAGAAAACTGAGAGGGGGGTGAAACAATTATCTCAAATATCTTAACTTTCTTTTCTCCTTTTATAATTAGTGCAACATCAAAACAAATAAGCATACATAATCACGAGAGTAGAAATAAAATCAACACACATAACACAAGGATTTTTACGTGGAAAACCCTGTTAAGGAAAAAACCATGGGGTGACTAACCCAAGATTGTATTCTCTATTAAAAGAATAAGAAGTACAAAATGGCACTTGCCAATTAGGGCTCACTGCTCGAACACACTGCTCACAAGAGGCACACTACCTACAAGAGACTCACTATCTACAAAGTTTATATAAGGTAACCAGGTGTTTAAACTGATGAGAGGCATCAACAGATGCTAAAGTTTAGTTCTGGTTAGGCTCAATAGACTGATCTAATGCACTTCATTCTTCCTCTGCTCTAGTGTTGCTGCTCTGTCACATACCAAACCTGTATTGTTGATTCCACACTTATCTCTGCCTTTCTTCTCACCTTATTTCATCACACACACTTATACACACACCTTCATACTGGAAATCATCTGGTATATATATCTGCACCAAGGATTTCAACAACTTTCTAGATGGCAACAGGAATACTCAAGATATTTACAAATTATTGATCTGTCGACTAAATCCATGCTTGATGTGTGATGCGTATCAAAATCATAGACATTGAAGTCATCAATCATGTCAGCCAATATTGTATGATCCTTCAAATAGCTTGATCAACATCAATTACTCATCCGGATTGAAGTCTGATACTCTGCCGGTTAGTTTTTCCTCAGTCTGCTCTGCCTGTCAGGAACCCAACACCCAAATCCTCATATCTTTTCCATGTTTTATCACCAGAGGCTCAATCTCTGGAATATAGTAGTCATGATACTCCTATTAACTTGTCCAAGTCCACAACTTGCTGAGTTACACCATCTAAGAGATCCGGACCTGTTTGTCAGACCTTGCTACATGCTCTGTTCTTGTTCACTGAACCAAAACACTCTTCAATCTGACTTCCGGTATGGACATACTATGTGCTGCGGATGTGTGGGATAGACTTTTTTGCCATAAATGACAACAATCATGAAGCCACACAGTGTCTCTTGCGAACAATCTCCCCCTTTGGCATTGATGGCAACACTTAGTGAAAAATGACTAAGTGTTGTAGCAAACTCCCCTTTGGCCGATGCTCTGTCTTGTGTATTGTTTTACCAGAGCTCCCCCTTAGCTGGATTCCACATTTTTCACTACTCCTCACTCCCCCTTTGACATCAATGGAAAAGGGTGGAATCCGCACACCAAAATTTGTAAATATTAACCTACACATAGCCGCATAAGTATATATACATGTTATACTTACATATACTTGAGTATATCTACAAAAGTGGCCTTCAACTGTACATACTTTGTGGTCCAGCTCTGCTTCATCCTATCCAAAATGGAGATGTGACCACTTAACAAAAATGCATAACCTTCTACCCTTCTTAGGTCTGCCAAATCACTGGTCCGGGCTGTGGTCTGAGCATCTGTTAAGGCATCATGCACTGCCTCTAACTTAGGGATAATTATCCCTCTAAGTTCACTCATCCTGCTTATTATATTCTTCTTCTCTTTATCCAGCCTCTTTATTTCATTTATAATGGCAATAGCTTGGCATTCTTGATTCATTATCGATGTAGTGAGGGGATCAAAATTCTAAGATAAACTTGACAATTTACCTTCTTGTTCTTTCACCTTCTTTTCAATATCCTCTGTTACTTTAGACCAAGATAAACAAAATTTGTACATGTCCCCACCATCTTTAAGAGCATTTTCAAGGCTCTTTATCCCAATATCTAGGGTCCTCCTATCATTAGCTACGAGTCCCTATACTTCAGTAAATCTCTTTCCCAAAAACTCTTTCTGGACTTGTTCTTCTGCCGATTTCTCTAAAGAATCAAAATGGGTGCTAACAGAGTTTACTAGAGATTTCAAGTTATCAGATGGAGAGGCTGAAGGATCCTTTTGAAATGATGGCATGATCTTTTCCAGCATACCAAATGCAATCTCTAATAGCTTGCAGTCTTCCATGTGAGACTTCAGAAGTTTTTCTTTTGCCTTGGCTTGAGCAAAGGATGCTATTTTCATTGTCTGGACTGGAGAGAGGGAATCAAAATTTAGTGGTCCTTGGAATAGTTCTGGTTCATCTATCTCCATCAACTCTTTATTCAAGAAATTCTTCACTGCCTTTGCAATGTCTCTTGCTAGAGACTGAGTCTTCTTTTCTTTTGGAATCTCTAAACTGTCATCAGAGATCTTCTTTGTTTGTTCTTCTTCTTCTCTTCCCTTTACCTCCTCTTCTTGACTCACTTCCTCCTCTTTTCTTCCTTCTCCTTTAATTCCTAAATCTGGAATGTCTGCAGTGAGATCTGGAGGAGAGATATTAACTTCTTCATGAACTTCCTCTTCCAGAACAGAGGAATCAAAGTCCTTAGACTTTTCTTCATCTATCTCTTTTGACCCTTCTACATTTTTCTCAGTAGATTCTTCTTTTGATGCATTTAATCCTTCGACATCCATGGTAGAAGGTTCTTCATCTATTTCCTCTATAATAGGAAGATTGAATCTTTTGAAGGCATTCTGGAGGATGTCTTCTATTTCTCTTCCTACCTGATCAGTCTCTCCAAGCATTAGTTTGTTCATTCTTGCTTTGCTCCGGAATTCATCCTTACAGTACTTAAAGATCGTGTTCATTTGCTTTAGAGTAATGGATGGATAGAGCTGAATAGCAATCTGTTCTCAGATCTCTAAGTCCTTTGCCTTAGCATTCTCTTTTCTAAGCTCAAGTACCTTCTCTAGACTTTTGGAAATTAATGAAATAATTTCAATAAATGCTTTATTATAAATATTTAGGTACCTGACTGTAGCTTCTTCCAAGATCCTCTTGTCAGTATCACTATAATCATCATAAAATTTTATGACTGGTTGTAGGTTTCCATCCGCAGTAACTACCTTGATGATATCATCAATAGAAAGAGTGGGCTTTTCAACAAATTCTTCTACCTCTTCTTCTTTGTGTTTACCGGCAGAGGGTTCCCTAGATGTTTTCTTCTTCTTCTTCATTTTCTTAACTTCCTCATCAGACTTTGTTTCTTCATATTCCTTGTGACTAGTGTAAGACCTTGTGGCTTTTGTTTTTGTTCTCTTTTCTCCTTTTCTGGATGTCTTGACTTCTAGTTTAGTGGCTCTTGTGCTCTTGGGAGTGGCAGGTGTAGAGCTTTTGGAGGATCTAGTCCGAGAGGAGGCTTGCACTGAAACACTTTCTTTTTCTGCTTCTTGTTTCTCTTTTTTAGCTCTTTCTATTTTCTCTCTATTTGCATCAACTGCCTCTTTTGATATGCCATATCTTTTGGCAATTTCCTCTACTTCCCTTCTAATTTTCCTTTTTATTTCTAGTTATCTCAGCTCAACATGTATCTTTACACTTAATTCTTGAAAGGTTCCAAACCTTTTTGCCTCAGGGTCCTTTGGCTGGCTCAACAGATGTTGAACGTGTAGCTCCAAGATTTTCTCATCTACTTCGTAACCCATTGGCATTATCCATACTGTTCTAGGCTCAACTGCATCCATTAGGCATTGATCAATGTCAAACATGAAACATATTGTATCCTTATATTTTTCAACTAAGGTTTGAGGAATTCTTTCTCTAGCCTGCATCATACTTTGGAAGTTCTTAAAGTATCCCTAGAGTGTTGTGCTTGGAGCCTTAGCATCACCAAGTCCATACATATAGTCTCTAATTTGTATGGCAACCGGTCTATCATTTTTCCATACCCAACCGCTTGATCTGGGTAGCTAATTCATATAGTAAAAGAATAGACATAGTATCAAACAACCATACTTGAATGAGTTCTTCTTATCCTTCTTGATCTTCTGCAAGTTTTCTAACAGTTAGTTTAGAAGAAGATCACATAGGTCATAATCAGCATTTTCGCTTAACATCTGATATGTGGTTTATATTACAGTCCCGGACACAGAATTATCCCTGCTAGAATGATAGATCTTATAACCAATTATCATAGAGGCAAATTTGATATCCGGATCTGTGATGTCTTCTATGGTCATTGCTCTCTTGTCAAACTTAGATCTGGTAGCTTCACTTACTGTCTGGTTCTTGATAGATTTGAGTGTAGGTAACCCACCAGATGAGTGCAATCTAGTTACTGCCCTAATGGCATCTTTTATTATCTTGAAGGGCTTCATCAACTACATGAAATTGTCATGTATTCTGCTAAGAACATATCAAACCCAATCATTTTCTGCAAAACAAGGAAAGTGGATGCAATGTCCAAAGTGCTTATCTTGGAGGGCCTTGTATTGAGGTTTGAGTTCAAAACTTTCATCTATTAATTGTTTGTGGTAGATGTCCATCAACTTAGATTCTCCAAATTCCTTAATATTGGCATGGATGTAAACCCTAACATCTTCTACGTGCAGAACACCATGCGGGATGCTAGAGAAATCACCTAAGGGATCAACTTCTAGGGATTTGTAAGGGTGTTTCTTGAACTTTGGGCATGGCCTATTAGTGGTCTTAACAACCATTGGAGTATCCATTTTTACAAAAGATTCAGAGAGAGATATTCAGAATGGAAGTACCTTTTTGCGCTTTTAGGGTCAAAATAAGAGCTGGAACAAATCGCTAGTTGAATTGGATTTTGCGGTTGATCTTTGAGAGAGTTGTAGAAACTTGATGTAGAGCTCTTCTTTTCTTCTTCTTGAATGAAAATGTACAAATGATTAGTGAAAGAACCCTTTTATTCTTTTGCAAACCCTAATTTCCTTTTGTAATAAATGCACAACTTAAGTTATCCGGTTGCCTTGTTCTGAGAGAGATCTTTTCGAATCACTATAATGCACTTAGAATCATTTTCAGTGATAATTGACAATGTATCTTCTTTCCTTCAATCATACTATGGATCCGCAGATCAAGATATCTTAATTTTGAATCATACCAGATCTGTCTGTGAAAATCCTACTTTACCAGATGGCTGTCAAATTGGATCAATCTTGGATGATTAAATTCTTGCAAAACTCCATGTAGATCTTTCATACTTTCACGAAGGGTTATTTAGATAATTTTCTAAGAATCCTTTAATCTACAATATTCTATGTGCCAAATTTAGGCACCAATTCATTGGCTGGGGGAATTTGTTTTTCTTTGTGACTCCCCCTGAGCCAAAGCTCATCTGTTCAGTTTCCAGAAGGAATATCGGCACCAGATTCCCGTGCAGATCCATCCCCATCATTTTCTGTACTCTTCTTCACCCAAATCTTGCTCATCTCCCTTTGAACTTCATCCACATTCACTTTTCCTTTTCCCTTCTCTTGATTTTGATTATGATGCACCGGACCCTTTTTATCTTGATTTTTACTTCTGCAGAATTTGGCAATGTGACTAGATCTATTGCAATTGTAACAAACAACATTTCTTTGCAAATTTGACTAATATCTTCTTGATCTGCATTGATTAGCCATGTGTCCCATTCTATTGCATGCAAAGCATCTACCATTGAATGAATTTTTTATTTACATATTTTTGCATTCATGAGATTTGTGACCATACCTTTTGTAGTTGAAACATTGTTTGGAGAAGGATGGATTAGTCTGATTCATTCTCCTTCTGCACTGAGTTATCTTATGACCAAAGTTGTTGCAATTGAAGCAGTATCCATTGAAGGATGGATATCTTTAAGCATTTGGTTGCCTTATCAGAGGTCTTCTAGGCCTATTTCTTTGACTTCCTGATCCAAAATTCTTCTGACCGGATCTGGAGCTTTCACCTTTCTCATATCCCAAGCCACGCTTATCATCTACCCTCTTTTGGCTTTCTAGAAGAACTTCGAGTTGAGCTGAGCTTATCTTGAATTTCTCTTTGTATTCATTTGTTGTTTGAAGATCTTGTTTAAGAGTGTCTATTTGATTCTCAAGTTGGTCTTCATTATCTCTAGCTTCTTCAAGATCAGATTTAAGATGCCTGATTATTCTATCCATTTTGTGGCAGTCCTCTATTTTTTCTTTGAGGGATTGTTTTAGATTATCTTCAGTTTTCCTTTTCTCTTCAATTTCTTGGGTGAATCTCATAACCCCTAATTCCATCTCATTTCTTACCATAATGACCTCCTTTGATAGCTTCTCACATAGCTTGTTTTTCTCATTCAGATCTTCATTAGTATCATTGGCTTCACTCTGACTTGCTAATTTTTGAAGTAGTTCCTTTCTCTTTTTCATAGAGATACTCAGTTTTTCTTTTAGCTCATTTATGAAATCATCAACTTGTTTGAGTCTTTCTCTCAAGTTATTGACTTCAGAGTGAGATTGCTCAAAATCATCTAGGGCAGACTGAAGTTGTTCCTTCATTCCATACATATCCATTGAGATTCCCAGATCTTCCTCAAGTTGTTAGGCTCTGTTTAGAGGAACTTAGCTCTAATACCAATTGTTGGAAATAGGGCAGATAACTGAGAGGGGGGGTGAATCAGTTATCTCAAATATCTTAGCTTTCTTTTCTCCTTTTATAATTAGTGCAACATCAAAACAAATAAGCATACATAATCACGAGAGCAGAAATAAAATCAACACACATAACACAAGGATTTTTATGTGGAAAACCCTATTAAGGGAAAAACCATGGGGTGACTAACCCAAGATTGTATTCTCTATTAAAAGAATAAGAAGTACAAAATGGCACTTGCCAATTAGGGCTCACTACCTAAGCACACTGCTCACAAGAGGCACACTGCCTACAAGAGACTCACTGTCTACAATGTTTATAGAAGGTAACTAGGTGTTTGAACTAATGAGAGGCATCCACAGATGCTGAAGTTCAGTTTTGGTTAGGATCAATATACTGATCTAATGCACTTCATTCTTCCTCTGCTCTAGTGCTGCTGCTCTGTCACATACCGGACCTGTATTGTTGATTCCACACTTATCTCTGCCTTTCTTCACACCTTATTTCATCATACACACTTATACACACACCTTCATACTAGAAATCATCTGGTATATATATCCGCACCAAGGATTTCAACAACTTTCTAGTCAGCAACCAGAATACTCAAGATATTTACAAATTACTGATTTGTCGGTTGAATCCATGCTTGATGTGTGATGCGTATCAAAATCATAAACATTCAAGTCATCAATCATGTCATCCAATATTGTATGATCCTTCAAATATCTTGATCAACATCAATTACTCATCCGGATTGAAGTCTGATACTCTACCTGTTAGTTCTTCTTCAGTCTGCTCTGCCTGTCAGGAACCAACACCCAGATGCTCATATCTTTTCCATGTTTTATCACCAGAGGCTCAATTTTTGGAATATAGTTGTCATGATACTCCTATTAACCTATCCAAGTCCGCAACTTGCTGAGTTACACCATTTGAGAGATTCGAACCTATTTGTCAGACCTTGCTACATGCTCTGTTCTTGTTCACCGGACCAAAATAATCTTCAATCTGACTTCCAGTATGGGCATACTATGTGCTGCAAATGTGTGGGATAGACTTTTTTTCCATCAATGACAACAATCATGAAGCCACACAGTGTCTCTTGCCAACAAATTAAACATTGGCCATGCCTATCATGTCATCAAAGGAAGAAAATGAAAGTTATCAAGTGCTGAAAGGGTCATGTATTTAGGAGAATCTATGATGGTGTCAAAATAAGGGATATTGTTGTCAGAAGAATATTGGAGGCTTTTAGAAGAGAGAAAAGTGTATATGGAATCAACGTTTTTGGATTGGTTATGTTGGGGAAAGGGATTACTAAAAATCTAAAAAAATTGATTTGATGGAGCAAAAAAAGGATTACTTATCATTTAGGCCATCTATTTGAATGAGGTTGTTGCTAATAAGGTTTTGGATCTTTTGTTTAAGAGATATACATCATTTATTTTCATGTTTGGGGACCCTATGGTATTGGTGAAAGTCATTTTAATTATAGTTCTTAGGTGATGGAAGAGATGTGTCTAGAGGATGAATACAAATAAATGTGAGAATATTTGTGGAGACAACTTGACTCATAAGAGATTGATAAGATTCCATAAGTCAAGTGAATTGACAAAAAGGTTAGTGAAAAATAGAGATAGCATTTCCAGGAGTATAGGAGGGAAGAACATGTGGGGTGGTGGTTGGTGGAGGATTGGTGGGTGAGACTATTTTGTTTTCTTGAACCTTTCTATTGGTGTTGATGGTGAAAGGTTTCTTGTATGGTTTGGTAAAAATTTGATAATTTCTCGAAGGGTTGGATGTATGTGTACCTATAAAAGATATGTTGACTTTGTCCATTTTAATTTCATAGTCTCTAAGAGTAGAACAAATATTAGAAAAGGTATTGTATTTTTGAAACATGGTCTTCTCAAGAATAGAGGGAGTTAGATTGTCCATGAATCTTTGAATCTCAATGTTTAGTAGTGATAATACATTTTTTCTAGAATAGATTGGAAGCAAAGGACAAAATAACTCACTTGATCTTGTGATCCTTGCGTATAATGGATAAGATCAATCAAATCCACCTCATGAGTGATCTAAATTTGGAATTTATTGACAAAAGCTTTAGTAATCATGTCAAATGTTTGAATAAAGCCATGGGACAAAGAATAGAACCAATCAAGAGCATGTTTCTTGAGTGATCAAGGAAAGAGTTTGCATATGATATCATTAACATAGATATAATCAAGGCAAAAGAAGTAGATCATGTGGACATGAATTGTTAGATCTCCTTTACAATCTTGCATAAAGAGAAAGATACGAGATTTGAAGTTAGGTGAAAAGGATGAGCTAGAATCTTATATTGCAAATGGTTATGGTGTAAGGCCATGGTTACTTCAAAAGATCTTGTAGGAAAGGAATCTACTTTTTGTTACATTTTTTGAAGGTGGTGTAACACATGGGCCATGATAGAATCGGATTGGGTGGATAAGAAAAAGACTAAGATGGTAAAGGAAGTGGATAATAAGAAGCTTGATAAGGGAGAGAGTATAAAGTAGAAAAATATAGAGGAATAGCCATAGGATAAGATGGTGGGTGTTGGTAGATGTGATGAGTAATATCAAAGGGAGAAGGTATATAAGTAGAATGATTCATAGTAGTAATAGTAGGAGCAATAGGGGTGGTCATGAAGACATTGCTGTAAATAGGTATACAGCCAAGATGAGAAATGGGTGGAATAGAATGAGGGACTAAAATGTGAGGCAAAAGAGGGGAAAGGGATGGAAAGAGAAATGGAAACTTGGGTAGCAAGTTGAAGAGGATGTTGGGAGGGAGGAGCAATAATGGTAGAAGTAGAAATGATTCAAGCTTGAGGAGGTGTGGATTGGGTAGGGAATGTAGTAGTAGAAATGGAGGTAAAACTATCAAAGAGAGTCTCAATAGGATAAAAGATGTGAGAACCGACATGAGTGCACATAATGTGGCCAATATTTTGCACTATTTTAAGCCCCACAAGGTTGGTGAGAATGAAATTGTGTAGGGAATCAAGGAGGTAAAATAGAATGGGGCCTACCTCAAGATTCACAACATTCTTGACTTCTTCCAATTGTGATATAATCTTCCAGTGTTGTTTCAAGTCAAGATGAGTCTCTTGGTCAAAGTTATTAGTGGTAGGAAAGAAATCCATGGTCTCTTCAAAGATGTGGTGAATGAAGAAAAGATGGTATCCATATTAGGGTTTAAGTGAGGGCTACAACAAAAGATAGCCATAGAAGAATAAGGATTGGCACAACAAGGAGAATTTATAGGAGGATGAACTAGAGGATACTAAGGATAAGGGAACGAAAGGAAAAGGATGGATAAGGGTAAAAAGGGTGAAGACTAAGGCAAAAAAATTACACAAGATAGGAAAGAGGAAAGAGAGGAAAACACAAAGGGGTAAATAGAAGAACCTAACCTAATGCACACAAAATTTCACAATAAAGAAATTACTATGGAAATGAAAAACGACAAGGTAGAAGCTAATTTAACACATGAAATCAAAAAGTGATATTGTAAAATTAATAGGTTCACCAAATGAACAAAAATAAATGTGGGTTATGTTATTTCTTTTCTTTCAATGTATGTATTAAAATAGAAAAAATTAAAGCTATTTATACTAACTAAACAAGCCAAATTTGAAACTAATCAACACACACAAGCATTGAGACTGGCAACAAGATAAGAGACAAACACTTGGAAATACAAATAAGAAAGTGGAAATAAACCAAACTAGGAAAGAGAAATTTGTAGGAGGTAAAAACAAAACATGTGCACTTGATAGGGTGATGACTTGTGAAGAAAAATTGTTGGAAATACTTTTAGGAATCTACAAGATAAATTTGGGGATTATTGGAGGTGTTTTATGAAAAGGGGCACTAGTGGTTTAGTATATGATAATTACAGTTTGAAACTAACGATTCTACAACTCACCTAGATTCTAGATCTAAAAATCTTGTGTACAAAACCTACATAGACAAAGAGAAATCAACAAAATAATATGGTGAAATTGAGACAAATACACTAAAAATGAAAACCATAATAAGACTTATAACATAATTAAATGTAGTAAAAACAAAAACGTGAAAGAAGATAAAATGATTAGATTGATAGAGATGAGTTTCTAAGAAAAATTTTAAGGTCCCATGAGCAATTCTCTACAAAAGGAGCACTTGTGGCATTGGGGTATAGCAAATCTAAATTTTTCATAGAAACTTTTTCATGACCTACAATCATTTTTCAGTACAGACACCTATTACACATCAACTCAAAAATAGCTGCAAAATGGAAAAATAGAAAACAAGTGTTAGGAGCCTTCCTTAGTCAAGCCCCTCGTGAGTTTTCCAACACAAATCCATAATAAAAAAAATTTGACATAAAATGAAAGCATGTAGACTATGGCAATGGAAACAAGTGGCTATAATATCTAACAATAATGGAAACAACAAAACATAATGGAAAAAAGAAAAACACTAGGAGGAGGAAACAAGGAAAACAAGGGTGGAAGAAGGAAAATGGAATGACCAAAAGGGGTAGAGGAGAAAATGATGGCAAGAGATGATGGAAGGATGGGAATATGCATAAATGGGCAAGGAAATGGGTATCATAATGGAAAGGGAGATAGAAATTGAGTAGTGTAATGGTATGAAGAAAGAAGAAAAGGGCTACAAATGCTACTCCATGATCCACAAATGAATCCAACAAGACTCGAACAAAGTTCCAAGGAAAAAGAAAGACTCCAAGAGGCCCCAAGCTCCAAACTTCAACAAATATCTCCAAGAAAACACAAGCATAATAGCACAAGAGGAAAAAGGATGAATGTGGATGGGTCAAATGAGATAAAGGGGGGCCTATTTATAGATTTTTGAAGGCCTTTTAGGTCAATGAAGGATAAAACATGGTAGGCGAGTAATTAATGGTTGGCCACCAAAATTTAGTGAAACGAGACACAAAATCCAAGTAGCATTGGTGGCATTAATGCCTAAGGGCAACCAAGATTATGGAAAATGGGAATAAGAAAGGTCTAAGGAAAATAGAAAAGGTTTCATGTTAAAAGGATCCCCAAAGTGTAAGAACTAATAAAAATAAAAGAAATATTAAGATTAAGACACATAAGAGAAACACAAAAATTAAATGCTAAGTGGCTCAGATAAGATTTAGATTAGAAATGATAAACAGATTGAAAGTCTTGCACAAGAGTCAAAAACACATGAAAAGGGGACACATAAGCACATAGGGATACTCAAAGGTCCAAAAAAACTAGGATAGGTGTGAACAAAGCTAAACCAAGGATGCACATGACTAGGAAAAATTTAAACAAGGGATAAAATAATGCTAAAAATATATACAAGTGGAAACAAGTAAAATTAGTGCAAAACATGATAAATGAAGTTACAGGGTATACAATCTTTGTTATTGCAATATGATATGCCCCAAATATTGAACCTCAAGCTTGAAGAAGTCACACTTTACCAAGCTGTCATACAATTGATTCTCTTGCAAACATTGCAGAACCTAACACAAGTGACACTCATGCTCCTCTTCTATACTCAAACATATCAAAATAACATCTATAAAGACTAAGACAAATTGGTCAAGGAAAGTGTGGAACACCTCAGTCATGATACTCATGAACAATGATGGACCATTATTCAACCCAAATGAAACTACAGTAAACATGTAGTGTTTATACCAATGTTTGAAATATTGCTTGATAAATATTAACATCTATAATAGAATGATGATGATACCTATATTTTAGATCAATCTTAAAGAACACTTTGGATCCTTTATTCTAATAAAACAAATAATCTATCCTTGGAAAAGGATAATGGTTCTTTACTATCACCTTATTCAATTGTTGGTAATTTATACAAAGAAAAGGGGTCCATCCTTCTTCATGAATATGATAGGTGCACCCTAAGGAAATACACTTGGAAATTTATGACCCTTCTCCAATAGCTACTCAAGCTACAACATAAGCTTACTAAACTTTTGCATAATCATACTATAAAGTGCATAAGAGATGGGATCTACTCTAGAAACAAGATCAATATGCAAGTCAATGTCTTAGCTTAGTAGCATATTAGGAATGACACTAGGAAAAACCACAAAATCTCTCAAAAAGGAATGATCATTAAGGGATATTTCATGTTCCTCACTCTCAGAATGATTTTTTTTTTTTTTGACTTTTATGAAATGAATGCTTTTAGAATTTTGGATATGCAATAGTTTGATTTCTCAATTCTCACTTTTCTCAACACTCTTATTTTGATCACTCATTTTTTTATCCACTCGTATTTTAGATTGTTTCCTTCAAAGTTTTGATCCTCCTGACATTTTTGGCCAAGAAAGATAAGGGATTGAGTGCCACCAAAAGTTTTCACAGACCAGTCGGACTTCTCTTCTACTAGGGAAGAATTGGGAAGGTCTATTTGCAAGCTTCCTTTGAACACTGTATGTTTGAATACTGACTTTTCTTAGACCTAACATATTGACTCATTAAGACTGGGATCAGTGTAAAGATAAGAGCTAGGATTTGATTAGAATCACTAGTAATGAAAGGGGGAATGGTTCCTTCATGCTTTTTTTCATTTCATAGTAATTAGATAACCAAAAAATTTCTCTTGGGATAGGTAAATAATGTTGCTTTTTCCTTGATAGGCTAAGTAAATTTGCATTGTTAAATTAGTTTCCCTTTCCAAAGTTCATAGATTAAAAGAAATTTTCTTTCTTAGATTAGATTGATCCACATATTTAGAAAACAAGAAAAAACATAGATTACATTGCATTAGGTAACTTTATCATAGCTTGCATACATTTTCTAATTCCTAGATTAAGAAAAAGCACTTTGATTCTCAAAAACATAAAAAAAAGCACAAAAAGACATTTTGCATTCATATAGGCTTGCATGCATATAAAATACAAAAAGAACAAAAACATCAACACAATAGAAGGATTGCAAACCCTTGGTACCAACACAAGGTCAAGTTTAGTTGACGTGAGTCAAAACCCTTTGTTTCATCACAAGGTCCAACAAAGTCAACAAAGTCAAACCTTAGGTCACACAATCCCTATGTCAAAACCCTAGGTCAAGTCAAGGTTAGCGTAAACCATCTCTCTCTTGTTTAGGCTTGCAAATGTGGCCTGGACTTAGAGGTGAGTGGGTGAGGGAAATCCTCGATGAGGTAGAGGAGATCCACCCTAGACAACAACAAGACCAACTAGTCATCCAACAACAACAACAAGGATTTAGACAACTCCTGATAGAACAAGCAATCATCCAACAACACGAATGACAACAAAGCATCAATGAGAATAATAGTCAACCCACACAACATTGGAACGTCAAAAACCCCAATAGGAGAATGGTGACTAGTGACCCTTCAGGTCACATAGTTATCTTTACAACTACGATCATAGAACACCGCATTCAAACAAGTGCACAACAACACAGGCCCTAGGACTAGTCGACCCCTCTCCAAGAAATATAGCTCTCTAATGAGCTAGACCACCCTCGTGTCTCACCTCTCTCGATTGGCTACTTCCACGAGAGTGAGAGTGATGTGGAGGTTCACCCTGTGGCAAGGAGAGAGGGTCCATGTGCATTCCAAAGCCTAATTGACCACCCTCGAGGCCACCAAGCTGTGATTTTGAGCGTACAATTGCATAGTGGAAATCATAAAAGAGATGTGGGTCTCTAAACCCTTGTTATCACTACATGTTCATCATGAACATACTTACACTCTATTGTCTTGCAGCAACAATCAATCCTAGCTCAATAGGTTGAGCCAAGCCATACTAAGAATGATCTCCAAGATCCCAATGATAGGACATACAAATATATTGGGGTGATGAAGACTCCAAGTCCTAACACACATCCATGCACAAGAGAGTCCACTGCCATCTTGGTACATGTGGCTAACTCAACCTACCAATTACTATGTTGTCTCACTACCACCAACCTACATCACTCAACCAACAATGGTGAAATAAAGGATTTAGAATCTCCTAAATCAAACAAAATAGAAACATGTACACTCTCTGGCATACTTGAGGCCTCCACAATTGTAGCCTAATGATCTACATGGAAATTCCCAACCATTACATAAACTTGGTAAGATCTACCATCACCCACTATATACTCTTACATAGTTGCACCCCACCCACCAACTACCAGTATATTTGTAGATAATCTCTCGTAATGTCCCAGTGTATCACACACAAAACATGGTACTCTATATTGAGACTGTAGGTTGTGATATGCTCAACTACTAATATCTTAAACAACTAGTACTAGACTAGCTACCTCTAGTTTGTTGATGTGGTTGTGTAGTATCCATGCCATGTGCCTGATCTTGACACTTTATGTGAAATTCTCAAGGATAACCTCCTTGAGGTCCCCATTATGGCTTGGGCCTCTAATACTATTGTTACAAAATCCTAAGAGGTGGTATCGTAAAGGAGGTTGAGGCTAATATCCCCAAACCCTAGAGTGCCTATCAAGGAATAAGGACCTCATATCTGTCTTGTCCCCATGGCCTCTCACCAAGCTCTCCTCTACTAAATTTGCATTCTCAATGGTGATCTCCAAAGTCTCAAGGCCTACCTACAAACTAGAACCATAAACTTAGAGTCAAGACCTCTCACAAATTTGTTGATGAGAAACTTCTCATTAAAAATGTAATCCACATAATGTTGAAGCTTGAGGAATCAATTTTCATAATAAGAAACCATCATACCCTATTGTTGAAGATCATTGAACTTGTTGATATGATACTACCTAAAATGCTCAAAAATATACCTCTTTAAACATCTCCAAGAAAATCTTCCAAGTGATCCTCACAAGTGAAAGGCTATGTTTTTGCTTCTAACACCACCAAGTGGAAGCAAAACCATGAAATAACAAAATAGCAAAGAAATCCTTAAGATTACTCTCATAAGATTGTATCCCAAGGCATCTATCTAAAGCTAACAACTAAAATTTGCTTCTATTCCCTCTATAAAACCCTTAAACGTCAATGAATGCAAAAAGAGATCTTGTGTGTTCTCAACTAACTCTTTATGCCCTCCCCTCCAGTTGCATGTTAGCCTCTTGACATGGATACTCCTACCTAGGTTTCTCCTTCTTAAGTTGCTCTTGCTCAACTTTAGACCTATGAGGACTCCTAGAATGCTATTGTCTATAGAATGGGTAGCCTCCTTCTAAGAGGGTTGTGAACTTGCTACATAGGTAGTATCCTACCTAGGAGGGAATATATCTAATAGATGCTACACACCCAATATCTATAGTTCACAATATCCCCAATAGTCTCTTTCTAAAATAGCCTCAAAAGAAGTTCATCTCTCTAAGACTCTTGAAACCCTTTCTCAACAAGGTCATCCTAATTTAACTAATGGGTCCTTGAACGAAAAGATCTAGCTGACATTTTCCTTCACAAACAAGGCACAAGGGTCAATGCACACATTAGTTTGGGATAACAAATAAACACACCCCCAAAGTTTTCAATGTTGCAACCTAGGGCTCTGATACCAAATGTAATGCCTAAAAATTACTAGGAACAAAATGGATGAAAACAAGGCCAACATTTTTTTTATGTTAACAATTGCAACACAATTATAATAATACATGCACATGAACCAATATTGTCATCATTTCTAACAATATACAAAAGCAAGGAGGTTCATCACCTCAATCCACTAAAGGCTGTGCACATATCAATGAGAACAAGGTAAACACACATGTATGCACTAGTAAAAGGTTTAACCCAAGTGAGACAACTCATCACAACGGTATAAGAAGGAATAGCAACATACGTTAACTAAACCCCATGACATAAAAATAGGGGAGATGGGATCTCACCCTATATCAGTGACTAGACACTCATATCCATCAACACGTGTCTATTTACCAACTACTTAGTTTAAGCATAAAAGAGGAAGTGCATAGATTAAGCAATATCATTTAATTCACTTCAATTCCACAAGTACAAACATAAACAAATGCAAATCTTTCTTCACAAATTCTAGTGCATGAATAACAAATAGTACTAGGAAACTCCCTCTAGCATAGTACAACACATGGATATGTTCTTCCTTACAAAAGAGAAAATGTGATAAAAATGCAAATTTATATTTTGAGCATTCCAAGCTAAAGAATCAAATACAATGCATCATAGGGAACATGTTTCAATCTCTAAGCTCTTCTAAAAAGTCAATGTAAACACTCTTTGTAAGTGTCTACCCCTACAAGAAGTATTTGACCCTTTTTACAAGAGAGTGTTCACTCCTGGTAAACAATCTTTCACCCTGACAAATAGGTCATTCACCCCAATGAACAAGTTATTCACCCTAGCGAACTAGCATTCACACTAATAAACTCCTGGTGGAACTCACAAACAGACCGTTGCAAAAAAACAAGTTTGCAAAATCCTCAAATTACAAAAATTTCCTAAGGAAAAAAGGGAAAATGCTCACCTACAACAAATCTAAAAAAGGAAACCAATTCTACTCAAAAACATGAAAACAATTCACTCCTACATGTTTAAATACATTGCAGTGACTAGCATTTCAACACCAATGATAAAAGAAGTTAAATACATAGTTTCTTCTATAACTTTTGCTAATATAAATCAAGTAATGAATGCATAAAGCCATTGAAATCACTATGTTCCCAACTACTTAGTCAAGATATAAAAACATGAAAATTTGCACTTTTTATTTTGTACACAAATTCTCATTTTGGAGTATAAAGGATATTCTCAATTAAAAGCTTATTTTTAACTAAAACATCAATAAATTACAATTTGCAACACAAATCCATAGGGTACATGGATCAATATGTTTCAAATTTATCTACAAACTCAAAAGGGACAATTACTCCCAACTTACACATGTTCTCAAATTTGCGTCTAACTTATAAAATAAGTAAAACTAGGAACTCTTCAAGTTCCCAAATCGATATTCATAGCTCCATTTTTGTAAACCAACTTGTGTAAACCAGTAGATTGACCACACCTTTCTAGGAGATAAGCAAATTGAAAACAAACATACTCACAAACACTCATGTTGACCATATGTGAATATGCATTTGAACATGGTTTTCTCAACACCATTGGAATCACACACAATCCAAATAAACAAGGAAAATGGGAGTAGATTAAGACTATGGAGTGTCTTCCACCTTGGCTTTCCAAGTCCAATATGGGGAATTGGGGAGAATGTGCTTCAATAGTAAACATTCGTTAACATATGTCTTTCACATGCAAGGGTCCTTCTTCATCAACTACATTTAATATTCATTTTCCTATTTAAACATTTGGCATCAAACACATTCCATGATGTTGGAAGAAATATACATTTTGTATCAAACATATTCTAGGAGTTTGGAATAAATGTCACCCCATGCCTCCTACAATATCGTCAATTCTTACACAACTAAGAAAATCAAATTAACAATTTAACTCTTAAAAATGGTTAAGAGAACACACACAAGCATCAACTCCTATGCCTAATTTTTTCTCCTCCCAAACTATTTAAGAAACATTACAAAATAAATCTCTTCTAATATTTTCATATCAAAATTTTAACATTTCCAAATTTCCTTTGAAAGTTCATAAAAACACATAATCTCTATTAATGGAATTTTCAATTTTTCTTCTTCAAAATTTTGAAAGAATAAGAGATCATCCATTTTCAACACACGTAATTATAAGCACACTTTTTACCATTCAAATGCAATAAAATTTAAAATCTGAGACTAGAAAAAGAAAATATGTTTCTTTCACAAGGTTGAATCCAAGGTTTTGAAATTAACACTATACTTCTTCCAAGCACACCTCATGCTTTCTAAGATCAAAATCCAAACAAATTCCAAGCATAATCCTTTTCCCCAAAGGCTTGAGAAAACATACTATAGTTTTAAGAAATTATTCTCAAAGGTTTTTCAATCCAAAAATATCCACTAAGAATAATGTGTAACGCCCCACCAAGGAACCCAGAGGATAATACAACTAAACTTACAAAAAAGACAAATATATATTTTTTTAAATGAAATAAATAACAACAATCATATATTTATTCATAACATTTAAATTAAGTTTTATCCTCTAGGGTTCCATGGTTGCATTACTAACGAACGAAAACAAGATCTAACCAACATTATGAATTAACTAACAACCATGGTTCACTATATATCTAATTGCATCAGATGAATAAACACATACAATTCCATATTATATTATCAAATAAATAAGCATCAAGATCCTGCACATAGGATCACAAGTACATAAACAAGTTCCTTACAAGAGAGTACAACAGTACATTGTTTACAATATCACTATCCATATTACATTGGTGTACATACATCAAGATAACAATACATGATTCAACTGATATACAAGACTGGAACATAATCATAAGTATCTATCTCCTCAAGCTAGAGCAAGATCTAAAATCTACCATACAAGGTACATCCTTCTCGCACACGATCAATAACAAGGGAAACCAATGGAGAGAAAAGCACAACCACCTAACCATGTGGAACCTTGAGGTCCACCTCCCATGCTAGGAGATAACAATAAGGTCCCACAACATGAATAGTCAGGAAGACAATAACTATGGTGAACAAGAACTACACATGACCACAACCACACAGGGCAATACACAAACATCGCTTCCAGAGGCAACCACACAACGAATGGGAAAAGTACAACTAGGGAATGCTAGACTGTAGTAGGGAAGAGTGTCATCGCATGGTCTTAGCATGGGTTATCCAGGCTATCTCTCTAGAAACTGACCCCCATCTATGGTTATCCTGGCAGCCTCTCTTTAGGCACCGGCCCCATAGGGTGACACATGTGGAACCAACATTCCTTTCGTGAGGACATGGAAGTTGATCTTACCAACCACGACCTTCTCATCTCATCTCAAGTCTAAATGAGCACTTGAGCCATGAGTGAGGCATACTTTATCTTGATTAATGTGAAAGCCCCCCCAACCTCCAAATTTATTATTAAGTTATCACTGGATTAACAACTTCCAATGGGTTATCCTGGCAGCCACTTTGGGCATCGGCCCCACATTGGAAGCCACTTTCCCACCTACATCTAGAAGACCCTATTCATCAAGCAAGACATAACAAAAAGTATCCATATACCATGCAAGGCATTTACCTTCTTGCATACAAATCTCAACAAAATGTATCCAGAGTAAGGCATGGGTCCTCTTGCTCCAAAAATATCAACCGATTACATAAACCAACACAATACTTTATTCCATGCTCAAAACAATAATGAACCCCAACATTCAAGAAGAACTCTACCACCACATCTCAAAAAATACATCAACATGAGTTCAAGGCAAGAGCACAAGAATAGGTACACTGAGCAAGGCTCAAACCATCTTGCACATGCATCATTCCAACATGAATAAGAAACTATATTTCAAGAATACATTTCATTCAACTCACACGATGCACACATAGCCAACCCCCACACAATCACACCCTCCTAGGCCTCTGGAAACCACTTTCCCCAAATAACACAACACATGAGACTATTAAAACACAATGGTCACACATCACAATCACTTCCAAAACACATCATAAACCAAAATTCCTCATCAATACTTCAAAAACAAAACCACAGATGCAACACATGATTTGATGCACTAATAATGGGTCTTGAAGAATGCAACATTAATTCCAATCATGGTTAATCATCCAACAAACATAAAGTGAATCTATCTCAACAATGCAGAACAATATTATTCTAACTACTAGTAACAGTTACTAATATGATCAAATGATATAAGTGCCATAAGTAACAATATTCAATCCATTCCTATGCTATTGGCAATAGATAATATTAAGAGTCTTACTTAGACTAATTGCAAGGTTAACATTTAGTAGTTGAAAGTCATGGATTATTATCAACGACTCATCATTAAATGATTTCTAATTAAAACCCAAAATTGATACTTCTACCTTAAATTAGAACTAGGTTGATTCTATTCCCTTCAAACACAATAAGTCTCAAAATTATCATCCAATTTAATTCATTTTCCTTCTACCATTATCTAATTTTCAAATAAAAGATATAACTTGATAAATGTTATGTTATTTCTAATGCATTTAAGAGAATATAATTCAATTCCAACTTAAATATTTTCATTAATCACTACCCCATGTATGATATCCAAAATCTTTTAAGTTATGTTTCTATTATTAAATCCAGATTAGACTATATTGCTAATTTTAAATCCTAAGAAAAGAATCTTAAAAATAAGAATCAGTCCTCAGATAACCAAATATCATGTTCAAAAGCACTAAAATAAACCACTAAGAAAGAAACATACTAATATGATCGATTAAGATATGCAAGAACATATACTATATCAGAAAGAATATAGATATAGAATGTTTTGATAATGATAAGAGACTTCAAAAAGGAAATGCTCTAGTAGACATGTATGCAAAAGTGAGAGCATAGACAAAGTACATTAACTGTTCAGCAAATTGTCTCAAAGAGATGTCAAATTATGGAATGCAATGATTAAAGGATATGCATAGAATGGATTTGTAGTTTTAATAACAACAATCAAGATGGCATAGGAATGCCTGTCACTAATTGATACATATCTCTGAATTGACAAACTAGGTAATGCTAACTCTTTTGGATATAGTTTTCATAGGTAAGAGCTAAATCTTATATAAAAATTTCAGAGACACCCAATTTGAAAATATAGAGTTATTGGTGACGCAACTAACTGTTTTAACAAAGATAAAATAGGTGAAAGGTAGACAGTCACAAAATATTCATATCTCCAAAAAACCAACTGGGTATGGACAATTTTCGGATATGATTTAGGAAACTAGGTCTTACACCATATATCAAAAACTTAGAGGAACCCAGTTCATAAAACTAAAGTTATGACTAACGCAATAGACTGCTAAAACAAAGATGAAATGTCTGAGAGGTAGATAGTCACAAAACATTCATATCTCCAAAATGACAAACTGGGTATGGACGATTTTTGGATATGATTTAGGTAACTAGGTCATCCACCATATATCAAAAATTTATAGGAATCCAATTCATAAAACTAAAGTTATGGCTAACGTAACAAATTGCTAAAACAGAGACGAAATGACTGAGAGGTACACAGTCACAAAATATTCATATCTCCAAAACGACAAACTGGGTATGGACAATTTTTGGATATGATTTAGGTAACTAGGTCATGCACCATATATCAAAACTTTAGAGGAACCTAGCTTAAAATGGAAGTTATGGCTAATGCAATAGACTATAAAAACAGAGATGAAATGGGCGAGAGATAGACAATCACATCAATCGGTGATTCCCAGAAATATAATGATACAGACATGCACAATTGGATCTGACAACAAGGCTTCTAACCTCTCAAACAAATTACCATCAATAGGAAAAATTATAAATCAAACATTTGCTTCAACAGAAAAATGAGACAGAAATTAGAACCAAAGGAGCCTGATTTCGCTTGTTTGAATGGGCTGAAGATTCAATGTCAAGTTCAACTGCTGCAGCCACAAACCAGTCTCCCTCCAAAAGTTCCATCTGCTAAAGATTATTATGAGAGAGAAATCTCCCCCCTAAATACAACCCAAAAACTCCCTATTTTTAGCGAAAGGAATCCCCTAAAATCTTCTAGAAGATTCCCCTCACAAGAGGCAATAACTCTTGCATGAACAATATCTTATAGTTTGATATTTTAAACATTTTACAACCAGACCAAGATAAATATATTTTATGCTAACACATAAATATTATTTATTTATTTATCTTTAGTTGCAATTACATTTATTACTATTATTATTATTATTATTTATTACCTTAACTTCTAGAATAATATATTTTCATAAACTAAATTTACATAAGGACATTTATATATATATTTATTTAATAAAAATGCTTCATAACTAATTATTTTATTTTAAGGCAACAATAACCAAAACAATACCAACAAAATAACCCAACTGTCAAACCATACCTGACTACTATGCAAGATCAGAAAACAAGACCACCACAACAATGATTGACTATCATGACCAAACTGACAACACTGACAGGGTACACAACTGAATACTCATCCTCTTCAAGGATGATGGCTAGGCTAGGGGACCATATGTTATCTCTATTCAATAGCTTCCATTGGTATGAAGGCACACTCAGACCTGTCAATTCAGGTGGAGTCGATGCCTGGTACCTGCAACCTGCAGCAAACAAAAGTGTTGAATACATACATATAATCATCCAAGCAGGCACATAGTGACAAAGAATCACAGCATAGTACGGTACTCATTATGAGTAATACTACACTGTCCCTTCACAAAACACATCACAAGTATCCACATTAAACAAATTCATTAGAAAATAAACAACCAGATAACACATAGACAAATAATCACATTAATCACGTAGTAAAACTGATCTACATAATCAATTAACCTATAACTTATCACAATATAAGCATAATGTACTAATCATAAAGTATCAACAGTGTCATCATAATAAACATCAATGAGTGTCATCAACTACATCATAACAGTAAGCCTACCATCAACTTGTCTATCATACCCTAAGTATTTCGAGTATTTTACCTTCTTCATGCTCCTTAGCCCGATCACCTTCTCATCCAAAGTGAGAATGGAGGGGCACTACATAATGCATTCACAAACACATAAACCCACAATATTGAGTCCCAAACCTAGGACATTAAACTTTTGAACATGGATGGGGAAAATTTTGCAAGATGCCTTCGTTCGAATGTATTTATTCGAACAAAGGTACCTTCATTCAAAGGTAAGTTAAAAATCACCTTCATTCGAAGGTTTTTATGTGAAGGACCTTCGAATGAAGGTCATTTCCAAAAAAGGAATCTCTTTTATTTTTTTAATTTCCATAAAAGGAATAAAAGGAACCTTAGAACGAAGGTCCCTTTTTATTTCTTTTATGGAAATTTCTAAAAAAGGAATAAAAAGGGACCTTCATTCAAAGGTCACTTTTATTCCATTTTTGGATTGTTTCCTCATAGACCTTCATTCAAAGGTCCTTGGATACCTTCAAACGAAGGTACCTTCATTCAAAGGTCTTTCGAATGAAAGTCCTAGAAATGACCTTTGCACCTTAGTCCTCAGATTTTCCTCAAAATTTTCTATTTCAAACCTTGGGTTGGACCATGAAATAGAGTCAACATGATAGGATAATTTTCAGGATCATACCCCTCAGAGTAAGCTTTCCAACAAGTATATTATTCAATATATTTATTTTGATAATTATATTTATTTTCTATTTTCTAGTGAACATAAGTTTTTCTCCGAACATGAGGTCTATGTTCGATACATGTGGAAAAATAGTAAAATAGAAAAAAAATCTAAAAAATATTTGTGCACTCAGTATTGATGTCCTTGTTTCAACAAAAAAAAAAGAATTTGAATACATACAAAAAAAGTTATGTTGTATGGTAAGATAAAAACCTATGTCTAAATTATAAGTAACCTCACTTCAAAAATTAATAAAAAAATATGCATCAAAAAATTATGAAAATATCCACGCATTTAAAAATTTAGATCTTTATCCTTTCTTTAAAAAAAGTTATGTTTGTCACTTTTTAAAGATAGTGTTAACTATAAAAAAACAAGTTATTAAAAATTACATAAAAATTTCACAAATCATTTTTTAAAATTTAAAAAATATAAATATTAATAATCTACACACGAAATCTCAAAAATCACTAGTTCACATTATCTTCAAATTCTTAATGATTTAGTTGCTATAAGTATCAGAAAGTGAAAATTTGGTTAAAAATACTAATTTAAATGTCCTTCTTTAACCAAAAAGTGGGAGGGATCGCCCCAAACATAAGGTAACCATTTACCTAACCTTTATGAGGAATTAAAATACTACAACTAACTCACCTGCAATCCTCACAAATAAATTAAACAAGTGTCCAAAATCTAACCATGGCAAATGAAGGAGATAAAACAAACAAATAAAAACAATAATTACCTCTTTCCAAAATATCTATCTACACCCACATGATCAAAAATATTAAAACTGGATTATATATATATATATATATATATATATATATATATATATATATATATATATATATATATATAAACCAATACAAATTAAGGAGATAAAACAAACAAATAAATAAAATAATTACCTCTTTCCAACATATCTATCTACACCCACATGGTCAAAGATATTGAAACCAAATTATATTTTCTCTAATAATAAAATATATGCACTAAATGTGTTTTCCATGTGTGTGTAATATATGTGTGCACAAGTGCACTAAACTTGTTTCTAAGCTTGTTTTCCAAAAGTGTTTTTTTTTACACACTTGGAGAGCAAATTTGTGTGTGTGTGTGTGTGGTCGGGGGTGCGGGGAGCAGGGGGATGGGGGGTTGGGGTTGTGCACATGCATGTGCTAAACTTGTTTTCCAAGTGTGTATAATTTTTTAAACACACACTTGGAGAGCAAATTTAGTGTAATATTTTATTATTAGAGAAAATATAATTTTTGCAATGTAAAAATGACCTTTTTCAAACTTGATAACCTCATCTTTTTAAACAAATCCAGCCCCACACATGCAATACACTAATGCATGCTAAAAATATATATAAAGAATGAGAACACACTATTGAGACTATTTGGTTACATCGCTCTGATCACAATGTTGCATATGTGTTGTCAATGATGTCAACAGTGCTGAGGAAGGTTGGAAGTGATGCTCAGAGATGCCAAAGGATAGTAATGCAAAGTGATGAGTATATATTGAGGTGATAAGAGAAGAGGACAAATAAGTAATAAAGAGATAGATCAAAAAATTTGTGAAGTAAAGAGTAAGATGATGAATAATGTCATGTACTATGTATACTAATTGGATCAGTATCATCTCTACACTGTTACACCCTATCTTCTGAAGTTCATTGACAAAGGTTGTGCTAACATGAAGATTCTTGCCTTGTTGAAAGGAGTTGTGTGTGATGTTGACAATGAAGTCTCTGGTGTGATGAATTTTGTATTTCTTGTTTCCCGACGAAATGCATTGTTTTAGTCTTGAAAGAAAGATTCCGGAAGTCTAAGGCATTGGAGTTTACACTAAAGCAGTTTGGAAGAATGCTCTGCATCCCTCCACATTTGAAGGTATGGCCTTGTGGTTGAAAGTTAGATAGAGATAAGTGTGAAGATTGTATGTTCCTAATTTCAGAGCTTGAAAGTTACCGCAAAAGATTCTAGGGCTAGTAGAGTGAAGACAAAGGTTCAAGATGGTGACAGTCAGGATATGTTTGAGAAATGCTCTGCATTTCTCTGCTTTAAAAGATAAGGTCTTGCATTTTGAAGGATGATCATAAGTAATTGAGAATATTGTTATATTAAAGTTTCAGTTGATAAGTTGTACCGTAGAGGTCTTCTGAAGTCAGCAGAACAAAGATGTATCATGTTGTTGATTAGGGTTGTCTGGAGGAGAAAGAAAAAGCCATTGCATTCCACCACAGTTCATCTTTTGGATTTGATGTTTGGAGGATGAGTTCAAATATTCATTTTGATTGTTCATTTCAAGTTTCAGGTGTTGAAGTGCACCGTATGTTGGTTTCTCAATGTTCTATCTCAAGAATGGGTGTTCAGTGTTTGTATGTGATGCCAGGTTCAGTATTTGTTTGTTTGCGCCAAAAAGATGTACAATTCATAAGGAATGTTTGAAAAGGTGTGTGCAATCCTTGTTGAAATGAACCAGATAACTGAGAGGGGGGAGGGTGAATCAGTTGTCTCAAATCTTTAACTAATTTTGCACCTTAAAACATTAAACACTTGTCCATTGTTTGTTATGATTAAATCATGAAAACATAAACTTAGAAACATAAACACAATTGCAAGATCATACACAAGTGACACCAAATTTTTACATGGAAAACCCTGTTAAGGGAAAAACCATGGTGGATGTCAGTCCACAAGATATATAAGTTATAACAATACTGAAAATCAGAGGCTCACTACCAATAGGGCTCACTGCCCAGAAAAAGGCTTACTGCTAAGGGTTTTGAACTAAGATGTTAGCACCTACTCCATGCCTGAATTCAGTTCCATTGAAGCACAATACTCTTCCTCTGCTCTACTCTGCCTTCTACACTTCTTCACTTAACTTCACATTTTCACACAAGGATATCTTTTCCATGACCAAATTACAAGTATATATATCATTCATCAACCTTAGAATGTACATCAAGGTTGGCATTGCAATCATCAACCATTGGAACAATCTCTAAGGTCGCCATTACAAACATTTACAAAATAGGTCTTGAACTAATACAAAATTATGCTAAGAAAATGTAGTAAAGATGTATGCGGATCACTCCACACCTTAGCTAGGACTCAAACATGATCTTCCACGCCATGACATGCTTCTACAATCTTCAATATATCTCTGCAATCACTGGAATTAACCAAGTCGGTTAAGACTGGTTACACGCTATGTTATCTGGGAATAAACTTCAAACACAATCTCAATTCCTTAATGTAGACCAATGTAAATGTAGGAACATGATCAAGAGGCATCCACAAGCATGTTGTAATCACCAGGAGCAACCGCACAAAATCTAATCACTTTATCCATGAGATTCTTCACACCGGAGCACATGAACTTCACTGTCTTCAACTGTCATAAAAGAAAGATAGCTTGCGGACTACCAAATAATGAACCATTGTAGTTGTAGGCACTTATCATCATCCCAAACTTCCCTCTAGAACTGTAGAGAAAAATACTTCAATGCGAAGGAATGTGGAGCAAATTACTTTCTCCCTGTCACCAGTGAATAATCAGAAAAAGCAGGTTTTATTCTGGTGAATGTAACTCACTCAACTCTTCATACTGGAGGCTCAAACTCAGGATTTAGCATCTTCAGACATGCCTCTAAATAACTTCCAATCCACAAACCAAGATCTTTAATCTACAAGAAATGCAGAGCAATCTTCTGGACTGTTCTTCAGTATGCAACTCACTGTCTTCACTGTGATTCACTGTTTCCTTTCTGATTCTTCCAAAGGGGATAATTTTCTCAATGTCCTCAACATATAAGGCTTCTAATCAATCAAAAGATAGGGATATGGTCGACAGTGATGACAACACAGATATGTTGACATCAATGACAATACCGATTAGGCACATACTTGCAACAATCTCCCCCTTTGTCATTGATGGCAACATATGATGTGAAAAACAACAACAGTCATCATGACAAGATTCTCCCCCTTTCTCTTTGCACATATGCACTCTTTCTCTCTAATTTTTTAACATGATTTCTCTCCCCCTTTGACATCAATGGAAAAGGGCACATACTTGCACTCTGATGTTCTGATCCAACTTTCCTCTGAACTCTCTAACTACTCCCCCTGAGAAGTAGCCCTTAAAGCATCAATCCAGATCTGGAGGTGGGACTCTAAGAACCACCTGACTGATGCACTCTTGTGCATCTTAGTTTAGAGTAGGAGGGGTGATAACCCCTAACTTTTCTCTGAGATACTCAAAAGTATCCTTAGGCAGACGCTTGGTGAAAATGTCTGTAATTTGATCTTTTGTAGATACATACTCCAACTTGACTTCATTCTCTGTCACCTTTTCTCTCAGAAAGTGATATCTTATGGATATATGCTTTGTCCTTGAATGCATTACAGGATTCTTTGATATGTTTATGGCACTTGTATTGTCACAAAAGATTGCAATTGGATCTTCATACACAACTCTGATGTCCTTCAATGTTTGCTTTATCCATAACACTTGAGTGCAACTGCATGCTGCTACAATGTATTATGCTTCTGCAGTAGATAGAGATATTGAGTCTTATTTCTTGCTTAACTAGGATACCAGCCTTTTTCCCAAGAAGAATGCACCTCCACTTGTACTTTTCCTATCATCCACATCTCCGGCCCAATCTGCATCAGTGTATGCATTGAGAGTGAAATCATTGTCTTTTGGATACCACAAACCATAATCCATTGTACCTTTTAAGTATCTGAGTATTCTCTTGACTGCCATCACATGTGATTCTTTAGGTTCTACTTGAAATCTTGCCACAAGACAAACTGCATGCATTATGTCAGGTCTGGTATGAGTCAGATAAAGTAATCCTCCAATCATAGATCTATACCTTTTATGATCTACCATTGGTGAGTCATCATTTTTGCTCAACTTACAACTAGTTACCATGGGAGTGCTTACCGGTTTAGAGTCCTCCATCCCAAACTTCTTTAACAACTCTTTCATATACTTAGACTGAGAAATGAAGATACCTTATCTGATTGATTAATTTACAGACCTAAAAAGAAATTTATCTCATCAAACATGGACATTTCAAATTCATTTTGCATTTCCCTAGCAAAAACCATGCACATACCTTCATTGTCTCCAAAGATAATGTCATCAACAAAGACTGCAACAATTAGGATTTGTTCACCATTGATCTTGAAGTAGAGATTGTTGTCAGTAGTACCCTTACTAAACCCTAACTCTATTAGATATTTATCCAATCTTGCATACCAGGCCATGGGGGCTTGTTTAGTCCATACAATGCTTTCTTCAATCTGCACACCATGTCACCCTGGTTTGATGACTAGAATCCTTCCAGTTGTTCAATATAGACTTTTTCTTCCAATTTTCCATTCAAGAATGCATACTTTACATCCATTTGATATACCTTGAAATAGTTGTAGGCTGAAAATGCTAAAAACATTCTTATTGCTTCAATCCCTGCCACTGGTGCAAATGTTTCCTCAAAATCTATTCCTTCAACTTGAGAGTATCCTTTGCATACCAACCTTGTGTTTCTTACCACTTCACCATTTTCATTCATCTTGTTCCTGAAGACCCATTTGGTGACAATTACATTTTTATCTGTTGGTCTAGGAACAAGATCCCAAGTCTGATTCTTCTTTATTTGCATCAGTTCTTCTTCCATAGCCTTTACCCAATTTTCATCATTGCAAGCTTCATTTACATTTTTAGGTTCCACTTGAGAAATCAAACAATAATTAACCTATTCATCAACAGCTCTTCTTCTGGTCTGAACTCCTTTACTCTTATCTCCTATGATTTGATCTTCAGAGTGATTTAACTTCACATACTTAGGTGTCTTAGTAATGTTTTCCGGAGCTTGTTCTTCTTCTTCCTCTGAGTTTTCTTCTTGCTGAACTACTACTTTGTTTGCAGGGACATCCAGTTCATCATATTAATATCCACTTGATACCTTTTCCTTGCTTTCATCCACTTTGACATTTGCACTCTCTATGATCTTCTTCAACCTGTTATTGTAGCACCGGTAGGCCTTGCTCTTGGTAGAGTATCCAAGGAAGATACCTTCATCAGATCTTGCATCAAACTTACCTAGATCTTCATCTCTTCTGATATAACACTTACTAACAAAAACATTGAAATATTTCACAGTAGGAACTTTACCATGCCACAATTCATAAGGAGTCTTAGAACTATTACCTTTGACTTGGACTCTATTTAGGATGTATACAGTAGTGTGAATTGTCTCTCTCCAATATACTTTTGGAAGGTCAACCTCCTTCATCATTGTTCTAGTAGCCTCTTGAACTGTCATGTTTTTCCTTTCAACTACTCCATTTTGTTGTGGAGTCCTAGGTGCAGATAATTGTCTCTTTATTCCTTGCTCCTCATAGAAGAAGTTAAACTCATTTGATGTAAACTCTCCACCTCTATCAGACCTCAAGCACTTTATCTTCAAATCTAGCTCATTCTCAACCATTGCCTTCAATGCTTTGAACTTTTCTAGGGATTTTGCTTTTTATTTTAAGAAGGTAACCCAAGTCATTCTAGAATAATCATCAATCAAAAACATGAAATACATGTCTCCTTGTAGACTTCTTACTCTGGTAGGTCCACATAGATATGTATGCACTAATTTCAGTAGTCCATCAACTGGTTGGTCCTTGCTCTTGAAACTTGTTCGTGTCTATTTTCTAAATTGGCACTCCTTGCACAAAGTATTTGCAGGCTTTAAAAGCTTGGGCAAATCTCTTACAGCCTGAGTGGAACTTATCTTCACAATGTTGTCAAAATTGATATGACACAACCTTCTATGCCACAACCAACTTTCATCATTCTGAGCCAACAAACAATATTCATTAGTCCCTTTCAAATGATAAATGTTACCTCTTGTCTTCTTACCAGTTGCAATCATTGTTCCAGAGCTTTCCAAGATCTTGCATCCATTATCCTTGAATCTAAGATCATAACCTTTGCCACACATCTGACCAACACTCAATAGATTGTGCTTTAATCCCTTCACATATAAGACATCATTAGTGTTATGCTTGCCATCAAAAGAAATGGATCCTTTTCCACAAATCTTACCAGTTGTACCATCACCAAACCTAACCAGTCCTCCATCATATTTTTCCAAATTTATGAACTTACTTTTGTCACCAGTCATGTGATGAGAGCATCAACTATAAATAACCCATTCATCTTTGTCTTCAACAACTTGAGTAGCCAAGGCACTTTCCACTAGTTTTTCTTCCTTCACACAACTAGCAGGATTAGTATTCACAGGTTCTTCTTTAATATCAATAAACAAGCATTCATTACCAGAAGTACTAGCATTATCTGGTTCACCATCTGATACTCCATCATCATCAAGATCTTCAACATAATAACATTTCTTTGGAATCCTAGGTCTATCAGGTCTTTGATGAAGGGGGTAAATCATAAAACACACAACAATAGAAATTGTACACAGAAAAATAGAACTTTCTTTATTAATTTGGACAACTTATTACATTACAGAAGCTCAAATACAATCAGAGGAATTAACCCTCCATAGGCTGCAACACATTACAGCTTCCTCTCCCAAGACTCTGGAATCATCTGCCATCTATAACCCCAAATCTGCTAGGGTTTCCATTTTCCTGCCTATTCTTGACTCTACACTTTCCCCCTTAACTCTACTACTGCCCAGGGTTCCCAAAAATGGTTATTAATAGCCTTTTTGGTGGCCAACAACCTAATTTTAAAATTTGCATCTCCCTCCAAAAATAGGTCAACTTCCGGGAGCCATAACTTTTGATCTAGGAGTCCGATTGACGAACCGTTTTATGCGTCAAAAATCTCGTAGAGTGCTCTACATGCTTAAAATTTTCTCTACCAATTCCGGCCATTTTTGGGCCCGTACGGGGCTATATAGTGCCTCAAACCTGAGTTTGAATAATTTTCAGGCATTTTTCGAGAAACGAAAACTTTAATATCTTTTAGCTCGCAAATGACCTTTGCATGATTCCTTCGCCAAAGGTCTTATTTTTTAGTTACGATGCTTCCTGTAAATTTTCACTTCAATCTGTGCCCAAATGCAAACTTTCCTAAAATAGCAGGTTGCTATTTTTAGTAGTTTGAAAAAACTGAAAGTTCTACACTATTATTCAAACGATTATGGAACCAGAACCACAAATTTTGAAAAGAAATGGAAAGAACAACAATTTTGAAACTCATCTTTTTTTGAGTGATGCAAGATTGCCCTTACACCACTAGATGCTCATGCATTAGCCACCCAGGGTAATTTGAGAAGTGACCTTATCACGTCTCAGGTGTTTGTGTGAGGAAAACTCAAACGGTCAACCTCTGCCTTAGACAACCAAGAAGAATCTTAAATAGGCCTTCCTTTCTATTTCACCAGATATTCATCATATTACCTCTTCCAAGTACTTCTTCCCACACGGCTATCCAAGATCTCTTCTATCTCCTCTGTGGAAGTAGATGCTGAAATACTCCACAATTCTTCTATTGGTCCATCCTCTGTGCCACCCTCATGATGTTCTGTTAAATCAGCAATATTGAACATAGGGGAAATATTGATCCCCCTTGGCAGCTCTACCTCATATGCATTTCCTGAATCATACTTCTTAAGGATTCTGTACGGTCCAAATTTCTTCATTTTTAACTTATTGTATGTTCCAATTGGGAACCTTTCTTTTCTCAAGTGAACCATGACTTCATTTCCTACCTGGAACTCCTTATATCTCCTCTTTTGATCTGCCTTAGCTTTGTATTGAATATTCATCTTATTAATATGCTTTCTCACCTCTTCATGCAAATTCTTCATGTGTTCTACAAAGTCTTCAACCTCGGCACTTGTCATTTCTCCTTTGTCCAGATTCCTTAACTCAGAAGCATTTCTTAGACTATTCCCATATACAATCTGGAATGATGATTTACCAGTACTCCTATTGACAGAATTGTTGTAAGTAAACTTTGCATGTGGTAAAATCAAATCCCATCCCTTGGGCTTATCTCCTACTAAGTATCGTAGCAGGTTACCCAAACTCCTATTCACCACTTCGGTCTGTCCATCAGTCTATGGATGGTCCATAGAACTAAACTTCAAATTTGTCTTCAACTTCTTCCACAATGTCCTCCAGAAATAACGAACAAACTTGGTATCTCAATCTGAAACTATGCTCTTTGGTAGACCATGTAATCTCACCACCTCCCTGAAAAATAACTCTACAATATGAACAGCATCATTAGTCTTCTTGCAAGGAATAAAATGTGTCATCTTTGAGAATCTGTCCACCACCACAAAAATGGAATCATGTCCTCTCTGTGTCCTTGGTAAACTAAGAACAAAATCCATACTAATATCATCCCATGGCTTCTCTGGTAAAGGTAAAGGCTAATATAGCCCTATATTTTGACTTGTTCTTTTTTCCATCTGACACACTCTGCAACTTTGCACAAATTTCCTCACATCCTAATACAACTATGGCCAATAATAATTTTCACCAACAGTAGCAATGGTCTTATCTTGACCAAAGTGCCCAGCCAATCCTCCACTATGATTCTCCTTAATCAGGTTCTCTCTCATGGAACTCCTTGGAATGCACAACTAGCTTCCTCTAAACAACATGCCATCTTGGATTATGAAATCCAACCATTTTGTCATGTCCAAAGTAACAGGTTCCAAACAAGCTTTCCAGGCCTCTGCAAAATTTGGATCTTTAGGATACAAACTTTTGAGCTCATCAAACCCAACAACCTCTATCTTCATTTCTGTCAACAAATTTTTCCTTCTGCTCAAGCCATCTGCAACTCTGTTGGACTTCCCACTCCTGTGCTTCAAAACAAAAGTACAGCTCTACAAAAACTCAACCCATTTTAAGTGCCTTTGGTTCAACTTTCCTTGACTATTAAGATACTGCAAAGCTTGATGATCGGTATATAAACAAACTCTTTTGGCAACAAATAATGTCTCCATTTCTTCAAAGCCTGAACTATTGCATAAAATTCCTGATCATAAAAAGAATACTTTTTCTTGGCATCATTAAGATTCTCACTAAAATAGGTAATGGGCTTACCTTCTTGACTCAAAACAGCTCCTATAACACTACCACTAGCATCACAATCTACTTGAAATACCTTATTGAAATCTGGAAGTACCAAAATAGGTTTCTCTGTGACTTTCTGCTTCAATGTATCAAAACTTTTATCTGCTCCTTTAGTCCATCTAAACTCTTCTATATCCCCTCTCATTGTCTCAGTTAGGGGTGCACAAATGCTACTAAAATTTTTGATAAACTTTCTGTAAAAACTTGCCAAACCATGAAAAGATCGTACCTCTCTGGTACTTTTTGATGTAGGCCATTCATGGATAGCTCTCACCTTCTCTGGGTCCATCTTAAGACCTTCCTCTGAGACAACAAATCCCAGGTATACCAACTCCTTATTTGCAAAACTACATTTCTTCAGATTAATCAGCAACTTCTCCTCCCTCAGCTTCTCTAAAACTCTTCTGATATGCATCAAATGCTCATCCCAAGTCTTATTAAAAATTAAAATATCATCCAAATAAACAATAACAAAACTTCCCAAAAAAAATTTCAATACCTCGTTCATGAGCTGCATGAATGTGCTCGGTGCATTGGTTAGCCCAAATGGCATGACTAACCACTCATACAAACCTTCCTTTGTCTTGAAGGTTGTCTTCTATTCATCTTCTTCTCTGATACGAATCTGGTGATACCCACTCTTCAAGTCAATCTTCGTGAAGTACTTGGCTCCACTCAAATAATCCATTATGTCATCCATTCTTAGCAATTGAAATCTGTACTTGATTGTGATCTTATTGATGGCTTGAGAATCTGTACACATTCTCCACTCTCCATCTTTATTTGGTGCTAGTACTATAGGTACCGCACATGGACTTAGGCTCTCCCTTATCAGTCCCTTTCTCAACAACTCGTGAACTTGTCTGTTCAGCTCTTCATTCTCTACAGGGGTCATTCTATGGGCTGACTTGTTTGGCAAACTGGCCCCTCGTATCAAATCCATTTGATGACTTATCTTTGTTACTGGTGGTAAGCTTTTTGGTACATTATTAGAGATAATGTCCTAAAAGTCTTCCAACATATCTGAAACTTCTACTGGTATATCTTCACATTTTTCTTGACTAATCTTAGGAATCAATGCAAAGCAATGACTCTCATGCTTCATACCCTCCAAAAATTTTCTACCATCTACCAAGCAAATTCTAGTAGTACTACATACCTTTTCTTCTGCTTCCTTCAAGGGCTTCAACTTATGGCAAACTCCATCCTTTGTTAGGGACTATGTGTTTGCACGACCATCATGGACAGTGCTCCTATCATACTGCCATGACCTCTCCAATAACATATGACATGCATTCATCGGTATGATGTCACACAACACCTCATCATGGTAGTCACTAATCTTGAACTTCACTAAATATTGCTCATTGACCAAAGCTCTATGGTCCTTCTGCAACCATGCAATCCGATATGGATGTGGATGCTTTCTTCTTGTCAACTTCAACTTGTCAACCGTCTCCTCTGAAACAAGATTGGCAGTGCTTCCACTATCAATGATAATATCACAACACTTACCTTCACATTTGCACCTTGTGTGGAATAAACTCTTCCTTTGATTGGGTTCTTTCTCCTCATTCAACAAAGTTCTTCTGACAACTAGGGTTTCTCCCCTTTCAGCATCTTCAAAACACTCAAACTACGCATCTTCATCTACATGTACAACTCGTGCATTACCTTCAGGTCTTCTATTTGTCCTTCCCTGATGTTGCGGACACTCATATGCTCGATGCCCTTCTTCTCCACATTGGAAACAGGTTCCTCTGAAACCTCCTCTTCCAGGTCCTTGCCCAGGTCTGCCTCTTCCTCTTCCTCTTTGCTCACCATTGTTCTGGTCACGAGGGTGGTAGGTGTTATCTCCTCTCTAATTTCAACTGGTGTCAGCTTCTTCACTTTTCTTTGAATCTTCATTTCAGCCCCCATAGGGTCTTTCACTAGTCCTTCCGCCTTAACCTCTTCCCCTTTGCTTGTTGTCAAATCTTTTATTCAGTTTCTCTTCCACCTTTAGGGAAAACTGGTATGCATCTTCTATGGTGGTCATTCTGACCAGGCTCAGCTCCTCTTGAATACTTGGCCTCAACCCATTAATGTAATGGGCTACCTTCTCCTTGTTGGCCTCTGCATGACCAGTTTTGATAGTAATCTTATAAAACTCTTCTGTATACTCCTTAACAGACTTGTTTCCTTGCTTCAATCCTTGTAGCTTCTTCAACAACTCCATCTCATAGTCCACAGGAATGAACTACTTTTTCAGTTTCTCCACCATTCGATCCCATCTGGTGATGTTTCCTTTTCCTCTTCTATTCCTCTCTAACTGGACCTCCTTCCACCAAATACTGGCATGGCCCTTCAATTTTGTTTTTGCAAACTTGACCCGATCTAGGTCTTCCACATCTTCATACTTGAAATATTCCTCCATGTCATTGATCCAATCAATAAGCTGTTCTCAATTCAAATCTCCAGAATATGTAGAAACTTCAATCCTGGGCCTCTTTCCAATCTTAGAAATGGCCCTTAACAACCTAACTTCTACAGGATCTCCTTCAGCTTCTTGTTCTTCCTCAGATAGTTCCTCTTCCGCTTTGTCCTCGCTTTCTTCTCTTGTTCTTGGCTCAAACCCTCTTCGTAGCTCCTCTTGCAATGCATCAATTTATCTTTGCAGGGCTCTAAAACCCTCTTTTGTCAAAGCATTCCTCCTAATATGATTTCTTCGTGGAGGCATCTTGATCTCCATAGCAAACCCACAACCTCAGGTCCTAGTGCAAACTGCCTCATGGTCGATGATATGTCTACACACTCAGGAACACTTGCTCTAATACCACTTGATGAAGGGGGTAAATCATAAAACACACAACAATAGAAATTGCACATAGAAAAATAGAACTTTCTTTATTGATTTGGACAACTTATTACATTATAGAAGCTCAAATACAATAAGAGGAATCAACCCTCCACAAGCTGCAACACATTACAGCTTCCTCTCCCAAGACTCTAGAATCATCTGCCATTTGTAACCCCAAATCTGCTAGGGTTTCTATTTTCCCACCTATTCTTGAGTCTACACTTTCCCCCTTAACTCTACTACTGCCTAGGGTTCCCAAAAGTGGTTATTAATAGCCTTTTTGGCGGCCAATAACCTAATTTTAAAATTTGCATCTCCCTCCAAAAATAGGTCAACTTCCGGGAGCCATAACTTTTGATCTGGGTGTCTGATTGACAAACCGTTTTATGTGTCAAAAATCTCGTGGAGTTCTCTACGGGCTAAGAACATGTTCTACCGGTTCTAGCCATTTTCAGGCCCGTACAAGGCTGTTTAGTGCCTCAAACTTGAGTTTGAATAATTTTCAGGCATTTTTCAGGAAACAGAAACTTTAATATCTTTCAACTCGCAAATGACCTTTGCGTGATTCCTTCGCCAAAGGTCTTATTTTTTAGTTACAAAGCTTCCTGTAAAATTTCACTTCAATCCGTGCCCAAATGCAAACTTTTCTAAAATAGCAGGTTGTTATTTTTAGCAGTTTGGAAAAATTAAAAGTTCTACATCATTATTGAAGCGATTATGGAACCAGAACCACAAATTTTGAAAAGAAATGGAAAGAATATCAACAATTTTGAAACATATTTTTTTGGGGTGATGCAAGATTGCCCTTACACCACTGGATGCTCATGCATCAATCTTGGCTTAGGAACTCTTGTGGGGCACCTAGAAGCATAATGACCAACTTTACCACAACTGAAACATTTGAAAGGTAATTTGCCTTTGAACTTACCAGCACCTCTAGATAGACTGTTAACAAAGTTGGCTTCAAGTTCTTCAATCTCATAATCTGGTTCCACCTTGTACTTGTTAGATCCGGGGGTTCTTTCTGAAGTGTTGGCCTTGAAAGAAGTCTCTGTCTTTGGAAGTGAATCACCAAGTTCTCTTATTTCAAAGGTTGTCAGCTTCCTGAGTAACTAATCTTTTGTAATCTTTGTCACTGTCATTACTTCTTCAATTATGGTCACCTTATGACTATATGATTTAGGCAGTGATCTAAGAATTTTGTTCACAACTTCAATATCCTCAATTTTTCCTCCCACACTTCTAATGCTACTCACAAGTTCGTCGACCTTCTACATGAAGTATTTTATGTTGTTATATTTTCTCATCTTCAAACATTCATATTTTTCCTCCAAACTCTGCAACTTGGTGCTCTTCACATATTCATCTCCTTCATACAGATTCTTTAGCTTTTCCCAGATTTCATAAGCAGTTTCTAGCTCCATGATCTTTGTTACTTCGGTGTTAGATAAGGTGCTTACCAAGGCATCTTTGGCTTTTATGTTCAACTCATATTGCTTGATCTCATCTTCAGTTTACAAACCATTCTTCAGTATTTCATACTTATTTTTGATTATCTTCCAAACACTATAACCCAAGCATAGGAGATGGGTTTTCATGTGGATCTTCTAGATGGAGTAGTTCATTCCATTGAACCGTGGACTTTCCTTCTTATACGACATCCTGGATCAGCCTCAAGTGGTCAAGATTTCTTCTAAGGAACATGGCTCTGATACTAATTGTTCAAATGAACCAGACAACTGAGAGTGGGGTAAATCAGTTGTCTCAAATCTTTAACTAATTCTACACCTTAAAACATTAAACACTTGTCCACTATTTTTTATGATTAAATCATGAAAGCATAAACTTAGAAACATAAACACAATTGCAAGATCATACACAAGTGACACTAGATTTTTACATGGAAAACCCTGTTAAGGGAAAAACCACCGTCGATGTTAGTCCACAAGATATATAAGTTATAACAATACTAAAAATCAGAGGCTCACTGCCAATAGGGATCACTGCCTAGAAAAAGGCTCACTGCCAAGGGGTGGCTCATTGCCAAGGGTTTTGAACTGAGATGTTAGCATCTACTCCATGCCTGAATTTAGTTCCATTGAAGTGCAATACTCTTCCTCTGCTCTGCTCTGCCTTCTACACTTCTTCACTTAACTTCACATTTTCACACAAGGATATCTTTTCCATGACCAAATTACAAGTATATATATCATTCATCAACCTTGGAATGTACATCAAGGTCAGCATTACATTCATCAACCATTGGAACAATCTCCAAGGTCAACATTACAAACATTTACAAAATAGGTCTTGACCTAATACAAATTATGCTAAGGAAATGTAGTAAAGATGTATGCAGATCACTCCACACCTTAGCTAGGACTCAAACATGATCTTCCATGCCATGACATGCTTCTACAATCTTCAATATATCTTTGCAATCACTGGAATTAACCAAGTTGGCTAAGACTGGTTACAGGCTATGTTATCTGGGAATAAACTTCAAACACAATCTCAATTCCTTAACGTAGACCAATGTAAATGTAGGAACACAATCAGGATGCATCTACAAGCACATTGTAATCACCAAGAGCAACCGCACAAACTCTAACCACTTTATCCATGAGATTCTTCACACCGGAGTACATGAACTTCATTGTCTTCAACTGTCATAAAAAAAAGATAGCTTGCGGACCACCAAATCATGAACCATTGTAGTTGTAGGCACTTATCATCATCCCAAACTTCCCTTTAGAACCACAGAGAAAAATACTTCAATGCGAAGGAATACGGAGCAAAATACTTTCTCCCTATCACCAGTAAATAATCAGAAAAAGAAGGTTTTATTCTGGTGAATGTAACTCACTCAACTCTTCATACCAGAGGCTCAAACTCAAGATTTAGTATCTTCAGACATGCCTCTAAATAATTTCCAATCGGCAGACCAATATCTTCAATCTACAAGAAATGTAGAGCAATCTTCTAGACTATTCTTCAGTATGCAACTCACTGTCTTTACTATGATTCATTGTTTCCTTTCTGATTCTTCCAGAGGGGCTAATTTTCTCAATGTCCTCAACATATAAGGCTTCTAATCAATCAAAAGATAGGGATACGGTTGACAGCGATGACAACACAAATATGTTGACATCAATGACAACATCAATTAGGCACATACTTGCAATGAGCCTTATGTTGCTTATGAAGTGATGGACGCATGGTGTTAATTGATGTCTTCAATACCGCTTTAGGTCTGGAGCTACTTTGTGGAAGGATAAGGGTTTGTTGGGCCAACATAATGTGCTTTGATTATACCTACAGATGTTTGGAAGTGTGCGCAAACTTGGAAGAATGTTTTAAGGAAGAATAGGTCCTAGTTATCACTTGGCTTGTACTGCATTAGATTTCTACAACTTTTGGAAGTTGACTTGGTGTGGCCATTACACGTTTCATTCTACACATTTCATCTTGGCCAATGAAGGAGAAAGTTTTTGTTGTTTGCGAAAGGTATTAATAAAATAACTTGTTTGTTATGGAGTGTGTGATTGAGTGAGAGTGTGAAAGGGTACGTGAGTGAGTGTGAAAGTGAGTGAGTGCATGTGAAGATGTGTTGAAGACAGCAGTGATAGTTGTACAGAGAAAGTGAAGGTGTGAGTCAGAACTAACTATGTTGATGTTGTGGAGGAGGTTGATTAGTGAGATCTGTTGAGTGAGATGTGTAAAGGTTGTAGCCTCATCCTATAAGTGTTGTTGCATTGTATTTCAGGGAGTGTGTCCTCCCTTGGTTTGTAGCCCTAAAATTTGTTGTAATCAATTTTATCATTATTTGTGGGGCTGGATTTGGAAAGTAGATCCAAGCAGTTTGCTCACTGTGGTTTTTCCCTTCTAGGGTTTTCTACGTAAATCTGGTGTTATGGTTGTGTGCTCATGTGTTCTTTGATCTGCTCAATTTGCTTTATCTTTTGTAAGACAGTAAAGGTTTTTGTTAATAAAGTTGAATTGGATTAAGTTTTGGTTTATACTGATGCACCCCCCTCTCAGTATATCAATGTGTTCTAACAATTAGTATCAGAGTAAGGTTCCTCGGTGTAGCCTAATAGCTGAAGGTAGATCTTGGAGAAGAACACATGGCTCAAAAGGAGTCCTCTTCTAAAGCTTTGATATTTGATGGAGGTAACTTTGATTTCTGGAGTGTAAGGATGTAATCCTATCTGACCTCACTAGTGTATGATGTTTGAAGTGCTATTGTGAATGATTATGTTGAACCTAAGCATCCTATTATAGATGTGAATGAGAGGAAGGCTCATGAAAACAATACTAAATCCAAGAATGCCATCTTGAGTGGCTTGAGTAGTTCAACGTTAGTCAAGGTTGTGCAGTGCAAGACAACAAAGGATATATGGAAGAAGCTCAAAGATCTTTATGAAGGAAATGACACCATAAAGGAAGCAAAATTAAATCCTACATAACATTGCTTGAGAATCTAAGGATGAAACAAGAGGATAACATTGCCAGATATTTGCACCGAGTGGAAGAAGCATTCAATGGAATCAGAAGTATGAGTGAAGATATATCTGACTCATTAATTGGCAAGAAAGTGTTGAGAACTCTCCCTCACAGGTTTGATTCAAAAGTTTCTACAATTAAAGAAGCCAAAGATCTTAAGACACTTACAATGGTAGAGTTGTTTGGGTCCTTCACTGCCTATGAGATGAGAAATGAAGTCATAGGACCATGCCAAAGAGAAGTTGCTTTCAATACTGTGAAGAATGAAGGAACATCTGATGTACGCAATGAAGCTGAGGAAGAAGAGGCAAACTTTGTAAGGAAACTAAAAAGGGGATTAGGAAAGTATAAAGGTAAGTTACCTTTCAAATGTTTTAATTACGGTAGAATTGGTCATTATGCCTCTAAATGTCCTTTTGGAGAAAATTAAAATAGCAGCAAGGGTTTCAAGAGAAACAATTTCAAGAGGAATTTTCTTTCAAAAGAAGACTACAATTCCAAAGAAGAAGTAGATCACTACCTTTCAGATGAGGAAAAAAGAGAATCTCTATTCATGGCCAGAGTGATCTAAGATGGTTCAGATAAGACTATAGATGAAGAAGAATATGAAGTTGATTTTGAGGGTGAAATTGTTTTTGCTCTTGAAGACTTGGATTGTGCAAGGAAAAAGAATCAAGAACAAAGTGCTCTGATTGAAGCTAAGACAAAAGAATGTAGAAGACTTAAGAAAGAAATTTAGTCACTGAAAAGGGAGTTAGAGAAGGTAAAGCTTGGAATACCGGATGATATTGAATGTACAGATCTCATCATGTCTCAAGGAAGATCTCTTCATGCAAGGAAATTCTCCATGAACAGGTTCAATCATGTTTTCTTTGGTTATTGTTTTATTTGTAACAAATTTGGTCATAAGGATATAGATTGCAAGTCTGAAATGAATAGAAGAAATCTTATAAGTAGGAATCCTCTTGCTTCACTAGTGGATGTCAATGTGGTATGTAAAATTTGCAACAAGTTTGGACATATAGAAAGATATTTCTGGAGTGATTTGGAAAAAATAGAATCTCAGTTGATAGATATTACTGAGCAAGTAAAGGAAAGTGATTCTCTCTAAGGTAGGAGACAGATAATGGAGTTGAAAATTCAAAGATTGTCCAAACAAAATTTCATGCTCAAGGGAAATCAAATCTTTGGGTGATAGATAATGGTTGCACAAATCATATGATAGGTGAGAAGAGCAAGTTCATCAATCTTGGTAAGTGGAATGGCAGACTAGCCAGGTTTGGAGATAACTCTTCTACAAAAATCATTGGAAAAGGTACCATAAGTATTAATGGAAAGTCTCAGACACATGATGTCTTTATGTGGAAGGACTCAAGCATAATCTTATCAGTGTAAGTCAAATGTGTAGAAAAGGATACATCCTCACATTTCATGATAAAGGATGTGAAATCAGAAGAGCAAAGTCTGGAAAATTGGTGGCGGAAGGATCTAAGATAGAAGGCAACTTGTATAATCTAAAGGTAATTAATGAAAGGACTTGTCTTCTAGGACAAACAAATGAATGTTGGATATGGCACAAAAGGATGGGGCACATCAACTTTGATAATCTTGTGAAATCAGCTCCATGCAAACAATAAGAGACATGCCAAAGATCATCGAGCCTGCAAGCACCTTATACAAGGAATGTCAGATGGGGAAGAAGACAATTATAAGATTCAAGTCCAAGGAGTATATATCTACAAGGCCATTAGAACTAGTTCATACTGATCTGTGTAGACCTACCAGGACAAAGAGTCTACAAGGTGAGAGGTATTTCGTGTTGCTTATTAATGATTTCTCTAGAATGACATGGGTTACCTTCTTAAAAGAAAAATTAGAAGCTTTCAGTAGGTTTAAGATTTTCAAATCCATAATTGAAAATGAAATTAATGCTAGAATCAAGTGTCTAAGGTCTAATAGAGGTGGTGAGTTCACCTCAAATGAGTTTGAGAAATTTTTTGAAAAACATGGAATAAAAAAATTGTATTCTACTACAAGAACTCCTTAGTAAAATGTAGTGGAAAGAAAGAATAGAATAGTTCAAGAGATGGCTAGAACAATGTTGAGTGAAACCAAGCTGCCAAATACATATTGGAAAGAGACAGTCCATACTATTGTCTACATTCTTAACAAAGGACAATTAAGAGTGCACAGTACCAAAACACCATATGAGTTATGGTATGAAAGACCAGCATCAGTTAAGTATTTCAGATTTTTTGGAAGTAAATACATCAAAAGGAGTGAAGAAGGTCTGGGAAAGTTTGACTCAAGAACTGATGAGGGAATCTTTATTGGGTACTCAACGAGGAGCAAATCCTACAAATGCTACAAAAAAAGGCTGAGGAAGATAGTTGAGAGTGAATGTTAAAGTGGATGAAGAGTCACATCAAATCACAAATGAGCAAGAAGATTGTTGGCTAGATGTACCTGTCTACATAAAAGAAGAAGAAGAACAAGTAGAAGAAAAAAAGTTGAAGAACAAGAAGAATCTCAAGAGAAGACTACCAAGACACCTGCCAAGTATGTTTAGAAGAATCATTCAGAAGATCATATCATTGGAGACAAGAATGAAGGAGTACAAACAAGAAAAAGATTTGGAAGAACAAATGAACAAGTAAGTGTTTCTTTATTATCAAAAGTGGAGCCTAAAAATTTTGATGAAGCTAGCAAGGATGAAGGATGGATAGAAGCTATGGAAGAACTAAATCAGATAGAGAAGAATCAAACTTAGAAGTTGGTGCCAAGGCCTACAGACAAGAATGTGATAGGTACAAAATGGGTATTCAGGAACAAACCGAATGAAGATGGAGAGGTGGTTAGGAACAAAGCAAGGTTTGTCTACAAAGGTTATTCACAAGTTGAAGGTGTTGACTATGAAGAGACATTTGCTACTGTGGTAAGAATGGAAGCAATCAGAATGGTTCTTGTATTTGTAGTTCATAAGGGATTTAAGGTATATCAAATGGATACCATATCTGTGTTCCTAAATGGTGACTTGGAAGAAGAAGTCTACATAGAGAACCCTAATGGGTTTCAGTTATCAGAAGACCCAAACATGGTATGCAGACTTAAGAAGGCTTTGTATGGTATCAAACAAGCCCCTAGGGCTTAGTATGCAAGGTTGGATAAATTCTTACTCTAGCAAGATTTCAAGAAAGGTATCGTAGATAGTAATATTTACATCAAAATTGAAGGTGAACAAATTCTAATTGTTGTTGTGTATGTTGATGATATAATATTTTGTAGATATGATGAGATGTGTAAAAACTTTACAGGAGAGATGCAGAAAGAATTTGAAATGTCTATGTTAGATGAGATATCATTCTTTCTTGGACTCCAAATCACTCAATCAAATAATGGTATATTTATTTCTCAAGAAAAGTATGTCAAGGAAATGTTAAAGAAGTTTGGCATGGAAGACAACAAACCAGTAAGTACTCCTATGGTAACTGGTTGCCATTTGAGTAAAGTGTTGGAATGATGTTTTCCATTGATGTCAAAAGTGGTGTGATGGTATGGTCTTCACAAGATGCCTTCATGGTACATGTCATGGATACCTGTCAAGAGTTCATGCTTCAGTTAGCCTTTGTTGTTCATCCTTGGTGTTTGATGATGTTGGTGTTCATGGTGAGTTGGTGAGTTGTTGATTGATCTTCTCATGAATCAGGAGTTAATACTTAAGGCACTTCATCAAGTTTGGTGTAAGTTAGATGTCATTACATTGAGATGTCATATGTCATGCAAGGTAAGATGTCAAAAAGGTTCTTCATGATATGGTGTTTCATTGATGTTCATGATCAGGATCATCTTGTAAAGGACAGTAAGGTTTTATGCTTCATGATTCTCATGCTCTCATTTTAGGAGTTCATACAGTGTTCAATATGATGTCCTCATGATGGGGTTTTTATGTCAAGATCTGCATTGCTTTTTGACAATTTGCTTATTGAGAGTTTGAGTTGATGATCATGCTAATGGTGTTGATTCTTATTGAAGGATATGGAGTTCACATTTTTGGATGCCTTAGGAGATGGAGTTCATATGCTTCAAACATTGTGATGGAGTTATGTTTGGATACTTCAGGAGATTACAAAATGATCTTTGACTTCCCTTGGAACCCTTATGATTTTCTAGGGTTGATAAAGCTCATTGTCTTTCAACTAGATAATATTGTTTCCATCCATTATTATTAGTGTCTGAGGTGTATTGAAGGCAATAGAAAATAGTGATAATCCTTTTTAGGGTTTGTGATATTCTAAACCTAATTCTTTAAAGGCCTAAAACCCTAAATGCCCTTTCTAAACCCTAAGCCTTCTATTCTAAAGTTCTTATTCCTAGCCCGTCATGTCTTTTGTTACTTCCTGTTATAATTTAAAGTTGACTTATTATCTCCGTTCACCGTCACTTAAAGTGACTTGCTAAAGGGTTTCAAGATGTTCTCTTCACCGGCCCCTTGTCTAGTGTAACTGCCTCCTTCGATCACCTTTATGAAGCTTGGGCGCCAGTTATAAATCAAAGGTCACAGTTTAAAGATTTAAAGGGATCCAAATCAAAATCTAAGGTTATGATTTAAACTGTATTCAAATCACAATGGTTACTCCTCTATGTATGAGCATTGATGGCTACTCAACCATATTGCAATTGCAAGCAGTTTTTGATAATTGTTCTTGTTTGTTCTGTGAGAAAACAAAAAACCTTAAATGATATAGGGTTGTTAGTTTTGTTTTTGATAGAGGAGCTCGTGGCAGAGAATGTGTAAGATTTTTCCTTCGTGAAAAAGTACAATATGCAGTGAATAATGAGTTTATGCTGAGTGATTTTCTATCAGAAAAATAAACTTCAATGATAGACAAAACAATGTGTATATGTCCGTGATAAGAGTATGCAAGAAACAAAATGTTGTATAGTAGTTTTGTTGCAAAGATAGTGAACTACAGAGATTTGAGATATGCTGAACAAAAGATAATGGCAGAGATGTTTGATAGGAGAATGCAATGATTGTAGCAGAGTAATGGTATGGCCTGTTTCATGATTATATTCATATAGTTCTTAAGTGAATTTGACTTTGTGACATAAGAACATATGACTGAATATGTACAAGTAGGATAAAGTAACAAAATGATGTATTGTGTAAAGAAGAGGTTGATTTAGGTGTGAGTGTCTTCTTGTTTCAGAATGTCTTGTAATGTCCTATGATGCAAAGTACTCTTGTGAAGAATCTTGTATGCAAAGAATATGAATGTACCCTAAACTTAGGTGTTGTCATGTAGCCTATGATGTCATTGTAATCAGATAGTGCATTGTTCTATGATGTCAGAGTAATATTCTTCTGTATTGAATATATGGTGGTTCTGTAAAGGAGAGATAAGGTGTTTTGTTTCTGATTTATAGAAGTCATCTATAACCAGTGATATTAATGTAAATAGAGTAGCACTCTGTGTTTATCTTCTTGTATTTAGATTGGAGATGTTTTTCCAGTGAGGCATTGCCAATGAGGCATATACCTTGATACCAGTGAGGTGTAGCCAACGAGGCTTGTATTACTCAATGAGAGTTTGGTCAGTGAGACCCAATAAAGTTTTGGTGAGGATTGCACAGTAGTTTTTCCCTCGATAGGGTTTTCCACTTTACATCTTATGTTATGGTTTCATGTGTGTGATTCCATCCTTTGTTGATGTCTTTGTCATGATGATATTAGAAATTGTTTCTATAAGATTGATGAATAAACAAGTTTTATTAGATCACTAATTCACCCCCCCCTCTCAGTGATCCTTAGTATTCCTACAATTGGTATTAGAGCTACAAATTCCCTGAAAGAATCTAATAGACTTGGGTAGATTCTAGAGGTGGAATACTATGGGTAAGAGGTATAAAAATAAAATTTCTAAAAAAGAGAAAGATCTGCGTCAAAAGAAAGAGAAGTCTAATATAAAAGTTGATGATGTTTCTAATGTTCTTGGCTCTAAAGAATGTCATGTAGGAATGTCTAATGCAAAAAGAGATGAGTTTCAGTTCATGGAAGTTGAGAATGAGCAATTTGATGAAAATGATGAAGAGGTAGCACAAGTTTATCTTGAGGATGAATTGATTGTTGCCTTAGATGAATTAAAGAAAGAAAAAGGAGAAAAAAATAGGAGGTTGTGATAGTCAAGGAGTAAATGGAGACATATCAGTATAATGAGAAATTAAGTGCTTCTCCCTTCAAAGATCAGGGACTTTAGTAAACCATGTCAATGATTGTGTAATTTATCATGTCTCAGACCAATGGTATACTCATAGATCAGTGCATTTCTTAGTGTTACCTTGTAGATAATTTGGATAGTTGTGAATTAGAAAAATACCTCCTCTTCATTTATTGTTATCTTTGAAGATTTAGTATCATTGAGGTTCAATGACATAGTGGGAAACCTGCTAGAAATGTATACATACAATGTCCTTCATTGAATGAGGATGACATAGGAACAATAAGTAGATCTTGATAGCATTTAAGGAGGTACTGTTGGCAGGTGTAACATCAGACCTAACAATCTTGGCCAGCATTCTAGAAATCTATATTAAATAGAAAGCCTTGAAGCAGGGTATGGAATCCATCAAAGTATATAAACTTGTTATCAAAATTTGTAGTTAAAAATTCCCTGGTAGATATGGATGCAAAATGTATAAGAATAGACAAGAGTTGTTGTATTAAAGTGATGGGCCAATGTCTTGTCTTTAACAGTGTATTTGACTGATGATAGACAATGATGATAGTTGTGCAAGTGATACTTTGACATTGTAATGCATAGTAATGCTATTCTGATAACTATTCCATATGAGCACCTGATGGATGTAAGTCTTAACCTTCTCTGGCATATTGAAACTTTTGAAGTGGATGTGAACATACATCAAAGCATAGCTGAAAAAGGGTACAGTGTTTTTTTTACTATTATAGACAGTGTTTCTATGCCTTCAACAGTGGTAAAAGAACTATGGTAAAGGTCATAACTATAAGTAATAGCGTAGAATCCTCAACCCTTACCAGTATATTTTCTATCTTTGTTGCTTTCTTCAAAACAGGCCTAACAATTTGATAAGAGATAGGAGTTTTGACTCATTAGAAGGATAGTTTAGTTCTTGTTCATATCTTTATGGTATATTCATAAAAGTTGGAGTTTGTTCATGTATTACAAAGTTGCTTACCTATCTTTGACCAATACACAGTGCCATGACTTCTTGGTCATTTTTTTTGCCCTTGGCATCAGACAAGTGATCTCTATCATAGTGATGTTTTTTAAGTATGATGTAGTGTGGTGATCATTGGTGAGCAGTTGAATAAGTGCTTGGACTGTAAATGGGGCAGTACCCAATAAAGGACAGTTGAAAGAAAATAATGGACAGTAAAGGACCGTTGCAAACAGTCTTTCATGGCATAAACAATGGTATTTGATCTCAGAACAAAGGCATCCTATCTTTACGAGGTTCATGTTGTTATGTCAATACTTAGTGTCGATAGATATTGTAAAGATAATGTAGAGTCTTTATGATAGTTTTGAATGATGGACAGTATAGCATTCTTATATCTCTAATTGTTGAAGTATGACAGAGTTATTATGTTGGACGTGCAGTGTTAGATAGTGATAATGTGCAATGATCACTCTGTTATAATTTGCAGTTTACCATGTAGGAAAGAGCAAGACAGCCATCAAGGGCATATTATATCTCATGGGTGTTATACCTTTTTCATCTATCCACTAACTCATGAGGTGTCCTTTATTTTCAGGGGGAGATTCCTTGAATATCACAGTCCTTTGTCACTTGATATCAAAGGGGGAGAGAGAGAGAGAGAGAGAGAGTGAAGAAGTTTTTGCCATCAATGACAAAGGGGGAGTTTGTTGGAATGATGGTTGTCATTGATGTCAAAAGTGGTGTGATGGTATGGTCTTCACAAGATGCCTTCATGGTACATGTCATGGATACATGTCAAGAGTTCATGCTTCAGTTAGCCTTTCTTGTTCATTCTTGGCGTTTGATGATGTTGGTGTTCATGGTGAGTTGGTGAGTTGTTGATTGATCTTCTCATGAATCAGGAGTTGATACTCAAGGCACTTCATCAAGTTTGGTGTAAGTTAGATGTCATTACATTGAGATGTTAGATGTCATGCAAGATAAGATGTTAAAAATGTTCTTCATGATATGGTGTTTCATTGATGTTCATGATCGGGATCATCCTGTAAATGATAGTAAGGTTTTATGCTTCATGATGCTCATGCTCTCATTTTAGGAGTTCATACAGTGTTCAATATGATGTCCTCATGATAGGGTTTTTATGTCAGAATCTGCATTGCTTTGTGACAATTTGCTTATTGAGGGTTTGAGTTGATGATCATGCTAATGGTGTTGATTCTTATTGAAGGAGATGGAGTGTTGGGAATTAAGGTGTCTCAACCTTGCAATTCCTAGCATTGATTTATTATTTGATTATTTATTTATTTGCTTAATTTGTATTTTACTTGCACATTCAGTTTTGGCATTTAGTTTGAGGTGGCATTGTGACATGTCATCCTACTTGTAATATGCTTTGAGTGGTCAAGTCAAACACATGTGGATTTGGGCATCCCAACTAAGGTGGCACTAATATGCCATGTGTTGGCATCTTGTGGTATGACGCAGGTGTTATTGTGTATGACAGAATCTATGACGCGTAAGAGCCAAGTATAGAGATTCTTGGGACAAGTGAAGACAAGTGTCGTAAAGTATCTTTGCATGTGGAGAAGGCATCTTTGGGTGCCCAATTTGGGATATGACATGTTGTAAGAGGAATATGCTATATTTAGTCTTGTATGAAGGATTCTCTTACAACATTTAAGGTTGTTATGTTGGGAAAATCTATGACAATTGTAAGATGCATAAGAGCATCTGTCATAGTCTATTTTTAGCATGGAGCGCTCTATCCTTGCGAAGTCAAATCTAACATGTTATAACAGATGTAAGAGAGTTATTTGTAGCTTGGACATGTGTCCTTTGATGCGGGAAAATGGCCATATGGCCAAGATGGATGCCTATCTCTAGAGGCTTCAAAATATTGCCTTGTAACTCTATATAATGTGAAGTTTTGGAGTTGTAGTTGTATGGTGTTTTTACAGGTACTGTTATGCTACCAGAATCACTCTAGAAACGACATTTGAAGACTCTTGGAAGAACTTGCATTGCAAATGTATTGTAAACACACCATTGTTTTGATAATACATTGTGCAAGTTTTAGAGTGTGGGGTTTTTTACCTGAAAATGTTTTCCCCACGATATATCTTGTGTCACTTTCTTTATGTGTTGTGTTGCTACTGTAATCTTTATGTTATGTGTTTAACATTGCTATAATTGTAAGGATTAAAAATAATTTGCATACTATTCCCCTCATCAGATTGGTGTAGGAAGTGTGTTATGTGTACCTTGCTTCATTTCAGTTGGTATCAGAGCCTAATCACCTATGATCCTAGTTTTTGGGTAGGGGGTTTTTGATCTAATTTTTGATTGAGTGGGAGTTTGTGCAGAGCTGTAACGTCAAAAAATGTCCCCTTGGGGGCTTTTCCATCATAAGGTTTAGCTCCCGGGTCTTTTGCATGCATTTAGGACATCTTACTTCACAATTTGGCATCCCGATGGAATGAGCCCTAGGTAACATGACAAATGAGACCTAGGAGGGCCCCTTGAGCTTAACCCTACCCAAAATAGGGGGAAGGACTTGGGCATCCGTACCCTAGTCCTGCTTTATTTTGGGGCAGCCCCAATTTTTAGGTGTTAGTTTATGACCGTTATTTGGGTCCTATGCCAACCCGATAAGTTTGAATTTATAAAATCTTGGTGGGAGTGTTTGTAGTTGAATATAAAAGCATGTTTAGGCATTCATTTGTAAACTAGATTCAATTTGAAGATTACTTGCAAGCTATTGTGTTCTCAAGGTGATTCAAGGCTTTCATTATGTTGCAAGAGCAGATTTGTGTGGTTTATATGTTTGTATTTGTAGATTTGAGCATCCATTTCATCATGGAATGAAGAGCATCTTCTTCCCATGATATCTTCACTACAAGGTGACATTATATTTTGTTTTCATCATTATTTCCTTTGGTTTTTGCCTCTGCCTCACAAGGACATGCACTCTCTATCTAACAATGTTGTTTAGAGACTTAAGTGTCCTCTGGGGTTTGACTGAGGCAAGCCTTTAAACACCACAACCCCCTCCCAAAGTTTTGTGATTGCAGGTTACAAGTGTTGCATCTAGAAAAAGTAGAGTTACAGGAGGGATCAGAAAACATCAAGGATTCAGGATCTGAAGAGAAGTAGGACACTGGACCCTTTTCGGGACTTGGGCACTCACTCATGTGTCCTCCACAGTTAAATTTCTAGAAACAGAAGTTACAGTGCTAATCAGTGTCGGAAGGAGGTCAAGATCCCGCAAAGAAATTGGTACCTTGGACTTGGGTACCCACTCCTATGTCCCTAATTTTTCCACCTCGAAACCCCAAAAATAGGTATTTTGTGATTTAATATTTTACATCTCTCTGCAAGAGCTTTTTCTGTTATTCGTCAGTTTATTGTCGTATTTGTATAATTAGGGTTTTAATGGTCAATTAAGCATAAGAGCAGGAAAATTCATAATTAAATACCCTAATCTAAGATTCCCTACATCTCACAGTGACCTAGGGTATGATAGTGTATGGCCAATCAACCCTATATCCTTGAATGTATAGGGTGAAAGGAAGATTCAAACATCTAAACACTAAAAACTAAACAATCCCAATTTCACCTTAAACATTTTGGTGAACCCATGTTTTTAGACTTAAATTGCAACTTGTTGGGTGTGTGTCTTTAGACTTGGTTTGATTTCATTCATTCATATAGTCTTTCATCTTATTGCATTGAGAAAATTACAAAAAAAATAAAAATTTTGCAAAAATTTGAAAACCCTAGCTTACATTTTCATATAGATTACTAAATTGCATCAATTCTTTCTAAATTTTTCTAATTCATGATTTTTACATCAGATCTGATATAAACTATAGAAAAACACAAATTTAGAAATTTGCATTGCATTTTCATCATTAATTTGCTAAGCTTTTGTAGAAATTTTGACAATTTTCATTAAACCTAGTAATTCCAAAATCTAGGGTTAGTAGGTAAAATCTTCTTTCAGATATTTCTACTGATTTTAGAGGCTCATTCAAATTTGCATTTGGCTGTAGTCTTACATTTTGGTGTAAATTTGCATTTAGATTTTAAATATTTGCATTTTTTCATAGAAAATTTCAACAAAAAACTAGCAATTTTCATGCATTTTCATTAGATTTACATTGGTATTTCACATATTAAAGCTTGGAAATTATTTTCATATCTCAAATTATTTAATTTTCATCATAAATTAGACTTCAAAACATTCACATAGCCTTTTGTGTTAATATCTCAAACCTAGGGCTTCAAAAACAACGATTTTCACTAAATTTGGCCTTATCGATTTGCACCATAGGCGTGTTGTGAAGAATATTTTTGTATTAATTGGTTTTTATCAGGGTAATAATTTTCTACCCCTCCTAAAAATCTTCACGGGATCTTGTATTGAAAAATTCGGTGAAAAACTACATATTTTGACTATTTTTGCCCTAGGGTTTGACCTAGTTTGCACTCCAAGCGTGTTGTAATCAATTTTATGGATTGAGGTGACTAATATCATTGATTTTATTTGCTACATCTCCTGAAATTCATTACAACACCCCTTTTGTTAGGTCTTGGAGTCAAAAAAAGTAAAAAATAGCTTATTTTTGCTATATTTTCACTAGGGTTTAACCTTAAGTGGCACTAAAAGCGTGTTGTGTTGGATATTTTGACATTAAGTCACTATTATTACTGATATAATTTGTTTTCCATCATCACTTTCCTCACAACACCCTTTGTTATGCTCTTTTGCATTGAGTTTTGGTGAAAAAAGTGTCTATTTTGACATATTTTCACTATATTTTGACTTGGCATTATCTTGGATTTGCATCAAGAGTGTGTTAGGAAGGATCATATTGTTGTTTTGGACTGATACTAGACATATAACTTTCTACCTTGATCAAAATCCATACAACACCCTTTGTTCCATTCATTTGCATTGAAAAAGTACAAAAAAACCAAGTATTTTTGGCCTTCAATCATATCCTTCTCTTAGGATTTGTTCTCTTAGTTTGTGCATTTTGTGTTGTATGCTTTTGTATAAGATTTATGAAACACTATTCTAAAAACAATATCCCTTTGAGAAGAAGTAAAAGGTTAATGGGATATAGTGCTCTTGGAGAAAATGACATTCCTACCTCTAATAATCCTTTGAACACCTTCTTTACAAAGGGAGAAACAAAAATTGTGCAAGATATTATACATCCTCCAACCACAATGGAAAAACAAACTTTTCATGATGTTGATGATACTATTGAGGCAACAGGCTATGTATCTGATGAGCAAATAGAAAATTTGGATAAAGAACTAGCCCAATTTCAATCATTTATGGAAAATGAGAGAATAGCTGAAGAAGTTGTCCCTACAATTCATAATATAAGAGAATTGATAAAAGAGGGACAAGATGGTGTTAATGCAATTCATGGTCTAGCACATATTGTACAAACCAATATCATGCCAGTGACCGAATGTGCACAAGTGATAAATAACACTTTATCACCATCGCATACTCAAGTATCCATACCTATACCGACTACAGGAATATTGACTTTTACACCAACGATCTTAACAACTGATGCAAATGCTTATAGTAATGCTACCACTGGTATTGGAGTATCTAATGGCACTAATTATAAAGTTGTGGGATTTAATTATGAGAATTTGGTTCCTAAAGGGACCTCTTCTATGAATAATTGTTCTCAACCACCTATATATTCCACTCATTTTCAGCCACCTATTACCTACTCAACCATCTTCCACCTATCACTATGTCCAACCACCATTGACATATTCCTAGCCTCCGCCTATCGTATCCCAAGCTCATTCACCTCCCCACTTTGGTTCTAATTCCTCACAACAAACTGCATCTCTTAATGATGCCATCTTAAACCAACTTTTACAAGGCATGACTGCTTTACAACAAAAGGTAACAAATTTGACAAATTCATTGCAACCTAGTCTACCAGCATATCATGCCTATAATCCCCTTTCCTATGCAATCTTGAGAACTTCTATGCCTGAGAGGTTTGAGACTCCCCGCTTTGAAAAATATGGTGGAAAAGGTGTTCCTAATATCCATGTGGTAGCATTTACAACTATGTGTAGTGATTTTTATTTTGAAGAGGATTTGTTGGCAAAACTTTTCCCATGATCTCTCAAAGATACTACTTTAGAATGGTTTTTCTCTTTGCCTCTAAATTTAATACACTCTTTTTTACAGTTGGTTGATCAATTTTTACAACATTTTCAAGCAAATATCGGACCCCAAGTCACTCTTATTGACTTGGTTCAATGCAAACAAGGTCTGAAAGAGAAGTTGATTGAGTTCATTAGTCGGTATCAAGGACTTTATGCACAGATTCAATATCAGATGAAAGATGAAGATGTTTGGAAGATATTTATTACAGATCTACAATCTAATATTCGTGATAAGATCCTCTTGATGAAGTATAACTCCTTTCAACATTTATGCACCACCCTTCATGATTATCAACTTTCATCTAGTCAGTATGAAAACCAAAACTCATTGGCTCAACTTGGTCAATCCATGGGTGGATCATCACAAAACAACTTTAAGAGGAATAATAATAATAGCAGCTTCATCAAAATTAATGGACCGAATATGAACAACTTTTCGAATGTTTCAGCTATCACTAATCCAAAGAAAGCATCGTATCAACCAAGAAAGTTTACTCTGATATCTGAGTCTTATCATTCTATCATGAATCAAGTTGTGGGTAATAACATTCTAAAGCTTCTCCCAATCAAGCCTATTGATCTAGTAAACAAGGACCTTACTTCAATGCTAATGCCTTTTGTCATTATCATTGTTAGTGTAGGTTTTTATTTCCTAGTGGGTTATATATTCTTCCCTATATTCCTAGGTTTTTCCTACACTTCTATTAATCTCACTTAGGTTAATAAAGCATGCTTAATTAGATGAGAGGATTATGAGGTGTCACCTTCCTACATGTGAGCATCCATTAGCTATTTTGGGAAGATACTTTGCTATCTTTAGTCTGATAGATGGTTTCTCCTCATTGGTCAGTGTTGCCACCTCCTCCCTCTCCCTAGTCTATATAAGCATGCTACCTGGCTTGTATTTTGCATCTCTTACTTTTGCATCCTCTTAATAATATTTTGCTTCTAGCATTTGCATTACTCTCTTGGAGACTAACTCTATGTTGCTATTTTGATTTTGTATCATTTGTATTCATAGTTTAATATCTATTTGTTTGCACTAGTTTTCTGGGTTAATAATTTTTTTAGATTCTAACATGGTATCAGATCTATTCTATGTGCAAGGATAGATTTTAGTTTCCTTATTTGAGAGATTTAAGGGGGGCTAATAAATCTTAATGCAGTTTTTTGAAAAACCCAGTATGCTCTTCTCTTGCATCTTTGGATGATCTGGAGAATCAAAAAGTTTGACGGAAACATTTTTAATCTCTGGGGTTTACACATGTGTTTTATGAAATCTGGGTGATTGCAGCATTTCTAGTTATACTGGCAGCATTTCTAATTGTTCCAACGCATCCAGGAGGCTTGAGAAAGTCATATTTAGCTTTCGTTTCACCGAAATCGGAGATCGTCATACACAGTTGCGGAACTGGGGTTTCAAGCTCAAATCTAACAACCAGATTGCATATTTGGTGTTTTCAATCAATATTGTAGATTCTAGGATGCCTTTTCTTTTCTTAGGTAGCTGATTCAGCCTTTACATGCCATTTTTTGGTTGCTGGGGTCATTTTTTGTTGCTAAAGACGTTTTGTTTACATTAGATCCACATCTTTTGTATATTAGAAAGAAAAATGTCTTATGGGTTTTGTTCGCAACACAGAAAAATCATCTGGATATGTTTTAGTTTTGCATACAATGCATATATATTACAAAAACAAACTCAGAAAGCTATAGCAGGACCCCTCTCCGTTGGCAGTTGCAAATTTGAAGATAGTTTTAAAATGCTTCGTTCTTGCTCATATGGACTCCGTTTCCTGAGAATTTGTTTTTTGATTTTGGTTATTTTTTCGTGCTCTATGCACTAGTGTAGACATTTTTTATTTTGATGCAGAGAATTTCTAGAAATTACAGATTCTCATCCATGACTTTGCACAATTCTCATTTTTTGAACTTCAAAGGATCATAACTTTCACATATGACCTCGTATCGAGGCAATTCTTTTTTTGAAAGTTCATATTTTTTGAGTAGATCACAATGGTGCTGTTATTTTTGGTTGGCTAGGTTCCAGTACTGTACTTTCAACATACACCCAATTTGTGAGGGTTTTGTAATGCATTGAAATCAAGTCCACTTAGTATTTCTTACTAGTGGCAGTTGTAAATGCACTAATATAAAGTGTCAAATCATATTTTCTTGGGGGGTTCTTTGATTGAGTGAAAAAGGGAGGTTGTCTTGGTTGTGTTCTCTTCTTTTTGGCATTCCTTCTCTGCATTTCTTCATCATGGATCAAACAATTGTGCCTATCCTAACTCCATACAACTACTTTGAGTGGAAATCAGGCATGACAATTCACTTAAGGAAAGTTGGATTACATAGGATAGCAATGGGACTTGAAATTGAACCTGCTAAAGATGAAGATAAGCCTAAGTGGTTTAACAAATGTGATGAGGCATATGGAACATTGTGTTTGTTTGTTTCTCCTGATTTGCTCTTTCATATTGAGTCTTTAAATTCACCAAATGAAATCTGGACAAAACTAGAAACACTATTTAGCACACAAGATTCAATGAGGGGTCATATGTTGGAAAATGAACTAATTAGTTTAAGTCCTGGCAATTTCAACACAATCCATGATTTCTTCACAAAATTGAAATCACTAAGGTTGTAGTTAAAACAATGTGGAATTGAAAAGAAAGATGAACAATTGATTCTCAGAATTCTCTCTAAGCTAAGTTTAGAATATTTTGTATTTGTTTCTACCTTCTATGCTACTAAGGGTGCACTTGGTACTCAATTCACCATGTCATCTTTAGATGATTTTGCTATCTCTCTAACTCAAGAATAGGATAAGCTAATCCAGATGGGTACTCTTAAGTCCTCTAAGTCACATGCCCTGGCTGCCAACCAAGTCACAAAAGAACAAAAAGGACAAAGTAGTAACAACAATAGTAAGGATAAGAAATAGAAAAATAGCAAGGAGAAGAAGGATCAAATACCGGTTGCTTCAAAAGAAACTAATGAGACCTAATCTTCCAAGGGCGACAAGCCTAAGAAAGAGAGGGTCTAATGTGCCTATTGTAAAAGACCTAGTCATGATGAACATAAAAGTCTGAAGAAACAAATTGATCACTTGACACACATTCCTGAGAAGAATAATATCAGTTTTCCTAAGTCTATCAAACAGACTTCTAATGAGGGATCTAACAAGGCAAAAGAAAACAGCAAGGGGAAAGGAAAGGGCAAGGCCCTTTTTGCAGTTGCTTCTTCACCATCCACTTGGGTTCTTGATTTGGGTGCTTCGCACCACATGGCTTCATCTAAGGAATAACTTGCAGCTCTAGAGCCGTGTACTATGACTTCTATTTTGATGGGTGATGACACTCCTATTGAGGTGTGTGGGAGAGGGTATGTTCATGTGGGGGATGGCACATTCTATGATGTCCTTTGTGTGCCCTCATTATCAACTAATCTCATATCAGTATACCAAATCACTCACACAGGTTCAGGCAAGTGGGTTGAGTTCACTCATGATTCAGTGGAGATTCATGAGTTGCACAGTGGTTCTACATTTGCAGTTGGGAGAGCAGATCATCAGTCACAACTCTATCTATTTTCTCACTTTGTTCCTGATCCTCCTTCGACTATTTTGCTCACTCATTATGATGATGTGAGTAGATTATGGCATGAGCGGTTTGGCCATCTTAACTACCGCTACTTACAACAGCTCAACCAGCAGAGCATGGTCACAGGGTTTCCTTCAGTTCAGTTTTCAAGTAGTGTTTTCCAAGGTTGCATTCTTGGTAAGCATCCTAAGGAAAAGCTTGACAAAGGTAAGGCATGGAGAGCTTCACAGATATTGGAGTTAGTTCACAGTGATTTGGCTGGTCCATTTCAGCATCCTTCATTCAGCAGGGCCCAATATGTCCTCACATTCATTGATGACTTTTCTTGATATACTTGGGTGTACTTTCTCAAACAAAAGTCAGAGGTATTTGATCATTTTCAGGAATTCAAAACTTTTGTAGAGAAGCAATATGGGAAAGCCATCAAAGTTTTGTGCACTGATAATGGTGGTGAGTATGTCAACCATCGATTTGAGAGGTTTTGCACTTTAGAGGGGATTGATTTATAGCATTCAATTCCATACAATCCTCAGCAGAACAGTGTTGCAGAATAGAAGAATAGGTCCTTCAAGGAAACGGTGAACCGTATGATTCACTCCAGAACTCTTGCACCACAGTATTGGGCAGATGCCATTAATTGTGCTTGTTATAACCAGAACCGTGTTCCTCACCGAGCCTTGAAGGGAGTCACTTCTTTTGAATAGCGGTCGGAAACCATCAGTTAAGTGCTTTCAAGTTTTTGGTTCTCCTGCATGGGCCCACATTCCTGCAGAGAAATGCAAGCCCTTAGATATGTAAGCACAAAAATCACGCACTGCCTCCATGAGGACCCCTATGATGAGTCAGATCCTTACCACGTACATGTAAGCATGAAAATAAATCTTTTGGGTAGCAGGCCTCTTGACGACATGTCCTCTCTTCTTGTTTTGTGTCATTTATGCTTTGTCGATTCTCCTTCTCCTTCTTCCCCATTTGCGACACTTTTTGACACTTGTTGCGACACTTGTCGACTTGCATTTTCTGGCTTGTGACCTTGTTCCTAAGCCCTTTGAGTTTCTTGTAGGTGAGTTTTCACCTCATCCCTTTGTGTTTTCATCTAGTGCACCTCATAGAAGCCTTCTAGAGGTCCCCTGATCGCTCTCCCACTTTCTATTTTTAGTTTTGACCTTCCTATCCAAATCTCCCCCTATTATTTCCATATCTCCCTGGGAGATCCTGCAGATGCAAGTGGAGATTGGGATTCTTCCTCATGATTGACCTATTTCTTGATGCATAAATCATCTTTTTCCCCCCTTTTTCCTTCTGCCACCCTGATTTCTGCATTCTGCCCTGTTTCACCCCAGATCTCCCCAAGCGACCCTGTCTGATGAAAGTGGTGACCCTGCCGTCTTTTGTCCCACAAAAAAATTGAAGTTTCTCTCATATTGTTGCTCTATTTTTGCCTATTTTTCTTTCTGTTTGCATGATTTTTGATCCTTGATATAGAGTTAACTATTTCATGCACCCACACATGCATAATTAGCTCTATTTGATCTCAAATTAACTCTTCAATCAATCTCATGCATTCCCTCATCTCCATTTCTTCTTCAGTTATAAGCTATCATTGCTTCATCACTCTCCTTCTTGCTGAGTTCACTAGGCAATCAATCTTGTTAACTCCCCAATCTATTCTTGTTAACTCATCAATCAAATGAGTTAACTCTTCAATCCAATCCCTTCTTCCAACCTATAAATACCCATCACCTCTTCATTATTTTCCAAGTTGAGCAATTTGCAGATTACCCTTCTCATCTTCACAAGCTTTTTCAAGCTTCTTCACAGGCCTTTGAACCTCTTTCTTCTTTTCTTTCATTAGTTTTCTAAAGCTTCAAAGTTTTCATTGTTGCATACCTTCAAAGCTCTTCCAAGGAGGCAAATTCATTGTGCACCAACTCTTGCCAAGTTTTCTTTCCAATCTAGCATCCATATGCTCATACAAGACGTAAGTGCCTTTTACTTTGATTGTTTAGACAAGCAGCACCATGCTGCTAAGTTTTTCAGCCATTGTGCTCAATTCAAAGCTCACATTGAGCTCACACAAGCTTCACAAAAGCTTCTTTTTGCTTCTTCGGGTAATTTTGTCGTCAAGAGAACCAACTGCTATCACAAAAGGATTCGAGTTTGACTATACAAGGATCACTGAGGGATAGTGGAGTCTTCAAATCTTCATCTATTCAGGTTCTTTTATTACTTTCATAGTAATTAGACAATCATCTTGCTCTTGGAAATGGTAACATACTCTCTTTTTCCTTGATAGATTAGATCTTGCATGCTAGATTAATCATTTTTGCATTCTTAGATCTACTTTGTTAGAAAAAGCATATTTCCTTTTTATTAGATTAAATTGCATTGAAAACACCAAAAACCCACAAAAACATAGATTACACATTGCATTTAAAAAGGCATATAGGATTGCATACATATTTCTTTCATAGATTAGAAGCATTTTCCTTTCTAAAAACATTCTAAAAAATACCAAAAAGACACATTGCATGTCATTTAGTTTGCATTCATATAAAGTAGACAACATCGAAAACCCTCGATTCCATCACGAGGTAAACATGGTTCAAGAGACCTTAAAGCAAACCCTTGATTTAATCACAAGGTACAAACAAAGTCAAACCCTAGGTCAGCAAACCCTAGGTCAAAACCCTAGATCTGGTTAGAGTCAGCAATCACATGATTTCCTCTATCCCGATTCACGCATGTGTTTAGGAGTGAGTGGAGAGTGGGTGAGAATTGTCCAAGATGAGATCGAAGAGATTCATCCACAACCACAGCAACAGGCACACATTCCACCACAAGAGGATCCATTTGTTCTCTTGTTGATTGAGGAAAGTAGACAATTACAACTACATAGAGCATTTCTCAGAGACATAGAAACAAGAGAAAACATCAATGAGAACAATCATTTGCCCACACAAAGGTGGAATTTAAGGAATCCAAACAGATGAAGAGAAACTAGTTACCCTTTGGGTCATAGGGTTATTTCAACTACCACAACAATTGAATGAAACATACAACAAAACGTACAACAACAAAGGCCACAGAACTTGCCAACCCCCCTTCGCGAAGTTCAGCTCTCCAACGAGCCAGACCCCCGTCGTGTCTCACCTCCTCTCGACTGGCTAATTCCACGTGAGTGAGAGTGATGTGGTGGATTGCCCCATGGCAAGGAGGGAAAGGGTCCATGTGCATGCCGAGATCTGACCTGACAGCCTCTAGGCAACCGGAGTCATGATTTCGAGCGTACATATATCAGTGAACCCGATGTGAAGAGAAAAGCCTTTTAGTTATGTTTTTTGCGTTCCCATTGCGTGGATCTCATTTCCATCATCATTGTCACATACGACGTCAGCTTCACCACATATTTTGGTGAACCCAACGTGAAGAGCAGAGCCTCTTGGTTATGCTTTTTGCGTTCCCATTGCGTGGATCTCATTTCCATCATCATTCACATACGACGTCAGCTTCACCACATATTTTGGTGAACCCGATGTGAAGAGCAAAAGCCTCTTGGTTATGCTTTTTGCATTCCAATTGCGTGGATCTCATTTCCATCATCATTATCACATATGCCGTCAGTTTCACACATATTTTGGTGAACCTGGCGTGAACAACAAAAACTTTTGATGGGATCTTTCACATTTCCATGTGCTTCTTTCATTGCTTGCTCATCTTTCATGTCCATCTTCATTTCATTCATTTTGTGGTGTTTCCTACACCCCAAAACTAGACAAAATCACACCAAGTTCAAGGGAATTTCCCCTCCACTGAAATTAGCACATGTTCGGATCCAATAGCGTCAATCTCAAATCAATCAAACTCAAAAGACTCAAAAGGGATCCAACAAGGTCCCCACAACATTGACCAAACAAAACATGTCAAGTGAGTGTTTTGTCTAAAATCCATCAACAAGACCAACCTATAACAAGCGATATAAAAATGGCCACCCAAATGGACAATGAGGTAAGGCATCAAAAGAAAAGATTACAAGAAACTTGGGGGCCACAAAAACCCATCCATGTAGTACATCAAGATAAAATGTCTATGACATGTGAAGTGTCATCAAAAGGAACAAGCGGGGTTAGTCAAATACCAACACAAAGCAATCCATCTCAAGGTTGTAAAACTCAAAGAATGGAGGAAGCCTCACTCATAGGCCTTATAGAAAAATTGATCCAACGAATTAGGATCCTTGAAGCTAGAAATGGTTGTCAAAGTGAAATTCAAGAAAAACCTAGGGCACAAGGAAATCATTTCATTGATGAAATCAAATCAAACCAAGGGGCAACACAAAATAGCCCTCATCTAAACTACCATTCATATGACACACATAGCAAAGCATTCAGGCCTCCCTTGCCCTCACAATCCAACATGAAAAGTCTCAATAAATAGGTGGGATTCCTATGGCACAAGATCAACCACAAATGATCCCACCCAATCTTCAAAACACAAACATGATGCCATCTAGTCATCCAACTTTTTTAGGATATCAAAAATCTAGCACACCCTTTCAACAAACACAACAATCTCCACTTGAAAGGATAATGTTTGGAGGAACAAAATCCTCTACACATAACTCCCTCCTAGGAACATACTTTGAGTATTTAAAGGAGCCTCTTGACTACAACATTTGTCAGGTTATACTACCATGGTCCCTCCCCAAGCTTCCAAAATTTAAAGGAGAGAGTGATCCCAACTCTCATATCAAGGATTTGTTGGCAAGAGACACTGTGTGGCTTCATAAGTGTTGTCATTGATGGTAACAAAGTCTATTCTACACATTCCCAGTACATAACATGCCTATACCGAAAGTCGGGATGGAAATTGTTTTGGTCCAGTGAACAAGAACAGAGTATGTAACAAGGTCCAACAATCAGGTCTGAATCTATCAGATGGTGTAACTCAGTAAGTTGCGGACTTAGAAAAGTCAAGAGGGGTATCATGACTATTGTATTCCAGAGATTTAGTCTCCGGTGATAAAGCATGGAAAAGATATGAGCATCTGAGTGTTGGGTTCCAGTCAGACAGAGCAGACAAAGGAAGAACTGACCAGCAGAGTATCAGACCTCAACCTGGATATGCAAAAGGCGTTGATCAAGCAATTTGTGGCATTACACATCAGTGGCCAACATGATTAATGACTCCTATGCCTATGTATTTTATGCGCATCACTAATCAAGCATGGATTCAGCTGACAGATCAATAAATTGCAAATATCTCAAGTATTCTTGTTGCCGACTAAGAAGTTATTGGAAATCCTTGATGCAGATATATATACCCAATGGATTCAAGCTTGTGTGTGTATGTGAAAAGTATGAATGATTAAGTGTGAAGAAAAGCAAAGACAAGTGCGAAGATAGTAATTCAAGCCCGTAATGTGATAGGAAAGTAATATTGAGCAGAGGAAGAATGAAATGTGTCAGATCAGTATACTGTGCCTAACCGGAACTGAATTCTTGCATGTATAGATGTTGTTCACCAGTGCAAACGCCTTGGTATCATCCGTAAGCATTTGTAAACAGTAAGTCTCTTGTAGGTAGTGGGCCTCTTGTGAGCAGTGTGCTCGAGCAATGAGCCCTAATTGGCAAGTGCCAAATTTGTACTCTTCTATTCTTTTAATAGAGAAGACAATCTTGGGTTAGTCACCCTGTGGTTTTTCCCTTAACAGGGTTTCCACATAAAAATCCTTGTGTTGTGTGTATTAATTTCATTTTTGTTCTTATGGTTGCTTATGCTTGTATGTTTTAAATATTGAGATAAGAAAAGAAAGTAAAATTTAAGGATAACTGATTCACCCCCCCTCTCAGTTATCTGCCTTGTTTCCAACAATTGGTATCAGAGCTAAGTTCCTCTGAACAAGCCTAACAGCTTGAGGAAGATTTGGGAATCTTAATGGATGCATATGGTATGAAAGAACAACTTCAGTCTGCCCTGGATGATCTTGAACAATCCCACTCTGAGGTCAATAATTTGAGAGAAAGACTTAAGGAAGTTGATGATTTCATCAATGAGCTAAAAGAAAAACTCAGTAATTCTGTGAAAAAAGAGAAAGGAACTACTCCAGAAATTAGCAAATCAGAATGAAGCCAATAATATTGATGAGGATCTGAATGAGAAAACTAAGCTATGTGAGAAGCTGTCAAAAGAAGTCATTATGATAAGACATGAGATGGAATCAGGGGTTATGAAATTCACCCAAGAAATTGAAGAAAAGAGAAAGACTGAAGATAATCTAAAACTGTAATATCCCTTGCTATTTCGGACCTCAATTTGCTGATTAGATGCTCAAGGAATATCGTCAAACACTTTGTATGCAAAGTATGTTCTTGCTGTTTCTGAGTTTCAGTTTGCTTTGATTGATGAAATTGGAAGATAAGATGATGCAAAAGCCTTGAAATAAATGCTAAATGACTAAACTACAAGTATAGCATGAAATGCAAGTGTCTTAGCATTTTCCAAATGCAATAGATGACTAATGCAAGTGTAAATCAACTCCTACAACCAATTGATATTTTGTCAAACACTTGGCATACAAACTATTATGCTAATCATGAAGGATATTAATATGCACATTACATCAAATAGATGGCCTACAACTTATCACTCCTTTATTGAGATATATTGTCTGATACAATGCTGATATGAATGGCCAAGACTCTTGGCTCTACAATTTTATGCAACTCCTAAAATGACAACTATGCAACAATGCTGATATAAATATGCTAACTCATGAAAGAACCTGGAAATGTAAGTTGCTGTGAATCAATGACGAAGATGAAGGAATGGCAGCTCATAAACATCCCTCTCAAGCCCCAATCGTGCCTCTCAAGTGTAGCACCCAGCCTTCTCATCAACCAAGGAAAGGAGTCCCTTCCAAACCCAAATTGAAACCCTCTCCTAGCTGCCCCGTACTGTAGCGTTACTATTCATAGCACTGTAGCAAACACTGTAGCGCACTGTAGCAAAGCACTGTAGCAAATCACTGTAGCGCGCACTGTAGCGTCACTGTAGCAAATCACTGTAGCGTCACTGTTCATGTCACTGTAGCGTACTGTAGCAGCACTATTCATAGCACTGTAGCAGCCAATAGAAAAACTTCTGATATGCAAATTAATACCTCCAAACCCCTGTTAATACTGCAGATTTAAGCACAAATGAAAGGACTGAAGTATCCCTTCCAATTTGCAACCCTTCGGAGGATATTTCACCACCTCAGTTATGCTAATCTATGGGAGTTTCCGTTCCCAAAGACCAAATATGCAGAAACCCTTGGCTCCACAACACTCATCAAATGCAAATGTCAATAATCGGATGCCTGGAAGCTTGCCTTGCCCCTTCCTTTATACTTTTTCAATCCCACTTCAGGAAGCTTCTAGAAAAATAATATTATTTTATTTTAGTGACTTTATGTAATAATATTTATTTAAGTCACTTTATTAAATTAATTAACTATAAGGTCACTTTATAAAATTTATTTATTTAATAACCTTACAAATAATTAATTTAATTATTATCTCCCTTATTTTTCCCATCCAACTGAATCTAGGAAACCAACCATCGACTAGGTGACTGCCTCAAGAAGACCCTCTAACCATGTACATTAGCCTACGAGGGTCAGGAATAGGCTAAACCATCCGCAAACAACATCAGCTAAAAAGGGGACATTATAGTCCGCCCTCCTTGAAATTGCTTGTCCCCAAGCAATCTTGGCTACAAAGACAATTCTCCCCACCAGGATCCCAAGGGAGGATCTGTGTAATGTCCCTGTTGTCACCAAAGAGCTCCTGTAACACTAGCACTAGCACAACTGACTGAACCTACTGAATCAAATCAACCCCAACGCTAGATGTCGCAAGAGCATAAGCATTAAGTGGAAACAACTCTGAATACTGACAATGCTTGCTTCCCATAACTGCGCAAGCCAAGCTGTCATACACACTATCTAGCATATACGCAACTGAGCTATGCATCTGAAATAGATCATGTACATAAAGATCAAAAGTGCAACTACAAGTAATCACCCTCGTATACATGCTGCAAAACTCAACAGTGAGCCCTAATTGGAACCCTAATGCACACAAAGGATTCCTCAACATACTGGAGAGTATCTCACAACTAATGCCCGGATCCCAAATGAATCTGTAAGGAACTACATCAAAATCTCGTTGAAAACAACTGCAGCCATAGAACCTACCAAAACTCAACAAACTGTGCAATTCTGCAGCTGAAATACACATATCACTTCTGATGTCAATCCCTGGGTCCCAGTGCCAAACTAGAAGTCCGTCACAAAGTGCACCTGTTGACTTCCACTATACCATTCTACATAAACCACTAATATAGCACCAAGAGTGGTAGAACACCTCATCAGGACCAAAATAGAGTGATGAATCAAACACGTCACCACCAGGATCCCAAAATAGAATCAACAATCCACTACCAATGACAACTGGTGGCACCTGCTGCACCATACTATCTGCAACTGAATCACTAATCTGCCAAGAGGCTGCTCTCTGATATTGAGATCTATGGGTTATGGACCCAAACAACTGTCAGAAAAGATGAGTATCTCCTAACTCATCTGCAAATGTTGGCGTCCCCAGAATACTCCAACTGCCAAAGCTGGAAGAAGAGTGCTCCTGACACCAACTCATAAAGCCAGTTGCACTAATCAATGCAAATGTGGAGGGTTGATCCCTCTCAGCATCAACGGAAGTGGATATTTGTGCATCTTCCCTCACAAGTGCACCATACAACTGCCTAGCAAGCATGAAAGCACAACCTCTATCCTTTGCCCAATTCCTATGGACGTGCTGACTAACCAAGCCATCATACGTACTACCCCCATAATCATCCTGTAACCATGTATCTGTGTGAAATATCTATGACATAGGAGTAGCAAACCTTGTCAGATACATAATAGCATGATGGATAACTAACTGCTGTCCCTGCAAGTAATTCCTCATACACAACTAAGTCGGGTACTTGCAGGCTCTAGTTCCATCTTCTGTAGATGGCAACTCTTTATCCCACAATGGATGGTATAAGCCCCCCGTCAATCCACATTGATGCATCAACCAATCCTCTGCATGTGAACTAAAAGAAAGGTGATGAACTCTCCTCACTATGTAGTCATGGTAAAAAGCACCAACCTCCGTCAATAGTTGACCATCACAGTCCTGCTTTCGATCACCTGACATAGAACTAACCTTAGGGGAATCAAGTGTATTTTCAGATTCATCCCGCATTTGAATAAATAGTCTTCTAATGTTATCTATCCCTTTTTGTCTTGCTATGTTGATGAGATTGATCTTTTCTTTCACTTTTTGAAGATGCTGTCTTGCATTGGCAGCCACTAATCTAGCCTCTTTGGCTTTTTGCAGCCATTCTTCATTAATCTTTTTGGACTTCTTTACCTCTTCGATGCCAAAATATACAAAATCAGTCCTCTCATCCTTGATATCTTCATGTCTACCAAATGGTGTAGGGCTGCCATCAATGTGTGATATCATATCATTAGCTTTCTCATGATCACAAGCTCCTATCTCACGAGAATGATGGGACATAGTGCTGCTGTCCTCAAACAAATCAGTGATGACATCATGCCATTGTAAAATGTCTCCTTCATCACGTGTATTCAAAACACTAGTGGCTGCTCCACTAAGCAAAGGATCAACTTTCACATCCACCTTAATATCTTGGACCTTCAATGGACTTTCATATGTATGAATAATATTCATAGAAGCACCATCTGATTCTTTACCACGATAGGATGAAGCAATGCTAGACTCACCTAATGAAGCATCACAAGAAACCTTATCTTTATGTAGCTACTCTAATGTAACTAGTTTGTCTTCACCCATCACTTGCTCTTCTTTTCCCTCATTTCCTTGTCTCTCAATCACATGCACAACACAAGATTCTTGCCCATCCAAAGAGGCTGCAATAGAAGACTGATTTTCTGATTTCTTTGGTGAAGCATGAGCCAAACTCAACTCCACATTCAACTCCTCAATCTAATTTTCCGCCATAAGGAGAGCCATTTGAGAGTCTTCCAAAGATTTTCTAGTCTTCACTAGCTCCGTGGTGAGTTGATCAACCTCTTCCTCTTTCCTCTTCAATGCATCTGAATATATGACACCCAATTCAAGTAGGTGATCTCTATCGGAAAGAAGAGTTAAATAGTTATTTTTCATAATCTCCATGGCTGCCTTAAACACTTGCAAATCAGAGATTGATGAAGCCTCTTCAACACCTCTATGTCTCCCCTCTAGTTGGACCTTCCATAGATGAATTTCCACCATCTTGTGGGAATGATCAAAATGGGACAGCGCTGTAACAATCTTATCTTCACCAACCTTTAGTTGGTTCTCCAATTCAGACTTAGGGACCAAGGAAAATTCATTAGTTGAAGTTGTGGGCTGCCAATGGAGAGCTTGACTCTCATCAACATATTCTTCTGAAGTGTCCTCATGCTGGTTTGGAACTAGAGCAGCAGTAGTTCCCAACCCAAACTCTTCATCATCCCTCCAAAAAATAGACTCAATGGATGATGAATCGCTAACCTCATGCAGAGAGGTAAGATCACTCTTAGGACTATCGAAAGAGTCTCCAATCATAACCTCCATGTCACCAACTAGGAGACTTATGCAACCCTGTCCTGTAGGATCTACTGTTTCTTCCTCTCTACCTTCTATAATATCAACTGGGTGAAGATCAACTGAAATAGACCCAAGCTCAATACTACTGGTCCACACTTCACCTGTTACTTTCCTGCTGAATTTTTATGAGTGCATTTAACATCAGCCCCAAAGGAATTATTAAAAGAATCCATACCATTGCTGTCCTCCTGAAGAGAAGATGAAACCTATAACCCAAAAGAAGGCATCTCCTGCTCATCACCTTTGTCCATTCTGTTCTCCATAGGATCAGCTGTATGCTGGTCACTATCTACTGAAAATTCATTGCAGAGGTTTCTAGATACTTCACCTATAGAGACCTTTTGTTCCTCCCTTTTGTTTTGTGATGTAGACGCCTTAAAAATGGATGCCATAAACCGAGCTGCTTTGTCTATGTTTGCAGGGTGTGAAAATAATTCATTCATCCTCTTTTGGTTTTCATCCAACTTATTCAAACTTTGTTTAAGTTTCTCCATATTCTTGTCCCATTGCTTCTGAGTACTTGAAGTAACCATGATTAACTAGCTGATTCAATGTCCAATCTACCCAACAGGATGGCAGGACAAAAGCTCTGATACCACTGTAATATCCCTTGCTATTTCGGACCTCAATTTGCTGATTAGAGGCTCAAGGAATATCGTCAAACACTTTGTATGCAAAGTATGTTCTTGCTGTTTCTGAGTTTCAGTTTGCTTTGATTGATGAAATTGGAAGATAAGATGATGCAAAAGCCTTGAAATAAATGCTAAATGACTAAACTACAAGTATAGCATGAAATGCAAGTGTCTTAGCATTTTCCAAATGCAATAGATGACTAATGCAAGTGTAAATCAACTCCTACAGCCAATTGATATTTTGTCAAACACTTGGCATACAAACTATTATGCTAATCATGAAGGATATTAATATGCACATTACATCAAATAGATGGCCTACAACTTATCACTCCTTTATTGAGATATATTGTCTGATACAATGCTAATATGAATGGCCAATACTCTTGGCTCTACAATTTTATGCAACTCCTAAAATGACAACTATGCAACAATGCTGATATAAATATGCTAACTCATGAAAGAACCTGGAAATGTAAGTTGCTGTGTATCAATGACGAAGATGAAGGAATGGCAGCTCATAAACATCCCTCTCAAGCCCCAATCGTGCCTCTCAAGTGTAGCACCCAGCCTTCTCATCAACCAAGGAAAGGAGTCCCTTCCAAACCCAAATTGAAACCCTCTCCTAGCTGCCCCGTACTATAGCATTACTGTTCACAGCACTGTAGCAAACACTGTAGCGCACTGTAGCAAAGCACTGTAGTGCGCACTGTAGCAATCACTGTAGCATGCACTGTAGCAAATCACTGTAGCGCGCACTGTAGCGTCACTGTAGCAAATCACTGTAGCGTCACTGTTCATGTCACTGTAGCGTACTGTAGCAGCACTATTCATAGCACTGTAGCAGCCAATAGAAAAACTTCTGATATGCAAATTAATACCTCCAAACCCCTGTTAATACTGCAGATTTAAGCACAAATGAAAGGACTAAAGTATCCCTTCCAATTTGCAACCCTTCGGAGGATATTTCACCACCTCAGTTATGCTAATCTATGGGAGTTTCCGTTCCCAAAGACCAAATATGCAGAAACCCTTGGCTCCACAACACTCATCAAATGCAAATGTCAATAATCGGATGCCTGGAAGCTTGCCTTGCCCCTTCCTTTATACTTTTTCAATCCCACTTCAGGAAGCTTCTAGAAAAATAATATTATTTTATTTTAGTGACTTTATGTAATAATATTTATTTAAGTCACTTTATTAAATTAATTAACTATAAGGTCACTTTATAAAATTTATTTATTTAATAACCTTACAAATAATTAATTTAATTATTATCTCCCTTATTTTTCCCATCCAACTGAATCTAGGAAACCAACCATCGACTAGGTGACTGCCTCAAGAAGACCCTCTAACCATGTACATTAGCCTACGAGGGTCAGGAATAGGCTAAACCATCCGCAAACAACATCAGCTAAAAAGGGGACATTACAAAAACAATCCCTCAAAGAGAGAACAGAGGACTGCCACAAAATGGACAGAATAATCAGGTATCTTGAATCTAATCTTGAAGAAGCCAGAGACAATGAAGAACAACTTGAGAGCCAAATAGACACTCTTAAACAAGATCTTCAATTTGCAAATGAATACAAAGAAAAATTCAAGATAAGCTCAACCCAACTTGAAGTCCTTGCAAGTCAAAAGAGGGTAGATGATAAGCGTGGCTTGGGGTATGAGAAATGTGAGAACTCTAGATCTGGTGAAAGAAACTTTGGATCAGGAAGTCAAAGAAACAGGCCTAGAAGACCTCTGGTAAGGTAACCAAATGCCCAAAGATATCCATCTTTCAATGGAAATTGCTTCAATTGCAACAAATTTGGTCATAAAGCAACTCAGTGCAGGAACATAATGAATCAGAACAATTCATCCTTCTCCGATCAATGTTTTAGTTGCAAAAGGTATGGTCACAAATCTCATGAATGCAGAAATATGCAAATGAATAATTTTTTCAATGGTAGATGCTTTACATGCAATAGAATGGGGCATATGGCTAATCAGTGCATATCAAAAGGATATCAACCAAATAAACAAAGAAATGTTGTGTGTTACAATTGCAATAAATCCGGTCATATAGCCAGATTCTGCAGAAGCAGAAATCATGATAAAAGGGGTCCAGTCAAACATGATTAGAAACAAGATAAAGGCAAAGGTAAAGTAAATGTGGATGAAGTTCAAGAGAAAATGAGCAAGATTTGGGTAAAGAAGAGTATAATGAATATTGGAGATGGATCCACACTGAAATCTGTTGCTGATAATCCTTCCAGAAACTTAAAAGTGAGCTCTGGCTCAAGGGGAGCTACAGAAAAAATTCCCCCAACCAGTCGGTAAGTGCTTGAATTCGACACATTGAGTGAACATCTGATGTTGCAGATTAAAGGGTTCCTATAAAATCCTCCAAAGAACTTTCAGTTAGAATGTGAGAGGTCTGCATGAAGTTTCACAAGGTTTATGACCACTTGATTAGATCCGGTTCTGGCAACCATCTAGTATTAATAGAACAATACAAATTGATCCAGTATGATCTGAAAATACAATACTCTAATCTGCAGATCCAAAGGAAAGTCTTTAAGGCACCTGGGTGTTATCAACACACTAGGGTACTAGTTTGAAGATCCGCAAGATGATTCATGAAAAGCTCACTTAAGAAGTAGGGTGACCGGATGACTTAAAAGTTTGTGTATTTATTACAAAAGGGACTTAGCTTTTATGCAAGGATAAAAAGGATTTTTCACTCATTATTTACACACTTGCACTCACAAAGAAGAAAGAAGAGCTCTGAGAAGAGATCCTACAGTTTACTGCTGAAGATTGAATTCAATTAGGAAATCGTTCCGACATCTGCATCAAACCCTAAGGCATGAAAAGGTACTTCCCTTCTGCAAATTCTCTCTAGATTTCTTTGCTAGAATGGCTACTCCAATGGTTGTTAATATTTCTGAAAGGCCGAGACCAAAATTCAAGAAACGCCCTTACAAGTCACTATAGGTTGATCCCTTGGGTGCATTTTCCAGTATTCCACACGGTGTCTTGCATATAGAAGATATTAGGGCTTATATCCATGCAAACATAGAAGATTTTGGAGACTCAAAATTATCTGACATCTATCGAAAATAGTTAATAGATGAGAATTTTGAACTCGGACCTGAATTCAAGACCCTAAGGGACAAACACTTCGAACATTGCATACATTTTCCGTGCTTTGCAGAAGACGAATGGGTCAGGTATATTCTAAGTAGGACGCATGATAATTTTATGTGGCTAATAAGTCTATTCAAGATAACCAAAGATGCCATCAGGGTTGTGACCAGACTGCATTCAACAGGTGGGTTACCCACACTCAAAACTGTAAGGAACCAAATGGTAACTGAAGCCACCAAATCAAAATTTGACAAAAGAGCAATAACTATAGATGACATCACGAATCCAGATGTCAAGTTTGCTTCAATAATAATGGGCTACAAAATCTGCCACTCAAGTAGGGAAAATTATGTGTCTGGTGCAACAATCTATGCTACATATTAGATGCTAAAGGAAGATGCAGATTATGATCTGTGTGAGCTTCTACTGAGTCAACTGATGGAAAACTTGCAGAAGATCAAGAGAGATAAGAAAAACTCCTTCAAATATGGCAGTCTAATATTGTGTCTATTTTTCTACTTTATGAGCCAAGAACTGTGTGGATAATGCCTATGGGATATGAGGTCGATGAAAATATTTTAGAGGTACATATTCAACACTTGCTGAGCCAACCTAAGGACACTAAAGCAGAAAGATTTGGCACTTTTGCAAAGCTAAGCATAAAAATACATGTTGAATTAAGGTAGCCTGAGATAAAGAGAAAAGTAAGAAAGAAAGTTGAAGAACTTGCCAAAAGATTTGGCATATCAAAGTAGGCAATAGATGCCAATAGAGAGAAAATGGAGAAGGTAGAAAAAGAACGACAAGAAGCAAAGAAAGAAATCATTCTAGTGCAAGCCTCATCCCGGACTAGATCTTCCAAGAGTTTTGTTCCTATCACTTCCAAAAGCTCAAAGACTATGAAACCGGAAGTCAAGTCATCTAGGAAAGGAGAAAAGAGAATGAAGACCAAAGCCACAAGGACATATACGAGCCAAAAGGATGATGAAGAAATAGAATTAGATGAGGAAATCAGGAAATTGAAGAAGAAAAGAACGTCCAGGAAGTCTTCTAGTAGAAGAAATGAGGAAGAGAAGATAGAGGATTTTGTTGAGAAACCCACTCTCTCAATTGAAGACATCATTAAGGCAGTCACTGTGGATGGAAACCTGCAACCAGTAATAGAATTTTATGATGAATACAATGATGCAGACAAGAGAATACTGGAGGAGGCAACTGTCAGGCCTTTGAATATCTATAACAAAGCATTCATTGAAATAATTTCTTTAATTCCGAAGAGCCTAGAGGAAGTATTGGAGCAAAGAAAAGAGAATGCAAAGGCAAAAGACTTGGAGATTTAGGAGCAGATAGTGATATAGCTATGTCCATCTATCACTCCAAAATAAATGGACATGGTATTCAACAATTGTGAAGATGATTTTCAAAGCAAGTCCCGGATGAATAAACTCATGACTGGAGAAACTAATCAATTAGCTGATGAAACAAAAGAAATTCTCCAGAAAGCCTTGAAGAGATTTAATCTTCCTACTGTAGAGGAAACAAATGAAGAGCCTTCTACCATGGATGTTGAAGGATTAAAAGTAATCAATGAAGAATTCTCTGACAAGGATGTCGAAGGATAAAATAAAATAGATGAAGAAAAATCTAAAGACTTAGACTCCTCTGTTCTGGAAGAGGAAGTTCACAAAATAGTAAACTCTGGTAATATTACTCCTCCAGATCCCACAATTGTCAAGACAAATCTTCTGGGCACTGAAGAAGAAGGGGAAGGAAGAAGAGAAGAAAAGGAGAATCAAGAGAAAGAGAGTAAGGCAAAAAAAGAAGAACAACTAGATAAGGTTGGTGATGACTTACCCAAACCAATCAGTCCTGATATCTCTAAAGGAAAGAAGTCTGAATCACCAACAAGAGACACTACAGAGACAGTATAGAATTTCCTCGACAAAGAAATAATGGAGATGGATGAACTTGAGTTGCTTCAAGGGTCAATAAATTTTGACTCTCTCTCTCTAGTTCAAATAATGAAAGTAGCATCTTTTGCTCAGGCCAAAGCAAAAGAGAAACTTCTAAAATCACACATGGAGGACAATGAACTGTTGAACATTGCATTCGGTGTACTAGAGAAGATCATGCCTACATATCAAAAGGATGCATTTGCCTCTCCATCTAGTAACTTGAAAACTTTGGTTAATTCTGTCAATTCTCACTTTGAATCTCTTGAAAAATTAGCAGAAACTAAGGTCCAGAAAGAGTTCTCTGGAAAAAGGTTCAGTGAGGTACAAGGACTTATTAACAATGACAGAAGAACCTTAGACATTGGAATAAAGATCATTGAAAATGCCCTTAAGGATGGAGGAAATATATATAAATTTAGTTTACCTTGGCCTAAAGTTTTAGTGGACATTGAAAAGAAGCTGAAAGAACAAGAAGAAAAGTTGTTAAGCCTGTCCCATAATTTTGATCCTCTTACCATCTCTCTGGTAAACCAAGAATGTCAGGTAGTTGTTATCATAAATGAGATAAAGAAACTGGTTAAGGAGAAGAGGAATCTAATGGATAGAATGGGTGAACTCAAGGGAATAATCCTTCCTAAGTTATTAGTATTGCATGATGCTTTAACAGATGCTCAAAGTACAGCCTGGACCAGTAATCCAACAGATTTGAAGAGGACAGAAGCATATGCATTTTTGTTAAGTGGACACATCTCCATTTTGGATAGAATGAAGAGGAGTTGGGCCACATAAATTGTACAGTTGAAGACAATCTTTGTGGATATATTTAAGTATATGTAAGTATAACGTATGATTTGTTTATACATATGTGGCCATGTATATGATAATTTTTGGATAGTTTTGGTATACAGATTCCACCCTTTGCCATTGATGTCAAAGGGGGAGTAAAGAGCAGTGAAAAATGAGGAATCCAGAAAAGGGGGAGCTCCGGTAAAATAGTGCAAAGAAATAGAGCACAAGCAAAGGGGGAGTCACTGCGACACTTAGCCATTTTTCACCATGTGTTGCCATCAATGCCAAAGGGGGAGATTGTTGGCAGGAGACACTGTGTGGCTTCATAAGTGTTGTTAGGTTTGCCAACAACTATCCCCTGAGAATCAACAAGAAGTCTTACAACAATCGTCATAAACCTCAAGATCGCAATCATGATAAATATTGCTCATTTCACAAGAGAAGGGGCATGATATCAAGTCATGTTGGGGGTACCATCGCTTCATATCAAACCTCCCAAAATGTCAACAAAAATCATTCATGGACACATTCTCACAAGATGAAGAACTTAGTCCCGATAGCTTTGATCAAAACACCTTAGGCCTTGTGGAATTAGATAAAGATCAAGAAATTTGTGTCATACAAGGACCAGAAAAACCAGATGACACCAACAATTCAAATTTTTCTCACATGCTAGAGCTTATCAAGAGTTCTCCTACACACAAGAACACTCTCCTTAAAGTCCTAGATCTAGGCCATATAGTTCAAAACACTCCAAACGAAAAGTGTTCTTCTTCAACATTTGATTTTGAAAAGTTACCCTCAGACGATGACATATCTAAACAAGGAGACCTCCCCCTCCATCTGATAGTCCAAGTCCAAGATTGTTCCATTAAACATGTAATGATTGATGATGGGTCTGTAATCAACATAGTCTCCTTTTCACTTCTTCAAAGAATGGGTTATGATGAGACACAAATCATAAAACAAACTTCTATCCTTAGAATTCATGATAACCCAAACATTCAAACCATGGGTAAGGTCAATCTTCAAATCACATTAGGTCCCAAAACCCTCCCAACTGAATTTTATGTCATTAATGAAGAAACCACTTACAACATGATCCTAGGAAGACCTTGGATCCATATGATGAGGGTCATTCCCTCCACATTATTTCAAGAAATCCATTTCTTACACATGGGACAAACCCACATCATCAAAGGAGATACCGATCCTTTCAGCCATTATAGAGTTGAACAAGTCAAAAATAAGGGACAGACCATGGAAACCACTAGCGACCCAAAAATCAACACTTTTCAAAAAGGAGACATCAAAACAAATTGCAAACATAGACAAGACCTTAAAATGTATAGGAAAGGGGGCAACAAGAGAATTCCCTTTCGATCTGAACTCAACAAAGTCTTATGCTCCATTCAACTTAGTGGCCATTCCAATTGAACCAGACATAAACATCCCTATGGTTGAAACCATGACTGAAGAAGAAGAATCAGAACCCACACAGAAACCAGGAGAGTCAACACCAACCTCATTTGCCCTTGAAAATTTCAAAACAAACATGGGATCTCAACAAGAACATAAAATGGTAATGCTAGGGGGCAAATCATCAAATAATGAAACATGTGAGTACACAAAATTCCTCACTGAATACCAAGACATTTTCACACCAAGCCCTCGGGTATCCTTGCAAAGACTTTCAAGCAAAGTTTAGACCAAATTGGATAAGTCCACACATAGCTAAGGAAGATGTTAGAAACGACACTACCTTTTGTGAATTATGGAAGGAAAAGATCTTAGCATCTCATAAAAGTCATAAAACATAAAAATACAAAAAAAAATTATAAAACTCAAAAATGTCAAAAACAATTTGTTTCTTGCATTTTAGTTTCATTCTTTTCATCTTGCATTACAGTTCGTGACTTGCTCTTATACTATTTTCTTTCTAGTAAGGAGTCTAATGTTGCCCAGATATTTGTCATCCTTTCAGGACCTAGAGATTCCTCATTTTTCACAATTTGCCATTATCCCCCTTCACTCCCAGTGATTCCAAATCAAAGCCTAGCTCTTAGCTTTACACTGATCCCAGTCTTAATGAGTTAAGATGTTAGGTCTAAGCAAAGTCAGTATTCAAACCTACAATGTTCAAAGAAAGCTTGCAAGTAGACCTTCCCAATTCTTCCCTAGTAGAAGAGCAGTCCAACCAGATTACGAAAGCTTTAGGTGGTGCTCAGCCCCTTATCTCTCTTGGCCAAAAACATCAAGAAGATCAAAACTCTAGAGGAATCAATCTAAGATACGAGTGAATTAAAAAAAATGAGTGAACAAAATAAGAGTGTAGAGAAGGGAGAATTAAGAGATCAAATCATTGCATAGCAAAAATGCCAAAAGCATTCATTTCTAGAAAAGTCAGAAAATCCAAAAAAAAATGAGAAAAGATAAGTGAGGAAAAGAAAAAAAATGAGAGTGAAAAGTAAAAAAAGAGACAAAAAAAGAGTGAAAGAGAGAAGATTGTTGAATGCCTGTACTCTTGGGTGGAGATCAGTCTTAGCTCGAAGCCTCAAGAGTAACATTCTAATAGAGAAAGTAAGGTGCAAATCACACACACGCACTAGGCTGAGCAAAGCTGAAGAGTCTAGTTGTCTCTAGGATCATCTTCTATTTAGGGACCCTTGTTCTTTCCCTTTTTTTATCCTTTACCCCAGGTCTATCTTGCTTGCCATCTCTGATCTAAGTCTAGCGAACACCTATAAAACTTGATGATCGTCTAAGTTGAAAGCCTATCAAAATTATCTTATCTAGATAAGGATCAGTGTTTAGCCTTTAGCAAATCCTAGAAATTATAAGCACTCCATAATTCATTTTCACTCCCCATTTGAGTTTTTCTAAAATCCCATCTCACAACCCTGAATAGATTCCTTATATCAGGACAACCCGCAATCCCCTAAACTGAAAATGATGTTTAAGAGCGATCATTCTGTTTGTCCCATATTGCATTCATATCAAAATAAAAATAAAAAAGTCTCAAAGCAATAAATTCAATGTCATAGCTCATGGCATTCCATAGAAGTAAAAGTTTCATTTCAGCATCACTTGTGTTCTTGCATATGCATATCGTCACCTGCATATATATATATATATATATATATATATATATATATATTCCTAAAAAGACAAAAACAAATTGCATCATACATATGTGATCATCTTAGCTATACATTCTCATAAGAAAAATAAAATCTCTAACCAACCATATGCACAAAAGGGAAAATGAAGTACAAGATGTCAACTCAAGCTATGTATAGATCTCATCCGATAAGGTCTCATTTGTAAAACAATGTTTGAGCACAAGTCACTCCTCCAACAAGTCAAAAGAGCAAACCTGTATAATCAAGTACACAAGTCTCCCCCATGCAAGGGGGAAAGGGTAGAAATATCTTAAATATAGGTCTCTCAAAGACCTCAAAGAGTGTTAAATCAAACCTTTCCAAAATCTTCACAAAAACCATAAAAATTAGAAATATCAGAAAAACACAAAAATTGTAAAAACATAAAAATCCCAAAAAACCAAATATGTTCTTCAAAACCTGCAATAAAAAGGAGAATCTATTCTCCTCTCTAGCTTAGCATCAGTTTTTTCCTTTTATGCATTTCGTTCCGTGCATCATTTTGCATGCTCTCATACCCACACGTCCAAACTGACAAAAGCAAGCGACTAGTCAAACTCAAATGATCCATGGTAAGTTCATCATTTCGGTTTTCATTATTCATTTTGATATATTTAGATGCTGGACTGATACTAGTTATTGCAGGTATAAATTGTGGAAAATCAACAACAGGTAGGGCCTAGTTCAGGAATGGTGTCTACCTTTCATGTAGACTATCATCCCTGAAGGGGGCAAATATGTAAGCACAAAAATCACGCACTGCCTTCATGAGGACCCCTATGATGAATCAGATCCTTTTCACGTACATGTAAGCGTGAAAATAAATCCTTTGGGCAGCAGGCCTCTTGACGACGTGTCCTCTCTTCTTGTTTTTTGTCATTTCTGCTTTGTCGATTCTCCTTCTCCTTCCCCGTTTGCAACACTTTTCGACACTTATTGCGACACTTGTCGACTTGCATTTTCTGGCTTGCGCCTTGTTCCTAAGCCCTCTGAGTGTCTTGTAGGTCAGTTTTCACCTCATCCCTTTGTGTTTTTGTCTAGTGCACCTCATAGAAGCCTTCTAGAGGTCCCCCGGTCCCTCTCCTGCTTTCTGTTTTTAGTTTCAACCTTCCTATCCAAATCTCCCCCCATTATTTCTAGATCTCCCCAGGAGATCCTGCAGATGCAAGTGGAGATTTGGATTCTTCCTCATGATTGACATGTTTCTTGATGCAGAAATCATCTTTTTCCCCCCTTTTTCCTTCTGCCACCCTGATTTCTGCATTCTGCCCTGTTTCAGCCTGGATCTCCCCGGGCAACCCATGGTCGCCCCTAGGGCAACCTAGGATCTCCCTGGACGACCCTGTCTAATGAAAGTGGCAACCCTGTCGTCTTTTGTCCCATAGAAAAACTAAAGTTTCTCTCACGTTTTTGCATTGTTTTCACCTATTTTTTCTTTCTGCCTGCATGATTTTTGATTCTTAATATAGACTTAACAATTTTATGCACCCACACATGCATAATTAGCCCTATTTGATCTCAAATTAACTCTCCAATCAATCTCATGCATTCCCTCATCTCCATTTCTTCTTCAGTGATAAGCTATCATTGCTTCATCACTCTCCTTCTTGCTGAGTTCACTGGGCAATCAACCTTGTTAACTCCCCAATCTATTATTGTTAACTCATCAATCAAATGAGTTAACTCTTCAATCCAATCCCTTCTTCCAAACTATAAATACCCATCACCTCTTCATTATTTTCCAAGTTGAGCAAGTTGGAGAATACCCTTCTCATCTTCACAAGCTTTTTCAAGCTTCTTCACAGGGCTTTGAGCCTCTTTCTTCTTTTCTTTCATTAGTTTTCTAAAGCTTCAAAGCTTTCATTGTTGCATAGATTCAAATCTCTTCCAAGGAGGCAAATTCATTGTGCACCAGCTCTTTCCAAGTTTTCTCTCCAATCTAGCATCCATATGCTCATACATGATGTAAGTGCCTTTTACTTTGATTATTCGGACAAGCAGCACCATGCTGCTCAATTTTTTAGCCATTGTGCTCAATTCAAAGCTCACATCGAACTCACACAAGATTCACAAAAGCTTCATTTTGCTTCTTCAGGTCATTTTGTCGTCGAGAGAACCAACCGTTGTCACAAAAGGATTCGAGGTTTCCTATACAAGGATCACTGAGGGATAGTGAAGTCTTCAAATCTTCATCTATTCAAGTTCTTTCATTGCTTTCATAGTAATTAGACAATCATCTTGCTCTTGGAAATGGTAACATACTCACTTTTTCCTTCATAGATTAGATCTTGCATGCTAGATTAATCATTTTTGCATTCTTAGATCTACTTTGTTAGAAAAAGTATCTTTCCTTTTTATTAGATTAAATTGCATTAAAAACACCAAAAACCCACAAAAACATAGATTACACATTGCATTTAAACAGGCATATAGGATTGCATACATATTTCTTTCATAGATTAGAAGCATTTTCCTTTCCAAAAACATTTTAAAAAATACCAAAAAGACACATTACATGTCATTTAGTTTGCATTCATATAAAGTAGACAACATCAAAAACCCTCGATTCCATCACGAGGTAAACATAGTTCAAGAAACCTTAAAGCAACCCCTTGATTTCATCACAAGGTACAAACAAAGTCAAAACACAAGTCAAACCCTAGGTCAGCAAACCCTAGGTCAAAACCCTAGATTTGGTTAGAGTCAGCAATCACATGATTTCCTCTATCCCAATTCACGCATGTGTTTAGGAGTGAGGGGAGAGTGGGTGAGAGCTGTCCAAGATGAGATTGAGGAGATTCATCCACAACCACAGCAACAGACACACATTCCACCACAAGAGGATCCATTTGTTCTTTTGTTGATTGAGGAAATTAGACAATTGCGACTACACAGAGCATTTCTCAGAGACATAGAAATAAGAGAAAACATCAACGAGAACAATCGTTTGCCCACACAAAGGTGGAATTTAAGGAATCCAAATAGGCGAAGAGAAACTAGTGACCCTTCGGGTCATAGGGTTATCTCAACTACCACAATAATTGAACAAAACATACAACAAAACGCACAACAACAAAGGCCACAAAACTTGCCGACCCCCCTTCGTGAAGTCTAGCTCTCCAACGAGCCAGACCCTCGCCGTGTCTCACCTCCTCTCGACTAGCTAATTCCATGTGAGTGAGAGTGACGTGGCAGATCACCCCGTGGAAAGGAGGGAAAGGGTCTGTGTGCATGCTGAAATCTGACGCGACAGTCTCCAGGCAACCGGAGTCACAATTTCAGGCATACAGGATCCGCAAAGCAAACCTTGCATATTTGTAGGTTATTCTGATGGTGTGAAGGGTTATCGGTTGCTCCACCTTACTACACATGAGTTGTTCATTGAGAGGAGTGTTCAGTTTGAGGAGGGCTCTTCGATCTCACTTTCTATTACTTCTCCAACTCCTACTTTGACATTGGAGTCACTTGGGATACATGACAAATCTTCTGATGATTCAGATTCACCTGAGCAGTCTTCTACCTCCACTTCTGATGTAGAGAGTGATTTAGAGGACTCGCCTCCTTCCTCTCCTAGTCATCATTTAGAGTTTGATGATTCTCCTCCAAATTCTCCATCTTCTGGTCCACTTTGGGCTAGACAGACCTTGTAGTATGCAGGTGATTGGGTTGGGGATCCATCAGACACCAAGCGGACTCGTTCATGGTTCCAAGATGCTCCACATGTCTTCATTGCTACTGCTTCAGATCCACAATCTTTTCATGAGGCTTCTAGCATTCCTAAGTGGGATACAGCTATGCAGGAGGAGTATAGTTCCTTGATGAGGAACCATACTTGGGATCTTGTCCCTCTTCCTAAGGGAAGAAAACTTATTCGATGTAAGTAGATCTATTGGACAAAATTTATAGCAGATGGGTCAGTTGACAAGCATAAGGCTCTCTTGGTCGCCAAAGGATTCTCCCAAGTTCCTGGGATTGACTACTCTGAAACTTTTGCGCTAGTTGCCCGAATGAATTCCATCTGACTTGTTCTTGCCATTGTTTTAGCCAATCATTGGGAAGTACACCAGATGGATGTGAAGAGTTATTTTCTTCATGGTGACCTTCAGGAGGAGATTTACATGGAGCAGCCACAGGGGTTCGTTCAGGATTCTTCACTTGTGTGTCGTCTTCAGAAGTCTCTCTATGGCCTCAAACAGGCTCCTCGAGCCTGGTATGCCAAGATGGACTCCTTCCTTCTAACAGTTGGGTTCACTTGGTGTCATTCTGATCCCAATGTCTACATTCTGCAGTAGGATGATTCAATCCTATTTCTAGTTCTATATGTTGATGACTTGTTGATCACATGGAGTTCTTCATCCACCATTGGGGCTATCAAAACTGCCCTTCATGACAGGTTTTTGATGACTGACTTGGGCTTGTTGCATTACTTTCTCGAGATTGAGATCTTTTAGTCTTCTTCTGAGATCACCATCACACAATTCAAGTATGCTCTAGACTTTCTCTCAAGGTTTCATTTGGCTGACTGTAAGCCTGCTTCGACTCCCTTCCTTTCTAGAGTCAAACTTGAGGCTCAGTGTTCTCCACTTGTTGATGGCACTTTGTACCGACAACTTGTTGGGAGTCTCATTTATCTGACTCATACAAGACCTAACATTTCATATGTTGTAGGCATGGTCTCTTGATTCATGCAACAGCCCCATGAGCTGCACTAGAAAGCAACCAAGTGGATCCTTCACTACATTCAGGGTACTCATAGTTTTGGGATTCACTACGTAGCAGGCATTGATCTTGACTTGGTGGGCTACATAGATTTAGATTGGGCAGGTGATTCTCAAGATCCCAAGTCTACTTCAGGTTACAGCTTCTCACTTGGTTCAGGTCTTATTTGTTGGTCGAGAAAGAAGCAGTCTGCTATTGCTCTATCTTCTATTGAGGCCGAGTATCGGGGGGCTGTAAATGCCTCCACTGAGGCCATTTGGCTTCAAAATCTTCTCATTGAGTTTGGTATCTAGATCAGATGGCTATTAGTCATATTTTGTGACAACCAAAGAGCCATTAAGATCTCACGGAATCCAGTCCATAATTAGTGGACCAAACACATAGTCCACATGCACTGCATCTGGAAGCTCATCCATGGCCATGTCATTGACCTTCGCTATTGTCTAAATTCTGAGAAGGTTGCTGATATCTTCACCAAACCCTTCACTGAGAGCAATTTCCTTCATTTGTGAACTTTGCTGGGGGTACGGGATGCTTCATCTTCTAGGGGGGCTTCTTCCTTTCACTCAGAGTCCTGACTCTACTTTTGGGAGGGTCTCTTCTCTCTCTATTTTGGGAGGATTTTCTCTCTCTTTGGGAGGGGAATTTTATGTACATGGGTACCTCATCAGGCTTGATTTGTCGAGACCCATTGGGTGTTAGTGTAGGTTTTTTATTTCCTAGTGGGTTATTTATTTTTCCCTATATTCTTAGGTTTTTCCTACACTTCTATTAATCTCGCTTAGCTTAATAAAGCATGCTTAATTAGGTGAGAGGATTATGAGGTGTCATCTTCCTACATGTGAGCATCCATTAGCTATTTTGGGAAGATACTTTTCTATCTTTAGTCCGATAAATGGTTGCTTCTCATTGGTCGGTGTTGCCACCTCCTCCCTCTCCCTGGTCTATATAAGCATGCTACCTGGCTTGTATTTTGCATCTCTTGCTTTTGCATCTTCTTAATGCTATTTTTCCTCTAGCATTTGCATTACTCTCTTGGAGACTAACTCTATGTTGCTATTTTCATTTTGTATCATTTGCATTTATAGTTTAATATATATTCATTTGCACTAGTTTTCTGGGTTAATAATATTTTTAGATTCTAACAATCATCAAACACAAGGACATGAAACTAAATGATGTATGCATCTTAAACATGAGATACAGGACCTTATTGATTCAAATGTCATCCAGGTATCAGGTGTGAATGATAATGGAAACAAGTCAGTTGCTCCACCGAATCAAAATTTACAAATCTTCACTAATCCTTTCCCTAAACATACTGATAATAATATGTTGGAACAAGATTTAATGGAAGTAGAGGAGGATGACTACTTGGACTACGATAGTATCGTGGGAATAATTGAAGTAGATAAGACACAAGTGGACAATCCACCTCGTCCACGAAGAAATGGAATTTATGCTAAGGTTTCTCCTCCATTATCCTTATATGGATCAAGAGATAATCAAAATACATCAGAAAAGCAAGAACAACAACCAATACAGACAAGCAAGATGGTATAGGATGATTCCCGTTACTGTTCTAGAAAGATTCAACAAAGAAAACTCGATAAAAATTGAAAAAGAGTTAAACGATTGTCAGCAGTTGGAGAAAAAAGTGGTTCCCCTCCTCATAAGCAACAAAAAGTCACATTTACACAAGGAGTTACAAAACAAGTATCACACGATAATCAACAAAACTCTCATAAGAACCACTCAAATTTTGCACTTAACATGATCGAGTACCTCTTTAAGAGGTTTGCAAGTTTTGAAATCTGATACATAGATCCTATAGGCAAGTATCCCTAACCCTTTATCTCTCTCATGATGTGCTTCCCCCGTGATGTGTTATATGTTGTTTAGGCCTCCTGGGATGACCTCAGATTCTCTTGTAAGGTCCGAGATATCAAGAGATCACCTCTATTGTGAGCTTCTTCTATTTGTATCATCATTCTTCTATATTGTCTCTCTCTGATTTTATTGTTGTGTGTTGTGTGTTGTGTCTTATAGACATAGCGTTGTGGTTGGTGACCTGGGGGCACCCTCCAACATGACTGTCCCTAACACACTTGTTTCTCCTCTCATTTATTGTTTCCCTTCCTCTAGTGTTTCCATCTAGCGGGCGGATGACGAAAAAAATATTTACACTAATGTGGACCTAGTGTCCCTTTCGAGAATAATAAAAAATTAGACTTAGTTCCTAATATGACGATGGGGTTGTATATTTTATCTGACGCTTGGCTAGTGGAAGCACTCATGCTTTCCGCATAGTGAATTTGATGATGTTTTTATCGCATTTACAAACCTTAACAATATTGCTGCTCTATGCACCTTTGTTTGTCTTTGAATCAAGCCTCGGTGGTGCTCGATTCGGAGAGTTTCGTGATATAGCCCCACGGTTATCCTCAAACTCCGAATTCATAGTATAACCTTGGCTCTTTGTGTGGTTAATCATATGTATTGATGTTTCTCTTTATCATGATTTTGTAGACACTAACATGTTTCTTACAGGGATATGTTTGTGGGAACATTTGGCGATTTGTAGACACTAACATGTTTCTTGTAGGGATATGTTTGTGGAAACATTTGGCGATCGTAAAGTACATGTCACCTCCGGGGGGCATGGGCTTTGTGAAAGTCTGTGTTCCCTTGTGTGTTTTCTTCCTACTTTAACGTGCTTGATATCGTTGCATGATATCAACCACCTTAAGGTGGGGGCATATATAGGGTAAGCTGTCTATTATAGATGTTAGCAATGTGTTTATCCTCAGATGTAAAGACCTACGCCATGAGTGCATCATGCATCCTGAGTTTGTTTGCAATCAATCAATCATGTAAGCCCTCTGTGGAGGAGGGATATTGCGTATATCATTTTTTATCTTAAGCCCTCTACGGAGGTGGGAATAGTGTATTTCTCAGAGAAGATTGCATCATCCTGTTATTTTCAAAAGTCCTCTGCGAAGGCGGGGAGAGGTTCTATGACTAACTCAACCCTCAAGCGTGTCTTTGGCGATTGTTGTGGCAAAGCCCAATCGTCGGTGTGTGCCTGTAATGTGCCTGAGATGGTGTTGGACCTAGAAATAGGTACACTCCATCGTGTGTCTGCCGTGTTTTCTCTGTCTTCAAGTGTGTGTTTGGCGTGCTTGCTTTGTTTGGCATGTCTGTTGCCCCATATGCAGTCTAAAGACTAGCTCGATGAGTAATTCCTACATTTTGGGAGGTTTTGTGTGTCTTGCGTGTGTGTTGACCCATATGCAGTCTAAAGACTAGCTCGATGAGTGCTTCCTGCATTATGGGAGGTTTCTTCACTTTCTAGTACTTGCATTTGTATTTCATATATATGAGAAAAAGAAAAGAAAAGAATCATGCCTATCTTCCATGCATTAATGTGTCTTCTATGCATTGATTGTCTTCTTCGTGTTTTGCGTGACTGTAACTGTCTTCTCCATGTTTTGCGTGCCTGTTACTATTTTCTATCTGATTGGCATGTCTTCCCCGTGCTTGGTGTGTTTGCTGTGTTTGTGACCTTACTTTAATGCATGTATCGGCCTTGCGTTTATACATACATTAAAGTGGGGGCTAAATGTAATGTCAAAAAATGTCCCCTTGGGGGCTTTTCCCTCATAAGGTTTAGCTCCCGGGTCTTTTGCATGCATTTAGGACATCTTCATAATTTGGCATCCCGATGGAATGAGCCCTAGATAACATGACAAATGGGACCTAGGAGGGCCCCTTGAGCTTGACCCTGCCCAAAATAGGGGGGAGGAATTGGGCGCCCGCACCCTAGTCCTACCCTATTTTGGGGCAGCCCCAATTTTTAGATGTCAGTTTATGACCGTTATTTGGGTCCTATGCCGACAGGTAAGTTTAAATTTATGAAATCCTGGTGGGAGTGTTTGTAGTTACATATTAAAGCATGTTTAGGCATTCATTTGTAAACTAGATTTCAATTTGAAGATTACTAGCAAGGTATTGTGTTCTCAAGGTGATTCAAGGCTTTCATTGTGTTGCAAGAGCAGATTTGTGTGGTTTATGTGCTTGTATTTGCAGATTTGGGCATCCATTTCATCATGGAATGAATAGCATCTTCTTCCCATGATATTTTCACTACAAGGTGACATTATATTGTGTTTTCATCATTATTTCCTTTGGTTTTTGCCTCTGCCTCACAAGGCCACGCACTTTCTATCTGAAAATGATGTTCAAAGACTTAAGTGTCCTCCGGGTTTTAACTGAGGTAAGACTCTAAACACCACAACCCCCTCCCAAATTTTTGTGATTGCAGGTTACAGGTGTCGCATCTAGAAAAAGTAGTTGCAGGAAGGATCAACAGACATCAAGGATTCAGGATCTGAAGAGAAGCAGGACACCGGAGCCTTTTCGGGATTTGGGCGCTCGCTTTGGTGTCCTCTGTAGTTGAATTTCTAGAAACAGAAGTTATAGTACTGATCAGTGTCAGAAGGAGGTCAGGATCCTGTAAAGAAACTGGTACCTTGGACTTGAGCGTCCGCTCCTGTGTCCCTGACTTTTCTGCCTCGAAACCCCAAAAATAGGTATTATGTGATTTGATATTTTACATCTCTCTGCAAAAGCTTTTTCTATTATTCGTCAGTTTATTGTCATATTTGTATAATTAGGGTTTTAATGGTTAATTAAGAATAAGAGAAAAAAAATTAATAATTAAACACCCTAATCCAAGCTTCCCTACATCTCACAGGGACCTATCGTATGATAGTGCATGGCTACTCAACCCTAGATCCTTGAATGTATAGGGTGAAAGGAGTATTCAAACATATAAACACTAAAAACTAAACAATCCCAATTTCACCCTAAACAAGAGTATTCTATGATCTTCTTGCAGCAAGAAGATGGCAGGCACATCTAGTAGAATTGAATTGGAAAAGTTTAATGGCAGCAATTTTGAGTTGTGGAAACTCAAAATAGAAAACATGCTTGTTGATAAAGACTATGGGAAGCAATTTCTAGCACAAAACTAACGGCAATGCCTCAAGATGAATGGGATCTCAAATATCGTAAAGCTAAGGGTCTTGTGAGACTCTGTTTAGCTGATTCTGTCCTATTGAATGTTTATGAAGAGAAGACCATGAAGGAGCTATGGAAGAAATTTGGTGATATTTATCAGGCTAAATCATTGGTAAACAAGTTATTCCTATGGAAGAAGCTATATTCTCTTAGGATGGATGAAGGAGGATCAGTTGAAGATCACCTAAATGCTTTTAACATGCTAGTTGCACAGTTGACATCTGTTGGTGTAAAGATGGAGGAGGATTGTTGCATGACCTTGCTTTGTTCTTTACCAGACTCGTGGGACCACCTTGTCATAGCCATTGGGAGTACTACAACCACCTTCAAGATGGATGAAGTGGTGTCTTCGTTGTTATCTAAAGAGATGCCGAGAAAGTCTTATAAATTAGCAAAGGAGGCTCTTGCGATTCGTGGTAGACCCAAAGAGAAAGGGAAAAAGAAAGACAAGAAAGCTAAAAAGGGAAAATCCAAATCCCATGGGAGATCCAAATCTCTTGAAAAGTCTAAGACACTTTGTTGGAACTGCGGTAAATCTAGGCACTTCCGAAAGGAGTGTAAAGAGGAGAAGAAAAAGAAGAAAAACATCTCCAATTCTAATTCTGACAAGTCACAAGATGATGGTGATGCTTTTGTTGCAGCCTTGTCCAGCCATGCATCAGAAGATGTGTGGCTGATTAACTCCAGTGCTTCCTTCCACATGACCTCACATCGAGGTTGGTTTACAAAGTATGAAGAATATGATGGTGGGAAGGTGTACCTGGGTGATGAATCTCACCTGAAGATGGTTGTGGAAGAGTCTTGATTCGATTCCCTAATAGACAAGTGAAGGGGATCAATGGGGTTATGCACATCCCTATTTTAGCATGAAACCTGCTCTTTGTAAGTAAATTGAATGATGTAGGTGTGCAGGTTGTCTTCTTAGGTGGAGGATGCAAGATGACAAGAGGAGATATGGTGCTTGCTAAGGGTACTTGGAGAGGTACTCTGTTTTAGCTGGATGCATGTACTACTCAGTGCAATAGTTCTTTTGTTTCAAAGAAAAGACCTTCATATTCTTCATCCTCACCATTGGAACCAGCAGTAAAGAAATGTGTTGCTTCTACCTATGATGGTAGTGCTTTCTGGGTACTTAAGGGTGCTCATGCTTTGGAGATGAAACTTCCTGCTGAAAAGATAATGTTGTGGAATACGAGACTTGGTCACATTGGTGAAAAGGGTTTTAGAGCCCTAAGAAATAAAAACCTCATCGAGGGGTTAAATGATTGTAATCTTGAGTTTGACTTTTGCAAACATTGTGTATATAGAAAACAAAACCACGTTTAGTTTTACTCGAGTTCTCATAAGTCTTCTGGTGTTTGGATCTTATTCATTCTGATGTGTTTGGTCCTATGAATGTTTCTTTGATTTCCAAATCATTGTATTTTGTATCATTCATTAATTATTACAGTAGGACATGGATTTATTTTCTCGAAAACAAATCTGAAGTCTTTAGTTGGTTCAAAGAGTTTAAAGCTTTTGTTGAGAATCAAACTGGTAAAAAGATTAAGTGTTTGAGAACTGATAACGGTGGTGAGTTTTGTTCTGCAGAGTTTGACAAATTCTATAAAGAACATGGGATTGAAAGACATAAGACAACTCCATACACCCCGCAACAAAATGGAGTTGCAGAAAGGATGAACAGAACGCTGATGGAGAGGGCTAGGAGTATGTTTAATGGTGCTAGCCTCGAACAAAAGTTTTGGGCTGAAGTTGTAGCCACTACTTGCTACCTGGTTAACAGGTCTCCTACTTCAGTGCTTGTTGATAAGACACCCATAAAGGTGTGGTCTGGTAAGAATCCTTCATTGAGACATCTTCATGTCTTTGGTTGTGAGGCATATGCACATGTGCCTAAGGAGAAGAGGTCAATATTCGAGAACAAGGCAGTCAAGTGTATCTTCATTGGCTATGGTGTCGATGTGAAAGGGTACAAGTTTTGGGATCCTATGGTTGAAAAAGCCTTGTATAGCAGAAGTGTTATCTTCAGAAAGGTAACACCTTCTCTTGTTGTTTTACAGCTAGAAGAAAAAAAAAGATGATGTGGTTCAGTTTCCTACTACCCCTAACAAGACTGAACTAAAAGACCCTGTTGGACCTGGCGATGAGGAGAGCTCTAGCAGCTCTGAAAGCTCAGATGAAGAAGTAGAACCTCCACCTCAACCTTTGAGGAGGTCCACACGAAATAGGAAGCACCCTGAGAGGTTTGGTTATACATTGTTTGATTCTAGTTGTGATTTTATTTTGCTTACTAACACTGATAAGCCTAGAACTGTGATAGAGGCTATGGGCATGAAAGATGCAAGTTCCTGGAAGAAGGCCATGGAAGATGAGATGGCTTCTTTGGAAAAGAATAAAACTTGGGACTTGGTGCCTTTGCCTGATGGACGGAAACCTGTTGGATACAAATGGGTGTTCAAGAAGAAATTTGGTGCAGATGACAGTGTTGAGAAGTATAAGGCCAGATTCGTTGGGAAGGGGTACTCACAAGTGGAGGGAATTGATTATGATGAGATTTTCTCTCCCGTTGCAAAGCTGACATCTATTCAGTTCCTATTATCTCTTGCAGCAGCTTATAATTTAGAATTGGAACAAATGGATGTGAAGACAATTTTCCTTCATGGTGACTAGGAGGAAGAAATCTGCATGTCACAACCAGAACACTACATAGTGAAAGGTAAAGAAAATTTGGTTTGCAAGTTAAAGAAATCTTTGTAAGGATTGAAGAAATCTCCTAGGATGTGGTACTTGAATTTTGATGCCTTTGTGTTGTCTATTAGATTTCTGAGATCAAAATCAAATCATTGTGTGTATTACAAGTTTGACAATGATCGTATTCTCATTATTGCACTATATGTTGATGATATGTTGTTGATTGGGAATGGTAAGAATATGATTTTTGATTTGAAGTCTCAGTTGTCAGCACAGTTTCAAATGAAAAACTTAGGGGCGGCCAAGTACATTCTGGGAATAGAGATCAAAAGATAGAGCAAATAGAAAACTTTGGTTGGGCCAGAGTAAGTATGATAACACTGTGTTGGAGAGATTCAGTATGGTGGATTGCAAACCGTTGATTGTTCCTGTTACGATGGGGACAAAGTTATCTGTCGATGATTGTTCAAAGTCTCCTTCTGAGACGGAGGATATGAGCAGAGTACCTTATGCTAGTGCAATTGGCAGCTTGATGTATGCTATGGTCTGTACAAGACCAAACATTGCCCAAGTAGTGGGAGTCCTTTGTCGGTATATAGTTAATCCTGGATGGGTACATTGGGATGCAGTGAAGAGAGTGTTCAGATATTTGAGGGGTACTTCTGAGTATTCCTTATGTCATCATGGTTATCCTACTAGACCTCAGCATTCTATGAGTATTTGTCGATTTATGGATTCTAATAGGGCAGGTGACATTGACAGCAAGAAATCCACCAGTGCTTATGTGTATCATGTTTGGTGTTGCTATTAGTTGGATGAGTAAGCAACAACCTGTGGTTGTTTTGTCCACGACAGAAGTAGAGTACATGGCAGCAACTCATGCTTGTAAGGAATTCATTTGGCTTTAGAGGTTGTGTTCAGATGTTGGTTTTGATGCAGGATAGATTACTATCCATTGTGATAGTCAGAGTGTGATTTGCTTAGCAAAGAATCCTACTTTGGACGTGCTAGAACAAAGCACATTGATGTTCAGTTTCATTTTGTTCAAGATATGATAGAAGATGGGAAGGTGATGTTGGAAAAGGTGGACACTTTGAAGAATGTTGCAGATGCATTGACTAAACCTGTGAGTACAGATAAGTTCAGATGGTGTTCGGAGTCTATGGGCCTTTTGGCCCCTAACAGTTAAATCTTGTCTTTCTATTGGCTCTTGCAAGGTGTTCGACAATTGGGAGAATGTTGGGAATTAAGGTGTCTCAACCTTGCAATTCCTAGCATTGATTTATTATTTGATTATTTATTTATTTGCTTAATTTGTATTTTACTTGCACATTCAGTTTTGGCATTTAATTTGAGGTGGCATTGTGACATGTTATCCTACTTGTAATATGCTTTGAGTGATCAAGTCAAATACATGGATTTGGGCATTCCATTTGAGGTGGCACTAATATGCCATGTGTCGGCATCTTGTGGTATGACAGACGTGTTATTGTGTATGACAGAATCTATGACGCGTAAGAGCCAAGTATAGAGATTCTCGGGACAAATGAAGAAAAGTGTTTAAGAGTATCTATGCATGTGGAGAAGGTATCTTTGGGCGCCCAAGTTGGGCTATGACATGTTGTAAGAGGAATATCCTATATTTAGTCTTGTATGACAGATTCTCTTACAACATTTAAGGTTGTTATGTTGGGAAAACCTATGACAGCTGTAAGATGCGTAAGAGCATCTGTCATGGTCTATTTTTAGCATGAAGCGCTCTCTCCTTGGGAAGTCAAATCTGACATGTTATGACAGATGTAAGAGAGTTAGTTGTAGCTTGGACATGTGTCCTTTGATGCGGAAAAATGGCCATATGGCCAAGATGGATGCCTATCTCTAGAAGCTTCCCAATATTGCCTTGTAACTCTATATAATGTGAAGTTTTGGAGTTGTAGTTGTATAGTGTTTTTACAGGTACTATTATGCTATCGTAATCACTCTAGAAATGACATTTGAAGACTCTTGGAAGAACTTGCATTGCAAGTGTATTGTAAACACACCATTGTTTTGATAATACATTGTGCAGGTTTTAGAGTGTGGGGTTTTCTACCTGAAAAGGTTTTCCCCACGATATATCTTGTCACTTTCTTTGTGTTGTGTTGCTACTGTAATCTTTGTGTTATGTGTTTAACATTGCTGCAATTGTAAGGATTAAAAAGAATTTGCATACTATTCCCCTCATTAGATTGGTGTAGGAAGTGTGTTCCATGTACCTTGCTTCCTTTCATGGAGTTCACATGTTTGGATGCCTCAGGAGGTGGAGTTCATATGCTTCAAACATTGTGATGGAGTTATGTTTGGATACTTCAGATTACAAAATGATCTCTGACTTCCCTTGGAACTCTTATGATTTTCTAGGGTTGATAAAGCTCGTTGTTTTTCAACTAGATAATATTCTTTCCATCCATTGTTATTAGTGTCTGAGATTTATTGAAGGCAACAGAAAATAGTGATAATCATTTTTAGGGTTTCCATTTATTATAAGATGCAATTAGGGTTTGTGATATTCTAAACCTAATTCTTTAAAGACCTAAAACCCTAAATGCCCTTTCTGAACCCTAAACCTTCTATTCTAAAGTCCTCATTCCTAGCCCGTCATGTCTTTTGTTAGTTTTTGTTATAATTTCAAGTTGACTTATTATCTCGGGTCACCGTCACTTAAAGTGACTTGCTAAAGGGTTTCAAGACGTTCTCTTCACCGACCCCTTGTCTAGTGTAAATGCCTCGTTCAGTCACCTCTATGAAGCTCGAGCGCCAGTTATAAATCAAAGGTCATGATTTAAAGATTTGAAGGGTGCCAAATCGAAATCTAAGGTTATGATTTAAACTGTATTCAAATCACAACAGTTACTCTATGTATGAGCATTGACGGCTACTCAACCGTATTGCAACTGCAAGCAATTTTTGATAATTGTTCTTGTTCATTCTGTGAGAAAACAAAAAACCCTAAATGATATAGGGTTGTTAGTTTTGTTTTTTGGTAGAGGAGCTCGAGGCAGAGAATGTGTAAGATTTTTCCTTTGTGAAAAAGGACAATATGCAGTGAATAATGAGTTTGTGCTGAGTGGTTTTCTATCAGAAAGATAAACTTCAATGATTACAAAACAATGTGTATATGTCTGTGATAAGAGTATGCAAGAAACAAGATGTATAGTAGTTCTGTTGCAAAGACAGTGAACTGTAGAAATTTGAGATATGCTGAACAAAAGATAATGGCAGAGATATTTGATAGGAGAATGCAATGATTGTAGCAGAGTAATGGTATGGCCTATTTCATGATTATTTTCATATAGTTCTTGAGTGAATTTCACTTTGTGGCATAAGAACATATGACTGAATATGTGCAAGTAGGATAAAGTAACAAAATGATGTATTCTGTAAACAAGAGGTTGATTTAGGTGTGAGTGTCTTCTTGTTTCAGAGTGTCTTGTAATGTCCTATGATGCAAAGTACTCTTGTGAAGAATCTTGTATGCAGAGAATATGAATGTACCCTAAACTCGGGTGTTGTCATGTAGCCTATGATGTCATTGTAATCAGATAGTGCATTGTTCTATGATGTTAGAGTAATATTCTTCTGTATTGAATATATGGTGGTTCAGTAAAGGAGAGATAAGGTGTTTTGTTTCTAAGTTATAGAAGTCATCTATAACCAGTGATATTAATGTAAACAGAGTAGTACTCTATGTTTATCTTCTTGTATTCAGATTGGAGATGTTTTGCCAGTAAGGCATATACCTTAATACCAGTGAGGTGTAGCCAGTGAGGCTTGTATGTGATCAGTGAGATCCTATCCAGTGAGGCTTGTATGTACTCAGTGAGACCCAATAAAGTTTTGGTGAGAATTGCACACTGGTTTTTCCTTGGATATAGTTTTTCGCTTTACATCTTGTGTTATGGCTTCATGTGTGTGATTCCATTATTTGCTGATGTCTTTATCATGATGATATTAGAAATTGTTTCTATAAGATTGATGAATAAACAAGTTTTATTAGATCACTAATTCACCCCCACTCTCAGTGATCCTTAGTATTCCTGCAATAAGATGATGAGTCACCTGAAGCTTATCAGACTCTATATAGATCTACGATTGGGGGCCTACTATACCTAATAGCATCTAGCCCTGACATCATGCAAGTTGTGTGTTTGGTTGCAAGGTTTCAAGAAAATCCTAAGGGAATACATGTAAAAGCAGTCGAGAGAATATTCAGATATTTGAAGAGCGCCTTAAAACATGGACTATGGTATCAAAAGGGTGATGACTTTTTCCTGAGTGCTTATACTAATGCAGATTGGGTTGGCAATCGAAGAAATTCCAATGGAGGAGCTTTCTTTTTGGGAGACAGGTTGGTCTCATGGATTAGTAAGAAGCAGGATTCAATGTTCTTATCAATAGCAGAGGCAAAGTATATAGTTGCAGCAGCCTGCTGCACTCAAGTACTATGGATGAAGCAAACATTGAAGGAAATCAAAATAGAATATGATGAGTCCATTCCTATCCTTTGTGACAATACAAGTGCCATAAATATTTTTAAGAATACAGTGATACATTCTAGAACCAAGCACATATCTATCAGGTATCACTTTTTGAGAGAAAAGGTTGCAAATCAAGAAGTAAATTGCAATATGTACCTAGAAAGGATCAAGTTGCAGACATCTTTACAAGGGCACTTTCTAAGGACACATTTGAATATCTCAGACATAAGTTAGGGGTGATTGCCCCTCCTTCCAACTAGATGCATAGATGGTGTATGTCCAAGGGGAGCAGTTCAAGACATATCTTTATCCTTGGATTGATGGAGTCTACCTCTCAAGGGGACCATGTAGATATGAAGTTGAGAAGAGTGACAAGGAAAAATTAGTCAGGGCTAGCTAACAAATAAGGAGCAGTGAAAAAAGATCGAGAAAAATGCAAACATGGGGAGCTAAAGGAAGATCAGTTCAGAGGAAGACCACTGACCCTTTGTCCTTGATGTCAAAGGGGGAGAAATTTGTATATCAAGTTAAGTGTTGCCATCAATGCCAAAGAGGGAGATTGCTGCATGTGTTGTCATTGATGTCAACAGTACTAAGAAAGGTTGGAAGTGATGCTCAGAGATGCCAAAGGATAGTAATGCAAAGTGATGAGTATATATTGAGGCGATCAGAGAAGAGGACAAAGGAGTAATAAAGAGATGGATCAGAGAAGTTGTGAAGTAAAAGGTAAGATGACGAGTAATGTCATGTACTATGTATACTAATTGGATCAGTATCATCTGTACACTGTTACACCCTATCTTCTGAAGTTCATTGACAAAGGTTGTGCTAACATGAAGATTATTGTCTTGTTGGAAGGAGCTATGTTTGATGTTGAGAATGAAGTCTCCGGTGATGAATTTTGTATTTCTTGTTTCCCGAGGAAAGGCATTGCTTTAGTCTTGAAAGAAAGATTCAGGAAATCCAAGGCACTGGAGTTTACACTGAAGCAATTTCTGAGAATGCTCTACATCCCTCCGCATTTGAAGGTATGGCCTTGCGGTTTGAAAGTTAGACAGAGACAAGTGTGAAGATTGCATGTTCCCGATTTCAGAGCTTAAAAGTTACACCAGAAGATTTAGAGCTAACAGAGTGAAGACAGAGGTTCAAGATGGTGACAATCAAGATATGTCAGAGAAATACTCTGCATTTCTCTACTTTTGAAGATGGGGTCCTACGTTTTGAAGGATGATCATATGTAATTGAGAATATTGTTATATTAAAGTTTCAGTCGATAAGTTGTACCGCAGAGGTCCTCCGAAGTCAGCAGAACAAAGATGTATCATGTTGTTGATTAGGGTTGTCTGGAGGAGAAAGAAAAAACCACCGCATTCCACTGCAATTCATCTTTTGGCTTTGATGTTTGGAGGATGAGTTTAGATATATTCAGTTTGATTGTTCATTTCAAGTTTTAGGTGCTGAAGTGCACTGCATGTTGGTTTCTCGATGTTATATCTCAAGAATGGGTGTTCAATGTTTGTATGTGATACTAGGTTCAGTATTTGTTCGTTTGCGCCAAAAAGATGTACAATTCAGAAGAAGGAATGTTTGAGAAGGTGTGTGCAAGCCTTATGTTACTTATGAAGTTGACTCGCATGGTGCTAATTGATCTCTCAGATACCGCTTTAGGTCTGGAGCTATTTTGTGGAAGGATAAGGGTTTGTTGGGTCGACTTGATGTGCTTTGATGATCCCGCTGGGTGATTAAAAGTGTGTGTCGGCTTCGAAGAATGTGTTAAGAATAGGTCCTGGTTATCACTTGGCTTGAACCACATTGGATTTCTACAACTTTTGGAAGCCAACTTGGTGTGGTCGTTGTACGTTTCATTCTACACGTTTCATCTTGGCCGACGAAGGAAAAAAGTTTTTGTTGTTTGTAGAAGGTATAAATAAAAGAACTTGTTTGTTATGGAGTGTGTGATTGAGTGAGCGTGCGAGGGTATGTGAGTGTGAAAGGGAGTGCATGTGAAGATGTCCTAAAAACAGTAGTGACAATTGTGCAGAGAAAGTGAAGGTGTGAGTCAAAACTAAGTATGTTGATGTTGTGGAGGAGGTTGATCAGTGAGATCTGTTAAGTGAGATGTTTAGAGGTTGGAGCCTCATTCTGTAAGTGTTGTTGCATTGTATTTCAGGGAGTGTGTCCTCCCTTGGGTTGTAGCCCTAAAATTTGTTGTAATCAGTATTATCATTATTTGTGAGGTTGAACTTGGACAGTAGATCCAAGCAACTTGCTCACCGTGGTTTTTCCCTTCTAGGGTTTTCCATGTAAATCTGGTGTTATGGTTGTGTGCTCATGTGTTGTGCTTTGATCTGCTTCATTTGCCTCGTCTTTTGTTTAAGACAATAGAAGGTGTTTGTTAATAAAGTTGAATTGGATTAAGTTTTGGTTTACACTGATTCACCCCCCATCTCGGTACATCAGTATGTTCTAACACACAAATCATGTCCAATTACCCCAACAGAGTAAGATGCTTAAAACACACACAAATATCCATGTTAAGATCTTTGTATTTTCTCACTATTGGTTTACATATGTAACATGGGCATTCAAGCATACATCAAAAATATCTTACACAAGATAGCCAAAGCATAGTATAATAACCAACGAATACACACAATCACGTAAGGTATACATCTCGCAAAAATCACTTCATTTAATGATCCTCTAATCATACGCATAATTAGGATGATAAATAAGAAACATAATTAAAATCACATTTAATCATCAACAAATCAATAGCATTGAAACATCAAAATTAAGGCAACTAAAATCTCATAATCATAATGGAAACTCCAAAGCTAAAATGATCATAATGGCTTAATCATAAAATAATGTCTCATAATCATATAAATATGTTAGCATCAAATGTGATCACAAGAGTGCAATACATCACAGATATAATTTGTTACAAAAATGCATGCACGATAAAGATGCAATGCTTGTGGGTCCTTAATAACTATCAAACAACAACAATTGGATTTTCTAATGGCTTGTCAATTATAGGTGGTCACAAGAATGTCAAGTTCGAATTATTGAGGAACAATCGATTGTTATATTTGTAGACAACACCTTGCTTAAGCAAATTCTCTCCTAAGCACACATTTATGGCAATGGCCTACTCCGATCCTCCATGGTAGTGCAGATCAGATTTCATGTTGGTGTTATATAATGAGGCATCTTGGTCACTCTAGGTGTCAATCCTTCAACGGCAAGGGGGTTGTTTGGTTAAGTTTAGGGCGGAGCTCAAACTGATTCGATTTTTTTGCAATAAAGGCTTTTGTTTCTTGTTCAATCTCCATTATTCTTCCTAGTTTGCTTCTATTGTGTGCTTTGCACACCCATTTGTTATGTCTCACATATTGGTGACCCATTTGTAATTATTTCATTCTTTACAATAAAACCCTTTTGTTTCTAGTTCGATCTCTATTTTCTTACTAGTTTACTTTTTCTTGTGTGCCCTACACAATCGTTTGTCGGTTGTTCATTCAACTCACAGTCAATTGTTGCACCATATTGTCAAGAATGATAAAGGAGAGGACCTCAAATTTGGATCCCAGACCACTAGCACCAATTTGAATAATATAGCTGAAAATGAGGAGCTCATCCTTGGTTTAGAGTTGCCAATCTCTTCTGAAAGTCATGCTTGAGGGAATGTGTTTGGATTGGGTATCCAACTGGCACTTTCAAAAGGAGTTTTAAGGGAAGCCATTTCTCACACAACAATTTAGGGTGTGTTTTCAACACATCAAAAGCAATGGGAACATGATAGCCAACTGGCTTTCTAATCTTCACCTTGATCCCAGTTTTAGTAACTTCTTTGGGGACCTTAACACGATCAAACAGTTTCCAATTCTCAATGCCCTCCGTAAATTCACAGAATCAGATAAGGTTCATGTTTTATCATAACTTGGCTGATTCTTCCTCTTTCTTTGTGCTCCTCAATCCTCTTTGGGCAGGTGTTTTCTTGGTTGCATTGGATGTTTCCCATGCCTTTCTTTTGGCCTAGGCTCCCCTCCTTCCTTTCCCACTCTATTTTTATCTATAATTTGATTTATCTGCTTCTTCTGGTTTTTCCCCTTTCCTTTTGCTTTTCTAGCCTAGAACCTGTTTCCTTTTTAGTTGGTCACCTTTTACCTATTGGTTGCTTCCTCTTCGCTCCTTTTGGAGAACCTTTTTTTGGTCCTTGGTTGCTTTCTTTCCATTCTTGTGCTCTATTCCCTATTAGCACCTTTGTTCGAACCTTTGTGGTGTCATTTCCTATGTCTGTAGGTTGTCTTACCCAGATGTTTTCTCTAGGCCCTCCAATTCTAATGCCCCATCTAGGCTTGGCAGGTTGTCTTTCCTTGTCTACCGGAAAACATGGATGTTTAAGTTTGTTTCTTTTTATTCAAAGCCGCCTTGTTGCACTTCTTCATTTTCCTGTTGTCAAATTGCTTTGCTCCAAGAACATGTTTCTCACAAGCAGGTTGGCAGTGGCATTCTTGTGCTTTAACTCTCTTTGAAGACCAAAGTTTCCACGATGGATGAATTTGTCACCTCCAACATGACCTTCATTTTAGGGTCCATGATATCTATTGTTATAATGCCCCTTCTCCTACTTGTTGGGGTCAAGGTTTGGTTTTACCATGTGGCAAGCTCTCTCCAGGTGAGAATGAGAATCGTCTCAATATTGATTCTCCTTCTATTAGAGGAACATGTTTGTTGATCCAAGCCAGCATCACTGCTCATATCTAGGAGGAGCCCCGTTGGGTGAGCACCTTAATCACCCACAAACATCAAAACTCCTCTTTCTAATAGAGTCTATTCAAAGAATGACTATTTCCACTCATAGGGAAGAAACTATTGAACCTCCAAATGGTGATATGATTCCCTGAAGGAGGGTTAAGAGTGATATGATGCCCTAAAGGAGGGTTAAGAGTCTCAAAGGCCTGACAACCAAACTCAAAACACTCAAGATAATCAAAGCCTGAAGGATACGACCCACCACAATGTTTGCGATGGTATCAAAAGCAAAAAGAAAGTGGAGATCTCAGAACACATCCCTACCGACGGGCTCAATTCGAGCATGGATAAGCTCATCTCAACCCAGATTCCAATTAATGATGCTCCTAGGCTCAAGGCTTCTCCCTTTCATGTTCCAGTTAATCAAGCTGCTAAGAATTCCCAATTCATCAACTTTTTGATGGAAGTTGACTCCAATATTTAAAACATAAACCTCGCTCTCCACAATCTGAATGACTCCAAAGAGAACTAGAATGTTGTTTTCAAACTCTTCAACTATATGAATCAACACCTCCAGCATTTGCGGCAGAGTCAATGGAAAGTAGATATATGGATGATAACATAGACCCCTAACGACAATCTATGGCCAACATAGGGGAACTGGAAATTATCCATGAACATAGGGGTGTACTTCTTAATGACACTCGATGTCTTGGGAGGCATGCCCATCACTAGATGTGACTTGAGAACACTCATGGTTGCAATGAAGCCAATCCGATGTTGGTCAACCTTGATGATGTGGGGGATGAACTGCTCTAAAATTGTCTTCCTCTGAAAGGGCATAGTCTCTATTCTGTTGCTTGTATCAAGTCAGATCCCGATCCCTGCAATAATTGCTATTTTGCTCTTTCAATAAATTCTTTTCTCATCAAAAAAGAAAAAATCATCTATCATCCAGTCATTAAAACAAATGAATAAGCTAAAATAAGGACACAATAAATATCATCATGCTGAATAAATTAAATGTGCAGTCGCAAGCTATTAATTTCAATGTGATCAGGCTGAACAAAATAATGTGCAGCGAGAATGCTTCACTGTTCCCTTTCTCTCCACCAACTTTATCTATAGATCTAAATAATGATGAGTAGATAATTTGAATTTCAAAGTGAACTAGACAATAAACATAATTTTGATGATGCACTACCCTCATCTCATTGCAATGGTATGCCTAATTTTTTATAGCCATAGCAGATAGAAAAAATTTAGATAATCCAGACACGAATTTCTGCATTTAAATACTTCAATAATTATAGCCCGGTTATGTTTAAGAAATGAAGAAAGAAGTAGTACTTCAAAACTGAGACTAGATTAACGAGTGTGTCAGACATCTTGAAAAAAATTAACAGGACGGATATTACATAATATGCCACAGCGGAAGAGTCACTCAAAAGGGTATAGTTGAAATACACAGTTGCTTTGGATACTGAGAATTTTATTCATCAATCCAACCTGCGGAGCTTAAATGTGGATAAGGATCTTGTGGTCCTGGTGCAAATGCTGGTGGATTAAAAGGAAAGCTTTCAGATCCATGGGCTTTCCCAGCTCCCCTGTAACTGTTCCGAGGTATTTGGTCAATCTGGGGAAGAGTTGAACTTGTGTAATTCATGTTCTGATCAAGACAAGGAGCATAATGCTGTATGGCTGACGAGGTTAGTTCCGAAAGCCCATAGATTTCAGACTGATACATTTCCCGAGAAAGATGTGAAGGCTCCTCATGCTGCTGCCCTAACATTAACGAGTGATGTAATTCAGGCACATAAGCATCAATTACACAAGAAGTCTGCTCAAAATGATATCTTCTTCTTTGAGAACTACCCATTAACCAGTCTGGAGCTCTGGTATCTTGTAACAACCTCGATCTTTCAGAATCATTGTCACATTGAACTTGTCTATTGTGTACTATGTTGTTCTGCATTATTTGAAGCTTTGGAGAAACTGAATATTCAAACTCCAAAGCAGGGGAACTACTGGAGAAGCCCTTATTGACTTCTGCAGGATCATATTCTTCATCTACGTTTCCATAGCAACTAAATCCATAATCCTTGGAGCCACCCCTATTTACAGTCCCAAAACCATCATCTTCACTTCCTGACATTCTACCATAGCCTCTGTCAACACTGCCATGTAATATTCCTTGGAAGCCTCTTCCACTCTCCTGCCCTAACTCATTTGCACCAACCTGGAGCCCTCTGTCATGATTTTCTCTATGACCAGGTCCTCCATCAAATGCCCTCCCAAAACGATCTGTAGCACTCAAGTGTAGAGAACCCTGTTCTTGCATGTATCCATTGTATTCATTTTCACCATCCTTCCTTATATCCAATTTCTTTGACGGTGGTGACGAAGCATTTCTCTCATTTTTAAACTTGCCTTTGTCAGGCCTCTCTCTTTTTCTGTCCTTGCCATGCATTTCACTTTTAGGCCTACCTTTTGCAGATATATCCACTTCATGTTTTCCTTTCTCATATCTCCCCTTTTGGTGTCTTTTTCTCTTTATGTGATCCACTCTTTCTCTTTCTCTCACAGGCGACTTTTCTTTCTGATGCTCCTGACATCCATCTTCATCTTCATAACCCCCTCTTTCTTGTATACTCGTATAATTCTGCTCCAAAAATAAACCTAAGTGACCATGATCATACATATCAGAATCCATATCCTTCGTTTTGGATTCATAAATCCAATTGTTCCAAAGATTATCTTCATGATTTTTCTTATCTGGTATACATCTCTCGTACTTGGATTCCTTCTGTTCATCTTTTATTTTGGGTAATAAAGCATCTTTCTGCCTTGATCCATCCAGTTGATATACCAAAAATACAGAGTCAGGCTTGGATTCCCTCTCATTTTCTCGGTAATTAATAGTTTCAGTGCCAAATGCAGAACCTTGCTGATCTTTCTCGGCTTGTTTTCCTAAACCAAGATTCCCTTCAACTGCCTGGGAAAGTTTTGTATCAGGAACCTCAGGCTCGGTTGTCATCATATGATCCTTAGCATGCCCTTGTTTTATTGCAGTTGCCCTGTGTCTTACAGTCCAATCAGGTCGGCTCCACAAATAAAGCGGTGGTGGCACTTTGTTCCACTGTTCTAGTGGATTGTCATCAACATCAACAGAACCTGGCATGTAAAATGACTGGGAAATACACAAATTGTTATGGAATGAATATATCAAGTGGGATACTTTTCCTGGTTTTGCACAATACATTGATTGAAGCATTTAAAAAGCGTGAAGTAAACAAACCTTTCCTTTTAAAAGATCCAAATCCTCCCAAACAAGATCGTATCTTTCTCGTTTCTTGTCTAGTCTGTATATGCAAGTCATAAACCAATAACAAGCAATATCAAGGAAAATACAATGCAACTGGTATCACATTGTTTCAAATTCTCAATATCTGTTTATTTTGAGGAATTCTGATTTTGTTAGAATCTAGAAAGCTTTAATTTCACTTCTTAGCCACCTAACCACATGAGAAAGAACAGATGACCTACCTTATTGTTTCCCTTGGAACAATAAGGATAAGTAATTTTGGTCGGAACTCCAAAGCCTTGTCAACTAATTCATTTGCTTTGTTACCAAAGGGAAAGTTCAACCCCATAATCTGAATAAATTGAAAAAATACCACCCCAATCACATTAAATATTAATTATTGAAGTATACAGTCTCAAGTACAAGATTCTTCCTTTCACTTATAGAACGGTGCCTAAATCTATGATATAATCAACGCATAATTAAAAGTTCATTTTCTTTCTGAGGCTTGCTAAAGAACAGCACAAAGAATAATACTTACCAATCTGGTACCTGCCACCAATTCATCTCTACCAACAGACATCCAATCTCGCCTCTCAAATTCAAAATCATCCTGCAAATGACAAAAACATGGTTCCATATTAGGCCAATCTCATCAAAAAAGAATTGCACATTTTTGCATTAAAATTTACACCCAGTAGTCACTTCAATAAATCACTCCCATTTAGAGTGCAATCCCTAAACAGACAAATGTGTCACTCCTTAGAATTACCCCTGGAAAACAATGATCAGAATGAGTATCATTTTTTCCAAGTCAACAAAAGCATCAAACTGCACCCCATGCAACTTCAGGACCAGTTTTGACATCAGGATGTTTCCTTCATCACTTTGTGGTGACACTTCCTTGCACCCTTGTATGTCTGTCATGACACATACATCCTGGACGTCCGTGACATTTTGGAAATAATAGGATGTGGGCAGGCTGTCCTTTCCCCCTCCCCCTACCTCCATTCCAAATTTTTCCTAAGTTACGGGAAATCCCTTGCTTCTTATAAGAAAATTAGCATTCCCTGGAGACATCATGACATTCTTCAACCATCCCAGCGACATCAGGGCATTTCGCCATATCATACAAAAAGTTACAAAACATGGATGCATTGTGACCCTGGGCAGAGATTACAGACAGATTGCAGGAGAACAAGGGTTACAAAAAAATTTAACAGGCCCTTTGAAATTCTCCTTTGCTGCTTCTTTTAATAAATACACCAAGCCAATAAAGGAGAAAATAAATTATAATCTTCATTATATTTTTTCAGGGTGAAAATCTGTGCAAGGCAAACATGGATCCGAACTGACATTCACAAAACCCTTGCTTGGCATGAAGAATACAAGAAAAGATTGAATAAATTATATTTGTTTTTTTTTCTCGAAACCACTAGCAGTTTTTAGGTCTTGAAACAAAGTGAAATCCAAATACAACATGGGGTTTTGAGAAGCACTAGCAATCAGCATCACCCTATCCAGGAGCGTTGCAGAGCAGTTAAAAGGTGCCATGCATGGTGCTTACGTGACAGCCACGGAGGCTGAGTGGTTGGTAATTAGAATATAGGATCAACAGAACTAGGTATCAGCAGCAGTGGGTCCTGTTGTGACCTAACCACAACTCGCCCCATTTGCAAATGGGGACCCCCATCTTTCATGATTTGCTTAGTAATTTTAAGGGTTTTTGTTTGAGTCTTGTTCAATCTCCTTGCATATGAGAAATTAGGAAGGTCATCCATCAAGTAAGGTGCAATTGAGAACACTGAAGGTGATCCCTAAGACACTGAAATTGACTAAGTCTGATATCTGGAGGATCCTCAAAAAACTAGAATCTGCATGTTAAATCCTATGGATCTGAGACCTATCTCAAACATCCTGGAAGTATATTTCAAAATATTTAAAGTATATGCTCATACTTAAATATATTTTTAAATATACTTGCATCCAGGACATGTCAAAATCAGGCGAAAAAAGTTGAAGTCTTGGACCTTGGGCGGAAATTGTTCTACACCATGCAATATGCACCTAGGAAAATGGGGGAAAATGTTCACACATGCAATATCCGCCCTAGAAGATGAGTTTGAGGGTGGAAAATGTTCTGCCTCATGCAATATGCGCCTTAGGTTGAAGGTCTCCATTTTTGAATGCATGATTGCCTTAGACAAATTCTCGAGAATACTTGCAAAGAATATGACAATTTGCTTTGTGGAGTTGGAAGAAAGTTGGAGTTTGATGAATTGTTGAAGTACCAAAATGGAGGAAATTGTTTTGCACCCTTCAAAATCTGCCCTCCCTAGTTGCAAATTGTTCTCAAACTTACAATTTGCGCCCAAGGTGAAAGTGTGCAAAATTTGCAAAATTTGACTAAGTCTGGAAAATGGAAAGGTGGAAAATGTTCTCCCAAGTGGAATTTGCGCCCTACCTAGAGGATGATGTAAAATGTGCAACATGTTCTACTTCATGCAAAATCCACCCTAGGAGATCCCAAGCTTTTGACAAGGGAGTTTGATTAAGTATAAAACATCTTGAAAAGTTCAATCTTGTTTTGAAAGTTCAAGTGAAGGTCATGAGTAGATCTCAAAATGAAGGAAAATGCTCTGCCTCAAGGAATTTCCGCTTTAGGTTGAAGATCTCCATTTGGATGCATGATTGCCTTTAGACAAATTCTTGGAAATACTTATAAAAGAAACATGATGAATTGTTTTATGAAGTTGGAGGAGAGTTAAAGATTGATGAAAATCTTCAAGTGCAACTTGGAGCGCAAAATGCTCTGCCTCGTGCATTATGCGCCCTAAGGAGAAAGTATTCAAGGTATATCAAAGGATTCAATGTTACAAGTTTGAAAGAAGATTTCCAACGTCATTTGCCAAGAGAAGAGAAATTGAATTGGACAAGGTTTCAAAAATTGATCAAGTATGATGAATGCAAAGTGGGGAAAATGCTCCGCCTCAAGGAAAATGCACCCAAAGGCTTGCATGAGTTTAAGCTTGTCAATTGTGAAATGTCACAAATTTAGGCTTAATATTGAGGAATTTGAAGTGAAAGTTTGAAGTGTTGATTAAAGATAAGTAAAATGTTCACCAAAAGGGCAAGGGCGCATAATGCTCTCGAGCTTGCATTTTGCGCCTAGGAGAGGTTTGATCCAAGATGACTAGATGCTAAGTGGTTCAACTATCAAGTGGGATTCACTAAAGACTTTGCAGCATTTGAAGAAAAGTAAAGACATTGCAAATGGAAGAATTGTTCGAAGTAAGAATTTGATTAAGTCATTGAAGAAAGAAAATGAATCTTGAGATGCCTAAGTTGGAAGGGCGCATGATGCTCTGCAGTAAGGAAAATCCGCCCTCTCTCAATCCTCTCTTTTATTCCAATTTGACAAACATGAGGATAGTATCAACGAAGTTTTATAAGGTCATTTGAGGAACTTGATGAGAGTAAGTGAAGGTTCATGAAGGTGAATGGAGGAATGAACAGTAGGAAAAGTAGGAAAATGCTCTGAAGCATGGAGAACCCGCCCTTCCTAGGACTCTCCATCCAATGACTACCTAAATGAAATTGCAAGAAGTGGAAAATCCTTGTCAACGAGGAAAATCCGCTCTCTCTCCCTTGAATCAATTTGACAAAAGACAAAGAAAAGCCATTCAAAAGGTCACAAGGAAAAGTTGAAATCTAGTAAAATTTGAATGAGCAATGAATGAAAGTTGAAAGAAGATCAAAAGATGAAGATGTGAAGTAATTGAAGGAATCTTCCAAAGCGCAAAATGCTCTGCCTCCTGCATTTTGCGCCATAGACAATGGTGATGAAATTTGTCCAAGTGTGAAACAAGTTCCACTATGAGTTGAAAGTGAAGCATCATGGAGTCAATCAAATGTGAAAGGTTCTTCAAGGATGAAGGCGCATAATGCTCTGGGCTAAGGAATTTCCCCCAAAGGATAAAAAGGCTAAAGACCCAACAATTGTTTTGAGAATGCTAAGTAAAAAATTTCAAAACTTGAAAACTTCTTCAAGAAAGAGTGCAAAATGCTCTATACCTTGCATTATGCGCCTGTGCTAGGAGGAAGTCATTTCACATAGAAGTGAAATCAGAAATTCATGTCAAAGTGAAGGAAAATCCTCATCAACAGGGAATTTGCGCCCTTGCATAAGGAGTAGTTTCATGAAGATCCAATGATTAAGAAATTGAAAATTTCACTAAGGCATGAGTAAAGATCTAAGGAATGTTAGTGTTCACAAGTTTAAGAAAATGAGGAAAATTCTCATACACAAGCATTATGCGCCCTATGATGAGAGTTTACAAAATGATAAGTTCAGAGAAGGTTGGAAAATCCTTGTGAGCAAGGAAAATGCGCTCATGCGGGATGTGTAAAGATCAAGATTGTTCATCAAAATGCCATGAGAATATCCCCATATTGAAGAATTCGCAAGTTGACAAATGCTGAAAGCTTAAACTGACAAGTCGCATAATCCTCATAGACAAGGAAATCCCTCTCTTGCTAGGCGCATAATCCTTATCTACAAGGAATTTCTGCCCTTGTTCATGTAAGTTGCCCAATTGACGAATAGGTCGGCCTAGCAAAAAATTGTTTTTTTTAAACAAAAAAGGCACTTCATAAGTAGGCCGACCCACTTAGAGAGGACTTGGAATGCTATAAAAGAAGGTTTAAATTTTCATTTTCAAATCATTTCAAATCCAAAACCAAAAAAGCAAAGCAGAGCAGCAATAAGTAAGAGCAGAAATTTATTTTTGAAGGGCAGATTTTATCATAAATGAGGGGTGAATTTGCAAAGCAAGTCTAGGATTCAAGTGCTACAAGGAAGCAAGGATATAATTTTCAAGTAAATCCGTTCAAAAGGCAGACCTGCAGAAAATTAAAATCAGACTTGCAGAAAATTAAAATCAGACTTGCAGAAATTCAAAATCAGATTTGCACATAAAAAAAATCAGACTTAGTATTATCTTCATTGAATTTCAGTGATAAGCAGCCAAGGTACGTTAAGTTTTCTTTGTTGCAAATTTCATAAACTTTGGGATAAGTGATTAAAAAATGTTTTAAATTGAAACTTATTTATCCCTCATTCATTAGGAGAGTGATATTAAGTGTTTAGATCCCCTTTATATCCAATATCGCTTTAATATTCTAACTTAAGTAATTTCGTTCTTGCAGGTAGATGATGAGTTCGAAGGATCGCCAAGTAAAGTTCAAGAGCGATATGAAATGAATGTTGCCCGAAACCAAGATTACGTCAAGATGGAGGAACCTAAGCGACACCAACTTGGGACACATCAACATGGATGAAATCAAGGAGGAGTTGCACAAGCCCACTCATTCCAAGGTTATTCAAGAGATGCTAAAGAATGGAATCATTCAAGCAGCATGCTTTCCGCCTGCGTTCCCGAGTGTCGAGTTGATGTTGGAATGTGCTCGCCATTATAACCGAGAAAACAGATGTATTGAGACAAGAGATGGGAAAGTGTTGGCCTATTTGAGGAAGGAAGCTATTGCGGACACGTTCAACATTCCAAAGTATCAGAAGACTACACTTTGCACTAAGGAGTATGCGCAACAGGTGTATGATGATAAATCAAAGGAGTTCTTGCAAGAGATCAATGCAAAGTGGATATCACAACCGAGGAGTCATTATAGCAAGTTGCCAAAGAAACTTCATAAGTCGGATTTTCTCCCTGAATATGGATATATGGTGATATTTTTAAGTAGAATTATGGGTTGTCCACAGTCATCAACATTCGAAACATGGATGTTCTACTACATGAACGAGATCACGAAAGGCCAAAAGATGTTTGATTGGGCGGAGATGATAAGTAACAATATCCATATTCAGTTGACGAGGTGGTAAGAAACAAAGTCATTTTACATGAGCTCATATGTCATCTACATGTTAGCGAGATGTGAAAGATATGCCGCACTGGCTTGCAAAGGTAATATTGGATATGGCACTGAACAATTTCCCGTGTACGATTGCTATCCACAGTTGCAGTTGAAAGACATCACCCACTATAAGAGAGCCAACGAAGCTTTCTTCATGTTCATTGTAAGGACGTTGCAAGGAAATGTTCATAAAAGATTATCCAGAGAGGCTATGAATTTGGTGAAGAAGTTCGGCTGATGGTACATTCAATTTCCAAAAATCACCTACATAAGAATTCAAGGATTTTCAGGTTATCCCTACCGCTTGCCAAGATATCCCACTGACAAGATGGTATTGCTAGAGGTGACAAGACAGTTGGTGGCATACAATAAGATTCAAAAGAGCAAGAAGAAAGCTGGAATCCACTTCCCAATTGGAGTTGCAAAGTTAGAGACTTGTTCGTCATTACAAGCAGCATTGAATTCAGAAATCGAATTGCAAGCATACAACATGGTACCTCGTGATTCAAGTAGAGTTAACTTTGATCCATTAAACAACATTCGCAAGGCATTTGGAAGGAGATATAAACACAGAGAGCATCTCGAAGACCATTGGGCTAACGCGGAAGATGAAGCGGAAATGAAAGTCAAAAGGTGTTCAAGGTTGACATGGCATTTGGTGAGAACTTGCAATGTATTCAGCATACCTGATCAATTAGAAGAAACTGATAGAGTTATGTCACAAAGTCTATATGATGCTGAGAGACCATTCATCCTCAATTGGGCCGAAAGGGAGATAACACATGATGATTGTTGGATGCAAACAGTCATAGGATTCACTAGAAATTATGCGGATCGACAAATACGGAAGCTCATTCAGAAGGGGCATAACTTAACTTACAATTTGATGGAAGATGCAAATTCATAAAAATCTCAGGAAGTCAGTGATGATGAATCTAGCAGTGAGCATAATGGTGAATCTAGTGGCTATAGTGATAGTACAAGAGAAGAAGCTCAGCCAAGGAAAAGAAAACAACCAGCTAGCCCACAAGGTGAAGGTAGTAGGAAGAAGAAAAAATCAAGTTTAGCTCACGAAGCTAGCAATTCTTCCAGACAAGGAGAAGACCTTTCAGGAATGGCCAACATGACTTCTACTGTGGAGAACCAAGAAAGAGAAGAAATTCCCATAGTGCCAAATGTGCAAGATCAAGGAAATGTACATGAATCTTTGGAGTCAACCTTGCGTGAGAATCAATTTGAGGAACATCATCATAGTATGCAAGAAGGTCATGAGGTAGTCATGAGTGAAGGTGATGAAGAAAATCCGGAAATGCAAGTACCTCAGGATGACTTTGATGAAGAAGCATTGCCATTAACACCAGGGAAAGGGATTCAAGAAGAGGTTGATGAAGATTTGTCTGCTTTACCGGAATGGTTAAGAGAACGAATGAAAGAGACTACCATTGTTGAGAGAGAAACATAATTCAATGTAGAAGAATTGCTAAACAAGGTAGGAAATGATAAAGAAAAGAAGAAAGCAACCAGGCTATCCAAAATCACAAGGGACAGTTCAGGTCCAAGGCAAGTGCACATTGCAGTACCCAGAGTTGATAAGTTTGTGGATGATATTGCTCCGGAAGACTATGATGTAGCCACTTTTGACTTAGGTCCAACTACGGAAAGTCAAGAGATAGAAGAATTGGAAGATTCCATCACAAACGTCAAGGAGAGGTTAAGGCAAGAGAAAGAAAAGAGGAATCAGTTGGAGCAAGAAAACTTGGCATTCAAAAGGCATATTCAGCAATTGATGAATCCACTTCGTCAGCATGAAGGAATATCTACGCCACCAGCTATGCTTTCACAAGAATCAATTGAACAGTCAGAAGGAGTGAGATCATCATCTTTAATGGTGAAAGGATGGGTAGACGGAATGAAAAATAAGATTGATGGATTCATTGAGGAAATTGCACAACAATTTGATAAAGTTGCAAGACTCTTGGATAGAATTCAAGTCATTTCAGATACATGTTCTGGATTTGAAACAGTCAAACAAAATCTCATGCCACAATTGAAGGATATGATAGATTTTCCAAGAATGGCTTTGGTGGATGGGAATGTAATTGAACAAGATTCGTCATGTGATTTTTGTTTTTGGTATTACAACCTACAGATGAAAAAGCAAGTTCTTGAAAGAGTGGAAAGTGAAAGTGTTCGCATAAGAAGTGCACAGCAAAGGATTCGAAGCAAGATAGTTCAATCAATGATATGTTTGGTCTTTCGGAAGAGTTTGATATTGAAGACTTGAGGAATCACATACATGCATCCTACTTTGACAATGTTCACAACATCACTGGAGAGCAGATGGACAACATTTCCTCACTCTCTACATTCATGGGTACACATCAGGCTTGGATGATAGAATGAGAGAAGACACTTGTCGCGTACACAGCAGATTTGACAAATCCAGAAAGAGCCATTCAATATGCGCCAAGCGTACCAATTGAAGACATTTCTGGTATTGTGTCCAAGTTCGTTGCATTTAGAAGAAGAGATAAGCATAAAGGAGATGTGCCACGTGGACAATCCTCATAGGCTCTAACATGTCATCACCTTGGAAATCATGCCTTTGTTCCTTCTTTTGTGTTTAAAAATAGCAAGTCATTGTAACAAACTTATAATGTGGCATAATCTTGGCCATTGGTTTGAAAACTAATCTTGGCCCTTCATTGTATTTTGAGGTCTATATAAACCTCATTCCTCTTCATTTTGTATAATGAGTTTTGAGCTAATTAGAGTTGTTGCTAAGACTTTGCTAAGATCAATACAAGTTCATTGTTGAGCCATTCATGGTGATATTGTGTTCTCTTTGCAAGTTGCATGGTTGCTAAGTACTCACTCGCATTCGATGTTTTAACTTATTTTATTTCTTTCAAAGTTTGTTAGTTTTAGTTCATGGAAGTCATTGTCTTTCAATTTATTGGTGAAATCTCTTTATGTTCATACCTTTTATGATTTGTCGCTAGCAAGTTGTAGTGTAAGGTTAGTCTGAACACATCACAAGCTTCACTTCGATTGCTCATAGAGCAATTTGAAAACCTTTAGCTTATCTTTAGAAAATTGCATCACCTTTGTGGAGTTGTTGTCTCATGGCGAAGCAAAACGTGGTTGAGATTTCCATGAATTGATGATGATAGCTTGCACTTACATTAAATATTCTCTCTAAACCCACATCTTTTGCACTTTTTTGAAAAACATTGTTAGAAGTAGGACCAAGAGCTGAATTGTCATATCATAAGTTTATCATAGCATGTAGCCTTGAAGCAATTGTTATCACCTGTACGAGTGTAAACGTATTTTCCTGCCGTTGAACACCAAAGTGTAAGTCCCTTTGTATCAAACAGCAAATCACATCTTTGCCAAACAAGCTATCCCAAATCGAGAATTGAAGATAAGGAACCTTGGAGTCTACTCATTTGATCACAGAGTTCAGCATTTGAGTGATTTTGTTCAAGAGAGGATAAAATACGCGAGTATTTTATGCTGCGTTGTCTATGCAAGGAAAACACATCAACAGGTCCCACTTTTGTGCTATCTTTAGTGCTATCTACTGATCACCTTTTTAAAAACATTCATAGTTTTTGTTTTTAATGTAGTGCACACTCAAGTTAAATACCTTCCAATTTGTTAGATTTAATGATGGATCTTTACACGTTAGTTATGTTGAAATGGACTCCTGAATTATTTTCCCTTTCATTGTAATTTAAATCATGAATCGTGTGAAAAAAATACAAGACAAAAATGTTAACAGAAGATAGTTTTACCTAGTGCTTCATCTCTAGGTGGGGCAATTGAGATTTTTTAAAAAAAACAAAAAATTAAAGAAAAGTTATTTACTAATGCATCCAAAGATTATGGTTTTGTCCCCTCGACAAGTTTTAGGAATTCTCACTCTACTAAAATCATTAGAATATTATTTAAAATAAAATTAATGACCACAAGTTCATTGTTAATTTGGTTTTAAAAATTAAAAAATCTCAGCAGACAAAAAAATTTCCAACTTGGCTAAACTTGCAACTTAAAAAATACTTAAATTTCTTTAAAAAACATAATTTTATGCAAAATATAGTTAGAAAATGTACCAAATGAGTTTGGTGAGGGTTCGGAGATAGTGCCCCTAGTGGAGTTGAGGGGCAATGCCCCTTGCGGGGGCTGGGGGCAACACCCCTAGCGCATTCCCTGTCACAGTATAGGGTGGAGCCCCCACCACCAAGCCCAATTGGAGATCGCACAAGCATTCATGGAGCATGCCATTTTTATAATTTTTAAGAAGGCAAAAAACTGTGTTTTTTGAGTGTGAAAATCGCTTTTTTCAGTGTTTTTCCCAAGTCATTCCTACGCGTCTTGAGCTTTTCACATGGACACTCCCGAGAAGTTAAACCATGCTGCAAACATTTTATTTCTAGCGTCTAGTATATTTACTTTTGAAAATTTCAGCTTCTTTTAGTTTGTTTAAATTATTTTATTTATTTTTTACAGCATTTCTGAGTTTTCAAGACGGAGAGAGGGACGTGGGGATGCAGATTTGGAGACAGCAAAAATGTTCATGAATTTTGGGGACAACAGGGGTTGGCTTTTAAAATAACTTAACCAAACTAAAAGCAGCTGAAATATTAAAAAGTTAATACTCAATTTGCAATGACAATCCTATCCCTTTTAGCTTTTCAGGGGTTTTTAGCCTTTTTAACCATAAAAATTTACCTTTTTATATCATATACCAACTGAAGTAGGCTGTCCAGTCCTGGGAAAAGGGGATATTCCCTTCAAGTTCCCAAATCCCTGAGACATTGGGGAAGTAGCCCGGACCCGAGGGATACTACCCCATGGAACACTAACTTTTTTTATATTTTAAAAATTCAAACATTAACTTTTATATATTACTTTAATAGCTGTCCCCAAAATCTGGAAAAATTTTGCCATTACCAAAACTCCAAGGAACACTCATAACAGATTCTCGGGAAATGTTTGACGAATACAATTTATGTATTACTTTTATATATAAACGTGGGGAAAAAACCAACTATCATGCATATGCAGATTCTCGAGAAATGTTTGACAAATACAATTGTTGATGGAGGCTTTGGAGTGAACGTGCTACCAGAAGATACATGGAAGAACCTCGAGAAACCCACCCTGTGGCCACTGACGATTCCAACTAGTAGGAGTCGATTAGCACGGAATCAAAGCACTTGGAGTATTGATGGCACAAAAGGTAATAATTGGTACCCAATAATTTGTGTTGAACTTTGTAGTCATTTCTTTGGAGAAGAAAGCATATGATGCACTTCTCGAGTGAGGATGGTTGATAGATGCAAAGGTTGATCATAATTGGAAAAGAAATACACTTTCAATTGAAAACAAATGAAGGAAGTTTGTCATAGACCTGTGAAATCAAGCCATAAGTGAGGAAATCTCTTCCTCTAACTCCAACTCGGAAATAGGGGAAACATCAACAGGGGCCCTGGAGCCAAACGACAAAGGGGTGTTGAACTTACAACAATGTTCTGAAGATGAAAAAAGTTCCCTAAGCAGACTTTTTCACTAGCAATTGGAGGATTATGAAGTGTTTCAGTGAGACCACCAGAGCTTTGTGTACATAGAATTCCCTTCGTCCTAGGGGCACAACCAATCAGGAAGAGACCTTACCGAATGAACAAGAACTATGCGACAAAAGTACAAGAGATTAAGATGTTAGACACAGGTATAATATTCAAAGTGGAAATAAGCGAATGGGTACCCCCGATTGTGATTTCACTCAACAAGGAATTGAAGCAAATTCGAATGTGTAGACTTCAAGTGCCTTAATGCAATCACCATCAAGGACCCATTCCCTAGTCCCTTCACGAACTCGATCCTGGAGGAGGTGTCCGATCATGAAAGCTATTCCTTCATGGATGGGTTCTCTGGTTATAATCAGATTAGTATAGCAGAGGAGGACAAGTTGAAGACTACTTTAGTTGTGGAGGATGGAGTGTACACCTATAATCGGATGTCATTCAAGTTGTGCAACGCTCCAACCACCTTCCAAAGAATAATACTCCACATCTTCGACAAGATGTCGGTAGAGAACTTCAAGGCATTCCTAGACAATTGGTCAATTTACAATGACCAACAAATCCATTTGAAGGCTCTCACCGAGTGCATGGAATGTTGTAGATCTGCACAATTGGCTCTAAATCTGAAGAAATGTCGATTTATGGTTGCGCAAGGCAAACTCCTCGAACACATCATCTGTAAAGTAGCATTAAAAACGGATCCGGATAAAATACAGGTGAGACCACCAGAGCTTTGTGTACATAGAATTCCCTTCCTCCTAAGGGCACAACCAATCAGGAAGAGACCTTACCGAATGAACAAGAACTATGCGACAGAAGTACAAGAGATTAAGATGTTAGACACAGGTATAATATTCAAAGTGGAAATAAGCGAATGGGTACCCCCGATTGTGATTTCACTCAACAAGGAATTGAAGCAAATTCGAATGTGTAGACTTCAAGTGCCTTAATGCAATCACCATCAAGGACCCATTCCCTAGTCCCTTCACGAACTCGATCCTGGAGGAGGTGTTCGATCATGAAAGCTATTCCTTCATGGATGGGTTCTCTGGTTATAATCAGATTAGTATAGCAGAGGAGGACAAGTTGAAGACTACTTTAGTTGTGGAGGATGGAGTGTACACCTATAATCGGATGTCGTTCAAGTTGTGCAACGCTCCAACCACCTTCCAAAGAATAATACTCCACATCTTCGACAAGATGTCAGTAGAGAACTTCAAGGCATTCCTAGACAATTGGTCAATTTACAATGACCAACAAATCCATTTGAAGGCTCTCACCGAGTGCATGGAATGTTGTAGATCTGCACAATTGGCTCTAAATCTGAAGAAATGTCGATTTATGGTTGCGCAAGGCAAACTCCTCGAACACATCATCTGTAAAGTAGCATTAAAAACGGATCTGGATAAAATACGGGTGATCGTCGAGATGGAAACACCGAAGGATGTCACTAGCGTCAAGTCGTTCCTTGGCCATGTAGGCTACTACCGATGGTTTGTAAAAAACTTCACACAAGTGTCGTACCCCATGGACATGCTCACCAAAAAACGGGTAGCATTTACATGGTCGAAGGAGCAGGAGAATGCCTTCAAGGAATTAAAGGTACAGTTGATCAGTTTGCCTATTTTAGCTTACCCCAACTGGGATAAGGAGTTTCACGTCCATGTCGCCGCGTCAAACTTTGCAATTAGAGCTACACTGGCACAAGTCGGGCCTCAAGGGCTTGATCACCGGTATTCTTTTCCAGCCGACTTTTATCCAGTGCCGAGTGTAACTATAGTAAGACGAAGAGAGAAGCACTGGGGATGGTGTACTCAATTCAAAAGTTTCGGCATTATTTATTGGCAACACCCTTTACATTCTACGTCAAACACTAGGCATTAATGTACCTGGTAAACAAACCAATTATACAGGGACGAGTTAGCAGATGGCTACTACTACTTCAAGAATTTACGTTCACTATTATCGTACGACTTATGAGGAGCCATGTCATAGCCAACCAACTTTCGAGAATTAAGTTTGGAGAACCACCAAAAGTCATGAATAAAGACTTTCCTAACGCTCACCTATTCCAAATAGCCGCCTTGTCAACATGGTACGAGAATATCGGGGAGTACCTGTGCACTGCCACATTCCCCAAGGACATGCCACCTGAAGACAGAAGGAAGCTAGCATTGAAAAGTAAAACATTTCAAATTATAAATGGACTCCTGTACAAGATGGGGCCCGACCACATTCTCAAGAGGTGTGTCATGCAGAAGGAGATAAAACGAGTATTACAGGAAGCACACAAAGGGATGGCCAGTGGTCACATGGGATCAAATGCTACTGTCGGGAAAATTCTCTTGGCTGGACATTGGTGGCTGACTCTTCATATAGACGCCTGAGAATGGGTTGCTCGATGTAATGTCCCCTTCTAGCAAGCCCAAACTTTTCACAACCTTGCACACAATTTTAACTCGTAAAAGAGAACATTAGTATTCAATCCTTCTTATCTCATTATATAAATCATAATTATATAAAATCAAACCTCATAATCATATCTTATATGCAATATGCCTTTCTCTATTTCACTATACAAGATCATAACTCCCTTCCGGAAGAGACTATACTTGGACCAATCATGTTAATCCAATCATTCACCCAACAAGAGAGGGTTCCTTGGGTACAATCTTGCCATAGGTCCATTGTCCTTTCCTTTGATCTAGAATGGAAATCTTCACCAACTAGAGTCAAAGGCCCATCCACTTGTCCCAACTTGGCACTCTTCACCAATTGGAAACAAGGGCCATTTCCACTTGTCCATATTGGCACTCTACACCAATTGGAACAAGGGCCTTTCTCCACTTGCCTCAAATTAGCACTCTACACTAATTGAGACAAGGGCCTATCTCCACTTACCTCATATTAGCACTCTTCACTAATTGAGATAAGGGCCTATCTCGGTTGAGTACTCTTCACCCCTTTAGGACAAGCACTCTTCACTTGCCTTGGAGGGTTAGAGCCTTATCAACTCAAGCCTTAAATACCTTGGTCAATTGCCTAACCCTGGCTCTCACTTACTTGGTGTGATGGATTAACAATGATGTCCATTTCTCATTCCGGCCTTACTTAGTTATACATTACATTTTCTTATTCAAATAAGCCTTTCCTATCATTTCCAATTGTTCTCATAACTCTATATCCAATATATATGTTTTCACCATTTACTTTAACAATTATAAATTGAACAAATTAAATACTTATTAATACTTACCTTGCTGGCTGGTGGCTGCGATTTATCTTCTGCTGAATGTTTTCTCCTTATTTTCTGATTGCTGTCTACTTACCTTTTTATTATTTATTAATTCCCCTCCGATTTCTCCCTTCCATGCTTTTGGGAGTAACGAGTTTCTCTTTAAATATCCTAAAGCTGTCCCTTGTGAAAGGGACGTAGCCTTCAGTATTTAATGACTTTTTATTTTTCTTTTTAAGTTAGCGAACTAATCGCTGCATATATGTATGCTGCCTTTTAGATCACTTCTTACCATTTAACCGTAGCCTTGTGAAGGAATACAAATAGCTGTTATGTCATATAAAGCGCTTCATTTTAAATGGTTTATTATTACTTTATATACTTTTTTCTTTTTCCTCTACCCGCTCCATATCCTCATTGATAATTAAAGACTTCATAATTTCTACTCTTATAAAGTAGATACGCTGCCTTAGGTTATACTTCTTATTATTATTTATGCTATTTATAATATCTGATTTATAATATTTTATAATATTAATTTATAATATTTAACTTATCATATTTATTCTTATATATTATAATAATATTAAATTATAAATATTTGTATTTATATATTTGTTATTTACATTTAATAATATATTATATTATAATTAAAATAATATTTAAATTGACAAGTATTTATATTTATTTTTCATAAATATAATATATATTATATTTTAAAAATATTAATATTAATTAATATTATTATTATATACGTTATTATCATCCAAGTGGTTTCTTTGTCTTATCATGATGTTTAATCTTTAATTTAACAATGCCTTAATATCGGGACATGACACTCGATGTGACACTTGCCAGAGAGTTGGGAAGCCACTGAAGAGAGATTACATGCCACTCTCACCCTCGCAACCCCAGGAACTCTTCGAAGGGTGGGGTTTTGGCTTTCATAGGCCCCTTGAAGGTTAGCCACTTGCATCAATATCGATATATAGTGGTAGCTACAAAATACTTGACTAAATGGGCAGAAGCCAGAGCACTGGAAGACAACCCAACACTGAGTACTGCCAGATTCATTTACGAACACATAGTCACAAGGTCTAGCATTCCTATTCAAATAACAAGTGATCGAGGGGGCACTTCGTAAATCATGTGATTTGGTTGATGATGGGCAAATTCAAGATATTCCATACACTCTCGAGCCCATACTCCCCGAGAGCTAATGGTCAGACAAAGTCAACTAACAAGGTACTCATTTTTGTCATCCATAAATCGTGCGGCATTGAAGGGTCAACCTAGGAAGAAAAGTTACCAGTCATACTATGGGCCTACCATACGACCTATAAAGTAACTACAGGGCACACACCGTTCCAATTAATGTATGGCCAGGAAGTAGTGGTTCCCACGGACTACATGGTCCCAAGCCTAAGGATTGTCGTCGAGAATAGGCTCAACGATACAAAAAGTTTAAAAGAACAATTGTTTTAACTAAACAAGCTTGACGAATGACGAGTCTTGGCACAATGGGCAACCGAGGCAATGTGGAAATGACAAAAGTACTGGCATGATAAACATCTCCGGAGAATGGATTTCCGACCGAGACAGTTAGTTTTAAAGTATAACGGCTGCAACGAAATCAAGCCTGGTAAATTCAAGGTAAGGAGGTTCAGACCATTTAAAATACAGGAAGTACTGGAAAACAGGTCTATAAAATTGAAATGTTTGGATGGTACGTTGATCAAAGATGCGGTGAACGGGTCAAAAATAAAAAGCTATACACAAAGAGAGGAAGTTGTTGCGATAAATTTCATGGAGTTTGGGTACGAAGGAGTAGAAGAACAGAGTAGAAGAATAGACATGGACAAAAAGATTGACAAAGTTGCCTTTTCGAGCACACATGAAGAGAAAGGCATATGCGTATTCGGCCCAATAGCACACTCCATAAAGATTTATAATTATTGGAGGATACACACACCTTATTGTGGTAGAGGAATGACATAGGTCGCATATGACAAATTTGCTCAATGGTCAGATCAATAGGAAGAAAGCATGGAGGATGAGGAGACAGAATAGATGCCAGAGTATTAAAGCATGCGAGAGGAGTTTTCATTCCTGCTTCCCAAAGAAGAAGTTACCCCACTGAGTCTGCTCTACATAACAGAACCTATGATCGTGGTGGAACGATCGGGTTATGACGACACAACACAGATTTCAAAGAACTCAATTACACTATGCACCTACAAGGTCATCACTATTAGCACCTAGAGTATGGCGAGTAGTGCACAACTTGGTGCAACACCTATCCATGGAAGGAAAAACAATTACTTAGGGCCAAGAACCCAAAGGACTAAATTTAATAGATGGCAGACAATTTCGAGAAGGTATGGATAAATTAAATTTGGTAGATCAAATTTTTAAATTAGAACGTATAGAGAGGTGTTGTATTAATGAGTGTCATAGGGAAGCAAATCCAACTTGCATTTTTTGACAAGTGACAGAGGTCAGGGAGGAAGAAAAAAATATTGTGTGAGTGGAAAGTACGCAGAAAGAAAGACGTATGGAAAAAGAAAAAAAATGTGAGTGAAAAAAAATATTGGAAAACGAAAAAATGAAAAAGATTAGAGGATGATGGAGAAAAAAAAGAGAATAAATTAAAATTTAAAAAGTCAAGGGTATATAAGTCATATGGGCCTATCGTACAACTCATTTTCCCTTCCACCATCGTACAAAGCCTCAATGCCCTTTGAAAGAATTCCAACTCTTGGTCGTACAACCCTTTCAATTCCCTCTACAAAATTCCCAACAACCAACTATACAAACTACAAGTTTTATTATTGTACAGTCGGCAAATCTCATCACCATACGTTTTGCAAAGACTACCATCGCACACCCTACTGTCGTACGACTATCCTCACCGTACAACTTCGCTGAGAATGAGCAAGCCATATTGTCGTACGACCATTGTACGACTTCTAGTATTCTTCGTACAATCTACAACGGAAGAATGACTTGCTTCAACAACGGAAGAATGACTTGCTTCACACTCAAGCATCGTACGATCCTACCTCCTGCCATACGTCGTACATTGCCTCTACTCCCTGCCATACGCTCAATATTTCATAGTACGATCCATGCCATACGATCCATCTTATTCCTAGACATCGTGCAGCATATTGAAGATTCGGTCGTACGATTTCAAGGGCATATCGTACAGAAGCATACTAAAGATTCGGTCGTACGGTTTCAAGGGCATATCGTACAACAGAATGAACCTTTCATAGTACAGTTCGAACATTGCTTTCACTCCTTCCTTTGGTCAAGCAGAGGTTTACAAATTCTAGATGGTTATCCCAGCATAGTCATACTCTTCAATCTAGTGCTTGACCGTACAAGTTGGATTTGCAAGGGGAAGAACTATACTTGTCGTGCCATTGAAATTTCTCCATCACCACTGTACACTACAAGTTCATATTTCAATAGCACCGCATTGGCAATTGAGATTCCATTATAATAACTACTTGGCACGAGCAATAAATTGGCTAGAAGGGGTTCAAAAATTATTCATCCAAGATTGTGAATTTTCCCGAGAGAGTGAAGTGCAGCGACTAACCATGGCAGGGAAAATGATAAGAGAAGAGTCTCCAACAAAGTACAGACCAAAAATTCTCTGTAATGTCCCTTATAGGAACAATACTAATTTTACCCTAAATTATCAATTTCCTAGCAAACAAAGGTTTAGAGAGTACCTTGGCTTGATTTAATTCCTACAAATAATTTAGAAAATACTTACAATAACATTTTTTCGCAATGCTTATGATACTAATGATAACCTTTCAATTATATGCATTTGCCATTATTTATCACATGGCATTTATCATCAGAAACATAGGGTTAGATACATCATAACAAGAGGATGATTCTTGCCTTTGTACCCTTTAGAACTCTTCAAGGATTTTACTCCTTCCTTCTATGCTATCTTCTTATATATTTGCTTTTAAATCCAATCATATTCAGATCTATAGTTGCATTCCCATGTTCCTCTTTATTCTCCTAATCATGCAAATCTGAATATTAGTTCAGATATTATTTGTTTATTTCTCCATCTATAATCTCCTTTTCTAATCTGCATATTCTTCCTTTAGGTCTGCTCATTAACCACAAATATATTATTTTCTAACTCAGAATTCTATTTTACTTCCTTCTTCTTATTCCCCTATATCTGCCTTAAACTCCATCTAACTTTCTGCTATTATTCTTCACAGATCTGCTGGTGTATGGCTGATTTGTCACAGAATATATTGTATATCTTTTCCTCTTAATTATGTTATTATATGTCTCTCATATATATATATTTTTTCCTTAAATCCTCCTATCTATTCTTCCATATTATATCCCCCTTATCTCTATGAAGGGACATATCTTTTCTAAAGATGATGTCCTTACCCTAATCATGGCCTTTGTTCTTTTAATAACTTTCAGCTGTTATTAATATCAGCGCTGCCATAATACATGTTTGCTGCCCATACTATAATCCTTCCTTTTTTTGATTCCCTTAGAATCGATGCCTTTTTATTAATAAAATCTGCCTCATGATGTGGGGTCGCAGCCCTTGGAGATTATCGCTGCCTTTATTTAGTTATATTCATACTCATATTAATAACCATTATAATAATATTCAATTTAATATTAATATTTATATTAATTATTATATTTGTTATTTATATCCCTATTAATAATTATATTTATTATTTATATTTCTTATATTAATAACCATGTTTATATTATTATTCTAATTTATAATTGAATATAATAAAACTGCAATTATTTTACATTATATAATATATATGATTATAATAATTTATAAATTATTAATATTTTTTTATATTTATTCTTTATATAATATAATAATATATATTTGTAATATTATATTTTTATAAATATAATAATATTTAAATTATTAATATTTATAATTATATTTATATTTGTTATATATAAATATAATAATATATTCCCCTTAATTAAAAATAAATATTATATTTTAATTATATTAAAATATAATAATATTATATAATATAATAATATTATTTATTAAATATTATATATTAATAATATATTACAAGAAAGCAACTTCATCGTTTTACCATGACGTTTAAATCTTTAATTTAAACAATACCTTAACGTCGAGACATCACATTCTCACAGAGATAGAAAAGAAGAAAACTCGGCCATCCGCATGAGAAAAAACCATGGACTCTTTGACGAGGGAGAGCCTAATAACAATTGAGAGTCAAACATGGTGGCTCAAAACCCCAGCCGGTCATCGACTCAAGGAATCGCTCAAGGATTCAAGAGTCAATAAGGTAATCCAGGTTCCCTTCTTTAATTTCCGAGAATCTAAACCTTTTTTGAGGAGTGTGGTAGTACATTATAACCGGAAGGAAAACAAAACAGTGGTGGAATACATGAAGACTCCGGTTACAATTACTTTTTAAACCAGAAGACTTTGAGTGCGTTCTAGGAATACATGTTGGGGGTTTCCAGTGAACAAACATCCCTAAAAATCACACAACAGGAAAAGGAAGGAGCTATGCCAGGCTGATCTCATAGAAAAAGAAAAAGCTAGAATATGGAGCAAAGGCAACCGGGGCCTATGGAAAGATGACCTGGCCAATGATGAATGGCGCTATATCATGGATGTTATTAAGTGCAGACTAATAGGGGCTACCCGCTCGTCGGATATTGCAGCATGGATGACTGAGTATCTCAACAGGCTACAACATTATTCCTAGACATGATATACACACAGGTGCACTCACTTGAGGGTGGTTAGTTTCACCCCGACCCTGGTTATGACCTCGTGTGGCCAACTATTTTCAAGTAGACCAAACTTGGCACGCATGTTCAAGTAGGGAAGGGGGAAGAAGCTAGGATTTCTAGTTAGAATAGGAAACACGGGGAAATGGAGTCAACTTCAGAAGACACACCCACCGAGGAGGCAGATAGCAATGACGAGGATGAATGTATTGACCTAACTTCGTCAACTTTCACAAGTCCGCCACACTCAAGCGACCCGCCACAGTCGGGCGACCTATATTCAGGCGACACTTCTATGCGAGAAGCAGTCTCTCCAATCCTTACTGCCAATGAAGGCAATCCAGCTGCCACTCCCACTGGTTGGTCGCCAAACGCCTCAGAGCATATAGATGGTTGGTTACACTTACTTGGATCCCCCATCCAAGTAATAGACTATCCTCCTTTGAGCCCTCCTAGGGAACCAGAACAGTCGGTGATATTAGAGCACATTTCCAATCAACCGAAACTAGCCGCCAATACCCCACTTTCTAGTCTTCAGGTAACAGGTAGGAGTGTTCCACTTACGAAGGAAGGTGGTCCTTTTGTAGTACCCGCACCGACAGCTAGCCCTTCCAAGACTCAGGAGAAGCCCCTAGTAATACAAGATTCACCAATTCGATCGAACTCCAACAGTAAGGAGGACATCCACATTCAGATATCTAGACCCAACCCACAGGACCCGATGGGCACTGTCATGAGATACAAGATCTCGAGCCAATGCGTGCAATCATGTGTGAGGTGGTAGACATCGCCCGATGACTGGACAACATTCACTCTCCGCTAATCCTTCAAGAGGCCCGCCGAATTCAAAAATTTATGGAAGGGGAATAGTTCACTCGTATTTTTACCTCCAAAGGTTGGCCTACTACGTAAAATACAAACATGCAAAAAGCATGGCAACATAAGCGGATTGTTCCTTCATTCGACAGATCAGATGGCAAGGTCCTGACTGCCCTCTATGCTATTGAATCCACCTTTCACAAGGTATACTACATGTTGAAGGAACAGATGGCGTCACCAAAAGGTCATAGCACGGATTGAAAAGTCAACCTGAATTTCTCAGAAGTTGATGGAAGCATTACATGAGTAGACCACGAGATTTCAGCAACAGCTATCCCAATAGGCACAACTCGCTAACCTGACAAAAGCCAAGGTAGCTAAAAAAGATAAAGAATTGGCAGAGAAGGATAGTCAGTTGGCAATGCAAGAGAAGGAATTGGCAGAACTACATAGTGCCCATGAGAAGACAAAGAAACAGCTAGCAGAAACAGTACAAATGGTGAAGACAACCAGAAAAAGAGAGCTCAAGGCAGCACATCATCTTAAGCTCTGGACAAACGAGGTCTACCGGCTGTGGCAGTTGGCTTCACAGCAGAGTACTCCTCCTTCCTCTACATACACACCTCCAGGGACATCTCCTCCACTGGCCTCCCAATAACTAGTATTTTGATTTCATATTTTAATTTCAGTCGTTCAAGTCATCTGGAAGACGACTAATTTTTGGCGGGGGCTGATGTAGATGACATATTAGTTATCATTATAATTATGTATGTATGTTTTGGTTTGTCAACAAGATTAGTTGTCAATCTCAACCATGGTAAGCAGTTATGAGTAGTTGGTGACAGTTAGCAATAACTAGCAACTGTCGGCCACCTATATATACTGTTCATGTCATTGTACTAGGGACCACACATAGAGCGAGAATCCCCATACTACTTCTGTATAAGAGCATATTAATGAAGAAATTGTGATATCATTCTAGTATGAATCTTCTGAGTATTGGTTATGAAGTTGTTATATTTCTTTGCATAGGCATATTATGTTTACTCTGTATATATCAAGCATATTCACTTAGGTAGTAAACAACCCCAACCCCTTTACCACATAGATGTGTAGGAGTATTCACTCTAGTAATGATGTCTTGGTATTGCAGAGGGAAAAAATGGCAATTCCATATACTACTCCCCCCTGAATTAACTGTTGTATTCACATAGATTCTAATTGCAAATTGTCATAGATGGGACTTTTTATTAAATGAACCCTTGGCATACTTCCAACAACTTGGAAGAGCAATCCAAATTCAAGGCATCCCACCTGAACTACAATATAGTGAGACTTGTGTATGCAATCTTCACATTTTTTTGCCTTAATTCATCCTAAGAATGGATCACAAAGTGTGATTAAAAACATTGATTTAAAAAACTTACACATTTTTCTCAAAAAGCTTGAATAATCCACTTTAATGGATTGAGAAAATCTAATGCTGCTAACACACATGTTGCCTTTTTTGAAAGACGCTAGACACAAACCAATTAATTCTGAAATGTTCAGCCTTGTATGAGATTCAAGGTCCTTACTGTTGTGATGTAATCACACATCACCCCATTGCAAATGGGGACCCCCCTTTTTTTTGCTTTCTCGCTTCGTTTTGCTTTATAGTTTAGTTGTGCTCTGAGCTTGTAGGGTTTTGGTAGTGTTGTTTTGCCCATGTCTCGACAGTTTCTTGCCAAGAGGTCTATATGCCTTCATCCCGATGCATGTCACTGAGACCCTGAAAATGACTAAGTCTGATATCCTGAAAATCTTGAAAAAATGACTAAGTCTGAAATCTAGTGGATCCTCAGAGATCTAGAATCTACATGCTAAATCCTATGGATCCAGGACCTATCTCAAACATCCTGGGAGTATATTGATAAATATTTAAAGTATAAGAAACTCAATATCTGAATTATACTTAGACATATTTTCAATATACTTCCATTCAGGAAATCTGAAATTTGACTAAGGCAAGAAATTCCTCACTCCATGTCTAAACCCGCCCTACCTAGGCGGCCTTGGCATGAGCTCATGGATTTGATGTCCTGCACCTGCATTTATCCAGACACTGCCTCCAAATCTGCCTTAGGGAGAGAATTTTCAAAGTTTAGAAGAGATTTTGAGTGAGTTCAAGACAAAATCCAAGGGTCATATCCCAACCCGCCCAGCTTGGGCGGCCTCAAGGTGTATTCGTGGACTTTGCCTTGTTTCAGGAGACTTTGCCCAGACAACACTCTTAAACCCGCCCTAGGAATAAATTGCCAAGTTTGTAGTGTTTTGAGCTCCAAGTACTTAGAAGATGATGAAACTACAAGGAGAGTCCATTTGGAAGAGTTTGGGTGTATTTTAAAGGAGAATCCATGCATCACCTCCCAACCCGCCCAACCTTGGGCGGCCTCATAAGGGAGTGATGGACAATGTCTTCACCAGTAGGATCTCTCCAGACATTGCCCTCAAAACCGCCCTAGAAGAAAAATGGTTAAGTATTGAGGTTTTCATGCACAATGCACTGAGATATGATGATTAGTAAGCAAGGTTTATGAGTTTGAGTGAAGTCAAGGTTCATTCCAAGTGTCACTCCTCAACTCACCCTACCTAGGCGGCCTTGGAATGGGGTCTTGGATTCAAGGTTGTGATCACGCACTTTCTCCAGACTCAGTCTCCAAATCCGCCCTAGGAGGAAAATGGTTGAGTGTTGAAGTTTTTGCATGCATAAAACACTGAGATGTGATGGCTTGTAGGCAAAGTTTGAGTTTAAGTAACTTTCAAGTCCAAATCCATGGGTCACTCCTCAACCCGCTCTATCTGGGCGGCTTTAGCATGTTCACATGGACAGTCTCTTCACCACCTCATGACACTCTCCAGATGCAACCTCCAATCCCGCCCATGCTAGGCGGTCTTGAGCACTTTGCCTGGACAATGTCATGTCATTCACAATACACTCGCAGGATGACACCCCTAAACCTGCCCAACCTGGGCGGATTTCACACCTTGACATGGAATTCACATCAAATAATCCATAATGCCCCTCTAAACCCGCCTAGGCACTTAGGCATGGATTTTACGCGAAAGGATATGTTTTGAAATGTCATTCTTTTTTAATCCCACATGCATAAGATGAATGTAATTTGTTATTGAAAATCCTTCATATCAAGGCTTAATTTGATGTGTTTCTTTTTGTAGGTGATGGAGGATCCAAGGAGGTGAATGGCGAGAGCTCATACATGAGAAGTTTGGAAGGTGAAGGAAAGCTGCTCAAAGTTGTCATCATCACCACATGGGGGAGAGCTCTTACATCAAGTTCATCTTATGCCACGCATGAGAAGGAGGTCATCATCCAGAGTTGTCTATTTCATGTCCATCCATCATATGCAAGTCTACTACAAGAAGTCATGCACAAGACATCTCCCACCTCAATGCTCCATGAGTCAATGCAACTGTCCAAAGGCATGATCCTACAAGAACATCACAAGATGAGAGATGAGCATGATCATCAAAGAGGTCCATGAGTTACATCAAGAGAACAAGAAGAAAATATTCTAAGTAAAGTGAACATGAAGTGAATCACACTAGTTCATTCCAAGAGGCTGAGGTGGCACGTACACATCATCAAGCCAATCGCATTCTGCCATGTAAGAGGGCCCACCATAAAGATACTCCAAAGATGCTTATCACATTGGAAATTGTGCCTTCATTGCCTCTTTCATGTTCTAAAAATAGTAATTTTATAACAAACTGCCTTGTTGTCTCGATCTCGACCGTTGATTGTCAAATCAATCCTGGCCCTTCATGTAATTTCTGGAGTCTATAAAAGGCTCATTCTTCTCATTTGTAAGAGAAGAGAGAGAAGATTAGGAGTAGAGTTGCTGTAGGAGAGTAGAATAGCAAGTAGAGTAGAGGAAACTCTTCGATGTCATTGAAGAGATATTGTGAAATTGTTGTAAAAACACTTCCTCGATCAATACAAGCTCATTGTTGATTTTTCATGGTGACTTGTGTGATTGTGGGATCGCGGATGATTGAGAAATGTTTCCAAGTAGAGTTAGATTAGAAGTTCATTGATGTGATGCCCATATGTTAAGATATTTGATGAATTCCTTAATGGTTCATACTTTTTGTGGATTGTCGATGGCAACTCACTTTGCAAAGTTAGCCTGAACCTTTACATGCTTTAGCTCGGTTGTAAAGATTGTTCAAGCTGCGCCAGCTATGGGTGTTTGGATGAATACTTTGCAATTTGAAAATCTTTGAGTTACCTTAGAAGATTGCACCGAACTTTGTGTAGTTGTTGGTCCTCATGGCGAAGCGGAGTTGGGTTATATGAGGAATTTGTCTATCTTGACATCATCCATCACTTCATTGTCCTTAGATTAGCTTTCTCAACCTTTGTCTTTTGCATTTTCTTTTCATAGCCAGTCGGAAGAAGTTCCATTTCACAAGGAAAGAGTACATGTTTGAGTGGAGTAAGGAGCATATTCAACGTAAGTCCCTTTGCGATTACCAGCAAATCACATCACACCACCGAGGCTATCCGTTGCAAATCACGTACAAGGAACCTTGGAGCGTTCTTGTTGATCACGTAGTTTAGCATTCAAGACGCTTTGTTCAAGAGAGGATAGAGCACTTGGTGTTTTATTCTAATGTTGTTGTTGTCAGGAAAACATCATCAACACTTACTACCTCCTGTTTCGAGATTTGGAGGGTTTCATTTTATCCTTGATCTGGCATGGGGCACAAATATGTATAGCTCTCAGTGTCCCTCAAAATAATAACTCAATAAAGCAAGAATTTCCTAAGGGAAACATGCATAAATCTAAAGAGAGTGCATCATCTCCTACTTCCAATATGCAAACAACTATACCTGCACGAGATCACATTATCCAACTATACATCACTCAACATGAGAACAGACTGACCTGCACAGTCATTTCTTGGCCTTGGATTCCAGAAATGTTTAAGTAGTATACTCAAACTTCCTACTTCCTTGGACTGCCATTGTCTTCTAAAATCTATGATAACAAATACAGCAGGCTGCCCCTTCATCCAAAGCTGCATCCTAACACATTAGATTCATAGACCACTGCGATAATGTTTCTAGGTCTATCTAGTGCACAACCTGAATGGACTTCCCATGTAATGTCCCCTTCTAGTAAGCTCAAACTGCTCACAACCTTGCACAATTTCAACTTACAAAAAGGAAACATTAGTACTCCAAATTTTTCTCTTTTTATATCATAATTAATATAGATCCATATTCTTTCCAAATTTATCCTAGAACTTATAATTCCATAATCACATAATTCATATTCATAGTCATATTCATATTCTTATTCATGTTAGAGGTTTTGGGCGCCCTTTGAGATGGTGAAAAAGGTGTGAGTTCTTGGCAATTTAGGCATTTTCCTAGGCATCAAAAAGGCGTGGGTTTTGGGCAATTTAGGCGCCTTTTTGAAGAGGCCAAAAGGGGTGCAAATATGGTCAATTTAGGCGCCTTTTTGAAGAGACTAAAAGGCGTGGGAAATGCCCTAGAAGGGCGCTTTTTTTGCAAGTGATAAAAAGGCGTGGGATTTCCATGAAATGAGCGCCTTTTTCTAAGGCAAGAAAAGGCATGTGTTTAGCCCAAAAGGGGCGCTTTTTGAGAGAGTCAAAAGGAATGGGTTTTGGCTAGAATGGGCGCGTTTTGGAGGGGAAGGAGAATTGCTCTTGCCAAGGCATTTTGCCTTAGAAATTTTCGTCCATTTTGCCTTTTGAAATTCTTGATCTTCGCCTTGAGATTTTTGTGAAAACCTTGTGATTGATTCACCTTTTCCATGCTCTTTCATCATGACTTTTGATCTTGGAAAACTTTGAATTTTGCTTTGGCCATTTTGATGGAGGTTCCCTGTATCACTGTCGTTTGCCTCTTACCTGTGAAGCTTCTTTTTGCCGCAACTTCTTCATCTGATGACAAAAAGTCTTGAAGTTTGGAAATCAGGCTCATAACGCTTGTAGCTCTTATTGAAGCCTCTTCTCCATGAAGCATGCTCCAAGGTGAAGCACACTTAGCCAAAAATGCTCAAAAAATGCCTTAGAAAAATTTTCCAAATTTTCCAAATTTTCAAAATTGAATTTTGATTTACCAAATGTGTTTGCATTGCTTTCCTTGGTTCCTTTATGTCATTTTGGTCCTCGATCCATCACTTTGGCCTCTACTTCTAGATGTTCTTTCACAGCTCCAGGCCCGATTGGCTTGCCAGAATCTCCCTCCATTTGAGTCTTGTATCAATTTCTTTTGATGTATCTTGTACCTGCGTGGTTAGAAAATAATGACAAGGCGACATGGTGTTTGGGAGGTGTGTTTAGGCATCTTTTTAAGGTGTTTGTATGCATAGATGAAAAATTTCGTATGGGTACAACTGAATGCAGATTCAAGTTTAAGTGTTTCCACTAGAAAGGGGACATTACAGCCTACCACAATATGCACCTACAGTCTCATTCCAAAAATAGTGTTAATACCTCCAAATTGAATTAGATTGCTTATGATGAAATCCTAACTTTCAAGATCCTTATGGATAATGTTATGCACCCCTGTTTAAGGGTCTGATGCATTGTGTTTTAAGGCCCTCTATTTTGGAGCTGCCCAAATCATGTTAATTTTAGTTTTTGCATTTATATGGGTATGGCCCCTAGGCCAAATTCACTAATCAAAAAAAAAAATCAATAAAAAACCTAAAAAATTAAAAATAAAATATGTACTTTAAAAAACAATTAGAACAATTTAAAAATTAGAAAAAAAAAATAAAAATAAAAACTAAAGAATTGTTAAAATTAAATTAAATTAAAATTAAAATCATTAAATATTTTTAAAATAAGGTTGAATAATAAAATAGAAAAAATTAAAATCATTATATATGAATTTGAAGGATGTTGAATAAAATAAAACAAAAAAAATTATTCCATAAAATCCTTACCAAGAGCTAACTCACTGAAGACATTGATTCTAGGATGCTCTCGAATGCCATGAATGAAACACAACTGTACAAAAATGCAATGGCATATGTAGTCGGAAATTTGCAAATCCTGACAATAAATCATGAAAATCTATAGAGGAAACCCTAAATACGAATATGCAAACAATTTGCAATTGAAAAGATGAACAAAATCACAAGTATTTGCCATTTTATTTTTTCTAAACAAAATATTGTGAAAAACCAAAAAGATTTGGTTGAAACTACAAGAAAATGGTGATCAAAATGAGGGCAATCTTGGTCAACGTTTTTAGCCCTAATATCACACAATTGTTAATAGAAAAAATCAGGCAAGTGGGTGAGATCTCAAGATCTGAGATCTTACGATATATCATGAAATTTTCCCATGATCTGCTTCTATGATTAATACTATTTTTTATTATTAATTTCACCACAAATTTTGATCTAATAGAAGCAAAACTCTCCAAACATAAAACAAAATCTCATATAGATTTGTAAGGTCAGAAATTGCCTACTTTGCAATCTTTGCCTTATGTTTTTGCACTCATTCTAGTGACCATTTCCCTAAGCGTGTTCTAGGTTCATTTACCTTGATTTCTGGCCATATACCTAGTACTAGAGTGATCAATGATGATCCCTAGAGCTATTTTCACACCGAAAACCAACTCAAAACGATTCAAGACAAAATTCAATTTTGGAACAAATTAAACCCAGCCACTAAAGCCTTAAGGATAAATTGCATCCTCACGCTATAGTCTAAACTAACTCTATAATTCCAACTTTCAAGTTCAAAAACCCTATCCTAGTGTTGCCCTAATCTGGGTTCAACCAATCAAATTGATCTTGAAATAAAAGGCTCTATTTCTCTCATTTAAACATAACAACACTCACAAAGACATCCTGATACTAATTTTTCTCTCTTCTCACTAATTTTTCTTCTGCAATAGCAACCTAGAAGGTTTTAAAGCCCAATTTTGAAGTATCTTTTGCCGGTCTTGATCTCTGGCATTCTTTCGTCCACCATTGTTGATACTTCTTGTTCTCCCATTTACCTTCATCCTTGCCATTCATCCTTCCCAATTTCTCCTCTAATCAATTCCAAATTTCCCTATTCTTTTCCCATACACCCTCCATCATCCCTAGCTTTAAATTTGTCCATCCAATTCCTCCCTAATCAATACAAACTCTCTATTTCCCTTTGTCCTCCATACCTACAACACTTTGAATAGTATAGCCTCTTAAGTTTTTCATTTTATCACAAAATCTGACACCACCATTTCACCTTAGGGCTGCATGCACATCAATCATTTACTTATGACTTTGTAGAGGCAGGAAAATACCAAAAAGGGGACTGATTGAGGCAGCCTCTTATACAACCAAACCCTTTCCTCTTGTCCCCTAGCTTGAACTTTTGCATATTTGAAGATCTGAAGCAGTTCCAGGTATACTACTGGCAAATTTAGAACTAGCAGATCAGGGAGATACATTCACCAAAAGCTTCAGACCTCTAGGAGAAAAAGGACATAGCGCCTAACTGTATTTTGTTTGGACAAATTGCAAATTGCAGAAAAGTCTAACTATAGCCCACCTACAGCGCTAGAGTTTAATTAGAGGTCTTCTAAGGGTCTCCAGCACCCTACTTCAGTGTTAAAGACTTACTATAGTGCCCACAGCCAGTGCTAGAACCCTGCCAGACATTCCCAAAAGGGTCTCTAAGTCCAGCACTAGAGCCCTACTGAACATTCCCAAAGGGTCTCCAGCACCCAGATCTAGTGCTAGAGCCCTGTTAAACATTCCCACAGAGTCTTCAATGCCCACGTTCAATTAATTTGTCTGGCATAGATCACAAAGAGCTCAAATTTTGCAGACCTGCTCCTCCAGCCATCCTCTATCAACCAAATTGGTCATCATTAGCCTTTAGTATTTCCAAGGACACAAAATCTGTTCTTTTCTCTTCTCTTTTACAGTTTTCCATTTCCCAACTTAGTATCAATCTAATTTATTTGAAAATCTGCAAGTAATTATTATTTTCCGTTGCATATCAGTTTTCGATTTCAGCTTGATTGGATTAGATTGTTACATCGAAAGAAAAGAATCAAGGTTGGTATAAACACCCTAAAACACCTAATATAACACCTAGGGTTCTCATTTTTCATTCTTTCAAAATTCCACATTATGCAAGATAACTTACATGTTCATAAACATTCATTTGAAATTGCATGGCTCTTACCTTCGCCTGAAATATGTCAAAATTCTTATAGAAACATTTTTTTCCAGACTGTTCAAGCTTATCTTTCATCAAATTTGAGAAATCATTTGCTCCGCAACAGAAATCCACAATCTGCAAATGGCAGAAAATATATACTCATTACTCTTGATTAAACAAAATTTGTATCATACATCCAAAATATGTTACAACTGTAATAGTCCTTTTAGTTTCTCAGTGATACAGGATGTAATGTAAGAGTTAATAATACGAACAATATCTTTCTTTCCAATATAATCATAACAAAAATCCAACCAAAAACCTCATCAAGCAGAGAAAAAGGTTATACTTTTGTAAGAGAGAATTAATGTTGTTAGCCGTACACCAATGTATCCAACTAGATTAAGAACAATTCAATGTAAAATAATAGATGCAATCCATATAGGCATTGGTGCTTTGGGATGATACAGACATATAACAGAAATGCCTTGCAATTGAATACCTATTCCATTACTAACTATAAAACAATATTAATAACATACTAGCAAAAATCATTCTCGAAAATAAATTGGCAAACCAGAAGATTAAAAAATTTTCAAAAAATTGTGATTTAATTAGGGTTTTCAAAAAATGGAAAAAAATAGGGTTAAGGTTTTCCAAAAAACAGAAAATATTGCCAAAATGTCAAAAAATTACAGAAATTTTTTTAAAATGCAATTTATACAAAAAACCAGTGTTCCACAAGGACAAATCCCCTCTAAAAAATGTCATCTTGGGAGACAAGGACTTCGCCAAGATAACAAGATGACAAGGAAACATCCTTTCGCTATGCCCCCACTGCCACCACCAAGCAGGGGACGGATGTCCCCTTCAAAGAGGGGATTTTTGAGGCGTCTCCCCCTATTGGAGATGTTGGGGGGATATTTGGACATCCCCAAGACTTCGCTGAAACTTGCTTTAGTCCCTCGAACCATAAGTTTGAAAACTCGGACTCGAAAAAAACTCGGCAGACCCAAAATTTGCAACTAGGCAACTTAAATTTTTTTTAAAACACCACTTTTTTACAAAATTCAATGACAAAATGTATCTAATGAGTCCATCAATGAGTATAGAAGTGTTTTCTATTAGATTTGATCTATGTTCCCTAAAGTTTCTTGACGGGGAGATGGGGGAGCGAGTTTCAGGTTGAGGGGATTGTTGGCGTTTCAATTCGCACCTCTGGAATGCGAGTTGGAAACGGACAGCTATGCACAGATAAACTACTCTTCGAATTAGGAGGGGAAGTTCCCTCTTTGTTGATGATTGCTTTAAAGATAAATAAACTAAATTTGTCTATCTTTTTGATTCTTAGCTGCAAGCACAAGGTTATAAAACTCTATTGCTGTAGCAGAAGTTTTTCTTTGAACTTCTAACTACAACTAGGCCTAAACTAAATGACGCTTTTGACAACCCAAGTAAATTCAAAGCTTAGGAATCAAAAGTAAACAGGGAATGATTTGTTAACACAAAATCTCAAATAAACTTATTCCAGATCGCATCCGAAGACTCATTGTACTTTTAGGATGAAAAATGAAAGTAAGAATATGCAAGCAACACATATGACGATAAACTAAATGAACATGAGGCAAAGAATCAAAGCAATGGAAGGCATGAGATTTCCTTTCTCAATATCAAGAAGCTATTACAACTCCAAGACAGCAGTATTGCAGCAAAGACAGGCATACAATATGCGATCAAACACTGGATTACAAATAACACAAGGTGAACAAGCACTTGAATAACAATGTGCAGGCAAGAATAGGCACAACAAATTTTGCTATCACAATTACCGTACCTAAACAATGGGCAAGGCTGCCCTTATTTATACACAAATCAAAGGAGTAGGGAACCCTAAAATCTCCTTGATCCTAGCTAACTAACTTGCCAACTCATAAGCTTTATTTCTATTCTAGACAAAGATTCTAAGTAACAACTGCTTTAAAACAATTTGAATTAAAGCAAAGAAAGCACCAACTATTACAAAGTGATTTTTTTATTTAAAGGATGGATAAGCTTGAATGAAAACGACAGATTTAAATCGAAAAAGCATTGAGTTAACTGTCGCTTTTTGAGCTCCATCCTTATCTATATTGGTGCTCCATTGGTGACATCATCCACTGATATTTTGGGAAACAATATCCTCCAAAAAGCTAGTAACTGCTTTCTTTCCAGGAATACTGATACTTTCCAAGATGATATTTTGATTTTCTAGCATTTCTTCACCATCTGTAGGAATTCACGAACTTCGTCCATAGCTTTATCAAATTTTACTATCATAGCGGCAAAATGATTCATCTTGTCAACACTGAGATCACCATTAAAACTGCTGCGAACGAGAGTCTAGAATTTTGTCTGTACTTCACTGAGATCATACAGGGTACCATCTTCTCTCTCATATGAGCATGGGATCTAAGAAACAAAAGACCTCACGAACTTGAGAACACTTACCACCTTTTCCCTCCATTCCGCTAACTCTGAGGATATCCTCTCATGGGTTTTTACTATGAAAAGATAGTCCTTTCCAAGTAGAAACCTTCTTTTTATTTTCTGTTGAATCAACAGAATCATATGCTATCTTCAAGTCGGAGATTATGATCTCAAATACCGGCTTGTCCTCAGCGATACTCTGCTCAAATCCCTGAATGCCCTGACGCAAATCATGAGCGTTGTACTTCAATTGATAGATCTGTGAAAGTACATATCTGCCTTGACGGTTCTCAAGTAATCATGAAGTAACGTCGTTTTAGGCTTGATTTCTATTGGAGAGTACTGCATACTTAAAAACTTGAAGAATGCCTATGAACACGCCTATGTTTGGAAATATTTTGCACAAAAGGCTGAAAACTGTTTGTTGATTTTTTTTAAAAAGCAGCTTTTGAGAGAAAAAGTTGGCACATGGGTTTTGTAGACAATCTCGTTCTGAAGCAACCCAGATCGTTGGATTCTGAAAAAGCTGAGGATTTCCCAAAAAAACGGCAAAAAAGTAGATTTTTGAAAAACAAAAAATTTCCAATCTTCAAGAGGACGTGATTTCGGATGAACCCATTTCGATGAAAACTGAAAAAGCTCCGACTCTGTTTCTGAAAAATGATGCCCTAGAAAATGGACCTTGAAAAAGCGTGCCTCTGTGCTTCCCAATCCCAAAACCACGAAGAACACTGAAAAAGCACTCCGTTTGGGTTCTCAAATCTTCATGAGAAGAAAACGGGGTTTTTCTTCCTCCGGATGCAACCTGCAAAAGTAATGAATAAAGGAGGCCAAAGGCTTGTTTTTATAGAACTTAAGGCGAAAAAACAACTTTCTTTGTGAAAGCATAAATCTTGAAGCTTATCCGTGAAGATAGCAACTCTTTGAGCAAAAATCCAAGTTGATATGCTCGCATAGGATGAATTCCTATTTTATAGTTGCCTATGGCTCACGTGTGAGGATGATGAAAAAGCCACTTCTTTGATGATGTCATCAAACACGCGAAGTTGCAAAAATGTTAGCCAATTTTCCTTCGCTTTGAAACTTTTGTATTTGTTCCGACTTCGACATGACCTGCCTCTGACTTCAATAGGATGGAAAACTGTCACCGTTGACTGAAAAAGCTGACTAATCATGGCATTTTGAAGTTTTATCAATTCTGATTTGATCCCCAGCGTTGAACTGACAATCTGACGACGTTCGACTGCAATTTTGATTTCTGAAAACCGTCGCCAGACAAAGATCAGGAAACAGCATGGAGGCATTGTCAGGACAAGAAATTTTCTAACAGTGGAAAACCCAGGAGCCTTGACTAGACAGGGGCTCCTAGGATCTCATGCCTTAGCCAATTTTTTGAGATTTTCAATTTTGCTCACTTTTCGTTTTTCGTGCACATTCCGGTGACTATGGGCCCCTGTTTGGATGTTGAATCTCACTTGCCCGAGCAAAACTAAGACTGATGGTCAAGCAATTAGGGAAGCCTGATGAAAACTGAGTTGATTGCACCTTCTACTTGCCTCAGAAACTGGATCAGAGTGATTTTCTGTGAAACTGACCGGGCTGGCAAAGGAAGATTTGAAATTTTCCAAAAAATACTGAAAATAATCCAACTCTTGGAAGACTGGGAGCCCCTAGCCTACATGGGCTCCTGGGATTTCATGTCTTAGAAAATTTTCGAAAATTTTCAACCTTTTCTTCATTTCTCCGTTTTGCGTACCACAGGTCCCGTTTGATCTTCGTTTTTGGCCGTTCGATTGACTACTGATGCTGAATGAAAGGTGATCTGGATGCCCTGAGCATATCTGAGATGAATCTCCAGCTTTTACGGGCCTTTTGACTGAATCTGACTGATTTGTAACCACCTAAAAGCGGGCTGACGAGGCCTTTTTAACGTTTTCCAAGAAAACGCAAAAAAAATCTATCTCTGGGAAGTTGGGCACCCCTAGCCTCCAAGGGCACCTAGGAAACTCAAACTTAGTCAAAATTTGATGATTTTCAACTATCTCTAGGAAGGCTGGGTGCCCCTAGCCTCCAGGGGCACCTAGGAAACTCAGACTTAGTCAAATTTTGATGATTTTCAACTTTGTTTTTCGGATTCATCATGCTTCATTTTCCATTCTTCATCGGTCGTCAGTCGCTCAACAATTCTTCGTCCTCTGAACAACACTGAAAACTTGAAACTAACCCCTGGCAGATGAACTTCCTCCATTAATGGCCTCAGAGTTCGTGTTTCGCCTTCTGAAAAAGCAAAATTGACCCAGTAGAGAAAACTCGACTTTTTGCAGATTCCATCTAGACCACCTGTTGATGATTGTTTTTAGACAGGTCAACAACAGAGTAAAACACTAGAGTATCCCACTCTCTCTTGAATAAAGCTCTTCAAAGGCTGAACTATGTGATCCAGTGAAGTAACTCCAAGGTTCCTTATTTATGATTCATAATGGGTTAACTCAGTGATTACATGTGATCTTGCTAATAATCACAAAGGGACTTGCATTAGACTTCTTCATACTTCCTTAGTTTATTCCTCCTTCAGTGTGGATGATGTATTAATAATAAAGAAAAGAAAAAGATAAGGGTTCAGAAAGGCTAATCTAAGGTCAATGAAGCAATGATGATGTATAAATAGACAGACTCCTTGATAAACCTAACTCCACTTCGCCAAGGATGCCTACAACTACATGAAGTTGGTGCAATCTCCTAAGGTACGCGAATGGTTTTCAAATCATTAAGGCTTATGCAAGCACCCATCAGATGGCGCAGCTCAAACAAGCATCCACAATCGAACTTAAGCAAATTATAAGGCTCAGACTAGCTTTACACAATATTTCGCCGGCGATGAATGTTAAAAGCATGAGCTGGGAATTGATCAAATATTCAATACAACATACATAACATCAAAGAACTTCTAATCTACTTCTAATCTAATTTGAAACACCTCTACACTTCATCAAGATATCAAAAACCATGTGATTCCACAAGACAACACTTAACACCAAACAAGCTCCAATGTTTTTGCATTAATCTTGAAAAATATGTACAACAATTTCATGTCCTCTCAGAGAATTTCGAGTCTCTTCTATTCTACTCCTACTTGTCTAATCTCTAATCTACTCTCTAAAATCTCCTCATTACAAATGAGACAAGGCCTTTATATAGTGGTCCAGAAATACAATGAATGGCTTAGATCATTTCATGTAGCCAAGGGCTTAGATCATGCCATCTCAATAGGTAGTTACAACAATTTACTATTTTCAGTACAAAAGAGAGGCAATGAAGACACGCTTTCCAAGAAGATAAGGATAAGATGGAATCTTTGGAGCATCTTCCACATGGACGTCCTCTTTGGCTTCTTGCTTGTCGAAAGATGTGGCGACTTGTGATTGGCTTGATAATGAGTGTCTGCCACGTAGGTGCCACCTTAGCATATTCCCAAATTGCATCATCTTGTGATGTCTTCAATGTGATTTCCTTGAACTTGAACTTGTATGTCTGGGAATGCTTTGTTGATCTTGCCTTGTTCATCTTCTTGTAAAATGGATGTATGATAGATGTTGCTCATTTGATTTAATTTTTGTAACGCTTCTCCTCTTGCAGGTAAGATACATGATGATCTTCTTTGGGTGCATCTTCTTGAAGTGTGTAGTAGTATAGAGTAGATGATGATGATGCTTCCCATTCTCTTCATATGTAGAGTAGACTCTCATAGACTTGAAGATTGTAGAGTCTTGAAGCTTGGATGGATGAATGTCTTGGCTTGAAGTATAATTCCATAGATAAACACCTTCAAAGATGATGTATATTTGAACTTGATGTAGAGTAGATAAAATGCTCCAACTTGATGATAACACCTTCCTTATGACTTCTCAAGGAGACATGAAAGCATCGGAGGTTCTTGAAACTCTATAGATGTTTTTTGGAATGCTTGATGATATGAAGATCCTTTGGAGTGTAGCTATTAATGACATCTTCCTTATATGTAGAGTAGCTGACTCCTCAAGGAGACTTGAAAGCATCGGAGGTCGTGAAACTCTATAGATACCTTTGGATACTTGATGATATGAAGATGAAGGGTGTTAGCATATTGAACTTGAAGTGATCACTTTGAACAGCTCATGATGTTTTCTCCTTTTCTCATTCCTTGCTTATCGAAGGTGGTTCAAGCTTTTACTTCTTAGATGACTCCTTAGCTTCACCAAAACTCCTTATTCCTACAAAACAGAGAAGCAAAATCAATTCCTCTTGATACTTGATTTGATAACCCTTTCATGTATTTTTAATCTAGGTGCATTAGATACCAAAGTAGCTGATTTCTTGAAACAATTACAAATTTCAAACTAAGTATCAATCATTAGGAATGCATCAGCCTTCTTGATTGGATTTGCAGCATCAGATCTGAATTTTATATCTTGTTGTAGTGTTCAAAAACATGACTTGAACCTCTCATCAGTGAGGCGCATTGGTTGGAGGTTTTGTGTTCTTCTTGGTTTTGGCGCTCTAGATGGAGATTTCAGATCCTCTAAACACTAGCGCATTAGATGAGTATTTTAGATCTTGATATGAGAAGTATCATAAGACTTGAGTTTAGTCCCCTTCATAAGGTGTATTAGATGTGGCAATTTCAATCCTCTTTGACTTGGGCTTACTGATTGAAGATTCTTGATCCTTAAATCTGATTTCATCAAAAGGTAGCGCATGGGATAGGATCTTGGTCTCCACTTGAAATGTTGCAATTGAACCTCTCCACCTTGGCACATCAGATCAATATTTCGTGCTCCTCTTGGAATGTTCTAAAACTTCAAGTATGAGAGCTTCTTCAAGTACATTGGATGCTGATTTTGATCTCTTCTAGAGATCTCATGAAATCTTCCATTTGACCTCTCATTAAGGTGCACAGCAGAAACTTGAACTTAAATCACCCTTGGATCAGGTGCAGCAGCCAAGAGATTTAGACCCTCATCAAATGATGTTCAAGAGCTCACCTTACATTACCTTTCAAAGTGGCACTCAAGTAGAGGATTTTGAGTTCTCATCTAATGATCTTATCATGCTTTCAACCTTCTGCCATCAAACTAGCTTATTACCTTGATTGCATTGAATGAGCACCTTGATGCTTGAACAACATGCTTCTAAAATCATCTTTATCTCCTCTAGACAAGGGCGCAATGGATCAAGACTTGGATCTCCTCTTAAAAGGTGTATTTAGAACTTAAGTTATCACACTCCAAGTGGTGGCGCTTTGGATCAGCATTTTGGTAGCTCCTTGAACACTTCCTGAAATGGGCGCACTAGATGGAAATCTTGATTTCTGTTGGAAACTTGACCAATTTTAATCACTTGATTCTAAGGCAGCACTTTAGATGTGGCGCAGCAGATCAAGGTTTTAGATCCTCTTAAAAGTTGCATTTAGACTTCAATCAATATCTTTCCTTCAAGTGAATTGGATGAAGTGCATTAGATGTGGATTCTTGGAGTTGGGTTGGATTTGCTTCACTTAACGCGCACTAGTTGAGGCTCACTACATCATCATCTTGATCTTCCTTAAAAGGCTTCATACTGAATGGGCGCATTGGATAGGATTTTGGAATCCTCATTGAACTCTAATAAATGCTTTCAACCTTCTTCATTGAAATGGCGCAGCAGTTAACAGTTTTGAATCCTTTTGAAGTAACATTCAAAACTTAACTTTACCTTCTTCATCATGGCGCAGCAGATGATAGTTTTGAAATCCTCTTGCTTTGATGAATAAATTCTTCTCTAAGGCTGGCGCAGCAGATTGAGATTTGAGTTTCTTCTTAGTATTGGCGCATGAGATAAGGATTTCATTTTCTTCCTTAAAACTACTTCTCACTCCTTGTCGCATTAGCTAAGCACTTTGATTTCTTCTCCATCTAGGCGCTTTGGTTGGCAGATTCAATCTTCTCTTGAACTTGGCGAATTGGTTAAAGAATTTGGATCCTCATCTCTTGGTGCACTAGATGCCTATTTTGATCTCTCTTCATCTCAATGGTGCATTAGATGAGGATTTGAAATCCAATTGCCACATATCTTCAAGACAAGTATCTTTTCCTCCTTGAGCGCAATGGATTGAGGTTCTGACTTCTTCATTATGTTCTCTGATTGAAGTAGCGCATTTCACCAAGATTTTGCGCCACATCCAAGCCTTGGCGCACTGGATCAACTTTTTGCGCTCCGTTCAGTACTTGGGTGTTTTTCAGGGTCTCTCAGGGCAAAGGTATATTGAAAAATATATTTAAGTATACTTAAATATTTTTCAATATACCTTTCAAGATGTTTGAGATAGGTCTCAAATCCACTAGATTTCAGACTTAGTCAATTTTTCAGGATTTTCAGGATATCAGGTTACCAGACTTGGTCATTCTCAGGATCTCAAACATACATCAGGATTGATCTCAGTGTTCATCATTTGGATGGAATTTGATCAAGACTCTTCATTACTACAAGTTCAAGTTCCAGATGAGACCTCCAGTTATAAAGCAAAACCTTCTAGGAGAGAGACTTATGATGGATTGGCAGAGGAAACGAACCTAAGACATCATTCAAAACCTAATGCAAAGCATCAGAGCTCAAAAAAGGGGGTCCCCATTTGCAATGGGTCGATGTGTGATTTGGTCACAACACCACCTTGATCATGAAGCAATATCAGCCAATCAGAATCGGGCAGGACACCTGAATAAGAGATTCTATTTTTAGAAACTTTCTATTTTTAAAAAATTTTGCCAACATCCATATCTCAAGAAACCCAAAAAACCTAAATTTGATGTCTATTTTTAGAAACTTTATATTTTTAGAAATTTTGACTTTTTGATGACAAATTTTCCAGACTATCACAAAATGCCTTAATGAAGCAAAAAATTTGATTGGGCACAACAGGGACCAAGGGCCAAAGTTTGGGGATGACAAGGGAACAGTGGTGGGTGGGGGTCTAGGGGCAAAGCCCCCAGCTAGGTTGAGGGGCAACACCCCTCATGGGGTCTGCCACCAAGCCCAAATTAAGGCCTTTGATACCACACAAGCCTTCATCATGCACATCATTTTCACAATTTTATCACTATGTTTTCTGCAATACCAAGTCCTTACTTTTCGTATCCTAATACAGTAATACTCGCTCTTGTAGCCTTTAGCCTTTCTCATTTTTTCACTTTTGTGACTGCTAAAGGTGTGGGTTGGGCCCATAGACCATTAGGGTTAGGGTTACTAGCACGAAGATCCAAAAAGAATTCCAATTTTTTTTAAACTTTTTGCCTCAATTGTTGTCTGACGAGTTTTTTCCTCAAACTCGTCGAGTTTTTGGCAAGTTTGGTTTTTTGCAAAAGCTCGACAGAAAAACTCGGCGAGTAACTACCGAGTTACTCGCCAAAGCAAAAAATTGGTGAGTACTCGCTGAGTTTGCCAACTATGCCTCAAACACAACAAAAATGCTTGGTCATCCCCTACATTAAACATTTGCAAAAAGCATTTTTTCAAAAATAGACATTTTTCTTGATGTTCATTCCCTTAACCCTAACCCTAATAGTTTATGGGCCCACCCACACTCTAAGCACAAAAAAACTATAAATAAACCTCACAGCCTCACTCCAAATCACTATCAAAGCTTGAAAGCATTGAGCAAGGCTACAAGTGTAACAATTGCATAACAAGAGCAAGAGCAAGAGCAAGCAAGGCTACAAGAGTGAAACATTAGCAAGAGGGAGAAAAACAACAAGAGGAAGACCACGTGCCATGTCTTCATAGATCAACCATTCAAGTTTCAACACTTTCATCAAGCCCTCAAGCCTTCAAGTTAAGCCATGGCCCTTCATATTTGATTCTTTTGGGGTTTGCATTTTGATCTTTTATTTGAAATGTCCATTCCTAACTGCTTGCCTTGAGCCCTCTACAAGGTCGTGGCAAGGTCCTCTTTATTCATTTGTTCTTCCTTGACTTGGTGATGTATTAAAGGCTGGATTTAATTGGTGGTTGTACCCTTGGTAGTTTTGAGAGTTCTATGCGTCGGTGGGCGTCCTTACTCATGTGAACTTAAGAGGGTATGACCTATATGTCTTCATGATGCAGATTTTTGCATGATCCCAAGCAGATTTCTCCTCTCCAGGGCATCATACTCTGACAAGGCATTGCATGGGCCTTGTAGGCGGCTTGATGATCATTAGAAATGAATTTGAATCTCCCTCCAAAATCTGTGATAGCTAAGTGTTATATATTTGTAGTTTGGAGAAGGAAAAAGGTTGGTGGTTGGCATGGTTGCAAAACAGGGAGAAGCAAAAGTTGCAGGTGTTTGTCTTAGGATCTTGTAATTAGTTGAGAGACTGATATTGAATGTATATGTTTGGTTGTCATCATCCAAGTGTTTCATTGCTGATGTATCCCTTGAAGGAATAGAAAGTTTACAAGTTTGTTTATGGATTATTAAGATATGTTCATCTGATTATTATGCAATATCTATGATGTCCCAGATTGATTATTTTTTATTTTTGACAATTTCACTATATTAATGCAAGACCCTTCACCTTTTGATCACCGAGATACCAAAATGAGCAAGGTGATATAAAAAACTCTATAGTGCATGCAATTACAAAGTGGAAATAACAAGTTCTGGCAACAAGCCTTCCAGAACAAATATAAAATCTATATCTAATTTGGCAGAGAACCACATAGATTTTACATAAAGAAACAGTGCTTTATTGGTGCTGGAAACACATAATTTTTGTATAAAATAACTGTTGAAAATCTTCTGAAAACAAAATATAACGAGCTCAGATAATACTCAGTAAAACATGATATAAAGACAACCAATAGTCAAATCTGAAAATAAGTCTAATACTAGATAAAAATGTAGCAGCCAACCCAGCTTGTACGGCTGACTGAAATAGGTGTACAGCTGGCTACAAGCATAAATAGCAGCATAAGAAAAGGAATCGCAGCTGATTAAATTGTGGCTGGACAAATAGTACGGCAGCCCCGCATAGAAACCCAACGGCTGATACAATATGTATGGCACCCAAACTTCATGTACGACAGCCTCAAAATATAATGCAATAGACTTTGTGACTTCAGCAACCACTTAATAATAATCAGCTAGCCTTAAGGAATCGTACAGAAGTCTTTGGGGAAGGTATGCCCCCACAACACTTACTCAGCAGCAAATACCTCAAGCCAACAATATGGATTTATAATGGCAAACCTCAACAAACTGAAAACAAACTGCAATACTCCAAAATCTGAAAATCTTCACACCCACACTAGAAATAAACTAAAAACACTACAACTGGAAATACTTCTGCGACCATTCAAAACCACTGGTAATCCATAGATGGAATTACTCGAATGGAAAAGAAAGTTTTCGTCCTTAGGCAAAAAGAACACAAAGGCTCTATCTCAGAAATAGGGTTTAATAACAAAATGACAGATAGATTCTCTTTGAGCCTTGACTCCCTTTTTATAGACTTTTTTGGGCCTTTAAATTAAACGTTACTTTTGGCCCCCTTCCCTAATTACACTTTATTAGGTCCACTTTTTAACATTACATTGGACCCTTCTTTTTAAATAAAATAATATTGTCATTTTCATAAAAAAATCACTGGGACAACTTAAGATATTATTTTAATTATTTCTTTAGCTCAATTAGAAAAGGGGACATGACAATATCATCTACTTGCAATCTGTATGCATAGAGCCTAGCTTATGTGTAAGGTTGTGAAGTATAGTCCTTGTTGCCATCTTCATTAAAGTGTCATCTCTTGGTTTGCTCTTCTTTGCTTTTGGAATTTAGACTCTACTGCCCAGATAGGATAAAGGCACCTATCAGCAATATGTTCAGCCTACTGTCATCCCACTACATTTAAAAACAACAAAACATCAGTCCTTAATAATAACAGTAGAGGTTTTTAATCTTTCACATTGCAAGATCACATTGTTTCAGCAGTATAAACATTTGTGCATCTCACAACTATCTTTCACGGTGAGATATGCATTGTTGTTCTTACTGCATCCATGTATGAAGTGAAAACTAACATTGTAAATTTCAAGGTGTTAAAGAGGAGCACATTTAGTCTCTACGTAGTTTGCATATCTGCTTGTAGAGGTGTGAAATTATTGTTTCCAATGAACTAGTATATAGGTGGTTAGTGACAATTAAACAAGAGTTTCTTATGCATTGGGTATGGTTTGTCTCAAAGTTTATTTAGATCTCATAGTTTCAGCAGTATAAACATTTGTGTATCTCACTTCAGTAGTATAAACCATTGTTACAAGACTCGCTCAGAACCGGCGAGTCGCGAGCTAGGCAACCCTAAACAAGTCTGGGAGACTCGGCAGCCGAGTACTCGCCAGACTCACTGGGTTTTCGAGACTCACCGAGGTGAGTCCTGCTAGGAAGACTCGGCCAAGTCAATGAAAATAAGGGAAAAAAAACTATAAAAAATGGAAAACGGTTAAATGTAAAAGCATGAAAATCAAGCGTTTTCTTAAGAGTTTGGAGGATTTTTGAAGGCTATTTAAAAGCAATAAAATTATGAAAAATGACATGTGCCATGAAGGTCTCTGTGGTCTAAAAGGCTTTATTTTGGTCTTGGTGGCGGGGGCTCCACCCCTCAAACCCGCCCTGTATCGTGATAGGGAGCATGCCAGGGGCAGCAACCCCGCAAGGGGCGCTGCGCCCCGATCCCGTTGGGGGTGTTGCCCCCAAACCCCCAAAAGGGGCACTACCTTCACCACAAATAGATTTTGGGAGTGACTTGTCACCCATCACACTAGAGGAGGTTGATCCACAATCAAGTTGGATCACTAAGGTTGAGGATCTTGTCTTCAATGATGAGGACCTTGCATGGGTTGACTAGGTGGATAGAGAGGCAGAGGCAAGTAGCCATGGCAGAGGATGATAGAGCACGAGCAGACACCTTGGATGTTGTTGTGAGTGTCATTGAGACAAGTAGATATCATGGTTGCATCATCATCCATGACCTATCTTAAACACCCACGTAGAACTTGCCGTAATATTGGGTCGAGTGATGCAAGCTCCTCTACGACATAGACTTCTAGTTTTTGTTTTGATATTTGTTTTGAACTTTTGATGCCATGGATTTCATATTCCTTGAGTTTTGTAAAAGTTTCACAGTATTTATGTAGTTAAATGTGTTATTTCCTTTAGCTAAAATTTGCATTTATACTTATGTGATCGATGTATACTTGTGTATGTGATCAAAGTAGCTTCTATTTGATGAGTTTATTGTGTCTTTAAGGATTAATTATTAAAGGGTGCATGAAAAAAGTTTTAAATCCTTAAAAATCTATGAATTTTATGGGTTTTTCAATTTGTCGAGTCTTTGCCGAGTCTGGGCAGCGAGTCCGAGTCCAAGTCAAAAATCAGCTTGCCGAGACTTGGGCAAGTCCGAGTCTTGTAACACTAGTATAAACATTTGTGTATCTCACAACTATCTTTCACGGTGAAATATGCATTGTTGTTCTTACTGCATCCATGTATGAAGTGAAAACTAACATTGAAAATCTCAAGGGGTTAAGAGATGAACATTTAGTCTCCGCATAGTTTGCATATCTACTTGTAGAGGTGTGAAATTATTGTTTCCGATGAACTAGTATATAGGTGATTAGTGACAATTAAATAGGAGTTTCTTATGCATTGGATATGGTTTGTCTCAACATTTATTTTCCTTTCATTTATCTTTATTCATCTTAAGAGAGACCTCAAGGAACACCCCCTAGGCCTAGCAAAACTTGAAGTAGAAGGCGGCATTACCCATCTTGATCATAACTTATAAGTTGTTTGTCCTAAGTTTGACACCCCTAGCATATATGCGTAGATTATCTTTAGGGATTTAGGAATCCATAACTCTAGGAACCAAAAAACACAACTACTCTAGATCCTATAGACTAGGATGAGATTGATCCGTACAAAGATTGAACTAGGTAAGATGAGGACAACCCATATATAGAAAAGACGAGATTGTTATTTTCGAGAGGCAAGCTATGGAGGGTGCAACTGCAGCAAAAGAAGGAAACAATGGATTGGATGACATCATTGCATATGATGTTGAACTTGAGGCAAAGGAGTCATCGCCATCATTGCAAATGATGTTGAACTTGAGGCAGAGGTGGAGTCACTGCCATTTAGTTCATAGGTGAAACCACAACTTTCTAGTACGAGAGTGAAGCCACATCCAACTACAAGGAGAAGGCCCCCACCCCAATTTTTCACTAGAACAAGTAAGAGTAAATTGTAAATTGTTGTAATTTGCATGGATATGTAATTTATGAAGATGATTTGAATGACAATCGTCATAAACTCATAATACATATCATATTTATTGAATGGTCATTGTTGCATTCACATAAGGATGTGATATTGTTCTCTTTTTGTGTTCAAATATAATAGAAAACACTTCACCAACATTTTACACATTCATTTGATATATGTTCTAACTTCTAACCATATTTTGCATTAAAAAAAAAATTAAGGAATTTCAGTATTTTTTAAAGTTGTTGAGTCATCAAGTCCAAGTCAAACTGAGTCCGAGTTTTTGAACTATGGTTCTAACCCTCCATCTACTTTTAATGCATTTTTGTATACCTGCTACCATAAGGGTCTGATTAGTGAATATGGTAAAATTACTATCTAATTTGGATCTCCTCAACATTTGGCTTTATTTCTATAGGGAATTTACTGAAAGGATGCTTTGATTGATAATTTTGGCATTGGAAGTCCTTGCCATGTTGTTTATTCCCCAACTTGATTGTCACACTCATCTTTCTTGAGCTGTAAATTGTTGCTGGAAGTAATTTCTCTCGTGTTTATTCCTATAGTCTCTTCCCAATGTCCTGTCCTTCAAGTCTATTTCTTCATGTAACCACAACTTACTGCAGTAGTTGAGACTTCGTATCTCATTGTCACGTATACCAATTTTTAAAACAAGGCATGGAATGCATTAGTATAAATTCATTCTTAGAATAACTATGGAAACTTCTTGTACTACTCATCATAGATCTTTATAAGGGAACACTCATTTTTAATAGCCTCCACAAAATCTGTCTTAAATTTTGACAAAAGCACCGTTCTTATTAATCATCCATGCCTAAAGTTTTCAAGTTCAGACTCTTCCAGATGATGGATCACAAAGTGTGATCTGAAACATTAATATTAAAAATCTCTACACAGTTACAACCAAAAGCACTGTTAAGCAGTATGACTCCCAATATTTTTTGACATAAGAAGCAGATTTTCCAAGTACAAATGTTACATTTCCATTGTCAAAAAAATTACTTATAGACAAAATATAACTCCAATTGATTGAAATGTCTGTTTATCACATCTACATTGTTTTTGCTTCAAATAGAGGAAAACTAAAAATTCCCTCATACCTTAAATATCAAACACCAAAGGGCTTGCTTGATGAAAGGCTGGATACCTCGAGAAAAATTCATGAAAAGACATCAGCAAACTCTTCCATCAACCCCATCCTCTACCTCTCAAGGGCTTTCTCAAGCAGCAGTTTGAAAGGAATTCAAATTTCCTCTTTGTATTCCAATTGAGAATGTTTGAACTGATGAGGAAGATGATTTTGGCATTGGAAGTCCTTGCCATGTTGTTTATTCCCCTACTTGATTGTCACACTTATCTTTCTTCAGCTGTAACTTGTTGCCGGAAGTAATTTCTCTCATTTTTATTCCCATAGGCTCTTCCCAATGTCAAGAATTATGTCTCTTCTTGATTGTAGAAATAGAAATTGAGACTTTGTATCTTATTGCAAGTACATAAGAAAGGTTAATTTTATTCCTAAATATAAATTGCTCAATGCATAGATTGTAAGTAGAGCTATTGTTTAAAATGCATTTCTATATGCGATGTTACTGTATGTAATTTTTCTATTTGATCCTTCCAATTATTTAAAAGGGGTTGATACTCTTTATTTATGAATTTATATAGATTCTTTGTGCTGTCACTCGAAAATACACATTAAAAATATTTGCCTTTAGTTATGAATTTGACCATCATAAAATTGTAGGCTAATCTGATTTTTATGTCTGATAAAAGCAAATAAAGCAATGAACATGCCAATGTAAGCAAAAAAGTAAGACTGCATATCCATAGAGATTGACAAACTGTAATGTCCTCTCTTTTTGGAGTGATCACCTTGGAGATCCGATGTTCTATTTTCCACACTACAGGATTTTTTGAGGGAATTTCGAATGTTGGAGGTGACTTGACATATTTTTCTAATGTCCTTGATGCATTTACCTTAAATAAAATAATTTATCTACACATGGAGCAAACCACTTTGAGAAGTTGTATGGAAATCGGTCTTTTGAAGGGCAGCTTGGCATAAGGCATGTTTCATTCTTATTGGTTTGGACGACTCGGGAAGGAAAATTGAATAATAATGCCGATTCCTTGGTGGCATGTGGAAGAAGACAACTTGGAGGAGAGAAAAGGAAGCTCCAAATTCAAATCTTCAATTTGAATTTGTGGCGCCATGTTTGCCTTCATGGTGGTCGAACTAGGGAAGTCTATTTTAATTTTGGCGCCAAGATTAATCAACGGAGGTCGGCCCTCTTGGAGAAAACAATAAAAATAAGGAAATTTATTCTTGGTCGGCCCTATGAGGGAAGAAAAAGTAATAAAATAATATTTAATTTCCTAGGTCAGCCTAGGAGAACATGCCATTTGAAGCGCCACCTTGCCTTGGTTGAGGTCGGCCTAGAGATAAAATGTTTTCTTAGGCGCCTAGGTGTGGGTCAGCCCCTTAGAGAGAAAAATAATAAAATAAAAGTATATTGTAAGCCTAGGTCGGCCATCTTTGAGGAGCCATTGAAACATGTATATATACAATTTCATTTGAGACACTTCAATCACCATTCGAACTTGTCTTTTGTTCCTTCGGGACTGCACTTTGGAGCAGCATATTCCAAGGACGAAAACCCTTGTGAATACTTAGTGGATTGTATTAAAATAATATTTAATTATTTAATGGTCAATATTGTATTCTATTAGATAGTTTCTAATTTTGTTTTAGTTTAGAGTGTTTCTATTTCTTTTGCTTTATTAGTCATAGTTTCCTTTATGGGACCCCTGTAGTCTTTATAGAAATACTCCTTGTAACTCTATTTAAGAACATTGCTCTTTTGTAAATAACATATCGTTCTGATTTATTTCATTACATGGTATCAGAGCCATTCAAGCGGGAATCCAATTTTTGAATTTTTTTTCATTCTTCATGTGCTCTGTAATAGCCGTAAGCCATACAGACAGTCGTACGGCCTTGGCTTTCTGTTAAATTTTCGAATTCTATCTGATAGCGATTTTTATCCCTGTGATTCGCATTTTTCTTTTGCCTTGTTCGGCTTCTACATTTGTACAATTCTGGGTCACCATTTGTTTTTTAAGGCTTCATTGTCTAAAGGTCACGTTTCTTTCATCTGTGGGTGAGTGGGTTTTGCTTACTCCTGATCAATACTTGTTTTTTGGTAACTATTGTGTGATTTGCGATTTTTTGAGATGCGTTTTTTCTTGGTTCTGTGGGATTTTTCCTCAACAACACTTCTCTTCTGCTCGCGAGTTGTTGTGAAGTCGTTGGTGATCGCGATTCCTCCTGAGGTCGTGTTTTTTTCACGGTGGCCATACACGATCTATTTCAAATCCGTGACTTTCCTCCTCGAATCCTCTAGTCACGTCTTTTGGAGGCGTCATCTGTTGGTCGTTGCTCTTCCCGTAACGGGTTTCAAATCTGTCTGAGGTTCTGGTTCGTGGGAGGGTCGGCTTCTAAAGGTCGTGTTTTTTGTGCTCTCTGTTGGTCGCGATTCTTCAGAGCACTCACAAACTTTGCTCGCCGTCTCCTTAAACTCTTTGGTCGTAGTCTGAAAGAGTCTTGTTCCTGGCGGCAATAAAAGTTGGTCGTTGTTTTGATTAGGCGTCAGCAGTTCATGGTTATCTGAATAGGCGGTCACGATTTGGGAGATCCATCCACGTTTTATGGTGGCAGTTTGATCACTGTTTAATCTTCCTTGGTGGGTAGCACTACTGTGTTTTGTCTGCAATCAACACTTTGACCACCTGCCCATGATCACTCTTCCTACCAGCGGCTAGCTCAGCCTGTAGTCTTTTTCATCTACCTATGTCTACCTCGGGATCTGTGCCTTGAAACTCGTGCTGGGGTTCTGTTCTCTATCTGTGCCGTCAATTTCGCTTGGTTTTTGTGCTATTAGTTTGTACTCTGTTTTTTTCGTGCCTCCAAAAACGTGAAAGATGGCGTCCTGGTCCAACATCATGTTGGAAGGCAGTCAGAAGTTCAACAACCGCAATTACAACACCTGGAAGCAACGAATGATGACAATCTTCGAGTATCGGTGCCTTGACCAGCTTGTTCTGGGCAAATCTACATGCCCTCCAATGGCGGGTAAAGATTAGGATAAATTCAATGAACAGAATCGGGAAGCACTAATGCTTATCAAATTATCGGTCACCGATGATCAGCTACCAGGTTCTGTCCGAGAAAACAGCGAAAGAAATCTGAGATTCGTTGAAGGACCTTCATGAAACCTCCGACAAGAGCTGGGCGTTCTTTTTGAAGAACATGTTTTCCATCATGATGGATGAGAAAACAACTCTACAGGAGCACTTGACGAAAATCAAGGACATCCGTGATCAGCTCGATGCGATTGGTCGGAAGATGGAGGAGGAAGATATGGTAGTCATTACTCTGAAAAGTCTACCAAAATCTTATGAGCACTTTATCGAAACGCTCAACATTACTTCGACTAATGTTGACTTGAAGTTTCTAGAGCTATGCAACACCCTTCTACAGCAAGATCGGTGGAAACAACAATTTGGAAGTGCTGCTAGTTCATCCTCCACGAAGCAGGCATTTACTGCCAAGTCCTTTCAGCAAAATAAGGGCAACAATCAACCCTCTCAGCAATCCAATTAGGGTCAATCCTAGGACCTTTCAAAGAAAAAGAACATTCAGTGCAATTAATGCCATAAGTATGGCCATATGAAGAAGGATTGTCGGAAACGCTTGGCTTCTGCACAGTCCAAGCAAGGAGAGTCCACACCATCAGCCCATGTTGCAAAGCAAATTGAGCAAAAGGAGTCTTCTTTCTACGCCTTTATAGCCAAGTCACCAGCAGATCCTGTCAAATCTTCTACCTGGTATATTGATTCAGGTGCATCTCGGCATCGTGGACCAGACTGCAAATCATCTCACCAAGTCTCTGAGCCCAGATAAGTTTGTTAGATTTAAGAAGCACCTTGGTGTAGTTAATAGATTGACCATTACAAGAGGGTATTAAAATAATATTTAGTTATTTAATGGTCGATATTGTATTCTATGAGATAGTTTTTGATTATGTTTTAGTTTAGAGTGTTTCTATTTCTTTTGCTTTATTAGCTGTAGTTTACTTTATGGAACTCCTGTAGTCTTTATAGAAACATCTCCTTGTAACTCTATTTAAGAGCATTGCTCTTTTATAAATAACATATCATTCTGATTTATTTCATTACAAATTGGATGAAAACCTGATCCATCTTCGAAAGGCTTCATAACAGAGGTCTATTTGCACTTCAATTGGAGATTCATGGAGCGGAAGAGCAGATTTGCCAATCAGATCTTCAGATCAGTTTTGGACAGTAGATTGGAGGTGTTATGCCACATTGAAGCTAGGGTTTTACACTAAATTGGAGCACCTCATCCTAGGAGAAGGGCGAATTGCATTGAAGAGGGAATTTGGGCATTTTGAGGAGTTCTTGGGTTTGATTTTTGCATCAGATTGGAGCAGACCTGTTTGCCATTTTCGAGCAGCCTTAGATCATCATAATTGAGCAGAATTTTATCATCTTTTGGAGCAGACTTTTGCGCCATCTTTGGAGGGGATTTGTGGTGATTTCTCTCATCTTTGGAGCAGCAAAACCCTTGCTGTTTGTAGCACACCTGAGCGCGCCTTTCTGGAGCAGCGATTTGGTGTGACTGATTGTCATTTGCATAAGGGTTTTCATACACTAGCCTAGCACCGCCATTGCGGAGTTTTGGAGCATCTTTTCTATGTTGTTTTGGTATGTACAAACTTAATTATAGGTCTGATTTGTAACAGCAGATATCTGATTTGCAATTGGGCATGTTTGGCCTATGTTTTGGAAGTAAAATTCAGACTTCTATATTCTGAAATTATAAACAGCAGATGTTGTCTTTAGAAATCCAGATGTGTTATATGCTTTTGATGTTCACACAATGTGTATTTCATGGTGTAACTCATGGTTAGTGTAATTGTCATTGTAAAAACTTATTTGCCATCATTTTACCATGATTTGGATGTGTTATGTCGCTGAAAGTAATTGATAAGGTGCAGAAAATTCAGATCAGAATTAGGGTTTTGAGCAGAAAACTAAGTGCAGAAATTTTAGGGCAGAATTTGAATTTCTAAAAATCAAAAAGTTAAGTCAATATCCATTTGGGATATTACAGTGGTATTAGAGCTTGGATCCTGCCAACCTGGAGGGTTTGGGAAATAATTAAGTTAAATCTTATCCTACTAGCATATTGGAGTATAATGACTAGCAGCTAAGTCCTTCATCATTTGGTAGTGATTCGGCTCGGCTTTATCCTTGCATGTCATGTGGAAAAAGATTTGACCTATCCTTATGCAGTTTCCATAGAAGAAGAGTCATGTATCTTGCCAGCCTACTTGGGTTGTGAATCATGGATTCCGAAGTTGTCGATGATATAATGGTTGCTTATGAAAGGTACCTTGCACTTGCACAAGAGTTTAGAAACGATCTCTCCTTTGGTTGCTATAAAGAATGTTGGATGGACAGGAAGAAGCAAAAACAGGAACGAAGACTAAAGAAGCATCATGAGCAGCCAAGTGTGTAAAACACCCTGCAGCAAATAAAACAAAGTCTTATGCAGTCACAACGGAGTTTAGCTCGTAGTTTGCAGCGGTATGAAGACTCCCTATCAAGACAATCTAGGCACTATAGTGACTCATCCACATCTACAAGTGAAGTATCCAGAAATCTCTATGATGAGTTTGACAAGTGTATTGATTAGGAGAGTGGTAGATCAGCAGTCATTGATCAGCCTACAGGGGAACAAAGCTCTAGAACAACCATTGAAGAAAGGCATGTTGAAATTGTCCAAGTGATAAAAGAAGAATTGCTTCCTTGTAATCAGCCACATGAAGGTATGGATTCTACTAATGATCCATTACTTGAGCATAACATTACTACACTATCTCTAAATCATAGTGGTGAGGAATGTGATGAGCAAAATGACTTGGGTATATTGGATCAAAGCCCTTTTACATGGCATAATGGAAAGGTTCAATTTAGATTGAGAAAGATTATGTGGAAGGATGTGTGGAAAAGAACATTATTTCATATTTGAATGAAGACTTAACCCATCAAGGAGACTTCAAGGAGCTTGCTTGTTATGATGCAGCCCTAGATTCAAAACATAAATTAGATGAAGAAGATGTCAAGATGGAAAAACAATCATCTATGGCCGCCACACCTATGGGGTTGTTTTCACATGAAAATGCAGATTTCAATTATGAGTTGGGTGATACAACTTTTGAAACAATCAATAATGACATGAATGAAAGGGTGTTCGTGGGTCAAAGCTACATACAAGGTATGTCATTCTATAGTAAGTTCAATGATCCTTGTTTCATGCACATGATCACATTTGATGAATACCTATTGAAGTTGTATGAGATACATTTTATTGAAGAGCTAATCATAAAAACTAAGGGATGGCCTAGTAAGAAGATTCTACAGTTTGATAATGTATGGTTTGTCATCGACATTATACCTTGGAGTTGGCCTGAAACTATGGTACTCACATCCAAGGATGAACCAATGATGTGGAGAGTTAGTGATAAAAATGCAACACCTAAAGAAGATGAAGTTGTACTAACATGTTTTCAGCAGGATGAGGATTCCCTTCTTGCATCAACCAATAAGGAGTACATGTGTCTTCATAATGACCAAAAGGTAGAAGGGTATGCTATCACAGAGTTTGCCAAATCAGCGGTGATTGATCAGTTTTATGGTGATGGTGTTGTTCATTATAATGAAGACAAATCAGAAATGTTGCATGAAGATTTTGGGTCTCATAAGTCACATCACTTGGAAGGGCAATTGAAGGTATATGATAGTCAAATTGTGGCAGCCCTAACTCACTTTGATCATATTCATAGGATGATGGCAGATTTGCGTTGGAAGGCTCTAGGGAACCATGACAGTTTTAAAGGAGGTCCATCTCTTGATGACTTGCACGAACTCAAGGAGGCCTTGGCGGTAGTGAAGACCATAGTTGAAAAACTCGGACTCGGCAAAAACTCGACAAACCCAAAAATTTTAAAAACTCGGGACTCGGTAAAAACTCGCGGAAGAACTCAGCAATAACTCTGCAAATTTATCGAGCATTTAAAAATGCATAATTTAAAAATGCATAATTTTTTTAAAATATTCTTAAAAAACACACATTTCTGAATTTGTAGAATGCAATACTGATTTCCTTCATATATAAATCAAAATCAAGAGTTTAATACATATCATAGACCAAAAAAAGAGTTCAATCTTCAAATACATATGAAATTCCAGTTTGATAATACATATCATAGACCAAAAAAAGAGTTCAACCTTCGAATACATTTGAAATTCCAATTTCATTATCACTATAAAATATAAATCATAAATTATAAAAAAATTAAGTATTCACAAAATGTTTATTAGAGTTTTATTTGTATTAGCATGACTATATCTAATCACCAAATCTTAATACTAAATTAATAGGAAAACGATTTAATTTTTTTAACTAATTTTTATAATTTTAAATATAAATTATAAAAATTTCACATTATTATTTTTATTTAAAAAAATTGAATATTATATAGAATTCGTAGAAGTATCAAATTATTAATTAATTTTATTTTATTAGAAATATAAGTTCTATATTTAATCACCAAATCTTAATACTAAACTAATAGGAAAATGATTTAATTTTTTTAAAATAATTTTTAAAATTTTAAATATAAATTATAAAAATTTCACATTATTATTTTTATTTAAAAAAATTGAATATTATATAGAATTTCATAGAAGTATCAAATTTTTAATTAATTTTATTTTATTATAAATATAGGTTTTATCTTTTTTTTTATTTAAGTTGTTTGTTTTAAATAGATAATTTATATAAATTTAAGTGTATATATATTTATTTGTTTTGTTGATGAAAAAGGTATTGGGTGGGATCCAATTTCAAAACTCTTTAAAAAAAATATTTAATTCAAACCATCAATGTATGTGGGTATAATTAAAATTAAATTCAATGAAAAACCTCTTTAAAATTTTCAAACCATATAATTCATAATTTTAAGTGTTCGAAATCACAAGTATAAGCAGTCTAGGATTGATGATGCCTTCAAAATAAGACAATAATTCCCTTCCAAGTTTTTAATTATTCCAATCGTTGTGGATATAGTTTTATAAAAAATATAGTTGTATAATAGTTACAATTAGAGTACCGATGAAAGACCCTGTAAATTTTCTTTCTTTTTCTAGTTGTAAGGTTGAAATCATGACAAAATAAACATTAATTAGACGTTATAGAAAACACATCTATACACGAACCGCGAGCAAGTTTTATGCGATTCCGAAGAGTTTTTCATGGTTAAATCGCCGCAAGTTTTTAGAAAAACTCGGGCCAAGTTTCTGGTAGGAAAACTCGCCGGCCTTTTAAACGCACGAGTACTCACGATTTCTGCGAGTTTTATGCTATTTTTTCAACTATGGTGAAGACAAACTACCTACACTTACTTGCGGATAGAGATCATCTCCTCACACTTGGTGAGATATACTTTGATGTTTTGAGAAGAAAAGAAGATGAGGTGGATAAGCTCACCTTCGAGCTTAATGCTGCAGTGGATTCTTTGAAGAGCACTCAAGAGGCCCTCCACGAATCGGAAGGGCATGTGGAGAAGCTTGGTGAGAAGTTGAGCATAGCACACTCTTCATCATACACAGCAGGATTCCAAACTCCTATGACAGCCACATCCGATGAAAAACAATGCAACATGAAGATGGCAAAAAGTGGAGACATGGAGGGAGGACTTGAAGGGTCCTATGATGAAGACATGAAGATAGAAGAGACATATATAAATGGTGATTCAGCTTGCAGCCATGGGACAGAATTTGTGACACATGATACACTTGATTTTCACTTGGAGACGTCTCATGGACCAGCGCTTATTGATATCCATCCACTCATGGAAGGAGAGATGATTGAGATTGAGGAATACATCACACTAGAGCATGAGGTAAGGACTGATTTTCTGATATATGACAGCAGTCCCTTATCTTCAGATCATCGTGATATAACAGCCAAGAGGATCAGCCTTGAGGCTTGTGATTTCACTTGGGAGACTCATGTTAGATCGGCACTTGATGCAACAAGGAGGAAGAAGATGTTTGAGGTGAATGAAGACACTATGGAAAGGTATGATAGCTGTTCTGATTTTCTGATTTGGAACCGCAGTCTTTGGTTTTTGTATAATCTTGAGTTGGCAGCTCCTACTCATGAGGATGCTAGTAAGAAGTCTTTTTCTATTGTTGGCACTCAATTGGGAGACAAACATGAGGTCTTATTTGTGTGTCCAAGACACAAGAGGACTGAATTAGTACACCATGGCATGGAAAAGACAAAGAAGATTCAAAACAATCAAGTGGAGCAATCAAGTTTGAGGTATGATTCAGAATTCTTTGAGTGTTCACCTAGCTTGCTTCATGAGGATTTGGTGTCACCTCCTTTGGAGAGCCATTTGAAGGCTCACATCATAGACTTGGATGGCATTATGAAGCATACACTTTGTAGATCAGCCACTAGTGTTATGGCTACATATGTGGATGGACATGTGGGTAATGTCGATTTGGTTTGGTCTTTGATCATTCAGTGAGCACTTGAAGAGTTTGCTTGTGATGAGTCTCATCAGGTTGATGACTCTTTGGTAGAGTTTACAGCTGCTCTATTTCAAAGATTTGTGATGCATACCATGATGACACTTGCCTTTTGTTGGCATACACTTGGGAGGATGGAGTTGCAACTGAACTATGACATAAGGTATGGAGGTATTGCTATGATGTTTGGTTTTGAATTACTAATGCTTGTCTTTCAGCTGGGCTATGGCATAGGGATTGGAAGAAAGCATGAAGATCTTGGCATTCCAGCCCTAGTGTCATGTCTCATTTTTATGGGCTATATAATTATTCTAGAATAGTGAACATTTACCATGATTGTTTTACCTTAAGTAAATTCCACGTGTGTGAAGGTAATTATTATGAAGTTATATTTTCGTAAATTGGAAAATTGATTTAAATATTAAATATTATCATGTGATTATAATGTTTTGCTTCGGCTATGTTTTGAGGCACTAACCTATTGACGTCGAGTTGAGTGCGAATGAATGCAGGTACTCGTTAAAGACGAAAACATGGTTGAGGTAGAGATGTTCTAGCCACTTGGCAAGAACTGATGGGATGGTTAACCTGATGCATTCACACACTCACGTAGTCTCATATTGCATTATTTTCAATGGTTTATTATGCATTATTGAATGCATAAATAAATGTGAATGATGGTTAGATACTTTGAAAAATATTGTGTTATACTAGCTACAATAAGTCCATTTTGAATGCATGATTTAGCCATAGATATTTAATGTTCTTTCGATATATATTTAAAATGGTGTATTTTCTTCAAGGTAACGGCTTACCAATAAAGAAAAAAAAATGGTGTATTTTATTTTATAATATTAGTAAGTGTTTTCTATTTTTTTTATAAATATTATTGTTTGTGAAACAATATCCATTTTATGACTTAAAACAATTGCATTTAATTTACAATATATATATATATATATATATATATATATATATAATTACAATATAACTTGTTTGATTAAAACAAATGAATTATTGCTTCCTATTTATATAATATATTTTATTGTTGAAAACCCATCTCTTTGTTAGACTTAAAAACAAATATGTTTATTTTATATATATATTATAATTAGATATCTCAATAAATTAAATAAAAGAAAAATTAGACAAATTACATTATTTCGTGATTATTATATTTAGAAATCTAAATTAAACAATTAAAAAGAGAGTTTTCTATCATGCAAGCTTCAAAAATAAATAAGTTTACTTTATTTTATTTTAAAAAAAAAACGGGAGGCTTTTAAAAGGAAAAACTCATGCAAACGTGAGAAAAAAAAAAAACTGGAGTTAACAAAAGAAGCAAAGAAAACCTAATGGTACGCCAAGATTAGACATTTTTTTTTTAAATAAAAACAAAGGGGGCAGAAAAATAGAACACCCATGAATTGCAGCAGCAGAGGGAAGGAATTAGCAGCCAACGACAGGAAGAGAAAATAAATCTATAGCCAACAGCGGAAGGGAAGCAAGATCGGCAACTGCAACAAAGATTCAACCCCTTTGGCAAGCGAATAAATCCGGTATTTTACTTGTTTGTTAGCAATTAATTAATGGTGGAATAAATATTGTATGCTTTGGCTATCTTGGCCTGCAAATAGACTGTTATTCTGGTCTACGTTGAAATTACCAGCACCCATAACAGTAGATTTTATTTCTGTTACTGTTCTTCTTCTCTTTATTTTATCACTATTGCATATTTATCCTGTCATTGCCAATTATCTTTTTTCCTATAGTTTGTTCTATAAAGTCATGTAGCAGCCAGTGAGAGTCCTTAGAAGAAAGAACATTAAACCTGTAGCGATCTTTTATCTATTTTATTGTAGTTCAGATCTGATTAAGTTCCTGTCACAATCATTAAATTCCTGTTTTACACAACTCCCGTCGCCTGTTTTACACAGTGCCTGTAGCTTCTCTAAAACACTCTTAAACCATTTATATTATTACTCAGAACAGGAACAGTAGGTTTTCCTGATATTCACATTTAGTTGTGAGATGCTAAAACAATCATATATTATTATCAACCCTTATTCAAATGAATTGCTTGAAACTTAAACCGGAATTGAATGGAAAGAGTTAAACATTGATTTTTTTCAACCTTTTAAACAACGAATTACAGTTAAGGATTATAATCAGATTATAGACACCCAATTTATACTTGCATAAATGAATGAATGAGTGATGTTCTTTTATTGCTTGAAGAAAATGTGTTTTTCTAAGTCATGCTTTGGGAAGGGAAATAGAGATGGTCTATAGGTGACTATGGATCGTTATTTTCTTTTATTTTTACTTTTATTATTTACTTAATTCTTGGGGAAAGAAGGTAGATATTTATCTAAGAATGTTATTGGGTTACTTTTGGGCTAGAATGCCGAATGTGGATTATCAGAGATGGCTTTTCCTCTTTTCAGGAATTGACTGATTACTATGTTTTAAAGGTTTAGATCTAAACGAGTTGTCATTGAAAAAGATGAATATTTTGTCTAGCAAACTTATTGATATATATCTCTGTCACATCTTGTTGTGACACGATCTGCATTTCATTATTAGAATTGTACATTAGAAATCAGGGTGCATCGGGTGTTCCCACCTGCCAGTTGTTCCAGGTAGCTAGACATTTCGTGCAGGGCTGGGTTTCCTTCGTGCCATGAAGGGATCCGGGGAAGTGTAATTACTTCATCGCTGGGTGGAAAAGCACCTGAGCCATGATCCCGTCTCTCAGCTAACAAGAGGACCATTTGGTTCGTGGCAACTGGAGAGTGTGTTGATTTATTTATTCTTGTTGTACATGATTATTGTAACTTGTAACTGGATGTAATATGGCATGAATGCCAATGGACTTGTATATTATTTTGTAGTGCTTTCACCTAGATTGAGCACATGACTTTTGTAAGATTTAATGACTTTTATTGATTCATATCTATGAGACTTATCTTTTTCTTGTAATATTGTAATTAAGCGGATTAATTACATCATTTTATCTTTTATATTGTAATTAAGCGGATTAATTACATCATTTTACTTTCGTTATTTGTGATGTTGTAATTTAAACAGATTATTTACTTTACTTACTTTATTTACTTTTGTGATGGTATGAGAGGCTTTACACCTAGTTCATGAGTATCTATTCCATACATTGCTAGGAGATGGCTGTTCTACTTCATGGTGCATGGATTTCCTACAGAGTTCTTGGAAAACAGCAGTTGTTCGGGAGTTTGGAGGAGAGTTGGACTATCTTCTCATCATTGGCGGATGGCTTTGGAATGATACTCAATCATCCTATGTTATTGGAGATACTATTTGCATCCACATAGGTCTGATTTTCAGTCATGAGGTTGTTGTTCTGTTCTATATCAGCAACTTAGGAGGAGTTGTTATACACTTTCTTGCACATATGATGGGTATTCTTCACATCCACCAGGAGATCTACAGGGTTGGAGAGTGGTTTGGTGTTGCTAGCACATTGAGATGCTTCCATCTCTTCATGATTGCCGAATGTGACGATATGATGATTTGGGATCCATGTGGTGGCATTTTGGTACATCACTTCATTGGGATTTTGATGAATTGCTTCACAACTCATGGAGCGTTGATGATGATTTTATCATAATGGAGCAGCGGAAGCTTGGAGACTTGTGGTTGTGTTTCAGAGTTCATATTCTTTGTCACTTGTTGATAGTTATGGTTCTCTTCAGGGCTTTCAGGAGGGCTCGATGGTTGGTCCTTCATGGACTATGCATTCACAGAGGATGGGGCTTATGGAGCCTTGGAGGGTTTGATGCTTGTGGTTATGAGCATATTTTTAGAGTTTGAAGGATGGGGCGAGGTCAAGTTCGAGTGTGTATAGCTTTTCCCACCAAAGCTCACTTCGCATTGCATTATTCATACACTTCTTGCGAGAGTCAGCGATAGGTTGAGGAGTTGTGTGATCATGAGACATTCGATTGGATGGAGATACTTGTCATTTTACAGTATTTTGCAGGATGCAGGTTTGTCATTGCTTGAGGACAAGTAATCTTGGGAAGGGAGTATTGTAATGTCTCCTCTTTTTGGAGTGATCACCTTGGAGATCCGATGTTCTAGTTTCCACACTTCAAGATTTTTGGAGGGCATTTCGAATGTTGGAGGTGACTTGAAATATTTCTCTAATGTCCTTGATGCATTTACCTTAAATAAAATAATTTATCTACACATGGAGCGAACCACTTTGAGAAGTTGAGTATGGAAGTTGGTCTTTTGAAGGGCAACTTGGTGTAAGGCATGTTTCATTCTTATTGGTTTGGACGACTAGGGAAGGAAAATTGAATAATAATGTCGATTCCCTGGTGGCATGTGGAAGACGATGCCTTGGAGGAGAGAAAAGGAAACTCCAAATTCAAATCTTCAATTTGAATTTGTGGCGCCATGTTACCTTGGTAGTGGTCGGCCTAGGGAAGTGTCTAGGTCGGCCTAGGGAAGTCTATTTTAATTTTGGCGCAAAGATTAATCAAGGGAGGCGGACCTCTTGGAGAAAACAATAAAAATAAAGGAATTTATTCTTGGTCAGCCCTATGAGGGAAGAAAAAGTAATAAAATAATATTTAATTTCCTAGGTCGACCTAGGAGAAGATGCCATTTGAAGCGCCACCTTGCCTTGGTTGAGGTCGGCCTAGAGATAAAATGTTTTCTTGGGCGCCTAGTGTGGGTCGGCCCCATAGAGAGGAAAATAATAAAATAAAAGTACATTGTAAGCCTAGGTCAGTCATCTTTGAGGAGCCATTGAAACATGTATATGTGGGTCGGCCCCATAGAGAGGAAAATAATAAAATAAAAGTACATTGTAAGCCTAGGTCGGTCATCTTTCAGGAGCCATTGAAACATGTATATATACAAGTTCATTTGAAAATTGAGACACTTCAATCATCATTCGAACTTGTCTTTTGTTCTTTGGGGACTGCACTTTGGAGCAGCATATTCCAAGGACGAAAACCCTTGTGAATACTTGGTGGATTGGACGAAAACCTGATCCATCTTGGGAAGGCTTCATAATGGAGGTCTATTTGCACTTCAATTGGAGATTCAAGGAGCGGAAGAGCAGATTTACCAATCAGATCTTCAGATCAGTTTTGGACAGCAGATTGGAGGTGTTATGCCACATTGAAGCTAGGGTTTTACCCAAGATTGGAGCGCCTCATCCTAAGAGAAGGGCGAATTGCATTGAAGAGGGAATTTGGGCATTTTGAGGAGTTCTAGGGTTTCATTTTTGCATCAGATTGGAGCAGACCTGTTCGCCATTTTGGACCAGCCTTAGATTATATCATTTAGCAGAATTTTATAATCTTTTGGAGCAGCATTTGGAGCAGACTTGTGTGCCATCTTTGGAGGGTTTTTGTGGTGATTTCTCTCATCTTTGGAGCAGCAAAACCCTCGCTGTTTGTAGCAGACCTGAGCGCACCTTTCTGGAGCAGCGATTTGGTGTGATTGATTATCATCTGCATAAGGGTTTTCATACCCTAGCCTAGCGCCGCCATTGTGGAGTTTTGGAGCATCTTTTCTATGTTGTTTTGGTATGTACAAACTTAATTATAGGTCTGATTTGTAACAGCAGATATCTGATTTGCAATGGGGCATGTTTGGCCTATGTTTTGGAAGTAAAATTCAGACTTCTATATTCTGAAATTATAAACAGCAGATGTTGTCTTTAGAAATCCAGATGTGTTATATGTTTTTGATGTTCACACAATGCGTATTTCATGGTGTAACTCATCGTTAATGTAATTGTCATTGTAAAAACTTATTTGCCATCATTTTACCATGATTTGGATGTGTTGTATGTCACTGCAAGTAATTGATAAGGTGCAGAAAATTCAGATCAGAATTACGGTTTTGAGCAGAAAACTAAGTGCAGAAATTTTAGGGCTGAATTGGAAGTTCTAAAAATCAGAAAGTTAAATGTAATATCCGTTCAGGATATTACACAAACATGGACATTTTTTCAAATATAAAGTGCCAATGATACAGATACAGATATTCATAACAGAACGTAAATAAAGTTTCATACCATATCGCCATCCTGGACATACCAATGAAGCCTTTCAACAACCTACATCAATTAGAGTAATATTTAAAACAATGCATCTATCTTGGAAATAAAGATTGATAAACTTGGCGACCAAATATTAATGAAGAAGCATGTGTCAAAATGTTTCTAGTTTGCCTAATGTCTGCCTTTATAGATTTTTCCACCATGTGAAATGAGGTCCCTGCTTCTCAATATTTTGAAGCCAAGTACAATGGAGTGAAATATATATTTTTCAATCCAGTGACCCTAACCCTGTAAGACTTACGTAATAAAATTATCACATGTTAAAAAATAAACCATACATGAATCAAAATATCTGCCTTGATAACTCATGAAGAATCTGTAAACAAAGATACCTCAAACAAAAAGCAGTAAATTGTAGAATAAATAGTGAAATGTAACAACACAACATATTTAACAGAAAATAAATAAACAATACTTGCAAAAAATTACTTTCTCTTTGTTTATGTCAAAAACTTCAAGTCTATTCTCTGACAACCAGATTCCTCCATTTAATTAGTTCAAAGTGGAAGGAAATCTGAGCTACTCTGACTCAGGGACTAAAATAAAAAATCATGAGAAGAATGGCTTATTGGCTAAATACTTTGGCCTTCATTCAAACCCATGTGGCAGATGAAAATTCTACCTTATTGGTTGCAGTGGTAAGAAATTGGTGAGTAAATTGGGATTCAGGAGCTTCATGACTCTCCCATTAATGGGTTAGTAGTCTCAAAGAGAGAAAAATGGAGAGCCCCTATGCAAGGTGGGAAGCTTAACTTTGATGGATCTTCTCACAGTAATCCTAGTCCACCACCCATGTGTTACATGTCATGCCCATAATTACACATTATATATGAATCGAGGGGGAGCAAAGGGGATCTCTCCCAACTTGGGAAAGACATATCAATACAATAACTTTGTCAAATATCAATATATCCACTCCATAACAAAATTCCTCCTCCGACACCAACATCCTCCACAACACCACCCAATAACCTCCAATATCCATAATCACAGCAAAAAACCCCACACAACATCTCCAACATATTATCACAATTTAAATTCAACTATCGCAATTACACACACATAATTCACATTTATCACATAATATTATTTCATGAATTTTTTTCCAAATTTTATCATGCTCAAACATCCCTTTTTAGATTATCACTTCCTAATTTAAATCAGATTAAAATGATATTTGTCATGACATAATTGAGATCCATACTCAAAGTTAAATCACAATAGTAAAGAGGAAATGTGCAAGCCTAGAACCTTCGAACCTTCACATGAATAATATGAGTAAACCATAGTCAACAACTAACTAAATCATCAAAATAAGCTCATGACAATTAAACTACTCTAAATATAATATCAACATCCATACAAATCCATTATCGTACATGAAAATGCAAAATCCATGAGTATCATTATCCAAAACAAGTCTATCAAGAGAAATGAAATTGCTAAAGAAAAGTGGGCCTCACATTACAGGATGCTTTCAAGTGCTTTTATGATAGGAGGATCACGCAATTTGGGAATCAAAACAAATAATGAAGCTGAATGGGAGGCGCTCTTGGCTGGTACAATTTTGGTGTATTCTAATTTTTTTCCCAAAATCATAGTGGAGGGGGATTCTTTAATTGTTGTCAATGCTCTCAAAAATGCACATTGTCCTAATTGGAAGCTACACTCTTTTGGAAAAAAAGTTTAAATCTGGAAAAACAGATTTGCTTTTGTTGAGGTACTACAATGCTATGGGGAGCAAGATAAAGTGGCAGATCTATAAGCCAATAAAGGGGCGGATCTTTCTTACATCTCCTCCCTAGAAAATTATGAGATGTTGGATTGGTAAGCTTTTTCAAAACTTATTGAAGAAGATAGGTTGTCATGATTAATTGTTGTGTTCACCACTCTTCGTAGGATGGTAATCATTTCTCTTTAAGCCTTGTTTGTGTCCAAGGGGTGGCAGCATTTGGTGTGATGGCTTTGCATGCGTAGAGGATTGACAGGATTAGGGTTTATTTAGTTAATGTGATCTTTTTTGTTATATTTGTTTTATAGAGGTAGCTACCTCATGTATAGACACCCTATATCTGGTTTTCTTGTTCGCATGGTGTGTCGGTTTGCTATTGATTGGGCCTTTAGCTTTGCCAGCATGATGTGTGTGGCTAGCTTCTTGTGTATTTTTCATGGTAAGGAAAGGTTTTATCTTGCCTAGGGACCCTCTCTGCAAAGGAAATGTGTCTGAATATGCATAGGCTAAAAAAGGATTCAACTACTCCAACCCATCCATGATGAAGGTGGTGATATCTATTATGGGTTCTAATGGATTAGCAGACAATAGCATGCTTCACTCCCATGCATCTATTCTGGTAGACTTCGAGGCAAAGTTGGCAACTATGGTTCAAGCTAAGGATGTGTTTGATATCCTGGAGGAGCTACTGGTGCAAACAATGGAAGAATTTGAGAAGATTTCGGTTCAAGGCACGCAAGGTATGGAGTTGCCTCTGGAAGTGTCAGGTGTTGAGGCAAATAAGGCTATGGATGAGAAACTAGTAGACCTCAACAAGGATGTGGGTAACCTCATGGATTTCTATCTAGATATTCAACTAGTTATAAAAAGACATGGTCGTTTCTCACCTGGGGGAGTCACCATCTTCCCTCCTTGGCGCAACCTTTGTGTCTGGCTCATGGTCGGAGAGTTCTAACTTGTACGTTCCGGTGCTTCTCTCGCACTCTCGGCCAGGTATGAATCCTCTACTCCTCCTACCTCAGAGAACCGCACACTCTTGTAGCCCTCGGATCCTTTTATGTGCTCCCTTCGTCCTAGAGTTTTAGGCTCAGATCCTCCGATTACCAATTCCTCAATGCGTCTTATATTATTCTCATATGTTCCAAACAATGAGTCTTTCTTCCCGACCTCTCGTTCTTCTTCGTCATCTTAAAGTCGTACAATTGTGTCGTCAAGTGATGGTAGTCGTATAGGTTTTCCGTCGGCTTGTTCAAGGTGCACCTACTCGATTAGTGGTAGGTGTCTTGCTAGTTCTTCCCACCCAACATTCATATGGTGGTTTGCTACGATCTTCTCTTCCCAACTACGGCTTCAACTAACGCTTTGGCTCTTATTCCGCTCTCGGGATGGGCTCCGACTTTCGGGTAATAATCCCTCAGTCTCTTCAACTATTTCTTTCAATCTTCTCTCTCTCCTTGTTCCCTTATTCTCAAGGACCTTCTAATCTCCTGCTTTAGTGTTTCCTAACCGCTTTGTCGCTTCTCGTCTTTATTAGAGTATAAGGGCATTAATTTCTCAGCATACGATGTCGGTCGCGATCTTTCTTCTTCTCATCTATTCTAGGCCTCATAACGTTGGAGTATTTGTTGTCGACGTTGTTCTCTTTCCCTTTCCTCACGGGGATCTTGAAGAATAATAAAGTGTCTTGCCAAGAGTCTCGATAGGCGATTAAGGAGGTTGTCCACTTTGTCGTTCACTACCAGGTTATCCTAAATTTCGTCTTCTGGCACTTCCCTCTTGTCTACTTCCCTTCGTACATGCTCCCTGACCGACACGTCCCACAAATGCACAAGGTCTTCCGTGAGATTGTCTTCTCATTCTTCGTTAGCTACTGGTTCTTCTGGTGGTCGTCCCATTAAAACTGCCATCTCTGTTACTTGACTATTTAACCCGACTTCGTATCGGCAACGACGCCAAATGTTTAATGCTTTTCTAACTATGCTTTGAATACACAGAGTAAACATAATAGACTATGCAGATAATGTAAAAGCTTCATAACCCATACATTTGAAATATTCTCATCAAAATGATATCTCTATATTATCAAAATTATGTACTTATACAATGTATACAAGGAAAACCTACATAATGTGGTCCCGTCTACAATAACATAACCAACATATAAAAGTGGCCGATGGTTGCTCTAAACTACCAACCGTCAACAACCACCAACAACTACTTACAACCGTTCGGAGGACAACTAACCTCACCAACCAAACCAACCCAAAAGTAATTTACTATAACTATACTATTCTTGTGCTTACAATGGGCCCCACCCCCACTCTCAAGGCCTCCCAAAAGCTTATAAAAAGACATCCCTCATTCCAAATCACACAAAAACTTCATTGAGTGAAGTACAGAGTTGGAAATAGAAGCAACAAGCTAACAGGGAGAAGATTGCAAGAGTGAGAGAGCATTAGGAGAGGGAAAGTGATATCAAAAAGAGGATATAAAAGCCAAGAAGAGTCAAGAGTGATTCAAGTTCATCATTTGAGCCACAAGGTAGGCATAATGCATGACTCTTAGAATTTCTGATTTTCATTTGTTCATTGAATCATTTCTTATAATTATTTGTGATTCATTTTTTAATCTTTAGATTAATAAATTTAAGATTTTCACTGTTAATTTCATAAATTCGTTGACATTCTTAATTTTTAAATCTTTATTCAAATGCTTAAATTTCAAATTTATTTTGCTTCATAGGTTGTAGCTCTGTTAAGTTTGTTTTCAATTTAAAAATTATAATTTAGAAGTCAAAATAAGATTTCATCCTATGTATCCTCTGCTTTTGCGCTTCATGCGACCTGAAGTAAGAACAAAGTGAAATCCTTGTTTGAACAAGTATTTACAATTGTCAATTTACAACAACAACATTTAGGTTTTTTTAATTGTTAATTAATGCATAAATATTTGATTACATTATAAAATCAATCATAAAATTTGAAAGTCAAATTAAGATTTTAACTTTTGTATATCCTCTGCTTTTGCGCTTCATGCAACCTGAAGTAAGAAAAACAATAATGAAATCCTTGTTTGACAAAGGTTAGGAACAAGGATTCTTATTTGGGTATCCTCTGCTTCTATGCTTCATGCACCTTGAAGTAAGAAAAACAAAAAGAAAATCCTTGGATCTTAATCCCTTCCATTATGCATGGTTTGAATTTTAATTTTTAAATTATAAACTTATAATTTTTTTATCATTTCTTGCATTGTCATTATGAGTTCTCATAGCATGAGTGAGGATGAGGGTCAACCTCAAGGGGTTGAGGTTGAAGTTGAAAGTGAAAATGAATCTGATTATGCACCTGATGATCCTAGTTCAGAAGCAAGGACGGGTGAAAATCAAACTAGTACTATTGGGAGTCCAAACTATAGTTGCCCTTTCGAAATCCTACAAAAATATGCTAAGGGTCCCTTTGATCTGAAGGCCCCATTATAACAATTTGCAACTAAGATACCAACAAAACCTAGGACATCTAGGGGCACTAGGTCGTGGAAGTGCAACCTATGTGACCTTGAATGGTTTGGCAACATGACTAGAACAAATGCGCACCTCCTCCTTATCTGAGGTAAAGGTGTAGATGTATGTGGAAAGTTGGAAAAAAAAACCTAAAATATAGGGCTGAAACATGTAGATTATGTGGTGCTACTAAAGAAGATGCACCTACATCTACTACTTTGCCACTAAGGGGGAGGGGTCATCAGAGTTCTACTACTTTGCAGAGGCCAACAAATCCATCTAGTTCAAGGATAACATGGCCTAAGGCAAAACGTAAGGTGACTAGTTATGCTTCAAACCCACTGGCAAAATTATTCAATGTGCAAGCAAAGGATGAAGCAAATGATGCCATTGGCAAAATCCTCTTTGCCAATGGCATTCCATTTCATGTGGCTCGCTCTCCATATTATACGGAAGTTGTAGCAAAGATAATAAAGGCGAGACCATCATATGTGCCACTAGGGGAGACTAAATTGAGGACAACAATCTTGGATAATAACTATTCCAAGATTAATATTTTAATGGAGAAAATGAAGAATACCTAGGTCACAAGTGGATGTAGCATAGTCATGGATGGGTGGACAAACATTAGGCATCGTCCACTCATCAATATCATGGTTACATGTACAACGGGCCCTTATTTCCTTAGAGCTATTGGTTGTTTAGGGCATCACAAGAATGTTGATTTTCAGTTCCAAATCCTCAAAGATGCTATAGAGGAGGTTGGACCATAGAATGTGGTGCAAGTAGTGACAGATGCAGCCCATGTGTGCAAAGTTGTAGGGAAGTTAATTGAAGCAACCTATAGACATATTTGGTGGACTCCTTGTTGTGTTCATGCCATGAATAATGCACTTAAGGACATGGGAAAAATCAGTGGGACCAAAACAATTGTTAGTGATGCTAGAGATGTGCAAATGTTTATCTGCAACCACCACATTTCACATGCACTCTTCAGGACCTTCTCCAAGAAGGAATTCTTGAAACTTGTAGAGACTAGGTATGCATCGTACTTTATTCTCTTGGAGAGGATGCTTGAGTTGCAAGAGGCATTGCAACTAATGGTTATGACAGCAAAATAGAATCGGTGACCTGAGTTGAAGACAAAGCAAGGGAAGAGGGTGAAGGAGGTGGTGAAGAGTGACGTTTTTTAGGTTGATGCAAAATATATTGTCTACATCATTACTCCAGCCTTCAGAGTGATTAGATATGGGGATGCTAATGCATGTACCCTTGGAGAGGTGTATGAGTGCATTGATACTATGCTTGATCAAATGAAGGCTACTGTATGACAGAAAGACCCTACATTGCAATTCTACAGTAAACATATTCAGCCGATCATTCATCACAAATGGTAGAAGCTCTACACTCCCTTGCACATCACTACTTATTGAACCCGAAGTGGTACATGCAAAGGCCTGATAGAGTTACACCTATACAAGATGCTGAGGTGAAGGCAGGGTTCATGAAGGCCATTTAGAAATTGTATGATTCTACAGAGGCCAGCATCATTCGTACTGAGTGGACAAAATTTGTCGTTCTTATGGGATGTTTACAGGAGGCCCAAGTAGATATGGAGACTATGGCACAAGAGGACCCTATTTTGTGGTGGACTAGGCATGGACCTACTTCTATGACTACCGATCTAGCCATTCGTTTGTTGTCCCAGGTTTCTAGTTCTTCTACTACTAATAGGAACTGGTCTACTTATAGATTCATCCACTCCGTTAAAAGGAACATGCTTACCTCTAGGAGGGCAGAGAAGCTTGTGGTTGTACATAGTGCCTTGTGTCTCATTGACCACAACACACTTACATACAAGGAGAGTCCACTATAAACAGGCCTTTTGAATAAGTATATTGTATTTATTTGGGGTTGGTTGTTTTGGTGAGCTTAGTTATCCTCCCAGCAGTTGTGGTTAGTTGTAGTCGGTTATTGGCGATTGCCAACCAACTGTCGACTACCTTTATATCCCTTGTATGTCATTGTAATTGGGGCCGCAATTGTTTTGATTTCCCTATCACATTGTATGAGAGCATATTTTGCATATGACATACATACCAATTTTGTTGTGAACAGATAATGAGTAGAGTGTGATGATGCTGTTATATTTCATTTCCATGCATATTTTGTTTATTGTGTGAATTCTAATTCCGATCTGTTAGGCAGTAAACATTTGGCGTCGTTGCCTTACGAAGTTGGATTGAGTAGTTGGCGACAAATGGCAGTATAATGGGACAGCCAATGGCAGAACCAAAACGAGAACCTAATGAGCAAAGTGAAGATGATGCAAAAGACAACTTTACGCAAGACCTCATATACTTGTGGGATATATATTAGTGAGGGAGCACGTACGAAGGGAAGCGAACGCCAAGGAAGTACCAAAAGACCAAACCTCAAATAATCTAGTGGTAAACGACAAAGTTGAGAATCTCCTCACCCATCTCTCGAGGCTCCTGGCGAGGCATTTCTTAATCCTACAAAACTTCCGCACCGAGAGAGAAAGAGAACAACGCCGACAGCAAATAATACAACAATACAAGGAAAGAAACCAGCAAAAAGAAGAACGAAATACTAACCGACGTCGTACACCGAAGAATTAATGCCCTTATACCCAAACAAAGATAGGTGACCACAAAGCCGTCACGAAACACCAGAGCACGAAATATAGTCACTAAGAATACAAGAACAAAGAGAAAGGAGAATGAAAATAATAGTTGAGGAAACAGAGGGATTACTACCCAAGAGAGAGCAAAGGTAGAAGTGTTAGCCCAAGTCGTAGTCGGGAAGAAAAGAAAATTCCTACTGTACAGCAAAACACAAACGCATGGAAATACACAAACACAAAGTGGGAGGAACTAGCGAGGCAATTACCACTCCTGGACGAAACACAAGATCTTGCCAATTAGCCTAACAATTCAACCGTACAACTTCCACCACCCGACAACGATCAATGGTAAGACCAATCATGAAAAGATTCACTGTCGAAAACATATGAAGATAATATCCAACGTTTTCAAGAGTTGTTGATCAGAGGGCGAGAGCCTACAACTCCGGGTTTACAGGAGCACAAGAAAGACCCTGCAGGCAACAGAGGCGCGCGGTTTGCTGACGGAGTAGAGGTAACCTAGATGGCTGAGAGAGCACGTAAAGCACCGGGACGTACGGGTCAAGACTCCCTGACAAGAAATCAAACACAAAAGTTGCACCAAGCAGGGAAGATGGTGACTCCTCCAGCAAGTCCGAGAATGAAAAGGTAGAAGCTCTCGAAGTTCTCAGGGAATGGATCCGAGGATCCAGTGAGGCATTGCAAGACATGTGAAACCATATGGGTGGCGAACGAACAAGACGACAAGTCCTATTGGTTGCGGTCGTTCCCAGCAACTCTAAGAGGCATAGCCATCGACTGGTACACACAACTGGAAGCGAGTTCAAAAGTTGATTGGGACACATTGAAGAAGGCATTTCAAGAAAAGTTCAAACTCCTAAGAGACGACAATGAAATTGTAGCCGAAATTTATAACAACGATGTTCTACCCATACCAAATTTTTCGTATATGCATATGAACGTCCTAAAAAGATGCCCAAACACACCTCCCAAGCACCATGTAGCCTTGTCATTATTTTGCTAACCCTGTAGGTACAAGACATATCAAAAGATAGCAATCCAAGGCTCAAATGGAGGGAGATTCAGGCAAGCCAATCAAGCCTCGAGTTGTGAAAGATCATCTAAAAGTGGAGGCCAAAGTGATGGATTGAGGACCAAAACGACACAAAGGAACCAAGGGAATCAATGCAAACACATCTGGCAAAACAAAATTCAATTTTGAAATTTTGAAAAATTTGAAAATTGTTCTAACGCATTTTGGAGCGTTTTTCGCCAAAGCACACTCCATCTTGGAGCATTCTTCAAGGAGAAGAGGCTTCAATAAGAGCTTCAAGTCATATGAGCCTAATTTCCAAACTTCAAGGCTTTCTGTCATCAGATGAAGAAGTTACAGCAAAAGAAGCTCCTCAGGCAGAACGAATGACATTGATCCGAACAGTCTCCGTCAAAAGGGCTAAGGCAAAATTCAAAATTTCCAAGGCCAAAAGTCATGATGAAAGAGTATGTAGAATGGTGAAACAATCACGAGGTTTTCATGAAAATCTCGAGGCAAAAAGATCAAGGTTTTCAAAGGCAAAGTACGAGAAAATTGTGAAGGCAAAGTGCCTCGGGGAAAGGCACTCATATTGGCCATTTTGCACTCTCCTTTCTGCCATCTCCAAAAGGCGCCTATATTGGGCAAAATGCACTCCTTTTAGGCCACCTCAAAAGGCGCTCATATTGGCCATTTCACACGCCTTTTTGGTGCCTTGGAAAAAGCGCTCATTTTGGGGAAAAAGCGCTCCTTTTAATGTCTTGGAAAAGGCGTCTATTTTGCCCATTTTGCACTCCTTTTGGTCATCCCAAAAAGGCACTCAAATTCATCAAAACTCACTCCTTTTTGACCCTTGCAAAAGGCGCCCATTTTGGGCTAAACACATGCCTTTTTGGCCATGGTAAAAGGCGCTCAAATTGGGGGATTTGCACTCCTTTTTGAGCATTCTAAAAACGACAATATACCTCCATTTTTGGTGCCCAATTTGCAAGAGAGAGAGTGCTCAGGAGAGAGAAGATCAAAGGCTATAAATACAGGTCTACCATTCACTTCTTCACTCTTCTTTGTTGCATGGAGCTAAAAATAAAAGCACTCTATTTGTAGAGTAAAGCACATTGGAAACCCTAAAAGGTAATTTGCTTCTATAAAGAATGTATTCATGCATTCTTTTGTCACTTCCAAGGCTACAAGAAGGGATTAGATGCTGCACTTCACATGGGACACCATTGATGGAGGGTTGGAAGCTTGCAAAGGCAGATTTGAAAGGGTTTGAGGAGAGGCGCTTCACCTAGATGGCCAAGACAACACTATATTGCATCATTTTGTCCATCTTTCTTTCATTCAAAGACTTGCCTACACCCTAGATGGGTATTTCTTCACATTGGCGGCCATGATCAAGGGTTTCAAGCTTTTCATGACAAGTTTAAGGCACTTTTCGGGCCAGCAATATACCTAAAGGGCAGATCTTGCACTCCAAGGCATTATATTCTCCATTCTACATCATCTAGAGGCGCTTTTGCAAACTCATAAGGCAGCACTCAATCCTTGGCGGCCATTTTTGGAGGTTTTTCAAACTTTTTCCTTGCTGATTATGACTGTTCCAGTCCAAAATGTCCACCTACGGCCAAAGAAAAATTGATTTTTAAGGCCTCTAAGTTCAAATTTTCTCATTTCTAACGCATACCTACATCGGGAAAAGGCATTTTCCGTCATCCTTGACCGTTTATAGCTCAAATCCGGCAAATATTTGAAGTCACAACTACAAATTTTCACTTTCCAAGGGCAAAAATGCATTTTTTTACAAAAATCAGAGTTTGGACAGCAAGAAGAAAGGCCTGATTTTCTTGGACAGCAAGCATACAGAGGTCTAAATTGGCCATTTTCAAGGCAAGACAACATCAAGGATTGTGTTGAGCATTTCATAGCATAGAGTGTTGACTTTCTAGCAAAGTTGACGGTAGCAGTGTCCAATTCTAAGGACATTCTCCTGGGAATTCAAAACATGTTAGAGTGTATGACGGATATGGACCCTGTTTATGATAGGTTGTTGGTGAGATTGCAGGCACTCAACATGAGGCCTATAACGGCGGAGCAGAAGTCTATTGTTTTCTCATGGACTCACCGGTACTCCTTCTTGATTTACACCTCGAAGGGTATAGCCTTGGAGTTGGCTACATGGAAAGAAAAACTTCTTAACATTGAAAAGTATGCTGTTGATTTTGCCCAAAACATTCCTTGCAGGGATTTCAGCGACGAAGGCGTAAATTGCCTTGTTCATAATTTGTAGGATGAGTTCGTGCAGCTGATCCGCAAAAGGTTTTGTGGTGATCCCCACGTAGACAAGATGTATCTCTTGGTTGAAATTGCATCAAAATTCGACAAAGCTGAAAAAGAATATGAAGATTTAGCAAAAACCACTAAAGATGCTGGCATCGACTTGCAGATGAGGACGACCCAATGAGGCCAGAGTTGATGAATTCGAGAGAAATCTCAGTTCTCAGACTTAGCCAATTTTTCACTATCTGTAGGAGGAATCTATTTTGGGCAGTAAGAGAGATTTCCAAAGTAGTTTCTATTTTGAGAAATGGCTTTGCTTTCTAGAGTTAAATCTATTTTTGGATTTGTTTTTGGAGATCATGCAAATTTTCTTTAAGTGGAACTCAATGTGTAATAACATGCAAGTTCAGTTAACTGAATTGCATGAGAGATATTTTTATTTTTAAATTGCTAATAAGCTTGCATGCTTCCCATGCAGCATTAGGGTTAGAGTGAAGAGTGTTAGTTAACTCTTCCTTTTATTTTCTTGCATCTTTGCTTTGTAGGATATAAATAAGTGTATTCTACACACTTGAACTTCATAATGGTAAAGGTTGAGGCTATTATTTTGCTCGCATTTTATTGTTCAAAGCAGTGTTATATATTTTTATTACTTTTCTAATGAGAATATGCATCATGGTTCCTAGGATCTTTCTTGTTGTTGAAGGTTGAAAGAATTGTTCATGACTTTGTGCGTGAATGATTCATGTAGATCTTTATTGATCCTTTCTGTTGAAATCAAATCGCCAATTTTTCCTTTAATCTTTTTGTGCTCTAAATTTACTTAAAAAGATTAAAAGTGTGTTTTAAAGATAAGTTATTTCCCTTTTGCAATACTCTAGAAAATCTTATAGCATTGTAGAAGAGCTTCAATTGCCTTGTGCTCGTGCTCTGAGAAACAAAAAGATAGGTTGTGTTGTATCGTCTTTTTAAATTTCATTGTCTGAGGGAGCTTCCCCTCCTAATTTGAAGAATAGTCCTACTGTACACGTTCCGTATAGCGTCACACCGAAAGGTGTGAATTTAAACACTAACAAACAAACAAGGAAAAAATGAGAATATAAGAGCCGATAATCGTACGCTGAAAGAGCTTTTGGTGAAATTAAAAAAGTAACCCACGGGTGGCTTGAAAAATCATCGAGGGGTTGATTCCCTCGCTGAGGAGAAAGATGAAAATAGTACCATCTTCATCGTACGCCAATGCTTACAATCGGACGATGGACATCAAGAGTGAAGACAAAATATCCTCTCGCAGGACAAAAGAAAATGGACAACGACGATGAAAGTTCACATGATAGGGGCGATGAATCGAAAACAGTACAAGCACTCCAAAAGGACATGATGAGGATGATGAAAGAACTAAAGGCAGAAAAGGAGTTTAGCAAAGACAAGGAACTATGGTGTATCGAGTGCAACGTTGAAGGCCATGTCAAGGCAAATTGTCCAAAGAAAATGCTCTTTGACATTTGCCAAGTCCTGGGACACTCCATCAAAGAATGCACATATAATCTGAAGACAAGGAGCTCCCAAGTGCTCTTCGCACAAGGCTAACAATCTACCCCACCGACTACACCGCCAAAGCAACAAAATAATAACAGTGCATCGCCAAGCGAATGTCAGAACCGATGAGGAAACAACAAATTCAATAACAATAGTGGGAGGAGAAGTCGTATACAGTACAACGGAAATGGGCAGCTGATGATCCAATGTTGACAATGTAGTGAATGGGGACACTTCGTCCGAGAATGCCAAAACAATCAAAATTGAAACAATACGAGCACGCTTCGTAAATGGTGTGGTCTAGGCGATCACGAGGATAACGACTACCCAAAGCAGAAAGGCAGTATCAATCTGATCAGCATAGAAGGAGAAGTCGTCTTCACCGTCACTAGAGCACAGACAAAGAAAGCCGTCTACCCTGACTCTCGCACGGAGGAGACTCCGAGAAGCCGGAGTAGAGGTCAAACAAGCAATGGCAAAGGAACTTAGACAATCTAAAGTAAAAGCCAGTGCATCTACCCAACTAGAATCAAATAAGAACATCGCTACCTAGGTGTTGCAAACTACTATACCCATAAAAATGGCCGACCTATTAAAGAGCATGCCACAATTAAGGGTGGTGATATCTAATGTGGTGGACCAAGAGTAAACAAACGAGAAAGATACAAATGACGATGTCATAGTGGAATCAGCACCGAACAGGAAGCAAGTCAACCAAATGTTGTTGGCAATCAACGTGGGGAAGAAGCCGACAGTCGTCCATATGGAGATTCTCGAGAGAAATCCGACCAATACAATCGTCGATGGAGGCTCAGGAGTCAACATACTACCCGAAGATACATGGAGAAACTTGGGGAAGCCAACTCTGTGGCTGCCAATCTTCCAGTTGGTAGGAGCCGACCAACATGCAATTAAGGCATTAGGAGTACCGATGGGACAGAAGGTTAAGATTGGCACTCACACTTCTTGCTAAATTTTGTTGTCATCACTGTACACAAAAAGGCATACGATGCACTTCTTCGGCGAGGATGGTTGATAGCGGCGAAGGCCGAACACAATTGGAAGAAAAACACCCTGTCGATTGAAAACAAAGGAAGGAAACTTATTATCGACTTGAGGAACTGTTGATGTGTTTTTATGCACATGCAAACTCAGAATAAAATACTGAAGTATTCTATCCTCTCTTGAACAAAGTCTCTCAAAGGCTAAACAATGTGATCCAATGAGACAACTCCAAGGTTCTAGATGTCAGGTCTTGACTCGCAATGGATAGACTCAGTAGTTTGATGTGATTTGCTGAAAACTCACAAAGGGACTTACGTTGAATATACTCCTTATTCCAATCAAATATGTTATTCTCCTTGCGAAATGGAACTCTACAAACCAACTATGAAAAGAAAATACAAAAGGACAAGGGTTTAGGAAATCTACTCTAAGGACAAAGAGATAATGAAACATGTCGAGATAGACAAACTCCCAACGAAACCAAACTCTGTTTCGCCATGAGAACCAACAAGTACACGAAGTTGGTGCAATCTTCTAAGGAAACTCAAAGATTTTCATGTTGTAAACTTTCATCCAAACACCCATTACTGGCGCAACTTGAACGAGCATCCACAACTGAACTAAAACAAATGTGGTTCAGGCTAACTTTGCAAAATGACTTATCAGCGACAAATCATAAAAGTATGAACCATCCAAGGAATTCATCAATTATCTCCACATATAAACATTACATCAATGCACTTCTAATCTACTTTAAGCTACTTGGAAACATTTCTCCATCATATTCGAGAATTTGAAACCATGCTAACATTTCATCACCACACAAATCACCATGAGAACCAACAATGAGCTTGCATTGATTTTGGAAATGTACTTTTTTTTACAACAATTTCATGTCTCTTCAATGACTTCGAAAAGTCCCTTCTGATCTACCTCTACTCTAACAGCATCTACTCCTACTGCTTGATTCCTGCTCTCTCTTCTTCTAATAATCCTCTCTCGAGCAAATGAGAGAAGTGAGCACTTTTATAGACCTCAAAATTACATGAATGGCTAGGATTGATTCGAGAATCAATGGCCAAGATTTTGACAACAAGGCAGTTTGTTACAAAATTTACTATTTTTAGAATCATTGAATGCAGATGGATGATGTGGCAGAGTGTGATTGGATCAATGTTGTGCAAATGCCATCTCAACATCGAACAAACTGGTTTGATTTTCTTGTGTTCATATTGCTCGGAATGTTTTCCCAGATTTTGTCATCTTTGGAGTAGTCTTCGAATCTAGATTTTCACCTCTGGAACTTGGCTGCTTCCAACTTGGAAAACTTGGGAATTTTGTCGAATTTCTTGTTGTTGTCGATCATGCAATTGTACTTTTGAATGTATAATTCATGGATTGCTTGATGAACCTGCCCATTTCTCTTGTTCTCATGCAAATGATGATCTTGATGTGGAAATTCCTTCATTTGGCGATGATATCTTCCTCTTTGACTGTTCTTGAACAATACTCCTGCTTTGAACCTCTCCTATGCAACCTCTCGCTATTCTCCTTCGTGGATTCTCATCACCTACAAAAGAGAAACAACCATCAATTTGCAAAGATAATAATCATTAACAACATTTCATTACGAATCTTTCTATCATTTATTCAAATAACTTACAAGATTTCAAGTGCTGATCTTGGGTGTCTTATGTAAAGGCAAATTGGAATTGGTCCTAAGCGGAAATTTTGGATAGGCTTGCATATTCAAATTCACCAATTACAAAAGTGAGTCCTGGAGCACTATTTTAATACATAACGTTTGCGTTTGGAAAGTGCACAACCTTCCTTTGATATGTGCCCTAGGCACTGATTCTATATCTTCATGCATAAGTCGAGAAACATTCTAATACAAGACCACCCAAAAAGTGCGCTTTCGATGCTTTGAATATGATAAGTCCTTAGCCAGGCTTGTGACGTCAACTTTACGAAGATATGTGCTCTATGGTGGGTAGGTCGATTTCCAAGCACTAAACCTTCGACAATCTCTTCACAGGCAGAACACCTAAATATGCACACAGGAAATTTTGAGCATATAAAATAGATCACGCCCAAGCATGTATTTTTAACAACCTCGCAATCGGGTTTCTAGGCCCTGATGTTTGAGGCAAGGCTTCAATGTTTGAACTAATGATGAGACACCACCGAATCTACAATGTAATGCTACCGCATGCTCTGAAGGATACTGCCTACCGCGCAAAAGTTTCTCTCAAATGTTGGTATTATAAGCGAATACATTTCATGAGTTTAGAGGATTTTGCCAGCGAAGAGAAGGCGCTTCACCTCATCCATGCTATAAATAACAACTCCTGACATGGTCGTGAGGTATACAATAAGATATGCATTATAAGATTCCTCGCCACGAATAGAAAATACTCTTCATGGAGTGCACTTGGTCAATTAATCGAATGCCAAGAATAGTGAGGGGTCTCTTCACGTGGTCTCTTGGACGTTACATTTCTACCACTCATGATGCTAAGAATAGAATGCTCGCACAAGGCGGGCGACATAAGGAAGGCGTAATAACGATGTATCGAAGACCATCCGCCTGGAGGGATGTTCTAGCTAACCAAGGATTAACCCAAACACTAAGAGACCTCACCGCATTAGAGAGACCGTGGAAATCTGTCGGAGCGGACATTTGAATTGCTAAGGCATAATACAAACGGTGCCTTTGAGTTGACAAGGTCCGCATGTAGCGATCTTGAGCGGACAATATGGAGCGCTATGCATACTTGGACTTATCCCAATGCACTGAAAGGTCCGCCCGAGCGGACAATATGGAAGGCTATGCAATGGGATTGAAAACGCATTACAAAGAACATTAAAATGTCCACCAACGTGTGGATGCCAAAACTGAAACACTACAGTGAATTAATAAAAGTCCGCTCGAGCAGACCACGAATACAACACTTGAAACGGTCACCTGAATATCATGATTGATGCGGGCAGATTTTCTCGTTGGAGCATGTATTACTTTTGGTTTTGCAAATCTCATCTGATGTGCGCTCGTGACATTTGAAAGAGGGCCTATTCATTCCTTAACGAACAGCTTCAAATTCAGCCAACACCGAGCTATTTCGAATGTGTCTAAGCGAGCTCTTAAATGCCCCAGGCTCCATGCATCATCTTCATAACGTCAGAAGGTGGTAAGCGGGCTTCCTGGCATGTCGTGCATACTGCAAAGAACAATCATATAAATGGACTCATCCAACTGCCGATTCTATTCTTAGAAGATATGAGATGCTCCCCAACTGTCCTCTGAACATCATTTAAAACTCCCGGATGTCAAAAATAGAGATAATACCACGCATCACAAGCTCATTCGAGCGGACATTCGGGTGCCTTTGGTATCATTCGACACACTCTTTATTCAATCCACAGGGAGTTGAAAATACCCGCCTAATCGGACCTCTGAAGCCACTTTGTATTAAGTGGGATAAAATAAATTCGCAAGGGTCACTAAAAGCCCGCCACACAATGTGTAATGAAGACGCGCTTTGAAACGGACTCTCAATGTAGTCGTGCATATGCAGGAGAATCGAATAAGTCCGCCTAGGGGGGCATTTGGAACGACGATGGATAATTTTAACATTTCATACCTTTGCATAGTGATATCAAACTTGAGCTAGAGCGGGATTTCTAACACCTTATGCATACTTTTAAACTTGCAAGCTAGCTTAAAGAGATACATCCAAACGGACCTACGGGACCTATGCGAAGTAGCAGATGCCTTCCTAGACAAACCCACGAACCTTCAAAATCATTGAGAATAATTTGAAACGTTGTAAGAGCTAGATTGCCTTGAGCATTCAGGCGATGACCTGCATAAATTTGGAATAAAGTTGAGACAAATTTCAACGTTGAAGCTCCCTTACAAACGTTTCAAATTCAGACAAATTTCACTTCATGATTAGATCTTGAAAGGAAACGAGGACAGTGCCTAGGCACTTTTGATTCCCCTGGTTTATTGAGAACATCCAGGCACTCAACAGACTCAATGCAACCGAAACTTCTATACCAAACTGGGAAAATTAGAACAGGACAACCGCCAAAACAAAATGAGCCCAAACCAGACGAGGGGTCCCCGTGCTCGATGGGGCGATGTTGGGATGACATCACAATAGGAACCAAGCCGTGAGTGAAGAAATTCCTCCGATTCTGACTCGGATGCAGGCAAAACCTCAACTAGTGAAAGAGGGACCCATGGAGTCTGGCGACGAGGGAGTACTGCAATTATAATCATGCTCTGAAGATGAAACAAGTTCATTCAACGAACTATTCTTGTAACATGCCTTCTCATATTACTAGAAATTACACACACAATTTACCAAGAAAGTAAATGAACATGATTGAACATATGTTTTATTTTTTTTTTAACATTTGCATAATCACATAAAATTAAATGCATATCTTTTCTTAATATCTTTAAACCTTGAAAATCACAATATATATATTCAAAGGTAAATCATAGTGAAATCATTTCACTTTACATTTACAAATATTTTGCACTTAGCAATATGAACAATTTTACATAAATTTGACAATCATAAAATAGGCTGCATCTGGAATCTTGATATCTGTCACCCAAGTCTCGGTGAGTCTTCTGCTACAGAGGGTGAGCATCATCCGAGTCCTTTACCTCCAACCATAGACCAACGGTCCCCCACACAGCTTCCTTGTTAGAAGTGGCCCTACCCTTCACAAAGAGTATAGACAGAGAACCAACAGGTTTGCCATCTGAGTTCTAGTGTTGTGTCTTACATAACTCAATCGACCATACAAGTCTAGACAATCTTCTAGCTAAGTACGATCATACTGACAAGTCACGCCATCTAGACACTGTGAACCAACTAATGCATGCAGAGACAAATGCATCGCTTTAGCCAAAGTTTCCATATAAATAGACATTTGCAATAAATGTAATCGTGTGTTCACACACCTCTAACTCGACTTGGAAACCATCTCATCCTACAGTTTGACTTGTTTGATTATTAAATCTAGACAAGAATCATCTTAACTGAACTTAATTCTTAGTTCGTTGACCTAGCACTTAATCCTAAATCTAGGATATATACATTGTATGGGTTTAGATGGTTTAACCCTTCAAAGAGTCCTTAGTTGCATTCTTGCAAACATCAGAGTCTATGACTTCCTGTTATTCTACTCATCGACTAAAGATTAAGCACTCTTGTGCTATAAGTCATGTTTTGACTTTAATAAGAAATCATTAAACTTTATCAAAAAGCTCCTAAGACTCTTTCTAATCTATAATATCTTAATCCATGGCTTCTCGACCATTAATTGTCGACCATACAAAAGACTAGATCGTAGTAATAACCGACTTGAGAGTTTTAGGTATTCTAGACCTTATGGGTTTGATTCTAGGGTTTTTAATTTCTCTAACCTAATACGTTGAGAAAATCATTACTCTTGTATTTCCCAAGAGTAGAAGTTATAGTAATATCATGGAAACAAATATTTCTAGCCTCCTCTTGACCACTTGAGCATATTTCTCAAATCATAGAATACGATGTTTATCCTCTTTCAAATAGGATCTAAAGGAATTCTAATATTATCAAATCCAATCTTGGATCTAAAAAAATCTTTCAACTTATAGATAGATTTGCATCTATAAGAAAAATATGATGTTTTCAATCTCCTGACTTCTTAAGTCTATCTACTTTCGATAATTGAAAAGGTTAAAATCTCATGAATATCATCCTTTGAATAACACGATACTGCTTATCTATGGTAGGATGCTTATATGATAATTTATCACACCACTAAGTGTTTATAATGATGTCAATATCATTTCTATATATATAGATATTACATTGGGTGTTTATCTAACACAAAATCATTTTAAGAAAAACAATAAAACTTATCCAAAACTTAGGAAAAGTATATCGATCTCTGTCAAAACTTATCAACAGTTTTGTTCCTCTCAGTTTCCAAGTTTATGACAAGGTTCTCTACAAAGTTTAATCTAACACTTGTATAAAACTTAAGGTAGTTATAACATTGTGTCGATACAAGAAATCGACCACAAAACTTTGTTTCAATCTTGGTCTTTTTCTCTGCATTTCAAGGTAGCTATCCATGCATAATACTATCTTGACAGCTAATAAAATTAAACTATAATGGCCAAACATTTCAGTCTTCTAGGTTTTGAAGATACAGCACAAGGCACATACAGTTGTTTTCATAGTAATCCCGCGGTTTAACTGAAGCATTCTAATGTTTACATCCTACAGTTATCTCTGTTATTCGAAGATAAAAACACTATCAAAGCATCGGCCACATATGTATTATGCACATTGAGTGCAATCCCAAATTAGGCATGCTAATAACTTTACTTCCTATAAGACTGAGTTTATAATGCTACTAAGCTCACAAGTTTTCTGTGACTACCTAAATGTTATGCATACAAGCTCTTTGTGTCTACAAAAAAACAATAACGTGCAATAAGAAAGACGTATAAGAAAACATGAGGTAACCATACCTCTACTCCCGAGCTCTAAATGCTCTTACTGAACTAGTTGTGCTATGACCGAACTCACTGTGCTCTCACGGAGCTCGTTGTGCTCTCACAGAGCTCATTATCATTCACTTGAACCAAAACTCGGAGATCTTAGTATCTTCACCAAACGCTTCCTTTGGGGTATCTCTCTATGTCTAACCTCGAGTAAGCTCTTATTCCTTACTCGCACTTGCTCAAAACAAACATAAAACTTTGTGTATTAACACAATCTCTCCCAGTCTATGCACTACCAGTCGCTTCCTGAACACTGTGTGTATGTGTGTCTATCTTTCAATGACATAGCCTTATTAAAGGCTTAACTCCTCCACAATGCCACAGAATCATAAGCAAATTCTTTGCCTTTTAACATACTTCACTAGCATGCAAACATAATGGAGTACTTGGTCTTAATGACCACTCGCATACTCCTTTCGTGATTGCAATCTTCATTGCCCACATAAAACATGTAGTGGTTTACAATAAATGCCACTATACCACGATGCTATGAAGCTCTTTGACAACATAACATACATTTAAACTTATAAATAATACTTAATTATATAAAACAACATAATGTAGGTATATTCAACGTATACTTACGTTGTTCCTCTTACTTGACAAGATTACGAGAATTGGGTCGAGGTATTCTCCCCCTCTCAACCTTGCGTAAACGCCAACATAGATAGGCTATCAAAACGGAAAACTTATCGGAAATCACTGATAATGAATTAGTTTATCCACTAATATTTAATTGTTATAATAATATAAACTATATTCATATCACATAAGGAAAATAACGACTATCGACCATATCTTGTCGATGGTCATACTATCCTAACTTGGTTTTTCCTAACAAAACCTATGTTAAAGGATCTTGATGACAAATCGACGATTGTCGAATCGAATCCAACTTAGACCAAAAAAGGTCATACACAACTTACCAAACTAAGACAAGGGTTTACTAACCAGTGCAAGCACAAGACTTAAATGCCAACAACCTATTCATATCCATACATCTATTCACTTCTCTCCGATGATGCTCTCCCCCTCTTTCTTGGAGGGCAGAAAAACTTGTTTCCTGATTACAACTTACAATCAACCAAACTGAGATTAGTGCATCATTAGTCACTTCATATATCTTATGAATAAATAATCATGACATTATATAATCACGTGTCTAAATTCTACACATATAAACATAAACTCATAAAATCATTGATTTATCCTGACATTTCCACAATTGCCAAATCATTAATCCATGCAAAATTATCTACTAATTACATACAAGTAAAAAGTAAAACATAGTGAAAATTTGGGGTGTGAATTCCATTGGCAGATGGAAGATTGTGAGGTGTTTCAACCGGCATGTAACATGATCGAGATCAACGAGATTGAAGAAAATCCTTTGGCCAGAACTAGTCATATGACCGACAATGAGACAAGTCGTACTCTAGAAGGATCGGCAATGGAGACAAGTCGCCCGTTGTAAGATGCTACCCCAATTTTTTTTTAAAATGACATACAATGATATCACAGTGTTAGCACCAATGCATAACCAACTTAATGCCTCACACTTTCTAATCACCCAAATCCCAGGATAGGCAAGGTGAGAGCATACAATGATTTTGGCTTACAATGCACTACTTATGCAAATAAGCAAGTACAATTCATCCGCTGCAGCAGGCATCCACAAGCATGTGGGAATTCAACACTTGGAGTGGGTAAAGAACAAAGAAAGATTACAATGCCATCCACTTGTTCAGTGGGTCAGAGTAAAAAGGAAAAGTACTTTCTCCTCACTGGCGGTTGAACCATCCAGGGGTACTTTAATGAATTTTGCAAGGTAAAGAAATGATTACAATGCTTAAGGAAAAGCAACACCAAAATCAAAATTATTAGCTAGAGTGTGATCAATTGCCAAGGATGATATGTATCATGGAATCAACTGCAATAAACACAAATCAATCAATTCCTTGTTGATGCTAGTAACTCTGATAATATTGATCCTAAGACAGCTGATTGAAGATAGACTCATAAAACTCCGCCTTAACCCCTTGGTACAGATGTCCCTGTCAAAGATCAATGGCACCAAACACTATGAAGAACATTCCATCCTTATATCAGATATTGCAGCCCAAATACATACTGTCTTTTTACCCCAAACTGCCTACACAAAATCAGATCAGATCAGACTTGCATGCCACAGAACCATATTCCTACTGTACGGCACCATAGACTCAGCTATAGAATCAATGAAGAACAAATATAAGAAATTTCTTTGCAAACTTCTAGATATCTTCAAACACATCACATTACACTCTAACTGAATATTAAATAAGACCCAATGACAAACAGATTGTAGTGAAAATACAACTTTGTTGGAATTAGTCCGGACAACTGAGGGGGGGGGGGTGAATCAGTTGCTACACAATTTAAACTTTTTTGTCTTTAATCTTCTTTTACAATTTACAATCAAATAAACATTAAAGCATGAATCAATAACACATGAGCAGAGACATAAATAATACACTTGACACCAAGGATTTTAGAGTGGAAACCCGGTTAAGGGAAAAACCACGATGGGGGTTAACCCACAAAGATTATACTCTGTTAAAAGTGTTACAATGGGGAATGCACATGCATTCGGGCTCACTACCCAAAGCTCACTGCTCAAAAGAAGGCTCACTGCCTATAGGAAGAAGATTATAATAAATTTGAACTGATATTTAGCATCTATCAATGCTGGAGTTCAATTCCGATTAAGCATAGAAAACTGACTTGACACACTTCATCCTTACTCTGCTCCTCTTACTGCTCTACTAACATCTAAACTTTTTATCTCTGCTCTTTTTCGCAATTACACCATAGTCGCAACATACACACACCAAAATCATCCAATTCCATCGGATATATATATCCGCAACATGATCTACAATCATTTACCAGTAGGCTTCAAGAACATTTAGAACTTTGTCGAGTACTCTGCTCTGTCGGCTAGATCCATACATAATATGAGATTCGGACCGAAACTTGCATTCGCAAATCATCAATCATGTCGGCTACCATCACTTATCATCACCAATTGCCCAATAAACAACTTCTGTACATCTGGAATTAAGATCATTCACAAGGTTGGCCTGTTCTTCTTCTATCTGTTCTGTCAAACTGAAACACGATACTCAGAAGCTAATTTCTTTTGAGTCCATCACCAGAGGACAAAACTCTGGATTTAACGTGTCTTGACAATGCTTACAACTACCTTAGATCCGCAGTAAACCATGCCTTTCCACCGAAGAGATCCAGACCTAGATACCGGACCCTGTCACCTGCTTTGTTCCTAATTGCCCGGACTTGGACAAATTCTGATTCTAACTTTCGGTGTGAACAAATTGTGTTATGCGAATGATTGGGATGATCTTAGTTGCCATCAATGACAACACCTGTCAATACGAAGCAGTGTCTCTTGCCAACAATCTCCCCCTTTGACATTGATGGCAACACTTAGTGAAAAATGACTAAGTGTCTAATGTAGCTCCCCCTTACTCTGTACACTTGTGCTTCTCTATTAGTTCCGAAGCTACCCCTTTGTTGGATTCCTCATTTTTCACTGCTCTTCACTCCCCCTTTGACATCAATGGCAAAGGGTGGAGTCTCAAGCCAAAATTATTCAGAAATTCTGTATATACTGCCGCATATGTACAACTAATCATTAAGTTCTATTTACATAAACTTGAGAATGTCTGCAAAGCTGGTTTTTATTTGCACAAGTTCAGAGGCCCAAGTACTCTTCATTCCATCCAAAAGTGAGATGTGCCCACTCAACAAAAATGAATATGCTTCTGCATTTGATAGATCTGATGAATCACTAGTCTGAACTGCAGTCTGAGCTTCAAATAGGGCATTATATATTGTCTCTAACTTAGGGGCAATCAATCCCCAGAGCTCACACATTCTCTTCATAATGTTGCTTTTCTCTTTAACAAGTCTCTTTATCTCATCAGTCAAGCTAATTACTTGACATTCCTGACTTGTGGGTGAAATAGTTAAGAGGATCAAAATTATTGCATAGATTTGACAATTTCAGTTCTTGTTCCTTCATCTTCTTCTCAACATCCTCACTTACTTTGGGCCAGGATAGGCAAAATTTACATACATCACTTCCATCACTTAAAGCATTTTGAACACTCTTTATATTGATAGCAAGTATAGTCCTATCATACCCTATTAGACTCTTAATTTCACTAAATCTCTTATCCAAAAACTCATTTCTGACTTTTGTCTCTGCAAACTTCTCAAAGGACTCAAAATGAGTATTTACAGAACTTACAAAATTTTTCAAATGTCCGGAGGGGGAATCAGATGGACTCTTCTGGTAGGAAGGCATTAACTTTTCCAAAATCTCGGTTGCAAGCCCCAGTAGCTCATTGTCCTCCATGTGGAACTTTAACATCTTTTCTCTAGTCTTTACTTGGGTATATGATGCTATTTTCATCAATTGAATTGGAGAGAGAGCATCTGGATTGGCTAGACCTTGGAGTAGTTCAGGCTCATCAAACTCAATCCTCTCTTTTTCAAGAAGACTTGTCACTGCATCTGCAGTGCCTCTTGCAACATTTTCTGAACCATCCTTTTGTTCATCAGATTTCTCAGCATCTGCTTTAGGTGCTTCAACATTTGCACCATCTTCTTCTACTTTATCTTTCTTTCCTTTTTCTTCCTCTTTCTCTGCTTTACTTTTCTCTGTGTTCTCTGTAGAGGGACTCTTTCCTGTTTGCTCACCACTTGCTACCTGATCCGGAGGGCTCTGTGAAGTAGTAATATTATCTTCTTTTCCAGATGGGTCAGGTGGATTAGGAGTATCTTCTGCATCAACTACTTTATCCATCATTTTTGTATCATCCTGATTTGCTTGTTCCACTTTCGGAACAGAGGCTTCACCCAACTCAGATTGCTACTCAATGATGTTCTCTTCTTTCACCCTCCAGAACTTCTTCTGTGACTATGGGAAAATTGTGCTTTTTCAATGCTTTCAAAAGAATTTCCTGAGTTTCTTTAACGATTTCACTTGTTTCTCCAAGCATGAGTTTGTTCATTCTCTTTTTGCTTCTAAAGTCATCTTTGACTTCCTTAAATATCATATCTATTTGATCAGATGAAATCTGAGGACACAAATTTATTAGCTCATGTTCCCTGATTTCCATGTCCTTGCTCTTGGCATTTTCTTTTCTCAACTCCAAAATATTTGCCAGACTTTGTGGCAACTCAGAAGTTATCTCAATCAATGCCTTGTTGTAGATGTTGAGATATCTAACCGTTGCTTCCTCCAACACCCTTTTATCCACATCACTGTATTCATCATAGAATTCAATGATGGGTTTTAGATTACCATCTACAGTGACTAACTTTATCACATCTTCCAGGGAAAGTGTGTGCTTCTCAACATATTCCGCATATGCTTCTGTCTTTTGCCTTTTACTAGCCCTTTTGCTTCCGGAGGACTTTTCTTTGGTTACTTTTGCAACTTTTGTTCCGATGACCTTTAGTTCCTTGATTTCAATGTCAGAATTTGTATCTTCTTCTTCTTCTCTTATGCTTTCATAGGTCCGGGATGCTTTTGTTTTCTTCCTTTTCTCCTATTTTCCAGATGATTTTGCTTCCGATTTTGCAATCTTGGAAGGAACAGGGGCAGTAGCAGAGCTCCTAGTAGTTCTTGAAGTGGAAGAGAGTTCCACCGGAGCATCCGTTTGTTTCTTATCTTGTTTCTCTTTCTCAGCCTTTTCAGTTCTTTCTCTGAGTTTCCTCACAGCCTCCTTAGTTAGGCCCAGATTCTCAGCTAACTGCTCAACTTATTTTCTTATTTTCCTATTGGTTTCAGGTTCTCTGAGCTCAGTATGCAGTTTCAAATTCAGCTCCTCATAAGTTCCAAATCTTTCAACCGTTGTGTCTTTAGACTTGCTTAGAAGATGTTGAGCATACATATTCAAGATTTTTTTCATCTACTTCATACCCCATGGGCATGATCCATGCAGTTCTGGGTTCCACTGCTTCCATTAGACACTGATCAGTATCAACCATGAAGCATATTTCATTTTTGTACTTCTCAAAAATTGATTTAGGGGTTCTTTCCCTTCAGTGCATCATACTCTGAAAATTCTTGAAGTAACCCCATATTGCAGTTTTTTGAGCTTTGAAATCACCAATGTTGCGAAGATGATCTCTGATCTGAATGGCAACTCGCTCATCCTTAGTCCAGTGCACACCTTTTACCCCAGGTACCTCATTCATAAAGTAAAAGAATAGACATAGAACCAATATACCATACTTGAAAGTGTTTTTCATATCTTTCCTAGTTTTGTTTAAATTTTCAATCAGTTGTTTCTGTAGTAATTCACACAAGTCATAATCAATATTTTCCTTTAGCATCTTGTATGCAACATTTATGGCTGTTCCGGAAACAGAATTTTCTCTGCTCGAGTGGTAAATCTTGTACCCAATCACCATGGAGGCGAATTTGACATCCAGTTCTATAATATTATTAATGGTCATTTCCCTTCTATCAAACTTGGCACCGGTAGCATCAGTCACTGTCTGGTTTTTCACGGCTTTCAACATGGAGCAATCCTACGGTTGAGTTTAACCCAGTTACAATTCTGATAGCATCCTTGGTAATCTTGAATGGTTTTAACAACCAAATGAATTCATCATGCATCCGACTCAAAACATATCGGACCCATTCATCCTCATCAAATGTTGGAAACCCCATAATCTGAATAAAGTGTTTATCCTGTAGTGCCTTATACTCGAGTTTAAGTTTGTGATTTTCATCCCTGAGTTGTTTCTCAAACAAGTCTACATACCTTGAATCTCCAAATTCATCTATGTTTGCATGAATATAAACCCTAATGTCTTCAACATGCAGCACACCATACAAAACACTTTAAAAAGCACCTAACAGGTCGACTTCTATTGATTTGTGAGGATGCTTCTTAAATTTGGGTCAAGGCCTTTCAGTAATGTCAACATGAGTAGCCATCTAAACAGATTTCATATTCAAAACTTTACAAAGAGGGACCTTTTTCTTTCGCGGGGTTAGGGTTGATCAATTGCCGGTTGAATTCGCTCTTTGTGCCTCAATCTCTGGATTTGCAGCTCGAATGCTCTTCTTCTTGTTTCCTCCGAATGCAAAGTGATTCAAATGAGTGACCAAGTGACCTTTTATCTTTTGCAAAACCTAATTTGGCATTGTAATAAATGCATTGCCCTAACTATATCCAATTACTCTGTTTTTGACAGTTCTTCATCAGTCACTCCGCAAATTTTCATATCAACATCTTTTCTTCCAGAAATCCTTCCAAAGGTTCTGAACCAATTCAAAATATTCTCTTTTATTGTGCCAGATTCAGGCACCCACTTACTGACTCGGGAATTTGATGTTCAATGCAGCTCTCCCTAAGCCAGAGCTCCTAACTTAATTCCCGGAGGAATTGTCAGCACCTAATTCCGGTGCGGACCCATCACCATTGTTTATTGTATCTTTTTTTACCCAAATCTTGTTCATTTCGCTCCGTATCTCATTCGTATCAATTTTTCTTTTGCCTTTGTCTCGTTTCTACTCATCCGGTTTTCTATCTACCGAACCTCTTCTTCCATTGTTCCTACTTCTGCAAAATCTTGCAGTATGACCAAATTTATTGCAGTTAAAGCACACAACCTTTCTTTTCTTATAAACTTGATTTCCTCTTGATCTGCACTGATTAGCCATGTGTCCAAACCCATTGCAAATCAAACAGTAACCATTGAAAGAATTGCTAATTCCTCTACTATTAGCGTTATTCATTATCATACTTCTGCATTCATTTGATCTATGACAATACCTCTTACACTTGAAGCATTGACCGAAGAAGAATGGATTATTTTGATTTACTTTGCTTCTGCACTGAGTAGCTCTATGACCAAATTTATTGCAATTGAAACAATTTCCATTGAATGATGGATATCTTTGAGCATTAGGTTGTCTTACCGGAGGTTTTCTAGTTCTGTTTCTTTTATTCCTTGGTTGAAAATTTCTTTGTCCGGATCCGGAGCTTTCAATTTTCTCATATTTAAGATCATCCTTGTCATCATCTTTTTTCTGTTCTTCAATTAGTGCTTCAAGTTTAGATGAGCTTATCTTGAACTTCTCCTTATACTCATTTGCAATTTCTAGGTCATGTCTGAAAGTGATAATCTGTCTCTCAAGTTCTCTCTCATTGTTTCTGCTTTTTTGTAGATTAAATTCTAGGAGACCAGCTATTCCATCCAATCTGCAGCATTCTTCAATTCTCTCTTTCAGATTTTGCTTCATTTCTTCTTCAATTTTTTTCCTATCTTCAATTTACTTGGTTAGTCTCATCACCCCAATTTCCATCTCATGTTTTAAGACAACAACTTCTTTAGCTAACTTTTCACATTCCTTTGTCTTCTCTTTCAGGGCCTTGTCTTCCAGTTGAAGAGGTTGCTCCTTTCCTTTTGCATTGGATTTGCTCAATTATTCTTTTAAAATCTCAATGAAGTTTTCAGCGTTTTTGAGGTTATCTTGCAGCTCTTGGACTTTTGCCTTGGACTGCTCAAGATCATCTCGGGCGAGATTAAGTTGCCCTTGAAGGTTATATTCATCCATTTTAACTGACTTCCCAGATCTTCCTTAAGTTGTTAAACTTTTCAAAAGGAACCTTGCTCTGATACCAATTGTTGGAATTAGTCCGGACAACTGAGAGGGGGGGGGGTTGAATCAGTTGTTACACAATTTAAACTTTTCTGTCTTTAATCTTCTTTTACAATTTACAATCAAATAAACATTAAAGCATGAATCAATAACACATGAGTAGAGGCATAAATAATACATTTGACACCAAGATTTTTAGCGTGGAAACCCGGTTAAGGGAAAAACCACAATGGGGGTTAACCCACAAAGATTATACTCTGTTAAAAGTATTACAATGGGAAATGCACATGCATTCGGGCTCACTACCCAAATCTCACTGCTCAAAACAAGGCTCACTGCCTATAGGAAGAAGATTACAATAAATTTGAACTGATATTTAGCATCTATCAATGCTGGAGTTCAGTTCCGGTTAAGCATAGAAAACTGACTTGACACACTTCATCCTTACTCTGCTCCTCTTACTACTCTGCTAACATCTAAACTTTTTATCTCTGCGCTTTTTCGCAATTACACCATAGTCGCAACACACACCAAAATCATCCAATTCCATCGGATATATATATCCGCAACATGATCTACAATCATTTTACCAGTAGGCTTCAAGAACATTTAGAACTTTGCCGAGTACTCTCCTCTGTCGGCTAGATCCATACATAATATGAGATGCGGACCGAAACTTGCATTCGCAAATCATCAATCATATCGGCTACCATTACTTATCATCACCAATTGCCCAATAAACAACTTCTATACATCCGGAATTAAGATCTTTCACAAGGTCGACCTGTTCTTCTTCTGTCTGTTTTGTCAAACTGAAACCCGATACTCAAAAGCTAATATCTTTTGAGTCCTTCATCACCGGAGGACAAAACTCTGGATTTAGAGTTGTCTTGACAATGCTTACAACTACCTTAGATCCGCAGTAAACCATGCCTTTCCACCGGAGAGATCCAGACCTAGATACCGGACCCTATCACCTGCTCTCTTCCTAACTGCCCGAACTTAGACAAATTCTGATTCTGACTTCCGGTGTGAACAAATTGTGTTGTGCGGATGATTGGGATGATCTTAGTTGCCATCAATCACAACACCCGTCAATGTGAAGCAGTGTCTCTTGCCAACAAACTTATGCTCATGCAGGTCCGTACAACCTAGCTAGTACGGATTCCCTCATAACTTTCAATGACTGCCCAAGACTCATATAAAATCATCTATTTAGTGGCGCCCAAGGCTATTGAAACCATTACAAGCTATATCAATGCCAATAAATAAGAAAGGGCATCATAAAATCTAAATCGTACTCCAAGAAGGGTGTGACAATATATGTACGGAATCCTTCCAAACTCAACAAAGACTGCTCAGAACTTAAAGTTATATATCTTCACATAAATGTCTACTCATATCAATGACATTACACACAATATTTGCTCACAATGAAGCATATTAAGATCATCATTCAAAATCTTCTTCAGACTGGTCCGTACATTCCTATAGGTTGTACGGCATTCCCAACACTTCTAAACTCTGCTCCAAACATACAATAAATGATCAGCAATGAAGCACATGGACATGATGTAAATTATCATAATAATAATAGAATTCAAAGTGACTTCAATACTCCATAATATAAGGATGATTTCTCTTGCTGGGGTGCCCTGTAGGTGTACGGCCAGCAAGGGAAAGATCAACACTTTTTCAACATTCAATGTAATCTGAAACCATTTCATCAAACCCACTCCTAAAACCCTCCAAACAAACATCACACACCAAAGCATTACAAAACTTATAAATCCATCAAAGTACAAATGTGATTTCAGTGTGAAACCACCCCCAACCTCAAGAGGGTTTTCGTCCTCAAGAGCATTCTACAAGAGGGTTTTCGTCCTCAAGAGAATTTGGAAGAACTCTCAGGTTCAATCCATTTGCAAACACAATCAATATCCAAAAGCATAACATAACCCTTCCAAATGAGAGCTCATTCTCTTTTATAAGGCACTGGAGGAGTTACAAAGGAAATGAATTATTTCTTCAAAATAATAAGATTTTCCTTCTAACTTAATTTATTTCTTTTTTCCTCCACTTAAGTGCTCACTTTTATGTGCCTAAATAAAAGAATATATTTTCCCCTTTCTAATGAGCTGTAACACTTAATAATATTTTAATTATTTTCACCCTTAAGAGCTTAAGTGAAAATAATAATTAAAATAGCTCATTAAATATTAAATTTTGCGGAAAATCACAAACGGCGTCCGAATGCAAATTAAACTGAACCAATATGCTCTGTAAGGTTTGAGATGTGCAACGATGCCTTCCGGGTGACTTTCTAGAAATAGACGGCCTCTCCAAGAATCTTGGAGAGAAATCCAGGACCCCGATCACACATCAGAAAACATCACTATGAACCTGAACAACCACTGAGCTCAGTGCCAAGGCAATTATTCCATTAACACAAGGGAAAACCATATAACTGATCCACAGACTGAACCATGACTACTCCAAGAACATTGGAATCCTTCCCAAACATGCCGAATAGCCACTGAGAGACTAGGAACAAGCATAATGCGCACCAAATTCTATGCACCAAAAAATGGGACATTACACCCGTCGCCTACAAGTCGTATGCTAGAGGAATCATCAATGAAGACAAGTCGTCTGTCGACTATAAGTCGTACGTCAGGTGAATTGCCAGAGGTGAATCGCACGCCTGAGCATGAAGAAGATCATTCCACAATAGTAAGGCATACATTTCCCACAGCATATGATGAATATAAGGAAGGTGAAGCCAAAGTAGATGATACACCAGCACATAAATTCAAGCTAGATAAGGTGATCATGTACAAAGAGACATCAACGAGCAAGGTGAACTTGGGAGATGAAAATGACAAAAATTTGATTTTGGTGGGTGACGATTGGAATCCAATTTTGAAGGCAACAACATTCAAGATTTTTCTCAAGTACAAGGGATGTATTCGCTTGCACGTATAAAGCCCTAAAGGGAATTCTTCCAAAACTTTGTGTGTATAGAATTCCCCTAATTCCAGATGCACAGCCGATGAGAAAGAGACCATACCAAATGAGCAAAAATTATGCGGCGAAAGTACAAGAAGAGATCGATAAAATGTTAGAAGCAGGAATCATCTTCAAAGTGGAGACAAGCGAGTAGGTATCACCCATTGTCATATCACTCAGGAAGGAAGGGGGGCAAATCTGGATATCTGTAGACTTCAGATTCAATCCTAGAGGAGGTGATCGTTCATGAGAATTGTTCGGTCATGGATGGATTCTCGGGGTACAACCAGATTAATGTCACCGAAGAGGATAAGTTTAAGACCACCTTTGTGGTGGAAGATGAAGTGTATGCGTACAACCGGATGCCGTTCGGCCTATGTAACACTCCAGCCACCTTTCAGAGGATAATCCTCCACATATTCAACAAAATGTTGGTGGGGAACTCCAAAGCATTCCTTGATGATTGGTCAATTTATAGCGACCAACAAACCCACTTGAAGGGTCTCACCGAATGCATGGAGCGTTGCAGGTCCACATGGTTAGCCCTAAACCCGAAGAAGTGTCGGTTCATGGTGCCACAAGACAAACTTCTAGGCCACATTGTCTGCAAGACAAGACTAAAGACAGATCCAAACAAAATTCAGGTAATCGTGCAGATGGAGGCTCGAGAGATGGCACTAGGGTGAAATCATTTCTCAGACATGTGGGATACTACCGGAGATTCATCAAGAAGTTCGCTCAAATATCATATCATTTGGATATGCTAACAAGGAAGGGTGTGACGTTTGGACTGACGATCAAGAAAAAGTGTTCACCGAATTAAAGGCAAGGTTGATCTGTTCACCAATCCTAGCCCATCCGAACTAGGATAAGGAGTTTCATGTCCATGTCGACGCTTCAAATTTCACGATAGGAGCCACCTTGGCACAAGTTGAGCCTCAGGGGCTCGACCACCTGGTGTTCTTCGCCAATCAACTATTGTCAAGTGTCCAACGCAACTATAGTATGACTAAAAGAGAAGCGCTCAGAATGGTCTACTCGGTTCAAAACTTCAGACACTACCTCCTGGCAACATCTTCCCATTTTATGTCAACCACCAGGCACTTGTATCTTGTGAACAAGCCTATTACACAGGGTCGCATCAACAGATGGCTCCTACTCTAGGAGTTCGCATTCACTATTATCGTACGTCCAGGAAAAAGTCATGTTATAACCGATCAACTATCACAGATCAAGCCGAGAGAACCACCGAAAGGAGTAAACGAGGACTTTCCCGATGCTCATCTATTCCAGATAGCCGCCTTGCCACCATGGTACGAAAAGATTAGTGAGTACCTGTCAACGGGGACTTTCCCTAAAGACATGCCAACTAGCGAAAGAAGGAAACTAGTGCTCAAGAGCAAAACATTCCAATTAGTGATCAGGCTCCTATACAAAATGGGGCCATGCCATATTCTCAAAAGATGCGTCATGTAGGAGGAAATAAAAGAGTTGCTTCAAGAAGCTCATAAAGGACTAGCTGGCAGACACATGGGGCTAGACATCACTACAAGGAAGGTTTTATTTGTTGGACTACGGTGGCCAATGCTCCACATTGACGCCTTATAGTGGATAGTGGGTTGCGACACCTACTAGAGAGTTGGAAAACCACTGAAAAGAGATTATATGCCACTCTCACTCTCACAGCCACAACAATTGTTCGAGAGGTGAGGACTAGATTTCATAGGTCCATTGGAGGTCAACAAATTACACAGGTGTCGATACATAGTGGTGGCGACAAAGTATTTAACCAAGTGGGCCGAAGCGAGAGCACTGGAAAATAATTCAGCCCTAAGCACTGCAAGGTTTATCTACGAGCAAATAGTGACAAGGTACAGTATCCCAATCTATATAATAGGTGACCGAGGAGGACATTTCTGTTGCATTTGTGTTGCCATTGATGTCAACAGTGTGATGTTCAGTGATGGATAGGATTGATGTCAACAGTGCTATGTTGAAGAAAGTTGGAAGTGAAGTTAATAGAGGTGATGTCAGCAGTAGCATGATGTGTTGATATGGTGTGCTAATCAGTGATAATCCGTGTTGGTGATGCCAAAGAGAGATTGTGGCAAAGTGATGAGTATATGCTGAGGTGATCAGAGATTGATCAATCAAGTTGTAAATAAAGGGTAAGATAATGGAAGTCATGTACTATGCATACTGATTGGATTAGTATCATCTGTACACAGTTGTACCCTATCTTCTGAAGTTCATAGACAAAGGTTGTGCTAACATGAAGATTCTTGTTCTGTTGAGAAGATTTGTGATTGTTGTTGTATGATGTTGTGAATGGTGTCTCTGGTGTGGTGAATCTTGTATTCATTGTTTCCTAAGGAAGAGCAAAATCGACAAATAAAGTGCTAGTCTCAGTCATTTACAAGTCATCTGGCATAGAAGGATCCGACAGGGAGAAGTTGCCATCCGTGTTATGGGCCTACCATACATCTTATAAGGTGATGACAAGGCAAAATCCCTTCCAATTGATGTACGGCCACGAAGCGGTGGTCCCAACCGAATACATGGTACCTGTTGATGCATGTTTTATGACTGTAACAAACATTAGAATAAAACACAGAGTATTCTATCCTCTCTTGAATAAAGCTTCTCAGACGTTTAACTACGTGATCGAATGAGACTGCTCCAAGGTTCCTTTTGTGTCAGGTCTTAACGTGCATAGGGATATACTCAATCAAATGATGTGATTTGCTGGTAATCACAAGGGGGACTTACGTATCAGACTTAGTGTTCCAGTGCTTAAGGAGGAAGTCAGAGGTTTCGGTGGATTTTGGAGTCTTGGACGTGGATTCTCAACTTCTGGCGGAAAAGATCTAAGTTCAGCCTAGGCGGGTAACGAATGATTTTGTGATAGGCTCTTCTATAATCTACTCCTAAGGAAAATTCAAAGAAAATGAAAAAGATAGTGATAGTGGAAGGAGTTCAAGGATCTAAATGACGGGAAAGACTACTACTGAAGATTGATGCTGGAACCACGCTTCTGCTTTGTCATGCGACAACAGCGAGGCAGAGATGGTGTGATCTTCTGGGGTAGCGGCAGAGATTTTCACACTGTCCTGACATGGAACATGAGATTGATCATTCAGAAACAGTCGAAGTTAACCTTGGGATTAGTTCAGACTAACCATACAAAGTGACTTGCAAGCCACAGATCACAAATGGTATGAACAAATTAGCATTCAATCATTCAACAATAGCATTTTCCATCATATAAACTAACAAAAGCTTCAAATAAAGGAAATAACTTGAATAACTTTTAGATTTGTTTCAAGGGATCAATAAGACCATGTCAAACATCCAAAGAAATCATATGAACACCAATATTCAATGCTTATATCCTTGCTTCAGAAGTTTGTATTACAACAATCCAACTGATCCTTGCAGTTTCAGCTCAGAAATACAATGCAGAAATGGAAGCTAACTACTAGGGTGCTCTAGGAGCATCAGAATGATGGAAAAGAGAAAAAAGAGAGCCCTCAAATGAGACCTCCCAACCTTTATATACGCAACCAAAATACATTAGGGCAAAAAAGGAAATCAGATTTCCTTGAAATGTGTCCCAGGAGTCACAAACCCTAAAAAAACGTAGGTGGGGTCATCAATTTCCTCATGTAGGTGACTGCCACCTGTCCTCGACATCAGAAGGTGAAAGGATGACCGCCATCTGTCCTGGGCACCACCTGTCTAGGACTCCTGCATACGACTGTCCTGCCTGTCTAGAATTTCCTCCTGCTCCCTAGTCTCTGCCTCCAGGAACCTGGTCAACGACTTCCAACTCCTCCATAGGAATATTGGGCATGTTTTCAATCCGAAACTCCATGACGGACCCGGTGGTGGCACAAGCAACAAGGATATTTTCCCAATCCGCCCTCAACTCCTAGATATTGTTAATGAAGACCAAAAGTGAGGATGCATCCTCAAGATGGGATTCCTGGGTAGGATAAGTAGCTCTTAAGTATATCCTCCGCACCTTGCCTTTCAATTCCTCTAAGTCAATGACTCCATCCAGTGCTACCTCTAGATCAAACCAGGCCTCCAAGGATACAAGGATTTTGTCTTCGATTTCCTTCAACATGGCGTGGGCCTGGGATGTGTCGCCTTCAATTTTCTCAAGGTTATCCCTCTTCATGACCAAGGCGGAATACCAGCTGAGGAAATCATATACTGAATTTGCATGTATTACTTTGTTCCTCACCAAGTCCAACTTCGAAGTGTTCATCAGTGCCTTTAGTCTAGGGATGGTTTCCTCCCCGACGACTATGAATTGCTGACATGTATCCAAAATGGCTTGAATTCTATCCATGAGTGTTGTAACTTTCCTGTTCACCCGGATGAGGTCTTCTATGAACTTATGGGCTCTATCCGAGACCTCTATCCAACCTTTTGCTATATGGCTGACTATCCCCAAAACTTCAACCTCAACTAATGAATCCTTAGTTATGCTTAGAGGTTGAGCCGTTACTCCTTGGGCAGACTGCAATGGGCCCATTAGCTGCTGGATGTGCTGCCGCAGTTCCTCATTCTCTTGTTTCAACTGATTCTTCTTTTCTTCTTCCTTCCTCAACCTTTCTCGAATGGCGGCAACAGAATCCTCCAGTTCCTCCATTTCTTGATCCTTTGTGGTGGGTCCCAAGTCGACCTTCAAGATGTCAAAATCATCCGGACTGATGTCCTCCTTCGCTTTGGTTACCCTGGGAATTGCCACCTCTACTCGGCGAGATCTTGATTCATCCCTTGTGATTCTGAAGAACTTCTTCGCCTTCTTTGGATCTGTAAATTTCCCTATCCTGGCCAGAAAATCACAAAGTTCGGTGGAAGGATCATTCTTCCTGATCGTCTTCTTCTGCAACCTGTCCTGTAACCAATTGGGTTTTGCGCACGAAATGACTTCCTTCTGTGGTTCCTGAGGATCTTGACCAACTTGTGGTGTGGATGTCGATACTTCGCCTGAATTGAACTCCTCGTGGAGGAATTCCAAATCAGGGTGATGGAGCATGTCCTCAAGATGGACCTCCCCTCGATTCCACGGTGGAGGGTTAGGCTGATTTCCCACCATCAAGCTGGGGGTCCGTTCCCGGGTGGAATCCATGGACTCATTATCTTCCTAATCAGCTTGCTCATTCAGGACCATTTCCTCCTCCATGAGTCCCTTACCTTTAACTGTTGGCACCTTCTCGAAAAGATCAACCTCCTAGACGGAAGAAGTGCTGGCAGAGTGAGGCCTAGATGCATTCTGTTCCTCCTGGTCAGGCCTACTGATAGGCTCCTTCCGAGCCTTTACTCTCTTTGCTGGTGGATCTTCTGTCATCCTGTTCCTTACTTCCTGTCTTCCTGTTCCTTGTTCCTTCACAGGAGTTTCTTCGATCATGTCCTCCTCGGAAGACTGAGAATCCAAGTCTCCCATCAGGTCATAAGTCGGACGGATGCCCCTCTTGTACAATTTCACCGTCCGCTGGTTTATCCATTTCTACGTTATCGTCAGCACATGAGCCATTAGATCGTCCAAATGGGTGACCTCCGGATCGGACCAAATCAAGGGTGAAAGAGGCTTATCCTTCTCCTGTTCGAAGAATGGCTGGACTTGCCTTCCATCCTCCTTAACTTGATCCGGGACTGAAAAGTTCCCAGTGGCCCTGATTATGTCAACTGAAAGCCGAGAACATGTCCTCCTCTGCACTTTGAAGTCATCCTCAACACTTGCCCAATGGTCCTCCAGGTGTACCTTATGTCTATGCCTCCTTCCACATGCTACCCAGGTGGTATTGAACGGGTCAAAGTTCTCCTGCAAGGAACGAGTCACCAGCTTATAGAACTGCAGCTCCTCTTCGGATCTTTCTGCGGCTTGGAGAAATGGACATGCTTCGACCGCACCTTCCATCTAGACTGGGTAGACTACCCCGACCTTCTTCTTCTTCTTCTAAACTTTGTCATATGCCGAGAGTTGCCTTGTCAATTCCAACAGGATCATCTTGTCCGACAGATATCTTGGCAGTCTATATGGATAGCCGGAGAATCCCTGCACCCTGATGTATGTGAACTTCGAGAATTGGATGAACCAAGAGCCATAAGTCCTGATCAGCTGCTTGGCCTTGGGTGATAACCTTTGGTGAGTGCCTCCTTGGAGGGTCCTTGTGATGTGCATGGCGAATGCGTCGTTAAACCTCCTGAAATGGTTTATGTTCTGGAGATGAAGCTGGGTGTAGCAATCATAGACCTTGACTTGCCCTTCTTGATTGTCAATACGTCCCTTCCATCACAGTCCTCAATATTTGCTATTCCTTGGCAGCATATAGATCACGTAGGAACTCATGTAAAAGGCCTTTGATTCCTCCATGCTTTGGAACTGTGCATCAATATTGCCACTGAGGAGTCGAGCCCAATCAATCATCTTCGCCCCGGTGGTGACTTCCTCGATGTAGTAGAACATCCATGGCTCGAAGGTAGAGGACTGCGGACTTCCCATGACCCTATCCAGCATGACAAGGTCTCCATGCTCTTGCTTGAAGTCGGATTTGAGGAGTGTCCTTGGCAATTTTGAATGTTGAGGTCTTTTCTTCTGCATCCATGACTTGTCGATGATCCCGAAACAGGTTGCCAGATCAGCCTGGAACATGTCGGCTGAATCCTCCTTGCTTGTGTACTTGATGGGACTATAGACAGGTATGTTGAATGCCTCCGCAATCTTTTCCTTGGTGAAATAGGCCACCCCTGTGTTGTTGCGATCGACAACCATCCTTCGTTCCGGATCATAGTGCATGAAACATTCCACAGTCAGCTCAGGGCAAGGAATGGCGGGCAAGAAACACGCGGCGGAGGAAACTCCGTTCCAGACGATCTTGGCTGCAAGCTAGGATGGAGGGTGTCCATCTACTCCGTACATCCGCTTTCTAATTTCCTCCATGCTTGAGGGATGGATGTTGGTGTCTCCCACGTTTGCCCATTTTGAGATGATTATGGATTCCGGGAGTGTCCCTCTGAGGGTAGCCTTCATTTGAGTTTGTCTTGAAGAGCCCGCCTTGGCACTTGCCATTCACCTGTGGAGTCAAGGAACGAAATAGCAAAGTATAAGTTTTTTCAAGGGGTAAGGATGGAGGCAGGATGAGGGTTTTTATTCCCACATGTGGGAAGTTAGTACAACAGATTTATGCATGTGGGACTAAAAATCATGAATTGTCAAGTAAATAGGAAGGAGAAAATAACAATGTTCTAAGTAAGAAGAATCCTCCTATGCATTCACATACCTTTCTTTGCACAAGGAACTTTTGACCTTAATGGAATTTCTGATTTTTTTATGGATTTCTGACCTTCTAATGGATTTTCTGATTTTTTTATGTAGGAATTAATGGATTTTTGTCAAAAAATCTGCCTTTGGAATGTTTCAGAAATTTAAGTTTTGGTGAAGGACTTACTTAGCTTAGAGGAAAAAAACCTAGCCACCATAATTTATTACTCAACCGACTTAGATTTTTGTCCTTTTCTCCTTGTGTCGATGGTCGGAGATTTCAGTAAGTCAAGGAATTTCAGATGTCGGGGATTTCTTGATGTCGGGGCTTTCCTCCAGTCCTAGATTTCTTGATGTCAAGGATTTCTTCCAGTCCTGGAATGTGGTTTCCTGTTGGTCGGGAATTTCATGATGTCGGGGATTTCTTCTAGTCGGGGATTTCTGGAGCAACTGGATTATGCGACCTAGGATAACTTCTCCCTGAGTCAAGGATTTCTCCCCTTGGAGTGATTCTGGAAGTTTTTGGTGAAATTTGGCTGAGTCTTGGAATGTTGCCTCTGTGAAGATCTTTCCAAAAGGAAGTTTGTGATCCCAAGTTTGAACAGGAATCCTCTTGGGTTGCCCATTCCGGCGAGACTGGTATCCTTCAGGGTAGGTCAAGAGTGCACTGCAATCCTGCTATCCAAGAGCGCAAATTCCTTGAGGAAGTGGATTTTGCGCTCAGGACAAAAAAATCCTCCTGGAGCGCATAATCCACCTGGTCATGGATAGTGTGACCAAAGACAAATTTCTTCCAGGTTTTCCTCTCTCAGACTTACTCTCAAGTTCTTTGTCAGAGTTTTGCCAAGTTTTGGAAGTCTTTTCGCAGGATTTTGTGAAGGTCATCATTTCATTTTGGACAGGCATCAGATGTGGGTGGAACTGGAGGATCCTGTCCAAGGGCGCAAATTCCATCAGGTGCAGGATTTTGCGCCCTGGACAAAAAAATGTCCTGGAGCGCACATTTCCACAGGAGGTGGATTTTGCGCCCTTGACAAAACAACTATCCTGGAGCGCACATTTCCACAGGAGGTGGATTTGGCGCCCTTGACCCTGCATGTTCAGTTTTCAGGATTTTAGTTAAGGACTTATCCCTTCTTTCAATTTTGTTGTTTGAACAAGAATCCTCTTCGCGAAAGGTGAACTTTGGTTGCTTTACGAAGGTTCCATCATCGACACGGGGATCCGGAACAAGGAGTTTTCCTCCATTCCTGCAAGGAATTCCAATCTTCATGGCGAAATCTTCCAGACCAACAGACGGTGAATTTTTCATGCAGGTACCCATGGACAAGTCTGGGAATGACTTCATATCAAATTGCAAAGTTCAGACTGGAACAGGTAGTGGAGCAGCAGACTGGAACAGGAAGTGGAGCAGGACACCCTGATCCTGGGGCGCATGATCCAGTAGGTACTGGATTATGCGACCAGGACAAAAAAATCCCTGGGTGCATATTCCAGTTGGTACTGGAATATGCGACCAGGAATATTCCTGTTGCAATTTTCCAGCCTTCCGAAGGGGCGCTTTGTCCAAAGGAATTAAATTTATTTAGTACAGAAATTAAATTAGCTTTATTTAATAAATATAAAAGAAAAGTAACTGCTTTGTCCAAAGGAATTAAATTTGTTATAAAAGAAAGTATTGATTTTAAATGGAAATAAAAACCAATAATTATTTTAAGATTTAGAAAAAGAATTTAGTTTTAGAAAGAAATCAAATAAGAAAAGCAATAGTGTTTTATTGATTCAAAAGCAAAATACATTATCTTATTTCTAATTTAAAAAGTAAGGAAAGCATTGATTTATTGTGAAATAGAAACAAGCTTTTGTTTTAGAATTTAGAAAAGAAAATAGAAGTTAAGACATTTTTGAAAAAGATAGGTTAGGTTTGAGAAGCAATTAAGTGTTTTATTAATTACTTTATTTAATTATGAAATAGTAATACTAATTTATGTTATTTGTATTAGTTTATTTAAAGAATTATTTAAATTAAGATTATACATTAGTAATTGTGGTTATTCCACATGTTTGTTTATGCTAGCAAATTTAGTGAGATCTTTATAATTTTAATCTTGGAATAAATGGTATGTTTCATTCAGTTAGTTTAATTTCAATTTAAGTTAAGTTGTAGATCAAATAAAAGATTCATTTAAATTGTAATTTCGTTTATCTAAGTTATAATTTATTATTATAGTCAATTAATTTAGTGGTGGAATATCCCTCATGAGTTAGAACAATGATGTTAATCTTTAGACAACTAGGTATAACAAGATATTTAAAATATTCTAATTATCTAAACTCGTCTTTTGGTCTATTAAGACATTTGTAAACAAAGGTTAGACATCGACTTAACCTTTCGGGATTTTGTCACCAACAATAAACCCTAGGTAAACTATCTTTGCAAAACTTACACATCTGTTCATTTATCCTTTCAATATTTTTTTAAAAAAAAATTCCACCCATTTGCCCACTTGTATGGATGTCATACAGGTGGGCCTTGTTGGATTCCGGACAGACAACTGAGAGGGGGGGGTGAATCAGTTGTCCAAAACTTGCTTTTAATTTAAACACTTAAATCCTCTTTGTTATGTAATAGCATATCAATTAATCATTCATGAAAGCATAAAGCATAGACCCCAGAGCAGATACACATCAACACATGAGACACCAAGATTTTGACATGGAAAACCCGATCAAGGATAAAACCACGGGATGATTAACCCAAGGATTATTCTCTGTTAGAAGAATAAGAAAGAATAGATGGCACATGCCAATTAGGGCTCACTGCCCGAGCACACTGCTCACAAGAGGCACACTGCCTACAAGAGACACACTGTCTACAAAGTAACAAGTATTACAAACTTGAACTGAAGATTGACATCTTTACCATGCCTGGATCAGTTCCATTTAAGCCCAAAAACTCCTGCTCTGCCTTTCGCACTTCTCTTCGCTACACCACGCTTATCCACTCCAAGACACACTTCAAAATGAATTCACAAACCTTTATTTATACAAGGCATCAACTTAAGAACAATCATCCAAGTCGACAAACACCTACAAGATCATTCGCAAGACGTGTAACACATCTGGTCGGCCAGTCTCAAGAAGAACACCAATACCCGGTGGTAATTCTTCAAATGCAAACTCCAACTTCAATGCGGACCGCCAATAAGAATTGTACACGATCCAAAGATCACCAAAACCTTTCCTGAGTCACCAAGAACATCCGCACTTTATCAGCTTACTGGAATTCCTCTCTTCTTCATCCAGAACTTCAAGAACACAGTCTATCGCCACTGTCACACTGAGAAAGGTGCTTCCGGACCTCTAAACCATGAACAAATCTAGTTGTCACTTCACACGGACTTCTTCAACACTCTCTCCAATCCGCAGAATTAGATAATGCAATTTTGGAGCTCACCGGACCAATCTGTGACACTTTGTCACCACTGAACATCTCCGGAACCGGTTCTACTAGAGCGACCATAACTTTTTCATATCTTCATGCGGACCTCTGAAATCTTGACTGAAACATCTCAAGACTCACATCTAAAAACCCTTTAAACCGCATCCTCTAATATTCATCTTATCTTGGACTTTTACCTTAATGTCATCACTGTTCTTTACTGTTCCTGATTGAGGCTAATTTTCTCAATATCCTCAGCACACAGCTCATCCAATCTTTCTCATTAATGCAATATGAGTATGTTGACATCAATGACAACACTGGTTATCCTCATACTTGCAACAGGCCTGATACGGGCATGACAAATGAAGTGGAATATGAACCAAGTGAGTTTGGGTATCAGGGAGTAGAAGAACGTCCTGTGAGTGTGGACATAAACAAAAGAATCGACGAAGTAGCTTTTCCAAGCACACACTTGGATGAAGTCATTAGTTATTTCGGGCCAAGAGTACGATCGTTGAAGATTTATGATTACTAGAGGTTATATTCACTTTACACTAGCATGAGAGAGGGTATAGTCGATGACAACAACTTCGACCCTTGGGCAGATTGAGAAGATCAAAGTACTGAAGAGGACGAGTGGGACGAATGGATAAGGGAATGCAACAAAATATGAGACAAATATGAATTTTAATTGTCCAAGGAAGAAGTAATCCCACCACAAACAAGCTACCTAGCTGAAAGTACAATTATAATCGAACGCTCAGGCTACTATGAGGTAGTTCAAGAATATAAGGAAAGAAACTTACCAAAGGGGGCACCTCGAAGCACACAATTGCCAAGACCACGAATGTGGCAAGCGATATATAATCCAAGGAAATTGATAGTTGACGGGAAATCCTTAACATGGCTCCAAGAACCAGAAGGTTATAATTCATCAATGGAAGGAAATTACATAACGGAATGGAAGAGGTGAGTTATATCGATCAAAGTTTTAAATTAGAACAAATAGAAAGATGTTGTCCAATATGACTGTTTTACAGGGGCGAACACCACCTATTTTTTTCGCCACATCAAGAAAATTGAAAAACGAAGTAATGCAACATGGAGTATGACAACACATGACAATCGACAAACAAAACAAAGAACATTTAATAGATATGGTAAAAGAATAAGACGACAAGAAGATGAAGTAAATAAAAGACCCTGATGGGCTACGAGAACCTATTAAGACAAGTCGCTCAAACAACGAGACTGAAATTGACATACGGGAGTAATGAAATGCAAATGAAGACGAAGAAAAAGAAAATTGAGAAAAATTGTGGGAAAAAAGGAAATTTGAAGAGAAAAAGGAAAAACAAAGTAGGAAAAAACGGAATAAGTGAAGAAATATTTTATAAAAAAATTGAACAAAAAAAATGGAAAAATTTGAAGTCAAAAAGGGGGTTGTACGATTAGGTCGTACAACCCCACATTCATCAAACCACATCGTACAACTGGGTCATATGACCCCTCACCCCCACTGTGCGATTAAAATAAAAACTTGCTTGGACGTACGATTCAAACACGCTGCCTCAATTGACCAAGCTCAACCTATGCCTTGTAATCTCACTCGCCCTCCAAAAATTGCAATCGCCAGCTTTGGCCATACGACCTCTATGTACTCAACTCCATTATACCATACAACATTCACCCAACTACTTCCATTTACCCTAAGTTGTACATCGTACGACCTCTCTACAATCAACCCCTTCAACTGTACAACCCAGCCATTTTATTCTGTCGTGCAAATTCCTCCTGTCAACCTCACCTATCTCCAACCATACGACTCAAAAGCCAGGTAGCAATTGACAACTACTTGCAATCGTACAACTCAACCCTCTGAAAAATTCCCTGCAATTGACTTTTCTCACTTGCCTACACACCCTGCAACCAAGTCATATGACCTTGCAATTGCCTACAAATTACAATCGTCAATTTCCAATCAACTTGGCCGTTGTACACCTGTATCACTTTGCAAAACTCAACACAAGTCGTACGACTTGCAAGTATCTCTCAATCGTACGACTTCAATACACCTTCCTAAGCTCCTCTGTCGTACTAACCCTATCCTCATCGTACATATGGGGTATGAAATATTAAAAATCTTTGGCAATATCCTTCATTCTGGCAGTATTTAGAAAGTTGAACAGATAAAAAGATGTTTTTAGAGCTGGTCGTACTACTAACTGCAAAAAGACATGAGTTGGAGATGTCGTACAAGCAATCGTCCCTGTGATTTACTGTCATACACTTTCCGTCGTACACCATACAATTTATTGACATCGTACCACTTATCTTTGCACCACTAATTGTCCAACACAACATAGCCTGGAAATCAATTACAAATCGTTCTGAGTAAGGAAAAGAATTTTTTGCAATAGTCGGGACAGCAATAGTCGGGAGAAATTTAGCACTAGTCAGGAGAAGTTTTGCAATAGTCAGGAGAAATTTAGCAGTAGTTGGGAGAATTTTTGCAGTAGTTGGGAGAAGTTTTGCAATAGTCGAAACAGCAATAGACGAGAAGAAGTTTGGCAGCAATGGCGGCAAGAGAAATTACTGAGGAAACCCCAACACAAATCAGGCCGAAAATATTGAAAGACTCTGAAAAGAAGAAAAAGAAACCAGCACAGCCAGTCGCGAAAGAAAAACCACAGCGGAGAATGAGCTGGGAGAGCTTGACAGCAATGGAGAGCCACACATGATGTGTCTCAAGAATCCAGAAGATCACCCTTTGAAGGCGGCACTCACAGATTCCCAAGTCAACAAGGTAATCCAAGCCCCGTTTCTAATTTCCGAGATTTTGAACCATTTCTAAAAAATATGGTTGTACATTATAATAGATTGGAAAATGAAACCAAGGTCCAGTGTCTCGATACCACGGTTACAGTTAAATTTACACCTGAAGAATTTATCAGGGTTTTGGGTATTCCGAGTTGGGAGATTGGTGTAAGTAAACCTCCCCTAAAGATAACACAGCGGGATAAAGGAGCATATATCAAACAATTGTTAAACTAGACTTATCGAAGGAGGCACAAGCTAGAATATGGGGAAAAGGCAACAGAGAGTTAAGAAAAGATGATTTGGCCAATGATGAGCGACATTGTATCATGGACGTGATAAAAAGCAGGCTAATCGACGCTACTAGATCATCAGATATCGTAATTTGGATGGGAGAATACATGGTAGAGCTACGAGAAGGTACAGTGTACAACTGGGCAGTAGTCTTGGCCAACCGCATACAGGAGTTCGTGTCCATGAAACATAAGGCCTTCAATATGACGCAACATTTGATTGCACTATTCTTGGATGCAGTGCACAGGCAGGTAACCATCACTGCAAGATGGCCAATTTCAACCAGATGCCAATTATGATCCAGCATGGCCAACCATGTTCAGGTGGACGAAACTAGCTAAATCAATGGAACCCAAGACCTCTAGCAGGAAAAGGAAGGATCAGACAATGGAAATATCATCAAAGGAAGCAGACGAGGGGGATAGCCAAGAGGAGGAAGAGGAAGAGGATACCATTGAGGTGTCTTCCTCAAACTCTGCAACCCCGAAACTATCACAGGATACACTCTGCCAGAAATGGTCCAGTCTTCAACAGATGCCCAACCACCAACCATTGATGAGACACAATACCGCCAGATAGTGCTCTACATGACATCCCTACACCCACTACTCGCATGGGGTGGCCACCTGAGCATGAGGGTGAACATATGGATAGTTGGCTCAACACACTTGGATCTGCTGTCAGTGTGATCGAATTTCCTCCCTTAAGCCCCTCTTGGGAAATAGCAAAGCCTGAGAATCAGCCCAGCCAGCTAACCATCACTACACTTCCTACTATTGAGACACAGGGAGAAGGGGCAACCTAGCTAGAGCCAGACGGTCCCTAGGGAGATCGGGGACCCACAGTTATTCAATCCAGGAATGAGGGGAAGTCTCCAATAGTAGTGGCCTCATCCGCACAGTCGGAATCTACAAGTCAGAAGGACTCATCATCACATTCAGGACCTAGTAGTACGCAGGAGTTCACAATTTAGTGGTCCCGACCTGACCCTAAGAACCCACTAGGCACAATCTTGAGGTATGTCCAAGACCTCCAACCAATAGGGGACATCATTATTGAGGTTGCGACCCGAGGCATAGACAATACACATTCTTTGTTGGTCCTTAAGGAGGCTCGTCGTATTGAAAGATTTGTCATGAGGGACTGTGATGCAAAGTTCACACGAATTTTCACAGTGAAATGGTGGCCAGATACAGTTGACCCATAGACGGAAGCAACATGACAAACTCGTAGGATTGTTCCCTTCTTTGGAGGGGATAGCATATGTTAGCGGCGTTATATACCATTGAGTTGCATTTTCAGACACTATTATGTGAGACAGATTGAGCTTACAAAAAATGCGGGGATAGAGGCAAAAATTGAGGCTCACAAAATGTTGCAACACCTCAAAGAGACCATGAATGAGCAAACTACTCATTTTCAGCAGTAGTTGGCCCAACAGACCGAGTTGACAAAACTCGAGAAGGCCAAAGTAATAGCCAGGGAGTATGCTTTGGAATACCAGGCAAAAGAGTTGGCAACAAAAGAAAGAGAGTTGGTAGCAAAAGAAGAAGAATTGGCAACAAAGGAGCAAGACCTTGCTGATCTCCATAGTGCTCATGAAAAGACCAAGACACAATTGGAGGTCGTCCAAATGGTCAAAGTGGCTCGAGAGCGAGAGCTTAAGGTCATTACTTCAAGCAGCGTATCGAGGAGGTTTACCGACTGCGCAACTTGGTTTCTCAACAACATACATCAGCTCCATCAGTGTACACACCACCAGGGACATTCCCTCCCCCTCCACCTACTTCTCAGTAGAGTTATTTTATGGGTTTTTGTAGTCCTAGTCATTTGGAAGACAGGCTAAAAGTTTTGGGGGGATGATGTAAACATGCATTTTGAATAAGTATATTGTATTTATTTGGGGTTGGTTGTGTCGATGAGGTTAGTTATCCTCCCGACAGTTGTGGTTAGTTGTAGTCAGTTGTCGGCAGTTGGCATTACCGACCAATTGCCGACTACCTTTATATGCCTTGTATGTCATTGTAATTGGGACTACAATTCTTCTGATTTCCTTGTCACATTGTATGAGAGCATATTTTGCATATGACATACATACCGGTTTCGTTATGAATAGATAATGAGTAGAGTGTGATGATGTTATATTTCATTTCCATGCATATTTTGTTTACTGTGTGAATTCCAATTCTGATCTATTAGGCAGAAAACATCCAGCAGCCAGATGGGATGTAGAGCCAAAGGAGCCAGCACAGATTGATGATGATGCTACATAGATGTTGTGATGTTCACAACACGCCCCATTTTGCTCCTTAGCAAAATGAGGACCCCTGTTGTTGCTTTGCTTTTTTGGTTCTGCTAGTGGTGTTCTGTTTGGTGGTAAGGGGAAAGGGGAGTCAAATTTGCAAACCTTGTTAAAAATAGAGAATAATGCGTTTTCAGTACCAATGCATGATATGGTTGGATTCCTTGCGAAAAATGGGCTAGGGTTGCTTTTTGAACCATTTTAAAATTCGTCATATTTTGCAAGTTATGATCATTTTGGTAAAATGTACAATCAGGTTTTGCATGAGAGGGTGTCAGTTGTGTCTTTTGCCTTGTTGGCATCTGGTTAAAATTTTGAAATATGCATGCTTAGTGGATTTCAGGTTAAAGGGAATTTTGTCTGGGTTCCACTCCGTATCTCACAATTGTCTATTTAACAGGGAAATGCAGGTGCACTTAAAATGACAAACCCAAGCGGTTATTTTACAAAGTTAATACATTTGGTATTGGGCATAAAGAAATATTTCATGCAGGCCTTATAACATTACAACGAAATATGTGTTATGCGGGTGCAATGGTGTCGCCATCGGCATAACAGTTGCCATCGGCAGAGTTTGGAAATGTTCCACCGAAGTGTAGACTCTCACCGATGGCCTTTTGCCATCGGTGAGACACATACCATCGGCATGGTTTAGAAGGGTTGTGCCAAGGCCGTGTCTCTCCCCGATGGTAGTCCCATCGGTATAACTTAAGTCTTCAGTGGTATCTTGAAAAGTCACGCCGAAGGGGATGTCTCTCACCGATGAGCGAGTCATCGGTATAGAATGCATCGTCGGCCGAGTTGGGTTATGTCTTACCGATGGGGGTCTCACGCCGATAGAACATAAGAGGGGCGATATCGGCAACACTTACGCCGATAAAGGGTCATCGCTAAAAGCAATGAACATCGGCCCATCCTTTTTAACCTTCACCGATGAGGGTCACTCGCCGATGAGAAAGAAAACAAGCCGATAAGGCTATATCGGTAGGACTCACGCCGATACAACATCATCGGTATACCAATAGCGATCGGGGCAACATTTTTTTGACTCACCGATGGGCGATGTCAGCCCAATAGGAAGAAAATACAAGCCACTAGGGCTACTTCGGCGAAAGTCACGCCAATGGAAGGAAATAAAAGGACATCGGCCAAACAACAGTGATCGACAGAGAAGTTTTTACTTGCGCCGATAATGTGTATCATGCCGATGGGAGGATGAAGAGTGATCGATATGACATTAGCAATCGGGGCGAGACATTTGGGGCTCGCCGATGATGTTCATCACGCCGATAGGAATAAAACGCGGGCCAAAAGGCTATTTCGGTGGAGGTTATGCCGATAATAGACATCGGCCAAACAACAGTGATCGACGGAGAAGTTTTTTTTTTTTTCACGCCGAAGTAAGGGTTACGCCGATAAGTGGGAAAAGGACTTGGCCGAATAAAATGAGATCGACATAACAATAGTGATCGACAGAGGAGGTTTGTGACACGCCGATGGGCAATATCAGCCCGATGAACAGAAGAAAGAGACAAAAGGCCATCGGCCAATCTCCTTTTGGGCTCGCCGATGGCGATTATCATGCCGATGGGCAGGAAAAGGAAAGCGATGGGAATTTTAAAGAACATTTTGGGCGTCTGTATGTATTTTGAGCGCGTTTTGAGAGTTTTTTGGGCCCGATTTCCACTTTTGGCACAATCACGCCTCGATTCATCAGATATTTTAGTTTCCTGCTGTTCATTCATTGAAATGTGATACTTATTGCTTGTCTTGTTTTGCAGGCTTGCAATTGAGGAAGTAGCTGGAACTTGATGGCAGTGACATCATGGAAGAAGAAGAAAATCCGATCTTAGGAGCAAGAAGGAAGGATGAAGTGTAAAGAAGTCAAAGGCCGTTCAAGTAAAGGACAAGGTTGCAGCTGAGAACATTACTGCAGCAGACAAACAGAAGTTACTACTGAGTTGCCAGATCTTCTCAAAAGGGGCAATATTTTGCCCAGATTTGACACTGCTCAGAGGTATTTTGGGAAACTGGTTCACCTGCATTTACTGTTGTAACAAGGGGTTTGAACCAGGGGTTTAGTTAGGGTTTTGAGCTGTATTGAGGACAATCAGAAAGTCTATATATTGTGCCTTAATACATTGTAATACTTTACAACAGGGATTTTACACACAGGGGCTATAACAGGAATTTTAGGAACACACAGTTTTTTAGCAGTTTAGTATAGAGTTTAGGAGTAGAAGAAGGAGGTCCCCTGTTGTCTACAGTAAGGAGTGCGTGGAATGTTTGGCTTCCTTCCTGTATCTGTAAAGCTTGTAAGTTCTCTGTAATTTGATCAATGAAACTAAGAGTCATTCCAACATTGTAAATCATGTATGACTGTTTGTTTCTAATACAATAGAATCTGGAGTTCTGCATCTATCTTCTGAGTGTTCTCCTGCTCTTCTTTGTGTTTTGAAATATTTTCCTTGAGAGCTTGCAATTTTAAATGTATGTTTGTGAAAATGCTCAGAACTTGCATTTAAGGTTTTAACTGTGGATTTGATCAAATTGCTGTATGATTTATATAGTGCATAACAGAACAATTAGATCCTTCGGTAGAGTAAATGAGGTTTAGATTAGATCTTTCTAACTTTTCCCAACCCATCTAAAATATTTAGCTAAAAACGTAGAAATTTGAAGGAAATTTGTCTCATATTTCAAGAAACATGAACAACAGAGTTAAAAGTAGACGAGTTTTCATAAATATATAAAGAGGAACGCTGCAATAACCCAGAAAACTCATTCACAGCTTATAACATAGTAATATTTGTATGCAAAAGGAATAGACAACTTGATGTATTCATGATCTTTTTGCATAGTTTGAGTCCAGTAAACCACAAAGAAACCCTAAATTACGTAAGGCCCCTTGAACATTACAGCTTCACATTGACCAACTGAATTTGACCAACAGTACCATTGTAGACTTGGGATAAAGTGAATCTTAAATGATTCCTTCTTATCTTTCAAGTATAGTTTCAGTTCATTATATGTGAATTTTAACTTATTGTTATGATTGCATCAAAACAATCACCAACAATAGATAGGGCTGGTTGGTATTGGTTTGGAGGAGCTTGAGCATGTGGAGTCCAACAATTCTAGTGATGAGTTTGGTGAGAACTTTGGGGATGATTAGAGGCATCAGGCCATTAGCCATTGAGTCATTAGTATTTACTATTTTGATTTTGAACATTGTTAATTGTAATCATGAATCATCATTATGAAATTTTGAAAATTCCGAATTCAATATTTTCATTTTCATTTTCAATGTTCAATGTTCAATATTCATTGGTTCAATGGTTCAAACTTCATTGTTAAAAACTTAAATGTTAATTGTTAATGTTCAATGCAATATACTTATTCCTTATACATCTTTTTATAACTAATTTTTCAAGTACTATATGTATTTGCATCGCTCCACTGCTATCGTCCCCAAACTTAGGCCCCCCGTCCCCACGTCCCCGAAACTCGTCCCCCATCCCCCTGTCAGGAAACTCCGTGGAACTATGCTAAATACACAAGGTGGTAAGTTAATGTATCACTTCAAAAGTTGGCTCAGCTATAGAAAGAACCCCTGTTCCCCCCCATTGCTTGCAATGAATTTCTAATATATGGAAGAAGGTGACTCATCACTCTCAAAATATCTCTCCATGAATTTCCCAAAGAAATTATTGAAACAACACAATCTCTAAAAATCTTTTGCGCTCATTAATTCCTTTGTTGTGAGTGATTCTTTCACAAATTTGGGGCACCACAGTAATTTTTCATCATTTGGGAATAATGGTCGCAATCTTCATTACGTGAGGTGATTAATCTGGATTTTATCATTTAAATATCAATGCTTTACATGAGCAGATATTCACAATGCTATTGACAATACAAGAGATCTTCTCTTATTTATTTGTCTCATTTGAGCTAGCAATGGGACCCATGTCGTTCTCTTTTATAGAGCCCGAATCAATGCTTTACATGAGCAAATATTCCCAATGCTATTGACAATACAAGAGATCTCTTATTTATTTGTCTCCTTTTAGATAGCAATGGGACCCATACTCGTTCTCTTTTATAGAGCCCTATTAACCGTAGGATGAAAATAGTGAGTTGATAAATTTGACAGTTGGCAAGAGAGTTGGATGCCAATTCCCAACTTTTCTTTGGAAATGCCCACGATGGTGCCACATAGCTCTTGTCTTTTCTTTGGATTCACACGGGACCCACCTCAAAGGGCCTCACCTCTTTAGTTCTTCTACAGATGATTCCAATGTTGAGATGTACCAATAGCGCGGTTTCCATACTACTTTTCCTTCTTTGCACATTGCGAACCCCGCGAACCGTAGAATGAGATTGCTTAGGCTGGCTGATTGAACGGTGTAGGAGAAAGGGCGGAACCGAAGCCAGCGTCTTAGGTGCCACCCGCAAAATAGAGAACTATTGATATATCAAAAGAAACTTACAATAATTCAAAAGGAAAATGCAAGAAAATTAAGCATTAATAAACTTATTAGATGACTTGTAGCATAGTTTCAAAAAATGAAAGGCTGAAATACATATATTAGCCACCTGTAGTCAAAAATCCACTCCAAGTACTAGGTGCATTTGTCAACATGAATGGCATGACCAGCCACTCATACAACCCATCCTTAGTCTTGAAAGCAATTTTCCATTCAAATTTGATGATATCCACTCTTCAAATATTTTTTTGTAAAGTACCTTGTGCCACTCAAACAGTCCATCAAGTCACCCATTTGTGGTAGTGGAAATTGATATTTTATTGTGATCTTGTTTATGGCTCGAGAATCAGTTCACATTCTTCATTCTCCATCCTTCTTTGATGCTAGTACTACTCGTACAACACAAGGACTCGGGCTCTCTCTGATCAATCCTTCGTCCAATACTTCTTGGACTTGTCTTTTTACATCTTCATTCTCTATAGGTGTCATCTTATACACAACTTTGTTTGGTAGACTTGGTCCAGCGATCAAATCCATATGGTGACTTATGCTTCTGAATAGTGGTAACCCTTCTGGCAACTCGTGACATAATTTCACCATATTCTTCAAGCAACTTCTACACTTCTGATGGAACCTCTTCTTCTTTGCTTGTTTTTACTTTTGTAATTTTAGGAACAATTGCAAAACACATTCTATTTTCTTTTATTTCATTTAAAAATTGTTTTCCAAAAATAAAGCATACCTTTGGATTGTTGTCCACTTCTTCTCCTCTATCCTTAAATGGGTTCATTGTGTACACCTTTCTGTCATTGATGATGGTATAGATGTTCTTCTCACAATCATGAATAGCCTTCCTATCAAATTGCCAAGGTCTTCCAAGAAAAACATGGCAAGTATCCATAGACATGATGTCACAAAATTTCATCTTAATATGCTCCAATATGAAATCAACTAAACATTGCTCATTTACCAAAAGCTAGTCTTCTTTTTGCAGCCATGATACCTTGTATAGTCTTGGATGTTTGATTCTTTTCATCTTTAGCTTCACCATTTGACTAGATACCGAGGTATCTGTTCTTCCACTATCAATCGCAACTTTGCAACACTTATCCTTGGACCTACAAATAGTCCGGAAAAGACTCCTTGTGTTGCTTCATGTTCTTTTTTTGATTTCAACAACACCCTCTTCATCATGAGGGCCTCTCCTTGTTCAGGTTCAACTGTATGTCAAGATGGTGCTTCATACTCTATGTTGGCATCAACAACACAATTTCTTCTATAATCTTGTCATTCTTGTGGACACTCTTAGGCCTTGTGGCCTTTTTCACCACACCGATAACAAGTGAAACTCCTACCTCTTCCTCTTCCAAAATTTTCTCTTCCTTTGAAGGTGTTTCCTCTCCCTCTAGCATCTTGAGTATAATTTTCATTACAAGAAGTATTAGACCCATTCACCAATTTGCAGTCTTTTGTCTTCACCAAATTGTCATTTTCCTCTAGAAGATCTTCCTCTTCCTCTAGAGTTGTTCTGTTGCTTCCTAGCCAATTTCTATTCAACTCTCAAGGCATATCGGTAGGCTTCTTCTGCTGATCTTACTCGGAATAATGCTAAACTCATATTAGACCACAAAACGAAGTCCATTAATATGTCTCGCAACTTTTTCCTCATCATCTTCAATATGACCAACTCAAATGTTAAGCTAGTAAAATTCTTCGGTGTAATCTTCGACACTTAATTCCTTTTGCTTTAGATTCCGCAACTACTTCAACAAATTGAGACGATAATCAACGAGTAAAAACTTTGATTTCAACTTTACTACCATCTGATCCCATGTTTGAATCTTCTCCTTTCCCTTCCTTTGTTGATCCATTTGCACATAATCCCACCAAAGAGATGCATGACCCTTCAGCTTGGTACTTGCCAACTTCACCCTCTTCGGGTCTTCTACAAATTCAAACTCAAAAGTATTTTTCCATCTCAGAAATCCAATCTATCAATTCTTCTAAATTTGAACTTCCACTGTAGCATGGAGTCTCTATCTGTGGTTGATTTCCAATAAGTGGCACGGCCCTTAGGAAGGGTTCATTCATATATTCTCCTCCTAGTTCTTCTATTGCTTCTTCATCTTCACTTTCACTCACGTTATCTATCAATACACCTCTCCTTTGTGTTGTTCCCAAGGCTTCCAACTTTACCATAATTACTCTTAGTGTCTCTACTAACCTAGTGTCATTATGATCCATCTCTGCCTCTTAACCCTCTGCAATTACAAGAAACTCTTCAAAGTTCTTCACAGTAACCCAGATCTTCTCCTTGCTCTAATACCAAATGATGCAGTCAAGGTTCAGTGCCTAGTGAAAGGCAGCCTGAAGCTTGCTGCCAACAGTCGACAACAACAGTAGCTTGTGACAACATAAATAATCAGCATGATAGAAATTCAAACATCTATTTAATCCTAATACATAGCTGAGAGTAACTTACAAAATACTAAAAAATAACCCACTATTCTTCAAAATTTAAAAGTTTCAAACTTATTGATAGCTCATAAAGTACCAACAATACCCATATGTCATTGCAAATCCTGAAAGAAACACCAACAAAAATACTAGATTCTCACGTCCACCTCAGATCAGTCTGCAACTACTAATTTTCCTTTCATCTGATACAGCACAACAAGAAGTAAATTAAAACTATTCTTTCTCCACACCCCAGACTGAGTCTTCAGCAAGAGGTAAGGGTCCAATTTATAACTACAAGCAGTGGTCATCTTATCTAATTTTAGGTGATAGCTGCCCATAATCAAAAGCAGGAGCTGCCACCCAAAATGGGCAAGCAGCTGCCCGAATCTTCATAACACTCAGCCGCCTCTGCTGTGCCAGAAATTAAATTAGCAGCTGCCTAAAGAATGATGCTGACAGCTAACCGTGAATAGAAAAAGATAAGATTGTGAGACTGCCGCAAGATATGGGAGGAATAAGTGCGCCCAGAAACTGTTACTAGCTATTATTTTGAACTTGAAGTGCCAACCAAAGAATAACAGTTACAGCTGCGTCCAGATTTTAGGAGAATACGGTTTAACTTGCCCTCATGTCCAGCACAAGACAGAAAACTCAGCTATGCCAAGCAGCAACAAAAGAAGAATAACCTGCAAACACAGAAAAGAATCCAAAATACGAGGAAGAAAATGTGCAGGATTGCAAGAGACCTCAGATGCTCCTGCATCATCCCACTCTCATCTGCCGCAGGGAAATTTGATTTGTATGACTCAAGTTAATGAATTATCATGGATCATTCAATTCTGTATCGAGCATTATGCAGACTTGTTGGATTGATTTCTGCTCCTAAGAAATTGTGCATTGACTTTGGACTTCTTGTGGATATTCAGAACATTGTACCTGAATATAACATTTTAAGATATTTTAGAGGGTCATTTTGGCTTTTGAGCTGTCCCAGTTGATGGTGCCTAGAGACCAAGGATGAGATACCAGATATGTGATCATTTCATTGACAGGTCACAAAATCTTAGGTTATTCAAGGTTTGATGATGTTCAAAAGAGTGACTAATACATCGTTTTGGTTCAGGATTGTGGATCACAGCTTGGGTAGATAACAATACTCGTAGCTGGTTCATCTGATTTCAGGGGGTTTTTCCTAAAAGCAATTCTTTATGTGTCAGCAAGAATTTTCAAATATCAGAGTCATTTACCCTAGGACCTAGAGACCATCATAAGGATGTTTCTTCATCAGCTTATAGCCGATTCATCTAATTTCGGGGCATTTTTCCTACAAGCTGTTTTTTACATGTCAGCATGACTTGTCAAATATTGGAGTCCTTGATCCTAGGACCTAGAGAGCATCGCGAGGATGGTTCTTCATCAGCTTGACATTCTGATGTGTCAAAACTTTGCACATGGAGGCAACTTAGCCTAAATTTAGATACTCATGGCAGAGACAAGATGAGACATCCTAAGTTTGCTAAATCGGAATTGGGTACTGTTGCAAATATGTGTCTAAGTGGTGTTGTCATTGATGTCAACATATTCTTGTTGCCATTAGTGTCAATTGTATCCTATTTTGTTGTCTGTGTAGAAGACCGAATTGTTGAGGATATTGAAAAAATTAATAACAATCAATGCATGCAGATCATGTGGACATGTAGAGGATTGTCAGAGGTTGCTCCAATTAAGATTTGAGAAGTCCGCATGAAGCTCTGAAGGAGTTATGGCCATCTGAGTAGAACCGGTTCTTGCAATAATCAGGAAAGACAGAGTGACAGGAAAGAGGTCCCGATTGCTCCAGTAATATAAGATTATGATCTGCGGATCTGAAGGCATGTTTGGGAAGTCAATGTGTATCATCAACTCCAATGGTATGTGGTTTGGAGGTCCGCAAGCTATCCTTCCAATCTGACAGTCATGGCAGAGTGTGTTCTTGAGGTTCCGGAGGAAGATTCAAATGTCTCTGATAATATGGTTTAGAGTGAATGTTATTGTTGATTCCAATGTGTTTGTAGAGGCCTCTGGATCGTGTAGCTACTATGTTGGAGGTCCGCATTGAAGTTTGAGCTTGTTGATTTAAGATTTCTTCTTGAGGTTAATATTCTTCCCAGTCTTGGCCGACAGGATGTTCCTAGCCTGTTGCGGATGCCTTAAAACACATTTCTATGAAGGGTGAAGTGGTTGTAGAAGCAAATTCAAGTCTCAATTGTATTTGGCTGACAGTGTGATGATCCGTGTCAAGTTTAGCCGACTTTGTTGATCATTCCAAGGTTGATGACGTATATAAATACTTGTTGAATAAGTATCAAAATTATCCTTGTGCAAAACAGATAAAATCCGAAGGAAGGATCAGGAGCAAAGCAGAGAAGAAAAGGAACGAGAGCAGTGTAGAGTGTGAAGAAGAGTTTGAGGCAAAGCAAAAGTTCTTGAGCATTCATTGAAACTGAATCAGGTATGAAGTAGATGCTAATTCTCAGTTAATTCTTTCTAAATAAATTTTGTAGGCAGTGAGCCTCTCCTTTTGAGCAGTGAACTCTGGGCAGTGCGCTCGAAGGCATGTGCCTTCTATTTTTCTAAGTACTTTTAACAAGGTACGCATTTTGTGGGTTAACCCCCACCGTGGTTTTTCCCTTAACCGGGTTTCCACGTCAAAATCTTGGTGTCAAATGTGTTGATTATGTTTTTGCTCTTATGCTGTTGATTCATGCTTAAATGTTTGCATTACTAATCTGATAGTAAGATAACAAAGAAGGTTAAAGGCAAAAAAGTTTTTAAGTGACAACTGATTCACCCCCCCCCCCCTCTCAGTTGTCTAGTTCCAACAAGTACATGGGTATGGTATGCCAACACAACTAAAGAAATTTGCAGGGCTGGGTACGTTCATACAAAAAATTATAAAAGTCATAAATATATACATCTTAGCAACCTAAAAACAGGAATTAAGTTCAAAATACCATAATAATCTAATCTAATTATATTTTAATAATACTTGATAAAATTATACTAGGTGGTTGTACATTGATTAATAATATTTAAAAAATATATAAAAATTAATTTAAATATAAGACATATAAATGAAATTATATAAATTTTATAAAACATAAAATAGAAAAGTAAAATTATTTAATAAAAGTTTCTAATTTAAATATAAAAATAAAACAAAATCATGAATTTTGAAAACATAAACTAGAGAAGCGAAACAAAACATAAAAGATAAAAACAATCATATAATTTTTTGAAACACAAAATAGAAACCTTAAACCTAAAGCAAAAAACCAAAACATTTATAGACATCATCAACCACTGCTGCCACCACACATGATGAAATTCACCTACAAGATTCATTTGTGTTTGTTTTTGCATACAATGCGATTCAAGCCGAAGAAGACGTGGATGCAACGGGTATTTGAACAATGGAAAAAACTTCATAGGAAACCGATTCACAAGGGCATAAGCATAAGGATGGCAATGTTACCTGTGAAAGAGAACTGAAATCTTTCGAATCACAAACCTGGCACACAGAAATCATTCAACAATGGCCGCTGGTAGCGGAATGAAATAGCACGAAAGATATTTTCAGCGATTCTCTAAATTTTTCTTTCGAAAAAACATTCAGGACAAATTTTATGACATTTTGTAATGAATTTTAGGGTTTTTAAAACCTGGAAATGCCTCAACCAAGTTGGAATTGCCCGGGTATGCTCATTGATAACTCCAAAAAAGTACCCTAGACAATTCCACAGTTATTTCATACCCAAATCTGATTCCGATACAGATCGTACTAAGTACATAGGGTTTCTCTGCAGATTCGGTAACATAGGAGATATCCATATTGAGAAAGATTTTCTAGATTCTCGTAGCAAAGATGGCACAAGTTATCCACATTTCGAGAGCTTTTTGGATAGTTATGGCAAAGACAATATCAGATATCTACATTTGCAAAGGGACTTAGGAACTCATGGGTGGACCAATGTATGTTTTCTATATCTGTGATATTGAGCATATTTGGCATACATAGTTCACCTTTGCTGTGCACAAAATAGGATCATTGGAGATACAAGTGGACACAGTAGAGCCAGTTTATTGAGAATCATATAGAGATTTGTGGCATAAATAGTTTTGAACCTCGTACATGCATCATTTGAGTTGCATAGAACTAGTTCAGTGGACTTTGGATCACAAGGGGGTATAGGAATTTGATCCAATGAAAGGGGAAAGTAACCCCCCATGTGGTTCTGGCAATTGTAAATTTGTTCTATTATAAAATACTTTTACATCAACAAGTTAGTGAATTGCTATTGCCTAGTGTCCATTTTAGTCTATCCTTTTCGTGTTGATTTTATTAAGATAATATTTAGTTATTCCTTTTAGATAATGGTCAATCTTAGCTTTATCTTAGCTTTTATTCTAAGTGTAGTCTATTCCTTTCTTTTCTACTTTCTTCGTTGTTGTATTTCTGCTTTAGTCTATTTTTAGACCTTCTAGTCTCTATATATTGAGCTTTTGCTCTCTTTGTAAGATATCTTATTCTGTAATACATTATTCAGTTTTTTCATTATGTAAGCCCAGGTCAAGGGCTCTTTGTGCTTTTTTCGTTTTTTGTGCGGGTGTTCTGTTTTAAATAGGCGTTTTGCCTTTCACCCGTGTTTTGCAAGGATTTACATCGGTGTTCCTTATTCAATTTTGGCAGACATGGTTCTTTGGTTCTATGGGCGTCATCTGTTAAGAACCATGATTTGTTTCTCCTTTGGGCGGGCTTAACCATCGCGATTTCTTTTCTTTCATGCTTCTGCCCCACGTTCTAGCTTTTGCATGGACGATTATTCCCTCTGAAGGTTGTGTGGGGCCCTTTGAAGTCGTCCCGAGTATGTCTTTAGAAGACGTTATTTTGTGATGCGATTCCATTCCGTTCTTTTTTTTGGCGATTTCGAGTTTTTTGAAGATCGTGATTTTGTTTGGCGAGACTTTTGTGCCAGTCGCATTTTTTTCATTGCCATTTTTGTGATTGCACCGTGTTTTTGCTAAATCGCGTTTTTGGTGGGATTGTTTCTTTTAAGCAACGTTTTCAACCAAATGTCTGAGACGCGTTTTTTTTTTTTCAGTCACCATTTGATCATCATTGTTCCTTGACGGCCTTTTTTGGTCACGTTTCTTGATGCAAGGCATGTCTTTTGGGTCACAGATTCCTATGCTGTCATTTTGGGCGCTATTCCAGCTCGCGATTTCATGAGAAATCGTGAGTTCAAGTCAGGGAAGACTCTTTTGTAATCGCAACTCTTATTGACGAATTTTGATCGTGATTTCATGGGTGTTTTGAAAACGCCGGCAAGTTTCTTTCTTCGGCAGCTGCTATCTGTGGCTTCTTCGGGTTGGGCTTATGATCACTGTGATTAGTGTTGTGGTCTCTTGACCTTTTATCACGCTACCTAGGTTCCTTTTCTCCTGCAATCTTTGTTGAAGTGCTGAGGTTTGATCTTATGGAAGTGCCCAGCACCTTCTATATGTGGGCACCCTGTTTGTCGACTACCGTCTACAATAGAGGCATCAACTTCATCACTGTTTTGTATTCTGGTCACCTTTGTGTGATTCGGTGGTGTCTGTTTGGGTATCCATTTATCGTGGTTTCTGATCCTTGGTCTGTATCTATTTGCTTACTGCTTTTGCGACAGTTCATGGTCTTAGCACAATCCCCAGCACTCCGATTTTTGGCAGACGGCCACATTTATCAGCCATGCAAAGTTCGTTTTACCTCAAAATCCGCGTTCAAATGTTCTGAGCTCATGCCTTCCGTATTCTCGAGATCAGTATCTTGAAATCCGTGTTTGGATTTATCTTGAGAATCGTGCCTCTGTATCTGTGTTTCAAACTTATTTCATGTTTTCGAAATCTGTGCTTCGTAACCCGTGCAAGGGTTCTGTTTAGCATCTATGCCGTCTATCTACTTCAATATTTGTGCCCTCTGCTTATAATCTATTTTTTATGCCTTCGAAAAACGTGAAGTATGGCATCTTTTTGGAAAGCAGTCAGAAGTTCAATGGCAGAAAATTTTTTAATCGTTGGTATTTATCTACAGGATCTCGTCAGAGTTAGGTCCCTGTTCCGTAGCCCTTTGAATGGGGTTCTGTTTTTTGGTTTCGGCAGCTTCCTTGTTTGGCAATGTTTTTGCCCAGTCGCTATTTCTGGAGAGTTTAATCTGCCTTTTTGTCGTGGTTCGCAGCTTTAAGGGCTTCTTTGATCTACACCTACAGTGCTTACCCCCTTCTAGTCACCAGCGGGATCAATGGTCAGCATTTGTGTTTGGCAGACGGTTATTCTGCTTCTTCGAATTCCTTGGGATTTCTGTTTCGACACCCATACTTGGGTTCTGTTTTCTGTTATGCCATCCATCTGTCTCGAAAGACAGTCTGTTTTGGGAGGGCATCTTGGTTTAGTTAGTGGATTGACCATTAAGGGGGGGTATTAAGATAATATTTAGTTATTCCTTATAGATAATCCTCAATCTCAGCTTTATCTTAGCTTTTATTCTAAGTTTAGTCTATTCCTTTCTTTTCTGCTTTCTTCGTTGTTGTCTGTCTGCTTTTGTCTATTTTTAGACCTTCTAGTCTCTGTATATTGAGCTTTCACTCTCTTTGTAAGAAATCTTATTCTGTAATACATTATTCAGTTTTTTCATTATGTAACAGATTTGAGCATCACAAAAAACCATGAGCACACTACTAGAGGTTTGGCTCAAACCAAAATGGAAAGGGCCCATTCCCCCAATGGATGCCAGTAGTATTGACAATTTTCAAAAGCAAATGCAGAACAATATCAAACAGGTGGGATCAACAAACCTAAATACCTCTTTCAGTTTAGAAACTTGAGTAAAATGCCGCCCATAAGATGTATAACGATTCCCATGTAGAAATGGTGACAGATAAACATTCAATTTGTTCTGCACAATTACAAAATACAATTAACATTGTCTCCACATGACCTCATAGCTCAAAGAAAATCATTAAAACATAAAAATTGCGATATTTTAGAGTAAACTATAACATAAAACACCCCATAAAAACCATAAGAATCATTACAAAATTAACCAGACCATATCTACCCTCCCATGAGAGAGAAGTAAGATTTCTCAAGATAGCAACCAAAATTTGGTAGCAATAAATAAGCTTTAGCACATGAATACTCTGAGTTAGTAGCCCAAATCTAACCTTCCATTTTCTCATTTGGTTGAGTATATCTGGTCCGCAAACAGCTTTAGCATCATCATGATTGCCACCTTCTTCAAGTTTTTTTAAAGCTGTGCGAACAGCCTGTATAAATCTGGAAGCTTAATTTGATATAAATTGTAAAAGGCAATTCAGTGTCAAATTTAGATTAATCAACGAGATAATAGAAGCCTACATGACTATAATTTTACTCTATCAGAAGTGCAAGCAAACATACCTCAACAGCCCCCTCTACCTTTCCTTGAGTTATAGATTTATCAAGATTCCCGGAATACCTCCTATATGTTGAAGGCACTTGATGTTTTGCACATACATCACTTAGACTTATTCCAGCAGTTGATCTCTCAACAATATCCATGACTCTGTGTGATGAAACACAATCTCGCTAACCACACCACCGTGAACAATCATTTGCTCAAATGCACTAATATCTCTAAGAAAGATAAAACCTACAAACACTCACATAATTTTGATGTCATTTGCTGTAAAAGTTGGTAGAATAATGGTAGATTTCTTCTGAGCTTCTGTAAAAGATGTTTTGTTGACTGTTTCACTCTTATTCAGCTCCAGATATTTTGGTTTGCTCTCTTTTTGAACCAGAGTCTTTTTTATCTCCAACATAGATTGTTTATCCTCCTTCCTCACTAAAGATGGCATCTCTGTCTCCTTGTTTACCTTTTTAGGTAATCCGTAAGTACTGCAAACCTTCAGAAGTGCAGTTCCCCGGCCACTCAATTTGCTGTTTTCCTTTTTAACAGATGCTTTTGGAGATACTTTTTCTTTGATAAACTGTGGGGAGAATTTTTCTTTGGTTGATTTGATGGAGAATTTTTCTTTAGCAGAATCCAGGGACTTCATCTTTTTTCCCACAGTCTTTCCCACACCAGATTCAGGTGAAATAACATGAATTAGTTTAAAAGTCTTATAAGCAGAAGGCGCCTCTGGAAATGTGATGTGATTCCTTCTTGGTGTTAATAATTCTGGATCAATTTTATGTTTCCTGTTGCAAAACGTGAATGTTCCATTAGCTAGTTTAGAACAAGTAAATCATCTCAAAGAGCAAGAAGACCCATATAAAGTAGATCAATATGTATGTCTCCAATGTAAAGGTGAATTGCTTGCCTGCAGTATATGAGAATTCTATTTGGGATGAGGTCATCCCAGGCTCGTTGCAGTTCATCATCTGTCTCTTCAAAAATAATAGATCTGACTTGATGCAAGCAGACAATCTTATCATATAATTTACCATTTAATGGTTTGATCTGTCTAGGCACTCAAAAAGAGAGAAAACAAAAAACAGAGAACAGTAACAACCTACTTTGGCAAACATTTCCTATGATACGCAACAGGACAACGTCTGCAAATTGCAAATTGCATATCTTCATCTTCCTTCTGCTCTGTCTTCTTGCAAACACAACACCTATGCACAGGACATGTAAATTGCAGTCCATCAGCAATTTTCTTTTCAAGCTCTTCTGCCTCAACGCCTGAGGCAATGAGTTTTGATACACATGACGGATGGTAGAAGCGACCACAAGTTGCAGACACGCAACAGAAGGCCTGAAAAGAATAAAACAGCATAAGGATTTGCTCGGTTAGGAATCATAAGGACCAAGGATTATCTTACTCCTAAAATGGACTTGTCTAAGAAAGGAACAAGGTAATACCATAGAAGACAACCAATTAAAATACAGCATACCTCTGCTTTTAAAGACTTGTCAGATGAGCCCAACTTTCCACAGCTAAAACACTGATGCTGCTTATACTTACAGTTAGGGCAGTAATAGTTTTGTATATCCTGCAGCGCAAAGTTGAAGAATCATGGAAAAATCAATATTATAAGACAGAAATGTGTCGAAAAACACATTCTATACAAAATAAAAGATAGCATATTTAAGTGAGTTACCCTTATTTGGGCCTTTGATAATCCTAATGATCTACAACTTGAATCTTCACCTGCTTCCCTATTTGGATGAAAAGACCTCATGCAAGGACCCTCACAACTAGATAATACAAAACCAGAACCCCAATAAGAATGGTCAGAGAAACATCAAATATTGTCAAATACTCCTAAAACAATAAAGGAAACAATGTTAGAGGACCCCTTCCATTCTCCACAATTGTGTTTGCAGACCATAAGAAGAAAATTATCTCCAATTCATTTGTAAAATGTAACCATGTCTGCACATAGATGTGCTTCTGTTTGTGAAGTGCTATAAATTTATAATAGCTGTGAGACTCATTCCGAATTTCCAATGCTAGCATTGTTTTTCCGGATGGCTTTCAAGTGCTACAAATTTCTGGAATAATTTGATCAATTGAATTACATAACACAGAACATTTACATAACCATATATTTCTTGCTAAGCCACCTTTGCATACTTAACATATTTAAAGCAGACGATTTAAGTACCCCATATGATAGGGCCATAGGCAACAAAAAGTGTCATTTGCAAACTCACCATAAGAGTTCCCCGCCATTGTCACAAATGGCACATACTGAATCAAACAAATCGTCTTCCTCATCAGACTCATCCAAACCATTCCCTCTTGAGTCCTCGTCAGACTCTTCGTCACTGATGACAAATTTTGCTCTTTTACCTTTGGGATTTATATCTCCATCCTGTGACAAAAATAATACAATCTAAATATCATATACTCTAGCAATTTCGCTTCTTCAACTAGCACTAAGTGCTACACCACCTAACATTATGGAATAAGAGAAATAATTTTAAAATTAGAAAGCATGAGTTTTCCACAGTCCATGACAGTAATATGAAGAGTTTCTGGATTAAAATTGTAAAGATAAATGTCAGAAGAGAGGAAATCTAAAGAATGTCGTGAAAAAACTTGACCTCATCAAACGGCTTCCTTTTCGATTTCATTTCCAAGAAAGTTTTCAGAACCTACCAAAAAATCCCAAGAATATAACATCAACAGCCATGTCAAAATTTCCAATTGCAAGACTGCAACATACAATTTCAATATCGAGACTGCACTACACAAGATCAAAATAAGTTGTTTCCTAGTTGTCTTGGCCTTCAAGGCTTGCGAGACGGGAACAATATGGGGTTTCCCAGCATTATTAATAGCAGAAGTCTTCGTAAAGAGGTATTTGCTTACTGCAAGAAATAAAATTATTTGGCCCATGCCCTTAATGAAAAATCAGGTTTACTTTTGTTAAACCTTGTGTCCAATACATGCCCTAGAAATCAAAACACTGGACAGATGGTTAGGAGATTTTTTCAACAACACAAGAAAGTACGCTCCCATCTAACAAGGAATCTCATACACTCTTGCCATTTTATGAAGTCGTGATCTTCAGAAACAAAGAGCAAAATGAAAATCTTTTGGACAAGGAAGAATGTATTACCATTGGTTGTGTAATAATCCCAGCACACTGGCATAGAGTGCATGGCTGTGAACTAAGAAGATTTTAACAAGAAAACATGGCTGTGAACTTAGAAGATTTTAACAAGAAAACATGGCTGTGAGCTTAGAAGATTTTAACAAGAAAATGATGATGCTACAAAGAAGAGGGTGCCAGGGAGTTCAAAAACATATACTGGACTACATGAAACTAAACGTTGTGCATTCGTACCATCAGAAAGCTGTTCATATTCATAACCCACGAATTGAATTCTCATGAGAATAAAAGATCCGCAAAATCAACCTAGATTCTAAACTAAATTAAGAGCATGATGCAAATTAATAATAAACTAATGCAATGACATCTGATGCAAAGTAAATAGTACTACTGACATCCGATTTTTTCAAATTCTTGTCTCTCTGGTATATGCCTTCAATTAGAGAAGAATGCTCCAGCAAATGAGTTTCTGCCGGTGTGACATCAGATGTGCTGCAAAGGATATTTTGTAAAATTTAGGATTAAAACTGATAAAACCAACAGAGCATTATTTTCCATGACTCGTTCCACAAGAACTCAAACTACTGATAATGTGAAGGTACCTAAAGATTTTGCGTAAATGATCCCAATAAGCTTTCTCTGGGGCTTCAGGAATTTTCCTTGCAAAATGAAGAAAATGAGCTGCAACAAGAAAGCTCCAAATTATCTCCTCGTAACTTTTCCTAGGCTTCTGTAGCTGGATCCTGGCAAACATACAATCAAGTACAACCCGATTAACATGTCTGTATACAATCTTAACACAATAGACTAAGAACCCAAGTGTCGAAATTTATTCCCCTTCCATAGCTGGTAAACACACCCAGGCACTTAACACAATAGACCAAGAACCCAAAATTCAAAATGTATTCCCCTTGCATAGCCCGTTACCACACCGAGGACTGGCCCTAAATTGGATTTGAATACTGAAAAATAACCCATTTACCAATAAAAAAAAATACAAAACCCCACTGAATGAAAACTAGAAAAAACATCCTCTGATGTCAAATAAGTCAGTCTCTCGTACCAGGCCTTTTCTTCAATCATAACACATACAATAGGCGTTTGCTCCTCAAGATTCAGCTTCCATGCAATAGCCTGTTTATACACTTTCTGCAATCCACCATCAGCTGTGCCCTGTAAAAATACCCGCTTTTTTAAGCCATCTGTATTCTCATCTCCATTCATGTCATAGGGTAAATCTGTTAAGGAAACTGGTTCTTGATTCTCATTGGTAAAATAGTAATCCTCCACAACTTTAAGTAGAAGCTCTCCGTCATCTTCGGAGGAATTATCACCAGCCTTGATATCATTATTATTCGCCATGGCACAATGATACAGAGACCTCAATCACCGTCTTAGTTCAAAGCCAGTATGATTCACACAACACTATTTTATCTGTTATTAAAGGGTTTTGGAGGTTCTGGAATCGAGCACTAACCAGTGAACGTAAAATAACATCTCATGAGAGCGATCTGCATGCAAAATTATAGTCTGTAGAGTCTAGTTGACGTTACCGACTCTGCCACAGCTTTCCACAAATAATTCAACCGACAGCAAACGCCTTTCATTAAGGTGGCTCAAAATTTCCAAACGTGTAAGGTACAGATTCATTACAGAGAGCTTGCTGTCCATTCCATAGAGCATTAAGTGTACGTACACCAGTCCGTAAGATATTTTCGACAGCAAATCTGCACCACCTTAGACAATTCTGAAACAGATAAAACTACCAATATCTCAATTTAAATGATGACATGATGTCCATAGCCGTCATGTCATCCCAAAAATTAAGTTGCCCAACAACATAGTCCCTTCTGTCAACACAGTTAATGTTAGTAGTTGATAGGCATTAATGATAGGGAAGCAGAGGGATTGTTTGGCACTTATACCCATACGAGGTTCAAGGAATACGCCGATAGCAACCTACGACTTCAGAAAATTTTCCGGTGTGAATTTTACGGCGTGAAACAATTCCAAGTATTATAATGTTCACATATAAAGCCTATCAGCTAATTAGTTAAATATTACCTATTGACTTATTTTACTAGCATTTGAACTCATAGGAAATTCAAAGAATACGCCATAAGAACAACTGACAAGTTTGAAAAAATTTCCGGCTTGAATTTTCACGGTGTGAGAGATTGTATATATTTACTTACCTTTTTTTTTTTTAAATATTTTTTAAATTAAGATAATTTGTTTTTATTTTTTAGTTTCTTGAAGCAAATTAATTATTAATAATTCTTTTTACAACCAATGAGAATTGAAATAGTTTTTCTATTTAAAAAATATTTAACTATTGTTAGATGCAAATATTATAACAAAATAAACCAATAACAAGAAAGTATTTTTTAAACCTTAAAAAATATTAAATTTTTTTAAATCTATATGCAAATATTTGTTGAATAAACCAATGACAAAAACAGTATTTTTTAAAGTGTTAAACAAATATTAAATTTTTCTGCAAATATTTTAACAAATATTATTGAAAAATCAATCATCAATCTTGTCATTGGTTCAGATTTTTAAAAATATAATATAATATTATATAAAAATATTAGAATATTAGAATAATGTAATAATTACACTATTTTTATTATCATATTTATATTATAAACATTGTTTATTATCAATCATTAATTAATTACACTATTTTTATTATCATATTTATAATATAAACATTGTTTATTATGAATCAATAATTAATTATACTATTTCATTAATATTTAAACTAAAAAATTTATAAAGTATACTATAAATATTACAATTTTGTTATAATATTTATATTGGTTTTTTGTTTTAAAAAAAATTATTTGTTTAACATTATTTGAATCCAATTTACCTATACAACAAATATTTATTCTAAGAAGAAAATTAAGTCATATATTATCAATTAATATTATACTATATTATAATAGTTTAATATCAATTAAAATAATATATTTAAGTGTTATAATAAATATTAAAATAATATAATTAATATTATAACTATAAATAATAACCATTTTGTTGGTTTGACAAATAAGTAAATTTGAAGTTTACCTTATGAATAAAAAATTAAAACTAAAACACATACTATTTTTTACAACACTACAAGGCAGGTAGGTTTTGTTAGCTCTAATAATTAGTTTTTAATGAAATATTTTCAATAATTTAATCTAAATGATACCAAAAATTTATTATTTTTTTTAACAAGAATTAACATAGTAAAAAACTTATTATAATTTTTTAAATAGTCAACTCTAACTTAAACCCAAAAATTGACAAATTTCAAAATTATTATAAAGTTATTATATTATCAACATTGTTGGTAAAACTAGGTAAACACAACAAATTAAAACACGACTATTCATGAATATTTTGGCAGCTAAATTTGGCAGAAACTTCGTTGCTTTGCTTGTTAGTACCTGTCGGCTAGTACTTATTGCAATGAGTTTGCACTTATCTAGTTATTAATCTATTGATTGTAAACCAATCAAAAGACAGGATTATTTTTCTTGTCTGGCAAATTTGATTTAAATTTGTACTTTTCTTATGTCAACATGATAAATTTTTAACAAAAAATTATTGAAAAATTATTTATCTATATTTCATTGGCTCAAAAAAAATGACCTCTTCTCTGCGGATTGTGGGAGAGTGCAACAAAAAGCTATAAATGTGGAGAGAATTTTAGTTTGAGAGAGGATGTCACAAGTAAACAAATTATGAACACAAATTTTGTCTTCCACTAGTTAAGTCATGCTTAAATGGATGGCGATAATTATGAGAGGAAGAATCGTCAGTTTTTATGAATTTAATTTTTTCTTCATTAGTTAAACATAAAAAAAAAATTGTCAAAGGGACAAAGTTATAATATTAATAATACTATTAAAAATATAAATATAAGATTCTACACATTTTATTTTATGAAATTAGATTATTTTTGGGATTTCAATTTTATTTATTCAAGAATTACAAATCTAGTATTTCAATTTTATTTATTCAAAAGTTAAAAATCTTTGTATTATTACATTTTTTATTTTATTCTTCAAACATACAATATTTTAATGCATTTTAAATTATCATAGTATAATATTATTACATTTTAATATTTTAAACAGAAATTTCAAATCTCCATACGCTCAATTAGGGTCAAGGCTCTCCACATAAATACAAATATGCAGGCTTTATAAAGTTTAGTTTTAAAGTTAAGGAAATATTTTAGTACTATTTTATTTTTACCAAATTAAATTATTTTTGAGATTTCAATTTTATTTACCCAAGACATTTCAAAATGAGTTCAATAAATTTTTCCTTACAAATTTAGTTCTGGAAATATAATAGTTACAAATTTGAAATGATAAACAATTCTTTATCTTTAGAAAAACTTATTACTAAACCACAATATTAGATTAATTAAAATAATTAATATCATGTTCTCTAAAGTACTTACTATTATTACTTAAATAAAAAAATTAAGTGACTAAGATAAAATACTCTAGTGATCTAAATATGAATATGTTATTGTTATTATATTGTGTAATTATTCTTCAAATTTACAATACTTTAATTTTATTTACTCAAAAGTTAAAAATCTAGAATTTCAATTTTTTTTAGTCAAAAGTTAAAAATCTACAGTATCATAAAAAATATTTAGCCATGTTATTACATTTTTATTTTATTATTCAAACTTACAATATTTTAATGCATTTTAAATTATAAAAGTATTAGTATTATTACATTTTAATATCTTAAGGAGACATTTCAAATCTTTATACACTCAGGCTCTCCACATAAATACAAATATGCAGCTTTTGTAAAGTTTAGTTTTATAGCTAAGGAAATATTTGTGTTATTTAATAGGCTTTGTAAAGTTTAGTTTTATAGTTAAGGAAATATTTTAGTGTTATTTTATTTTACCAAATTAGATTATTTTTTAGATTTCAATTTTGTTTACTCAAGACATTTCAAAACGAGTTCATATAAATTTTTCCTTATAAATTTAGTTCTAGAAATACAATAACTACAAATTTGAAATAATATACAATTCTTTATTTTTAGAAAAAATTATTACTAAATCACAATATTAGATTAATTAAAATAATTAATATCATATTCTCTAAAACTACTTACTATTATTACTTAAACAAAAAATTCTCCAATATTTAATGTATTTGTCAGTTTTCCTTTAAGTTGTTCGTTAAAAGTTAGTTATCTTTGTGGAATAAGGGGCTTGTTTAAAACAAATGGTTATTAACAAAGAGCTAAGTTGTTGTGAGCTATGTTTAGGTAGTTCTCTACTTCTCTGTTTAGTGGTTCTAATAAACTATTTGTTTAATATGTTTTGCTAAATTCAGCACTATTTAATTTGTTCTCGTCTTGATAGTGACAAGGATGAGAAGGGCTTCAAGTTGGAATTCTTCTTCAATGAGAACCCTTATTTTAAGAACAGTGTGGTAAGTACCCACATTTTAGTGTCTATAGACACTGCCCATTTCTAATTTATTTTTCATTTTCTTAAATTCTGTTTAAATTCTTGTTCCAGTTCATGTTTATATTCAATACATTCTCAAGTTATTGTTAATAAATTTCCTTTATATAATGCACAGTTAACAAAGATAGATATACTACATGGAAGATGAAAATGAACCTATCCTAGAACGTGCACTAGGGTAAGTCTAATGCGAACATCTCTTTTTTGCCAATTAAATGATGTGATTTTCTTAGTTCATGTAATGATGTTATTTTGCATGCAGAACTAAAATTGATTGGTTACCTGGTAAGAACCTAACTCAAAAGGTCATGAAGAAGAAACCTAAGAAGGGAGCAAAGAATGCAAAACCAGTGACCAAAATCGAGTAATGCCCAAGCTTTTTCAATTTCTTTGATCCACCAAACGTCCCTGAAGATGATGATGTTCATGATGATGTTGTGAGTATTGATGAGTGATCTATTCTACTTGTTGTGCTCTATAGTTTTCAATGAACACACTTTTTACCATCCTATACTTGTGTTCTGATAAGTTTATGGGGTGGTTGACAAGCTGAGGAATTGCAAGATGTGATGAACCAAGATTATGAGATTGGGTTTGTTCAAGTGATCTATTGCTAAGTGTTTGGGTTTATCTACCTTTTGGGTATCAATTTTCAATGATTTTGTGTTTTTTTCAGATCTACAATTAAGGATAAAATTATCCCCCATGCAGTTTCTTGGTTCACTGGGGAAGCAGGTGATGGTGATGAATATATATCTGAAGATGATGATGATGATGATGATGAGAGTTAGGAAGAGGATGTAGGTCACGAAGGGGAAAAAAATGGCCACAAAATTGTTTAGACAATTTGCTCATTTATGTTATGTTCAGAAAGTTCATTGCTCGTTTCTCCAATAGGGCTAGACTGAACATTTGTTTTTCTCTTGCTGGCAATGCAGCAGAGTGGATTCAAAATCTAGCCTAGACTCTAGTTAAGTATTTGTTGAGGGTTTAGTAGTTTCCAAGTCTGTGGGGCGGTATTAGTTACGGGGTTTTTTTTCAAGAGAATCTGATTAGGAATAGGATTAATTTAGAGTCAATTTTTCGGTGGTTTGAATTTAGAAGCAGTCACCTAAGTGCAAGCAATAATAAATACGTTAGCAACAAGTGATTGAAAGCAATTGTGTTTTTATAGGTGTTGCTATGGAAGAGAGTATATTTTTAGGTATGTTCAGAGATAGTTCCTTCATATTTCGGAATAGTGCTTTACAAGTTTGAGACTTTTGTTGTATCAAGAATGTTTGAGGGCTTTTATCACATGTATTTTTGTTTATGTATTTGTCAATTTTGAATATTATGATCAAGTTGTTGGATTCTTGGGGTTTTGTTTTGCATTTCCCATCTCTTGTTCCTTTGGCATATGAAAAAAATATATAACTCCAAAAACCAAGTAGTTCAATTCTTTAAAAAGATTATAAACTCCGGAAAGCAAAGTTGTTCTTTGCATTTAGCACTGCCAATCTTACAAGGCCAGATGTGTTTCTAAAGTAAAATTGAAAACCAAAACACACATCTAAAATGGATTGAAAAATAAAAAACCAAAGCACACAGACTGATAAAACTAAAAAATTGAGTGAGGGCCATCGATGAGACTTCCATTCTTGTTCTATCGATATCTATACTTCTACTTGATATTGTATTAACGGTGTACTCCCCTTTTCGGGCCTTCGAAGGGACTTATAATTGTCTCCCTTTGATGTGTCAATGTGTCTTCGATCTGCCCTTCTCTGGCTATCAGGAACATTAAAATATATCTTTATTCTCCTCTAGATGTGTAGCTAACTACAATTCATTAATTCTCATAAATGAAATTATTCATTACTTAACTTCTTGTTGTGTTCGATAAAGTTGGTAATCAAACAGTTAGAAGTAAAAGTCTAAAGTAGAGAGGACACCTTTTGTAGATGAAACAAAATTAGTATTTCAAATGTATACATCTCAAATTAACAATCAAAACCCATTTGTTGGCATTCAAAACCCTATCTTTGATCATCAAGATCACAGTCGCAAAACCATTTGTTTGCATTCAAAACCTTATCTTTTATCATCAAGATCACAGATCGCAGTTTCACTTATATTGATTGCACTCAGACTTCGGCCGGAAAAACAAGAAACATTTCCCCGCCCTCAACCCCGATCAAACCACTGATCTCTACATGAAACAAAACAGAAAACTTAGATCTTTAATGCCATTATGTAGTAATTTCGAAGGAACTCTGAGATATCAAAGTGAAACAATTTCAAGTCTCTTCGATAACTCCGATAAAGAAATAAAACCATACCATTCAAATGGATATCGAAGGAATATGAAGATATCGATGAGAGCAAAGTTACATTCTCTTCAATACAATGAAAAGCACTCTCTATTTTGAGCATATGCTTCATTTATTACAGTTACATGTAACCACGTCTCGAGACATACAGTCGTGTTTTTGTATAATACAACAATTTGTTGGTGTATCTATTTGAACAATTATAACCGCTGGCATGAGCTCTCACTATTTGTTCTCAATTTTTTATATGAATTATTGATCCCAATTTCATTGCACCAAGACTAACACAAGGTTACCCACTAATTCTATCTATTTCAAAAATATTCAAGATTGAGGCACTTTGTTGAAAAGTCCATAAGCCTTCATTAAAAACACCAATTGCCCGATTCTTGAAAGAGATTAATCCCATTGTGGCAGTTTGTCCAACCCTCAAAAAATTTGGATAAAAAATCAAGGGCAATACTTATTAGTCATGCATATGCTCCTATGATGAATGTGTAGATCTAGATTTATTTTCACAATGCTATAGTTATTTATTCTTTTATGTTTGATAAATATTAAAAATTACTAACAAATTAATATGTTTGATTGAATAATGAGTGACTAAATTAAAATATTGTTGTGATATAAATAATTATATATTATTATTATTATATTGTGTAATATTATATTATTATTTTCATATTAATATGATAGTTTAATTTGTATTGAATAAAACAATATAATTCTTAAAAATAATAATATTAAAAATAATATTATAATAATAATAATAATAATAATATTTCTATGGGATTATTGAGTTTACATATGAATGGAATTATGATTATTGTTTTTATATTTATGTTATATAATAGTAAACTGATTGGTTTAAAGTTAGTTATCTTTCTTAAAACAAATCCATGATATATTATTCAACTACTTAATTTACTTGTCTATACAACAAATATTTAATCTAACATATAAATTACAACTAAAACATATACTACATTTACAACACTACAAGGCAGGTACTTGCCACTAGTGGCACTTGTTTATATATTAAAAACTACAAATCAAGATAATTGTTTAAAATAAGCAGAAAAAATAAAATATTCATAGGGTCACTAGCTCCACAAATATCTCCTAAAAAATTGGGCAGTGGTTGCCAGCCAAAAAGTTGTTGCATGGGGACATGCCCTAAGTGTTATGTGTTTTGAGTCATTTTATGTACCCCTAACATTAAGGGGATGTCAACACAGTTAATGTTAGTGGTTGATACCTTCTCCTAACTATCAAGTCCTCTCCTACCAGTAGCTAAAAATTTGTAGCTTACTCCATGATTTTTGAGAAAAAGATTCATTTTAATTTTTAGATTTTCAAATATTTCATTATCTGTATATCTAATTTAGTGTAATTTTTTTTTATAATTTAATATATAAAGTGTATTATTTATCATAAAAAAAAAGAACTTCAAATTTTAAAATTTAAATTTTTTTTTTAATTAGTTATTGTGAATTGACTAAGTGTATGTTTGTGTTTATTTGAGTGTTGTGTTATTGTATTTAAAGATAATATCTAAGAGTATGATATCAACACACATCATCCTAGGTCCATTGTACGTTTACTTCTCTTTGATTTTATGCTCAAAGTCATAAGTAAGTCCACTAAGGGTCTAACTAAGAAGAACATGATCCTCACAATTCAACAAACTCCTAAAAAGTGTTCCTAAACACCACCAATCTTTACTCAAATTTAGACATCAAAAGATCAAGGAAAGTGAATCCTAACAACCCATTTTTTGTCAATTCATTTCTATAAATATAGGTTCAAGTCCACATTAAAGTTCAAGTTCCAATTTTATGGGTACAAAGATCAAGTTCTGATGAAAGCTCTCCTCTCGTGACATCAACAAAACAATTCATTCACAAACACAAAGGCCATTCCATTGGCATTACTCTGCCAAAAACTATGCAAGATTGCAACATCCGTACCAAGGGTTTCTTTATTTATTTATTTGAAATCAAACAACCGACTTACATTCAAATTTAAATACACAGACTTCAATAGCTCTTCAACTACAAGTATGTATCTTCTCCCTTCACATTCTCATTGCAAGTATGTATCTTCTCCCTTCACATTCTCATAGCTCTGCAGACTCACTCCTCAGCTCCATTTATCTTTAACCTGATTTCTCTTTTACTTATGGTTTCTTGCAATGTTGTAATCTATCTTTCCCCTATTCCTCAAAATCTCTATATTTTAAAACTTCCCAAACTCTCTTTCATCATCCCACTCTGCTACCATTCTTCGTTTGTTTTGATCTGAAACATCAACTCAATGTATATCTTTTCACATACTAAGCACTTGGTTGGCAATGGCTTCTTTTTACTATCAATTTGTTGTCAAATCATTCTCTATTTCCCTCTCCTTGTTCTTCTATGGCAGACAAAACCCCTCCTTAATCGACCCCCTCATCAATGAATTAGTTTGTTCCTTTTTTTTACTAGCAGAGATGTCACTTCCTCTATTTCTTACTCGATCTGATTCCCTTTGGCAGTGTAGCACATGTTTTTTCTTTTGCTTTTACTTTCCTTCTTCCCTTGTCGCCCCTCATCAATACGTACAACTTCATTTTATATTTCAGAACTATTGAGAATTCAAATGGGTAACATTCCTAATATCTGGAAAGATGCATTTCACAAATGAAACTCAAACGTTTCTACTCATTGTTGGAATTGGAAGGGACAACCAATAAAGCATTAGAGCTTGCCTCATGATGAAACATTTAATATAATATACTCTTACTCCATAGATCATGGTCTTTGTAATATGTTTGGAAGTGATATCAGAGACTACTTGATGTTTTCTTGTGCCCATTAAGATTGCGATTTGAGCGCTTCCATTATCTTTCTAACTCTACTTGTGAGCTCTATGTATGCTTCCTCACTCGAGAGCAATATAACTATATTTATAGACATTAATATATCATTAGGGTAATCTGATCTTCTTGTTGTGCACTATGTGTTGGTATCTTTCAGATTGATCTATAAGGACTAACCTTTTATCTAGTCAACGCACACAACAATTTCTACTATCTTTACCTGGCTACGTATCTCTACAATACTTACAACCAACACAAAAGTCATAGCTGGTAGCACATTGTCAATTGCACAAGCCAAAGTTGGTGAAGTGAGTTTTTAAACCAGCCTAGTATAGATTTTGATCAATCATAGTCCCCAACAAACCCAAATCAAAAATCTGTTAGAACACCCAAAACGTGGGTTTGGGGCAGATTTTCTTTTCTAGAACATATGCAAAAGGAGCCATGACTACTGTGGCAATGGCATGCCTGTACACTCCAATAACATAGTGATTCATCCCTTGATTCAAAGAAACCTTTGTAATTATATTCATGTCCAATTATGTGACTGTAACAGACCATCAGTGAACATAAATTGAACCAAACCTGAACTCTATTTTTAGGTGATGCTAATCGCGTGTGTGCCTGGGTGCTCCTACATCAAACAAGCTGAGTAGAAAGTTTTTGAGCATAGGCTCACAAAGTGAAGTTGAGTAGTTGAACTACCCTTTCAGGTTACAACCAACCTAAACGAACTCCATCACTGGGTAAATGTGCACATAATTATTTCTTCTTCCTCTTTTTCCAACACTTCATTGGCATAATCATCATCCGAGTCCTCCCATAAATCCATTCACCATTCCTTCCTCCTCTTGTGGATTCACATCCACCATATACTGTCCTTTTCCGCCAAATGCTCTCTACTCTCCTCTCCTCCTTCGTGGGATCCAACCAACGGGTAAGTGCACAAAGATGAGGGACCAAAATGGGGTCTTAAGTTGCCACTTTTTTTTTTTTGAAATTAGGAAACATTGATGTTGGATGAGAAATTGAAGATAGCTACACTCAAAATTTGAAGATGGAACGAAAACAAGAGTTGTAGTGCTTTGAATCTAGTTTCTAAACTACTAATTTTTTCCAAAAATAGTTGAGATTAAGGGGTTCAAAAAGGGGTAGCACACAAATTGGTCAAGTTTTTCTCAAAAAAACATAACATAGCATCTGGTGTGCTCCCCTTAAAATGTTAGCTTTTTTTTAGTATTTCAATAATCGCTCCAGTGAGAAATTAGGTAACACCATGTAGTTCATCCCTGATTTTTTTGATAATTTTTTAATGAATAATTGATTTTTTAGTAATTTTTAAAGTGGACACATCCTGAAAAATAAAAATTTAAGCATGCTCCCCCCTAAAATGTTTGAAAACTAATCAAAAATCTTTTTTTTTGAATTCGTGTATAATGGAGTCTAGTTTCTAAAAATATAACTTATTTCAATTTTCAATGAATGGTTAAAAAAAGTCAAAAATACTAGACACTGGTTTTTGACAAAAACTAGACACACTAACAAAAGTAATTCAAGATGAAACACTAAATGTACTCAAAATGTGAAAAAAATTATATGGTTAGATAGCTAACAGAGAGCTTAAGATTATGGTGGTATTTTTTTAGTTTTCATTGAAAAAAGTGCCATCCTGATGGGGAGCACGCTCCAGATTATCTCTAGATTTTGCTAAAAACTAATAAAAACACATCAAACAAAGCTAAGCATAACATGAGCACATTATAACGTGCTCGCATTATGATGAGCATAACTGGCAATACACATGCCAATTGCATTTGCTTGAAAGTTTCTAAAGCCTTTTCAACAAATCCTTTTTTCCATATATTGCAATCATTGCATTCCATTATAGAACATCTCTTTGAGGTGTTACGTCATACAATTGACATGCCTTGTCTATGCTTCCACACTTTACATGCATATCTACAAAGGTAGCTGCACTTCCTATCGTCTCTCTCACCCTCTACTTCTCTCCCCTCTCTACGTCCTACCCTTTCTCTGAGTCTCTGCTTCCCTCCCCTCTATACCTCCTACATTCTCTCTCACTCTCTTCTTCCTTCCCCTATCTACCTTCTACCCTCTCTCTCACTCTCTACTTCCCCCTATCTACTTCCTACCCTCTTTTTTAGTCTTTTCTTCCTTCGCCTCTCTACCTCCTACCTTCTCTCTCACTCTCTTCTCCCCCTCCCTCTCTATCTCTTACCCTCTCTCTCATTTCCTACTTCCCTCCCACGTCTACCTCCTACCCTCTCTCTCAGTCTCAGCTTCCCTCCCCTATCTACCTCCTACCCTCTCTCTCTTCTTCCTTCCCCTGTCTACCTCCTACGGTCCTCTCCCACTCTCTACTTCCCTCCTATCTCTACCTCCTATCGTCTCTCTCTCACTCTCTACTTCCATCCCCTCTCTACCTCTCATCGTCATTCTTCGCATCCAATGAAATTTCATAAATTATCTTGTTCCATCGTCCCAATTTATATCCTCGTCCCTCTTTGCATGTCCTAGTTTTCTTGTTTTCATATTCTTTGTTGACATGTGAGAGGAGAGGGAGGAAGAGGGAGAGAGGAAGGAGATGGATGGGAGAGAGAGGGGAGAGATAGGGTGATAAGGGGAGTTTTCTTGTTTTGGAGAGAGAGAGAGAGAGGGTTGGTTGGGTTTATGAGTTTAGGGTTGCTTAAGTTTAGGGTTTAGTGAAATTATTTATGGTTTAGGGGTTTAGGGTTGCTTGGATTTATGGTTTAGGGGTATTATTTAGGGTTTTGGGGTTTTGGGAGAGAGAGAGGTTTAGGGTTGCTCAGGTTTAGGGGCATATTTAGGTTTTATGAGTTTAGGGTTGCTCACACCTTTAGGGGTAAATTATTTAGGGTTTATGAGTTTCTAAGGTTACTCAAGTTTAGGGTTTAGGGGTTAGTGTTAAAGGGGAATTATTTTATAATTTCCCTGCAATCCTCATAATACTAATGCATTAGTCCACCCATCTCCTAATCTATCAATCCCTATCATCCATCCAGCATATAACTCAATATCTAATCCACCATCAAACATTCTAAGCTCTAATCCATCAACCCATGAATGCTTGAAAAATTTCTCCTCGAAGAGTCTTTTACAAAATCCAAAAATAAAAGAAAAGATATGGAGCCATCCAAATCCACTGATCCAATTTCATCCCCCTTTAACACTCCCAATCCTAATCCATCCGGGCCTCCTATATCCATTCACTCGATCCTAATCGTAACCCCACAACATCTTTCATCATTATCCATCAACTATATGCATATCCTAGTCCATCAACCCATGAAGCCATGAAGGATGTGACCCAAGGACTATTAGCAAGGAATCTAAGAACATCATGTACTCAAATTCCTATCCTTGAGCCCAACAAAGAACCTCCTAATAACATGTATACCACTCCAACACCATCATCCACTCCTATGTCTATCCATCTCATTGAAGAGTCTCCTACCATAAGTCCAAGTCAAACCCCATCATGTAGAAATGTTGTCAAACATCCAAAGATTATTGATCCTGGATCCAAGAACCCATCACATCCATTTAAGAATCCCAATAGCTATACTTTAATCTAGCCTAGTCCAAAGAATGTGGAAACACCAACCACCTATCCTAATCTAAATCCAAACATCCCATCAAATCCCATCTCAGTTCCCTTACCATCTCATGGTCAACCCCTCTGTACATCGATCCCATCATTAATCCTCCAACATCTCCTAGTGAACCCCCCTAACCACCTCTTACTCCCCAATCCAATGAATATCAATGCATCCCCACTTATCCTATCCATATCTAATATTGCGCTATCCATGCTTATCCTCCTTGTGATCAAGATATTATCTATGGTCTTGAGATCTTATCCATGAGCAAGTAAGTTCCCACATCACTCCTATCCATCATCCCATTAGCCCTATCCATCATCCCGTGCTAGTCCTATTCATTATCCATCAATATCCCATGATGAGACACTTGGTCCCCAAGAAAACATAGACAATCAAACAAATATCTTCTAGGTTTAGGGTTGCTTCAAGGTTTTATGGTTTAGGGGTTAGGGGTTTAGGGGTTTAGGGTTGCTCATTTGGGTTCAGGGGCTAGGGGTTAGGGTTTAGGGGCATTATTTATGGTTTAGGGGTTAAGGTTTAGAGGTTTAGGTAGAGAGGCGAATAGGGAGATATAGAGGAGACCGAGCCTGGGGGAGATCTCTCTCTCTCTCTCTCTCTCTCTCTCTCTCTCTCTCTCTCTCTCTCTCTCTCTCTCTCTCTCTCTCTCTCTCTCTCCCCTTGTTTGTCTATCTTGCTAGATCTCTTTCGATCCCCTCTCTCTAACTCTACCTATCTATCTCTCCCTCCCTCACTATTTAAGGTTTACATGAGTTTAGGGTTGCTCAAGTAAATAGGGTTTAGGGTTTAGGGGAATTATTTAGGCTTTAGGGGTTTAGGGATGCTTGAGTTTAGGGTTTAGGGGTTAGGGGTTAGGGGTTTAGGGTTGCTTGAGTTTAGGGGTTAGGGTTTAGGGTTTAGAGAGAGATAGAGTGAGGGGACCAATAGAGATTGGGAGAGATAGGGAGATAGAGGTTTAGGGTTTCTTCCAGGTTTTATGGTTTAGGGGTTTGGGGTTTCTCATTTTTAGGGTTTAGGGGTTAGGAGTTAGGGTTTAGGGGCATTATTTATGGTTTAGGGTTTATGTTTTAGGGGTTAGGGGTTAAGGTTTAGAGGTTTAGGTTTATGGTTTAGGTAGAGAGGCGAATAGGGAGATATCGAGGAGACTAAGCTTGGGAGAGATATCTATGTCTCCTCTATCCCTCTCTCTAACTATACCTACCTCTCTATCTCTCTCTCTCTCTCTCTCTCTCTCTCTCTCTCTCTCTCATCTCTTTCAATCCCCTCTCTCTAACTCTACCTTTCTATCTCTCCCTCCCTCACTATTTGAGGTTTACATGAGTTTAGGGTTGCTCAAGTAAATAGGGTTTAGGGTTTAGGGGAATTATTTAGGCTTTAGGGGTTTAGGGATGCTCGAGTTTAGGGTTTAGGGGTTAGGGGTTTAGGTTTTCTTGAGTTTAGGGGTTAGGGTTTAGGGTTTAGAGAGAGATAGAGCGAGGGGACCAATAGAGATTGGGAGAGATAGGGAGATATAGGTTTAGGGTTGCTTCCAAGATTTATCGTTTAGGGGTTAGGGGTTTAGGGGTTTAGGGTTGCTCATTTTTAGGGTTTAAGGGTTAGGGGTTAAGGTTTAAAGGTTTAGGTTTATGGTTTAGGTAGAGAGGTGAATAGGGAGATATAGAGGAGACCGAGCCTAGGAGAGATATCTCTGTCTCCTCTCTCCCTCTCTCTAACTATACCTACCTCTCTATCTATCTCCCTCCCTGTCTCTTTATATTGCTAGATCTCTTTCTATCCCCTCTCTCTAACTCTACCTTTCTATCTCTTCCTCCCTCACTATTTGAGGTTTACATGAGTTTAGGGTTGTTCAAGTAAATAGGGTTTAGGGTTTAGGGGAATTATTTAGGCTTTAGGGGTTTAGGGATGCTCAAGTTTAGGGGTTTAGGGTTGCTTGAGTTTAGGGGTTAAGGTTTAGGGTTTAGAGAGAGATAGACCGAGGGGACAAATAGAGATTGGGAGAGATAGGGAGATAGAGGTTTAGGGTTGCTTACAGGTTTTATGGTTTAGGGGTTAGGGGTTTAGGGTTGCTCGTTTTTAGGGTTTAGGGTTTAGGGGTTAGGAGTTAAGGTTTAGAGGTTTAGGTAGAGAAGCGAATAGGGAGATATAGAGGAGAGCGAGCCTGGGAGAGATATCTATGTCTCCTCTATCCCTCTCTCTAACTATACCTACCTCTCTATCTCTCTCTCCCTATCTCTATCTTGTTAGATCTCTTTCGATCCCCTCTCTAACTCTACCTTTTTATCTCTCCCTCCCTCACTATTTGAGGTTTACACAAGTTTAGGGTTCCTCAAGTAAGTAGTGTTTAGGGTTTAGGGGAATTATTTAGGCTTTAGGGGTTTAGGGATGCTTGAGTTTAGGGTTTAGGGTTTAGGGGTTAGGGGTTTAGGGTTGCTTGAGTTTAGGGGTTAGGGTTTAGGGTTTAGAGAGAGATAAAGCAAGGGGACCAATAGAGATTGGGAGAGATAGGGAGATAGAGGTTTAGGGTTGTTCCAGGTTTTATGGTTTAGAGGTTAGGGTTTAGGGGCATTACTTAGGGTTTAGGGTTTATGGTTTAGAGGTTTAGGTTTATGGTTTAGGTAGAGGGGAGAATAGGGATCCCTATCTCTTAATCTATCTCTCGCTACCTCTCTCTCCTCTTCTCTATCTCTCTCCCCATCCCTCAACCTCTTGAAATCTCTCTCCCTATACTTCTTTAGACGTCTCTTGATCTCTTTCCCTATCGAGCTATCTATCCTCATAACCCCATCTCTTAATATACCCCTCTCTACCTCTCTCTCTGTATTTCCCTATCTATCTCTCCCTTGCTAGATCTATCTCCCTATATCTCCCCTCTCTATATATATGTATCTCTATCTTCCTCCCTCTATAGACCCATTTCTCTATCTCAATCCCCATCTCTCCCTCTCCCCGTCTCTATCTCCACCTATCCTCTCTATCTCCATGTCCCTCTCTATCTCTCCATGTCTCCCGATCCCTCTCTATATATAGGATAGAGAAATGGAGAGAGAGAGAGAGAGAGAGAGAGAGAGAGAGAGAGAGAGAGAGAGAGAGAGAGTCTCCCATGTAGATACAAGGTTACGTTTGTCCCTCCTTGTTTTAAAAAGTTATATTTCACGAACCACATGGATATTTTATTCTAGGGATACTCTTGGACCGTCACTTGATTACCTATTTGATGCACTACATGCATAGTTACAATATATTTTATGTGAGAGCATGACATCCTAGACCATGATTTTGGCACCAACATTTAGAAGGTTATGATTTTTTCATGCATGAACCTTTATGTTTTCATGCTTCCCAAAACGCGCTCGCATTATAACGCGAGCGCGTTTTGGGAAGCATGAAAAATGGTAAAAAAGCATGTGGGATCTGTGTTTCAAACCCCGCATGACTGTTATTCTTGCTTTTCATGAGTATATCAGACAGGAAAATGCTTTTCATGTTGTTTAACTAATTGCGAATCATTTTTATATCAATCCACCACTTTTTTTGTTTTTTCAATGTAGAAGAACTAATTTTGCATGTTTTTGGAGAAAATTTGATTATTTAAACTAAAAGTTTCATGTTTCATGTGTGATATTGTTTCAAAGCTAATTACAATTGATATATAGATTGAATTTGATGATATATGTTTGTTTTTTCTAAAAATTTCACTAATCCTATTCTAGAATTATATAGAATTCATAATCAAACTTGCGAAAAACAAGAATTTGAGGATTTTGAAGCCATCTTTTGGAGAATTGGTCAACTGCAATATCGAATTCTAAGGTATGTTCAATTTATGTCCATTTTAATTCACATATATATGTTCTTATGTTCTTTATGTCTTTAAATGTCTTTATGTCTTTATGTTTTTTTATGTTCTAAGATATATATAACTTTTCCTGCATGCAAAGTTTTCCTCTAATCTTAGACACATATTAGATCAAGGTTAGCTTGGGCCCATAGTTAAATTTGAATTCAAAATTTTGGGGATCAAATATGTAGTTATAGATTTCACCATTACATTTCACCTCCATTTTAACTTACATATGAACTACTATGAATCATGTATGTCAAAGTAAATAAGTAGCCTTGAGATGGAGTAAATGAAAATTACATATAAATATGATATGGATATGGATAAAGACTCTATGTGTCCTCCTTCTAATTATCACTTTGCATTGAAACCTACAAGTACAAACTTCCATGAGTAGCATCCAACCAAAAATAAAATAGGCATGAACAACAACTACTTGATAATGTTAACATACAAAAAAGTAAAGTAAAAAGAGCATAATAGGCTACCAAGGAGCCTCTAACAAAATGAGTGATATGACTACGAAGTAGTTTGTATAAATAAATTAATAAATGTTGTGTTGAATAAGATTCATCATATGAAATCTAATTTGCTTCCCCAAGCCAAATTAGATAATTATCGTGACTAAGTCCATTCCTGATCCCCTAGTACTTTCACCATGATCTGCGAGGGCGAGGTGAAAACATATGATAGATAGCGTTTCTGGATCAGCCTAATTGCCCTATCTAACATTTCACATATCCTTCCCGATCTACACGCGCGTGTCAATAAACCTCATTTTTTGATATAGAACAATATCAACATAATAGTACATATACAAAACTAATAGTGTTAAGACCACTGTTAGAATATGGTTGCTTCACATAAATCTGGGCTGCGCTCTATTCTTATAAGCAGATCATTTTCAAAGGCTGATCATATTATTGCATACGACACCATGCATTTATTTGATATGTTGTGGTTGATTTTGATAGAACCGTAGATTTGTATAGGAGATGGCGAGGTTCCTTATAATGGCTGAGACTTATCTCTTTATTGGCAGCACTGGTCTTTGTATGAAATGGCTATGAGCCTTTGACATAAGACTTGCGCCATTTTCCTTCACTGATGAATTTACATTCGATTTGGTTGTGTCTTCTATTGAGACTGATCAACGCTACTCTTCTATTGAGGCATTTTGACAATAGTTCATGTGCCTTGACTGTGTTTCCTCATTTTGCAAAATATTTCCAATTATAATACCCGACAAAAAAACCCCCCCTATTCTACTTTGGTGGATGTCCTTACCCTGATAGGAAGCTTCTCATAAATTAGGGATTTCATTGATATATGAGTTTACAATGGAAGAAGTATAAGTTTTAATAAGAATATCTTAATGAACAATATATCTTGAGAAATAGAATTCAACGTAAAGAGTTGGGACAAATATTTAGCAGAGGTCTATAGTGAGAATCAAAGATAATCGTTAATCTTAAATGATTCAGAAGGAAACAAATGAAAACCAGTGTCGTGAAATAATTTTCCCTAATCTCAAAATGTGATCATGAATTCTCATTTTACCTAGAAGTCAACATTATTTACCATGGTTAGGAATTGTTAATTAAATTTGTGTTGGATAACTTATCTTGTTAAGATGACAAGCCTTAATTTGATTCAATTTACAAGTTGAAATAATTATGCAAGAAAAGGATCTAAGCTCCCATTTTGGCACAGGCAGGGAAGACGTGGGCAAAGGTTTGGAATTTGGCTTTACGCCTGCCCATTGCATTTGTTTGACATTTTTTTTAAAATCTATTCAACAAACCCATTTTGACCATATCTTGCTATCATGAAACTCCATGAAATCACATTTGAATGTGAAAGTATGAGTGAGGAATTTGGTTTGTGAATGTATGCAAAGATGCCGCATGGTTGAATCTTGTTTCTACTCTATAAATTGTTAGAAGAATCAGAATTAGAATTCTAAGTATTAAATATAAAATTTGCTTGAGCTGCCTTGGTCGATAACACTCTTTTCATAATATAAAATTATATAGATAATATCTGATTTATGAATTAGCAAGCTTGTTAAGTTTATCTGTTCATCAAAAGTCATATTGTTTCCCAAGGATTATTTAGAATTTGTTCATATTGTATTTGGAATCGTATTTGATGAACAAAGTTATCAGTTAACCCTAATTTTATGAGTGGCCTTAACACTATTAGTTTTGTATATGTACTATTATGTTGATATTGTTCTATATCAGAAAATGAGGTTTATTGACACGCGAGTGTAGATCGGGGAGGATATGTGAAATGTCAGATAGGGCAATTAGGCTGATCCAGAAACGCTATCTATCATATGTTTTCACCTCACCCTCGCAGATCATGGTGAAAGTACTAGGGGATCAGGAACGGCCATCTTGGCATACATAGAGTAGATGTTGCAAAAGGATATGGTATTTGGGCTTTACGCAATGCCAATTGCATTTCCCTGAAAGTTTCAAAAGCCTTTTCATCAAATCCATTTTGTGCATATCCTGCAGTCCATGTGCTCTGTCTATACTCCCACTATTTTCATACCTATCTACGAGAGTAGTTCCAATCATAATAATTGACAAAAGGATCCCCTTGCCATTATGCATGATGAACGGTCATACCTTGTTTCTGAATAGAATGCTATCAAAGGCTGAGAAAATTCCATTCTATTCAAGGTGTGTTCTAACCAGAGTACCGCAGTTGCCTTCTTATATGTCTTCTGATGAGTGCGATTTCACAAATATTAACATCGTTGCACTTTAAAAACCTATACAGCGTGTTGTTTGTCAGTGTAATTTTAATCATCTTTATGCAAGGGAGCAAGTTTGAATAAGTGAGTGCATTAGAAAGAATAATCTTGCATATAATGAGAAGGAAGTTTAATATTTATAGTTGACTATACTAGAGCAGTGATTATAGCCTTGGATTGTAGTTGTAATTAAATTTTATTATTGATGTGGAAGCCTACTCCTTTGGATTACTCAAGGGTAACATATCCACTGTGATTTCTATTATTCTCGTGGTCAAACAAATGCAATGGGCAGGCGTAAAGCCAAATTCCAAACCTTTGCCCACGTCTTCCCTGCCTATGCCAAAATGGGAGCTTTGAGACAGAGTATGGACATTCATCAAAACATAATTGAAAAAGGAATTTCATCAGATACAATTTTTTTTAGAAATGCACTGGTAGACACGTATGCAGAATGGGGAAGATAGACAAAGCAGGTGAACTGTTTGACAAAATGCCTCAAAGCGATGCCATCTTGTGGTATGCAATGATCGCAGGATTTCACAAAATGGATTTCTTGAAAGGCTTTTTCAAGCAAGCCCTGAGACAACACCTCACTGAGGCATTTTGTCAAACAATCGACGTTCCTTGTCTATCCTGCCACTCTTGCATGTAGACCTACCAAGAAATTGGCAATTATTACACCTGGCAGAATCCCTCTTTTGTTTCTTGTTGGAAACCATACCATGTCCCTAAGCGGCCATCTTGGCATACGTAGAGTAGATGTTGTAAAAGGATATGGTATTTGGGCTTTACGCAATGCCAATTGCATTTGCCTGAAAGTTTCAAAAGCCTTTTCATCAAATCCATTTTGTGCATATCTTGCAATCCATGTGCTCTGTCTATACTCCCACAATTTTCATACCTATCTACGAGAGTAGTTCCAATCATAATATTTGACAAAAGAATCCCCTTGCCATTATGCATGATGAACGGTCATACCCTGTTTCTAAATAGAATGCTATCAAAGGCTGAGAAAATTCCATTCTGTTCAAGGTGTGTTCTAACCAGAGTACCGCAGTTGCCTTCTTATATGTCTTCTGATGAGTGCAATTTCACAAATATTAACATCGCTGCACTTTAAAAACCTATACAGCCTATTGTTTGTCAGTGTAATTTTAATCATCTTTATGCAAGGGAGCAAGTTTGAATCAGTGAGTGCATTAGAAAGAATAATCTTGCATATAATGAGAAGGAAGTTTAATATTTATAGCTGACTATACTAGAGCAGTGATTATAGCCTTGGATTGTAGTTGTAATTAAACTCTGATTTCAAAAATACCAATGAATAAAAATTTTGATCTGACAGATGTAGGAAATGTGAAATTCTTCCAGAAGTGCTTAATGTATGCTATAGCAATGCGATGAAACTTGAAATTTAGTTTCCTAGAATCATCAGGTTCTTAAAAGATTACCAATTTTAAATCTAGTGAAGAGAGAAAACATTACAAGGGAAGGTACATTATGCAAGATAACCGAGAAAAACAACGGATCAATTCATACCTTAAGTCCTGCACTCATTTTTGATAGCTTGCTTCTCCTCTAGTAACTGTATCCTTATCATCTGCACAAAATTAACTTAACAATCTCATGTTAACACAACTCAATAATCACTACTCAGAAAATTAAGATCACGATGCTAATTGTAGGACACCCTACATCCAAGGGACCTGAGTACTGGGGGCATCCTTCGCTGTCTAGACTGCCTACATACCCTGTATCCACAGGATCAAGGCCCCCTCCTTAGGATGTGACTAACGTGGGGAATGCGAACATGTAGTTATGTTTTGCACTATGTTTGGTGTAACTGTGAGTGGGTACCCAGCCCAAAAACCAAGTGTCCCCTCCCTTTGATTTCTCCATCATATTTATAGAAAACTCCACTCTTGTTTTTTTAATGATAATTCATCCTCCACTTTGTTATTTTAATGATAATGCATCCTCCACTTTGTTATTTTAATGATAATGCATCCTCCACTCTGTTATTTTAATGATAATGCTTCATCCACTCTTGTTATTTTAATGATAATCTTATCCTCAATTGAAATAATCTTATCCTCAAATTTTTAATGAAATCTATTGTTAAATTGTTTATTATTATATTTTTAAATGAATATACATTTTATGTTTATTTTTCAAATTTAGAATTCAAAAATTGAGTTGTGACATTATTACAATAGTATGTCAATTTGAATTCAAAATTCAAATGTGGTTTATGACATCCTTCTCCCCTAAATTTATGCATCGTCCCGATGCATATTAGAAATAAGGTCAAAACATATATATAAAAGTCCATAGAAATAAGCATCGTTTACTATCAGTATGCTTGCCTACCTTCATAGTCCAACCCACAACAAATAGTCTATCATAGTGTATCATCTAAGTATAATTGTCCGTATCATCTAAACATCATTGAAGTTATAGTTCGTAATTAAAATGATAAAGTATCCATGTCGTATCATGACATTGTGAGTTTAAGAAACATCTTTAACTTTTCAAACCTGATTGAGCATATCCTTGTAACTTGTCCTCGAGTCTGAAATGTTGAATGTTCATTTGAATTTTTCTATGTCTAGAATAAACACTTGTAATACACTTTAAAATTTCCATCATCAAAGATAAATCAACTTTCTAAGTGCGGTAAATAAAAATTTAGGTTCATAGATTCTCCCTTGGTAATCTAGATCATTATAAAAAATTTTAGTTACATTTGAAGTTTACTCCGTGTGCTAAAATCTGAGAGTAGTGATGCACCACTGTAGATTAGAAGAATTATATTCTCTTAGTCAATCTGAGTACTCAGGAAATAGCCAATCCGGGATGTCAACCAGGGAATACAATATCGACTTGTACACACCTCAGTATTGGCAAAGCTGGTATAAGTAATCCACCCCAGGGATTCTTCTGAGTACCAGTGACTTCCATTATTTTGATATCATATAGACATTACTCTTAAAATGAATTCATGCTCAAGCACACACCTCAAGACTCAAGTGAAAGATAACAATTATATATGTGGGCAGTCTGGACGGCAAAGGATGCCCCCAGTACTCAGGTCCCCTGGATGTAGGGTGTCCTACAATTAGCATTGTGATCTTAATTCTCTGAGTAGTGATTACTGAGTTGCGTTCAATGAGATTGTTAAGTTAATTTTGTGCAGATGATATGGATACAGTTACTGGAGGAGAAGCGAGCTATCGAAAATGAATGCAGGACTTAAGGTATGAACTGATCTGTTGTTTTTCTCGGTTATCTTACATAATGTACCTTCCCTTGTAATGTTTTCTCTCTTCACTATATTTAAATCTGGTAATCTTTTAAGCTATGAAATTTTCATTATAGTCATAATTATGAAAGGGACACTAGTGAAATCATATGCCACCACCAATTGGATACATATAAGGGATTTGTTGGTACTCTTCACAATAAATCTTGCACTCTAAAGTGCAAGAACAACTCTTGAGACCGGGAATGTAAAAATAGGATAGAAGGAAAGGGCACATGATCAAACCCAAGATGGTAAAGGTGCCAATGTGTTAAGACAGGGTTAGCCTTCTTCACATTAGATTGCACTAAGTTTCGGAGGGTGATCCTTGAGGTTCATATGGCAAAATTAATCAAAGACAAGGAAAATATGGCTTTGTATGTAAACTACATGTTATGTTCATGACATTATGTATATGACAATTTATATTAAATATTTAATATGATGATAAATTATCCTTGAGCAGTGGTATGAACTGTGGGCAATGAAGGCCTAATGTTTCGTTTGATTTATTTTCTATGGTATACGTTTGATGTTTGCATCATCATCATGTTATGCTTCGTGGGGTTAGATCTAAGTAATGGATGAAGTTGATCCTAATTGGTCTTAATCCTATTCACTCGCGTTTCACTCATGTCATATTGTTGGTAAACAGATTTGTCACTGCAAAATAACCTTTGAAAATGACCCGTTGCCCTTAGAGCGGTGACTAAATTGTCCCAATAGTTGGAGAAGTTGTTACTAGACTAACAACTTTCCTCTGCGTTTGAGAGGGGCAGCTCCCTCGTATGATGGGGGTATTTGTGGTTTTTGTGTACTTTTATCCTGAAAGTACAAAAAGGAAGAAAAACAAAATAACAGGAGAAATGGGCATGTAGAAACCCTCGTGGTAGATGTACGAAAACCAATAGGAGTTTCACAATCTTATTGAAAAGTATGGGGGGGTTTCACCACAAAGATAGAAACCACTTACCTAAACTCCATGATGAATTTCATGACATATGTGCAATAATGATGAAGAAAGATGGCAAATCTCAACATACGAAGAGATCATTTCTTTTAACACATTCAAATCAGGATACCAAGACATGATTGTGCTTCATCACCCCAATTACATGCTTCAATGGATAACTTTGATTTACACAAATACATAGAGAGATCACCAATTTGACATACGAGAAACTAGTAATCATAACTCAAAAATACATCAAGAACATACGAACTGAAATGCATTCTTCATTATCTTTTTGAAATTATACAATTCCAAAGTAAACTATACAATGTGTAAGACCAAAAATATTCCAAGAAGTTTCTTCATAAGTCCCCCCTTAAAAGTTCTCTCTAAAGAGTCCCCCCCTTTACATTTGAAAATAGCCTTGTATTTATAGGCTTCCCCCTAGTAACTACCTTGTAACCACTTGATAACTACTTCATAACTACCTTTTTGAAAAATAGTAAAATAATAAACCTTATTTTAAGTTACATTTTACATCACTTTTTAGAAACAAGGTTTATTTTCTAACTTTACATTACAAAGATTGACTTAAGTCACTTACACAAAAAGGTAACTAGTTGTGGATTTAGCTAAGTTACTCTCTATCTCTGTTAGCTCCATTTTGGTGGTCATCTCTTCAATTATTTCTTGACATCTCTTTCCAAGTGCTTGAAATATGGTAGATGAAATTGGTCTGCTAACTCTGCATAATAATTGCCATGAAGAATCATATATGTATTGATGGGGATTCAACAAAAGTGGTAGCTTTGTATCCACTGGAATATCCATTTCAACAAAACCATGACACTCAATACTTGTAGATGTGGAGAGATACATCCAACAACCCTCTGAAACAATAGTGTAACAAGATATGTTCATTTTGAGTCCATTGTAGATATAGTTGCAAGTGAGACAAAATATGTCTTAGGTGACCTAGATGTTGCCTTTCTTCCCATGTTTACTCAAATTTTCTCTTCATGGAACCTCCTTAGAAAGACTACCTCCCTGTTTCCATTGTTTGTGGATATGATCTATCTCCAATACAAAAGGCATGCACCATCTTATGATCTTCAATCCAATTACATTCATTGACTTTCATCAATTCCTTTATCTTTTATTGATCTGAACTTCATCTCACCTACTCACTTACTTGTTTGAAGGGCTTCAAGAGATTCTCTTGTATATCCATACATTACATATGCTTCAATCATTCTAGTCCAAGATAACACATTTCTTCAATGCATTTTTTATTTCCATGCTTCCACATTTCATGTACATGTCATTAGACTACAATCTGCTCTTTGTTATTTATTCATGCATTTCCTTACTGCACTCTAAGGCTATCTAGATGGCACAAGCTCATGAAACTGAAACGATCTCCATGACACATCACCACTGAATCTAAACGATCGTTCATCGGTCCCTTTGATCAGACTCATACATTTGACTTCTATAAAAAGCCTCTCTTATCTCATAACTTTGATTCTTGCTACATTTCATTCATGTGTGCATCATACCCTCCTGGGTGGCCCTGATGAGCATCTTCGACACTAGTGCTAAGTATCTTTTTCTTCCATAGACTTATAATGGTTTGATCCTCGTCCTTACAATAATATGTCATGTTATCTCCATAGTTAAGAGTTCACAAAGCTTGTATATTTTGGTTTTACATTACCAAATACACTTTGTTTGAAATTTTGAAAACCATTTCAACAAATCTATTCTATGTTCATGGAATGTAATCTTGCATTCCATCTTCACAAGTTGAGAGAACACTCGCAAAGGTTATGGAGTTTGGCTTTACACCTGGCAAAATGTATTTGCATGAAGCCTCGAAAACTATTTATTTTGTGACTATCCTGTAATCATTGAATTCCACGAAACCATATTTCTTTGAAAACTTTGAAAGTCTCTTCAAGAACATCATACTACGCATATCTTGCAATCATTTGATACTATGACAAGATACATATATGAGGCATTCTTTTAAACAACACTTGCTTTATCTAGGCTTCCACATTTTGTTGTCATGTCTAAAAAGGTAGTTACAACTTTAACAAAGGATATTTGTAAAGTTTGAGGGGTTTAGCTTTGCCCTTGCCAATTGCATTTACTTCGAAGTTTGTAACAAAACAATTTTGTGCACATCTCGTTATCATTGCATTCCATCGAGGCATTCTGTCGAACAGTTCAATGCACCTTGTTTGTGGTTTCACATTTTGCATGCATGTATACCAGAGCATTTTTCATCTGCAGAAATGATTTGTTGTGCCTTATTTAGGCTTCCATGGTTCACGCAGGTAGGAGAAGGGTGCGGGTTTTACACTAGCCAATTGCATTTTTCTTGAAAGTTTTTTTTTTTTAAATTCTTTTCAATGCAATCATTTTCTTTGTATCCTATAATTAAATCAATTCACATTCATTGTTTATATTTCCACATTTTGTAGACATGGTAGTTTCTCTGAGAGACCATACCTTTTTAAGGCATTTTGTAAAACATTTCTGGTGCCTTAAGATCAAATTTCTTCTAGGCATTCTGCCAGACAGTTCACTGGTCATGTCTATGCATGTCTACCAACATACTTTCAACTATAATATTAACAATCCCTTGTTCCAAAGCTGCCATTTTGATACAGGTTGCCAGGATGCTTGCAAAGTTGTAAATCTTGGCTTTGCACCCGCCAAGTACATATTTGCCTCTTGTACTCGGCGCATTCCATGAGACCACATTTCTTTAAACCATTTTGTTAGACAATTCACATGCCTTGTCAATGATTTTGCATTATGCATGCATTACTGTCAGAGCATTTTGAACTATAATATCTGATCATACTCTCTTTTTGATATAATCTATTTTTGAAAATCTAGAAAGAGTTTACGGACTTCTGCAATGTTTGGGAGACACAATAGAGGAGGAATGCTGGAGCTAGTCAGAAGAAATAATCTTAAGAGTTCTCAAGAACTGTCCAAATACCAGAGGGAGTGCATTTTGACTTCACAAGTGCTTCGATTATCTGCCAAGGCTCTTGTAACCACTACATCTGACAAAAATCAACTTTCAACTATGTTCTTATAGATGTCCATACCCTGTTCAAAAGCTCCCATTGTGGCACGCACTGGGAAGATGCTGACAAAGGTTATGGAGATTGTTATTACGCCCACTAGATGTATTCATTTCAAAAACCTTTTTAACATATTCTTTTCTTTGTATTCGAGCTGCAACCATTGTATCAAACGTGATAATACTTCTTTGAGGCAATATGCTAAGCCGATCACGTGCCTTGCATATGATTTTATATTTCTTATACAATGTCTGCCAGATCATTGTACTAATAATATATGACAAAACTCATACTTCCGTTATTCTTTGTAGGTGCCCAAAACCCTACTGTGAGCTGGGAAGATACTGGCAAGGGTCTTGGAATTCGATTTCTCATTTGTGAATTACATTTACTTGAAAATTTATAAAACATTTCCAACGAACCCATCACTGCAATTCACCTTTGTCTATGCTCCAATAATTTGCATTTAGTAATAATTTAATCTTGGTAAAAATCCACTTTGTCCATGCTCTCCTCCAATGTGCAGTAGAAATATTTTGTTTTTACAATCAAACTGATTGATACACCTTGTGCATGCTTCACTGGCTTTAACTAACTTATCTAACTACTTGCATGCCTATTTTTACACCTCCACCTTCTTTATGTATGGCATAGATTTCCTTATTCAGCAATGAGACTTAAACTCCTTTAACTTCCAATAGCTATGTTTCACATTGCACGTGAGAAAAAGGAGATTTGCTTGATTATGGGAGAGTTTAGTGGATGTGGAGTAGTGGAATCTCACTTCGGCGGAAGTGCAAGTGGAGTGAAAACTTGAAAATCGTGCCTTTTGTTAAATTGGTTAGCTAAAAGTGAAAGTGAACGTGAATCTTATCCGAATTCAAAAGTTAATGCAAACTTAGCAAAAAGTGAAGGTTGATGTGAGGTTTGCGAAAAACAAAAGTTGACGCAAGGTTTGCGGAAAGAGAAAGTTAACGTAGAGTTAGTGAAAAGCAAAACTTGATGCGAGGTTTGCAAAAAATAAGAATTGACGCAAACTTTGCGGAAAATAGAAGTTGGCGCAAGCTTAGCAAAAAATGAAAGTTGGCGCAAAAATAATGTTTCTAAGCCAATTCCATTTAAATTTTGACTTGGAATAATATTGCTATACAAAATTTCAATGGAGAGAGGTAATATGAACACGACAAAATATGACGTCTCGTTAATAAGTTATTAACATGATTGACACACGAAGTATAACACTGACGAATTGCAACCAAAATGATAAATTGACAAAAGGTTTTGATGCGTGATTAAGCTCAGGTTGTGATATTAGAAGTTTAAATTTTGGGTAGTGGAACGGGGTCAACACATATCAAGATTGATGTCACAAGGTTTGGATGTTAGTTCATAACATTCATGTTTATCATGTTACAATAGTAGGACATAGTTGCTTATGTCATTGGTTCATGCCATTGGATCATTGGATTTGGTTGTGGTTCTTCATCATAACATGCCATGCTTTCAGGAGTTGGATTGGGTTGTGGTTCTTCCTCATGACAGGAGTTTGTTCATGTCTTCATGCTTCTTTGTCCTCCATGTCTTCAGTGTTCTCAGTGTCTTCATGTGTCAAGGATTTCTTTAGTGTCCTCATGATGTTGATGTTGATCACAAAATATGGTGTATTAGTAAGAGGAAACCGTGGAAAGGCCTTGAAAATATTTGAGTGATGCAAGAAATAGAAGCTATGATGTAGAATAATGGATGTACAAATCTCTCCTAACTCAAGATCAGCCTTGTTACAACATCATATTATTGTTTTATGCATGAGGAAGGATAAAATGTGTGTAGCCTTTAAGATCCCTAAGACAAAATAACTGCCAAACTTTGACAGAGGTTTTCTTAGAATTCATGGCAGATGGGAACATTTTGTTTGGACCTGCAGGTGCACGTGGGGTCTGTCCACAATAACCTCTCTCGGTTTCATTTAACTCTAGTCCATTTGACTGTGTTGAAATCAAACACATTCTTGCAAAATGCTTCAGTTTCATGCAATGGAAAGGTGCTAGGAGTGACATTTTGCATTCCATAGCTCATGGGGCCAAACAGACTTCTCCAACACATCGGGGTGGATGGGTAAATGCCAGGGGAGGTCTCATTTGATGTGCCAAGTGTCGCAGTCATTCGGGACATCAGGCTACCGGAAAAGTCCCTTAAGATCCCTAAGATGAAAAAATTGCCAAACTTTGACGGAGCAATTCTTAGAATTTGTGGCAGCTAGAAACATTCTATTTGGACCTACAGGTGCACATGGGATCTGTCGATAATAACCTCTCTCGGTTTCATTCAACTCCAGTCCATTTGACCGGGCCGAAATCGAACGCATTCTTGCAAAATGCTTCAGTTTCATGCAGTGGAAAGGTGCTAGGAGTGACATTTTACATTCCATAGCTCATGGGGCCGAACAGATTTCGCCAACACGTCGGGGTGGGCGGGTAAATGCCAGGGGAGGTCTCGTTTTGTTTGCCAAGTGCCGCAGTCGTTCGGGGCAGCAGGCTACTGGCAAAGTCCCTTAAGATCCCTAAGATAAAAAAATTGCCAAACTTTGATGGAGCTGTTCATAGAATTCATGGCAGCTGGGAACATTTTGGTTGGACCTACAAGTGCATGCGGGGTCCGTCTACAATAACCTCTCTCAGTTTCGTTCAACTCCTATCCGTTTGACCGTGCCCGAATCAAACACATTCTTACAAAATGCTTCAGTTTCATGCAATGGAAAGGTTGCCAGGGGCCATATTTTTTGTTCTACTCATCGTGGGGCTGAATGGACTACACCAACACGTTGGGGTGGGTGGGTAAATGGTAGGGAAGGTCTCGTTTCGTGTGCCAAGCGTCCCAGTCGTTTGGGGCTGTAAGCTACTGATAAAGTAGAAAGTTGCTAACACTAAAATTTTGCATTCCATAGGTCTTGGGGGCAAAATGATTGCGCCAACACATCTGGGTGGGTGGGTAAATGCTAGGGGAGTTCTCGTTTCATGCGCCAAGAGTCTCAGTCATTCCGTGCTGTAAGTTATCGGTAAACTCGAAAGGTGCTAGGAGTGACATTTTGCATTCCATAGCTCATGGGGCTAAACAGACTTTGCCAACACATTGGGGTGGGCGGGTAAATGCTAGAGGAGGTCTTGTTTCATGTGCGAAGCACCGCAGTCGTTTGGGGTAGCAGACTACCAGTAAAGCCCCTTAAGATCCTTAAGACGAAAAAACTGCCAAACTTTGATGGGGCAGTTCTCAAAATTCATGGTAGTTGGGAACGTTCTTTTTGTACCTATAGGTGCATGTGGGGTCCGTCTACAATAACCTCTATCAGTTTCATTCAACTCCTGTCCGTTTGACCGTGCCAGAATCAAACACATTCTTGCAAAATGCTTCAGTTTCATGCAGTGGAAAGGTTGCCAGGTGCCATATTTTTTAATCTGCTCATTGTGGGGGCGACCTGATTGTGCCAACACGTCAAGGTGTGTGGGTAAATGCTAGGAGAGGTCTCGTTTCATTCACCAAGTGTCTCAGTCGTTCTAGCCTGCAATCTACCAACAAACTCGAAAGGTGCTAGGTGTTGGTAGCTTGCAGGCTAGAATGACTGGGACACTTGGCACACGAAATGAGACCTTCCCTACTATTTAACCACCCACCCTGACATGTTGGCGCAGTCCATTCGGCCCCATGATGAGCAGAACAAAAAATATGGCACATGGCAACCTTTCCACTGCATGAAACTGAAGCATTTTGCAAGAATGCGTTTGATTCTGGCATGGTCAAATGGATAGGAGTTGAATGAAACTGAAAGAGGTTATTGTAGATGGACCCCACATGCACCTGTAGGTCTAAATGAAATGTTCCTACCTGCTACGAATTCTGAGAACTGCCCCGTCAAAGTTTGGCAGTTTTTTCGTCTTAGGGATCTTAAGGGACTTTACTAGTAACATGCTGCCCCGAACGACTGCGGCACTTGGTACACAAAATGAGACCTCCCCTGACATTTACCCACCCACCCTGATGCGTTAGTGAAGCCTGTTCTGTCCCACGAGCTATGGAATGCAAAATGTCACTCCTAGCACCTTTCCACTGCATGAAACTGAAGCATTTTGTAAGAATGCGTTTGATTTCGGCATGGTCAAACAGACTGGAGTTGACCAAAACCGAGAGAGGTTATTGTGGACGAACCCCACGTACACCTGTATGTCCAAACAAAATGATCCTAGATGCCACGAATTCCAAGAACTGCTCTGTCAAAGTTTGGCAGTTTTTTTGGTTTAGGGATCTTAAGTGATTTTGCTGGTATCCTGTTGCCTCGAATGACTGGGGCGTTTGGCACATGAAATGAGACCTCCCTTAGCATTTACTCGCCCACCCCGACGCGTTGGCAAAGTCCATTCAGCCCCACGAGCTATGTAATGCAAAATGTCACTCCTAGCACCTTTCCACTACATGAAACTAAAGCATTTTGCAAGAATGTGTTTGATTCTGACACGATCAGATATACTAGAGCTGAACGAAACCGAGAGAGGTTTTTGTGGATAGACCCCACATGCACCTGCAGGGCCAAACATAATGTTCCTAGCTGCCACGAATTCCAAGAACTACTTTGTCAAAGTTTGGCAATTTTTTCGTCTTAGGGATCTTAAGGGACTTTGCCGGTAGCTTGCTGCCCTAAATGATCACGACGCTTGGCACATGAAACAAGACCTCCTTTGGCATTTACCCGCCCACCCCGATGCGTTAGTGGAGTCTGTTCGGCCCCATGAGCTATGGAATGTAAAATGTCACTCCTAGCATCTTTCCACTAAATGAAAATGTCACTCCTAATTATCCTTTGTTACTACATGATGGTGGTTACCTTGATTGACTATATGGGGGATTGTCATCATGGAGGTTTGAAGCTTAAAAATAGTCATCACAACATCTACCATGGTCCAAGAAGGTAAACTCCATGCCGAATTTGAAACTACTCGCAAAGGGCTTCATTCAAGTCATGATTGTTGTCTTCACATATCTTCCTCTAGACTTTGGGACAACGGTTATAACTTTTTCCATGGGTCAAGAAAATGAACTACATATTGATTTTTCAGAATTTATGAACCTTATGCATGCCTAGGACAACCTAGGTATCATAAAAATGAGTTTTATCAAACCTACAATAGCCATGAACATGAAGAACAAGTTATAGATTTGGTTGAGAAAATGGGTATAAATCAAGCTAGTCTTTCACCACAAGGGGAGGTGCATGATATTTGTGCATTTGGATGTGAAGCAATAGAATAATCATGATGAGGCTCATCATCATCATTTATAAGGACTTTTGTAATTGCAGCTGCCCTTGTAGACATGTATGCAAAGTGTGGAAGCATAGACAAGGCACGTGAACTGTTTGGCATGATGCCCCAAAGAAATGTCGCCTCATTAAATGCAATGATTGCAAGATATGAACAAAATGGATTTTTGATAAGGCTTTGGAAACTTTCAAAAAAATTTCATCATGTTTCAACTACCTACCAACTGTCCAACGTACTTTTGAAAGGATTTAACCGTTTAACTTCCTTAAACTTACATTTTTCAATTTTACATGTTGGCAACTTTTGTAAAATGAACTCAAAATGACTCTATTGACCTTGCACATGGTCTATTATGACCTTATTAGACCAAATAAACTAAAAACACCCAAAAAAAACTATTGATACCATATTTCACAACAATGGGCTATGATATCAAACTCTTCTTCAACTTGACATGAACTCTTCAAGGACTACAAACCCAAAACTTCTTTCAAAACCTCAACCCCTAAAAACTATCACATGGAACACCTTTGAAATGATGAATGTGCCATGATAAGACCATAAATGGTCATCAAGAACTTAGACTTTGCAATTTTGATTAAGTGCCTTCACAATCAGCCCTTTAGCCTAGTAACCCTCCAAACAGTGACTTTTGGGCATAACTTCTAGAAAACTCATCAAATCCACAAATGGTTTAGCATTTTAGATACCCTTTTTGGTTCTCTTCAACATATATCATTTGTGCCTAGGGTTGTTTTATACTTTCACCTCCTAAAATTGACTGTTATGCTATTTTAAGGGGCAATTAGCCCTGTTTTACAAAGCAACCCCCAATCAATGTCTCTCTCAAACTCAAAACCCAACTCCAAAGTTCTAGTCAAGTTTCAAATAGACCAAATCCATAACTTTTGTCAGACAAAAGGATCATAGAGTCATCCAATTAATAAACCCTCATTCTAGGCCAATCTAGTGCTTGTATAGAGAGGGTTTATTGGTTCTCATCACTCCTCTACCCGAATCTGGTTTAGACCCACTCAAACACTTCACTACAAGTCTGTACATGCTAAACAAAACATCATCCACACTTTAACAATGTTCTTTCATCAAAATCCTACTTGAAAGCATCACTTTTCACTCAAAATGACTCTATTGACCTTGCACATAGTCTATTATGACCTTATTTGACCAAATAAACTAAAAACACCGCAAAAAAACCTATCATTAGACCTCATTTGACCAAACTTGCAAAAAAAATGAATTTGGTGCCTGTGCACCAAATTGGCGGGTGTAAAGCCAAATTCCAAAACCTTCGAAATAGTATCTTTGGAACACGGTATAGACATCCATCAAAGCATAAAGCATATAGGAATTTGTCAAATGTTGTAGTTGTAAGTACCTTGCAAGACATGTATGCAAAGTGTGGAAGCATATACTTGACGAACATGAACTTTTTGACATGATGCCTCAAAGAAATGTTGTCTCATGGAATGCAATGATTGTAAGATATGCACGAAATGGATTTGTTGAAAAGACTTTAGAAACTTTCAAGTAAATGCAGTTGGCACGTGTAAAGCCAAATTCCACAACCTTTGCCAACATCCTCCCTATCTGTACAACAATATAGAATGTTAGGAACGACTTATCGACATCCATCAAAGCATAAAGGATATAGGAAATTTGTCACGTGCTGTAATTGCAACTGCCCTTGTAGACATGTATGCAAAGTGTGGAAGCATAGACAAGGCATGTGAACTATTTGGTGTGATGCCCCAAAGAAATGTCACCTCATTGAATGCAATGATTGCAAGATATGAAAAAAATGGATTTTTTAATAAGGCATTAGAAACTTTCAAGCAAATGTGATTGGCGGGTGTAAAACAAAATTTCACAACCTTAGCCAGTATCCTCCTTGCCTATGCCAAAATGGACATCCATCAAAAGGATAAAACATATGGGAGTTTTGTTAGATGTTGTAGTTGCAACTACCCTCAGAGACATGTATGCAAAGTGTGGAAGCATAGACAAGGCACGTGAACTGTTTGGCATGATGCCTCAAAGAAATGTCACCTCATGGAATACAATGATTGCAAGATATGAACAAAATGGATTTTCTGATAAGCCTTTAGAAAGTTCCAAGAAAATACAATTGGCAAGTGTAAAGCCAAATTCCAAAACCTTAGAAATGGTATGTTTGGAGCATGGTATAGACATCCATCAAAGCATAAAGGATATAGGAATTTTGTCAAATGTCGTAGTTGTAAGTACCCTGCAAGACATGTATGCAACTTGTGTGGAAGCATATACAACGAACATGAACTGTTTGACACGATGCCTCAAAGAAATGTTGTCTCATGGAATGCAATGATTGCAAAATATGCATGAAATGGATTTTTCATAAGGCTTTAAAAACTCTCCAGCAAATGCACAAAAATAAATTTCAACCATTTAAGCAAATTTTGGCACACCTAAAACCAAATTGCACAACCTTAACCAACTTCCTCCTTGCCTATGCTATAATGGGATCTAGAGAACATGGTGTGGACAACCATCAAAGCATAAATGATATAGGAATTTTGTCACATGTATTGTATTTGCAAAGTTTCCCTTGTAGACATGTATGGAAAGTATGGAAGCATAGACAAGGCACGTGAACTATTTGAAATGATGCCTCAAAGAAATGCACAGACCCACAGAATTCAATGATTGCAAGATATGCACAAAATAGATTATTTGAAAATGATTTATAAACTTTCAAGCAAATGCAATTAGCACTTGTAAAACCAAATTCCTGTAATAATAATTGATTATCATATTAAATATTTAATATAAACTGTCATATACATAATGTCATGAACATAACATCTAGTTTATATAAAAAGCCATATAGACATGTCCAAACAAAGCCATACAAGCAAATATACAAAAATATACAACGGATTAACATACAAAAGTATGTATACAAAGCCATCTAGGCATACAAAAAATGTCCCAAAAACTAGTTTCCTATGGACTCTTAGGAAATAATCGGTGGCCCTTCTTTGATTGTGAAGATGGAGAGTCTGTCAGTGACACATCCTCTCTCTGCCGTCAAGTAGACCTCTTTGAATAAAGTTCATCCAGCTGCGCCTATTAATATATGCACATTAGTATAGAAAATGTATGGAATATATAACACCACATATGTAATTGATCACTTACTGCCAACCGATGATCACTCTCCATCATCTTGTCTCTCTCTTCGTCTGTAGTTGGATGGACTGGAGTTGTGACCTCCTGTGAGAAGCATCAAGAAGAAAAATTGACTAAACATAAAAATTAGTTATGTACATCAAATGACATGAGATAAAATAAGAAATACAAAATTATGATATTTTCATGTTATTGGCTCATACCTCAGTCAAAGGATTTGCAAACATCATGGCTGCAACAATGCCTACCTGCGCTGACTCACGAAGATCAGGAGGAGTCTCCATTATATTCAGCATCTGAAAATCAAGTTCAAGATTATTCAAACAAAATAAATACATAACATTATTTTAAAAATGAATAATGATTAGAAATGGTTAAATTTACCTCCGTAAAAGTGGTGGTTTGGCGTCCAGGGGACCAAGGAAACCGTGGAGGTGCCGGTGACTGTTGAAATCATCAAATTGTCACAAAATAATATTACCATTGACATGCCTACAATAATTGCGATTATGTGATAAATTACATACCTGCTAACTTGACCTCCTCTCATAACCCACCAATGGATGGCTAACAGAGGTAGGATGAAGACTCTAACCCTGGAATTTCATTGCGTAAATAATTACATAAATTATTTTTGACTTATAAAATAGATAATCATATAAAATTAATTACAAATTTCAAATAACAATATACTAAATCAAGATGAAACTTGTAACAAATTACCTGAGAGTCAATACCAAATGTATGTTGTAAGAGATCGTCATTGAGAACAAGATCATCCAATATGTCCTACCCCTGTGTCGCAGCATGCTACCCCTGTGTCGCAGCATGCTGCCCCTGTGTCGCAGAGTCTTGTTGTGCCTCCTACGTCCTATAATCACATAGGTTCCCACATGTACTGCACAAATGTGGGGACACATGACGCCTACTACTCTCACCCTCATCAGCCTCGGTAAAATCATCGGCATGTTGTGATAGAGTTTGGGTGAGAGTAGTCAATGAATGTAAAGTCTCCAACTCAACACTCTCCTTCAAAGCCAAAAGGAGTGACCTACATTCTGGCCTCACTTGGGGTATAGGCACATGGTCTTCATCTTGCTGAGCCCTGGGTCTATCTTGGGCAGAGCCACCACCTCTACCCTGGAACTCACGAATGTCAAAATAATTCAGAATCTTGTTGAGGACGAACTCGCAATAGAGTTTCATCAAGAAATATTGTGGTACCTCATCATTGTTGCATGGGCGCTCATCGAAGACCATGTACCATCTATCCCAGAAGTTTTGGGATATTTCTTCATTCCTACACCAATGTATATGAAACTGTTTGCAACTTTCTTCCAATCTTTGGCCGATTTTGGGATTAATAAAGTGTGCACATAATTAAGATTTTATAATTTTCTCATTCTTCACTCGTTCATATGACAACTTGTTAGCATAATACTGCCGACTCCTCTCCCTATAGTCTTGGAATTTGGTGATTTGTTTTGTCACCAAATCCGCGTGGGAAACAATCTCCTGTAGTGATTTTGCAAGTGCCCTCCTATGATCAGTGGTTCCACTTGGATTGTTTAGGGTTTGAATAATAGTTTCAAGATGTTTCTTGTTTTCTTCTATTATCCCTAGGTAGTATTCTTGATTATCCCTTTCATGAAAATGAGGTGAAGGTGGGTTTTGAGGGTTTGGAGGGTTTTGGGGGTTGTTTTCACCCTCCTCAGCTAGATTTAGGTTTTCTCTTTCTCCAATAATTGTAAATACAATATAAAAACAAATCAAACATTGCAAAACTCAAAAATTGTTCTCAAACTAACAAAAGAGAGTCAAACCCTACCTTCTTCATGTGCTGGAGCCTCCAAATTTGCACGATGATGTCTTTGGCGACAAGGTGGCATTGTGAATTTGTTGTTTTCTCTATTGCGCTTGGTTAAACATCCTTTTCTTCAATGTGATCGCGCTTTGCCTTTCTTCTTTGCTGTTGTGAGGAGAAATGGTTGTTGGAGAATGAGCAGAAAAGCATTTTTTTTTTCTTTTATGTAAAGCAAAATGCGAGCGCATTATAGCGCAGTCGCATTTTGCTTTAATTTTGGAGATGGTGGCGACTTTTTGGTCCCCCATCTCCTTGCATTTACCCCCACCACAAACTGACCACCTCCACCAAATTACACCTACATCATCGTCCACAACCTCTACAAGCAAATGTGAACTATCCACACACTAATCCGCAACTTCATAATCACCTTTTCTATCTACTAATTCCTTATGCACCTCACAAATTGCAGAAAAAATAAAACTTACCTCTTCATTCTTTTCTATGCCAACATCATCCTTCATTGCAGTGTTCATCTTCTCACCTTCACTGGTTGCAACATATCTCTCACCCTTACTCATTGCAATCTTCTCTAACCATTCATTCTACACTGCCAAATTCTACGACAATAAGTCATCTTCTACCTCATCCTTCGCTGCAACCTCTTCGTATTCCATCGCTGAATCTTTCTCCTCGTCATTCTCACTGCCCACCTTTTTATCTTCAACCGCTGCTACACGCAATGTTTCATCTTGCTTGACCAACTCAACACGCTGCCATGCTTCCAATTTGTTCAATCTCTTATCTAATCTTTCACATATACCTGCCAACATCCCAAGAGTCTTTCAGTCTTGATACTACCTCCAACCTTCCCATATCACAGGTCTCTTCCTCAACAATATCCCCATCTCATCTGCTACTACAATCTTTTGCAATCGTCATTATACTCTCAATCTATTTGCGGCTTCCTAGCTCACTTGCTTAGGACTCCTCTCTACCTGCAACAATATTTTGAGCTCTTCACAACCACCTTTTCTCTCGCAGGTCTTGGCGTAGGCTACCTCACGTTTGGCGCTCTGCCTTCGCTCTCAGGAACTCTAGCTCTGGTACCATTTCATAAAAGCTCTCCTATCGTAACATCAAAAAAATAATTCATTCACAAACACAAAGGCCATTCCATTGATGTTACTCTACCAAAAACTATGCAAGATTGCAACCAACTATCCAAATTGCCAAATCATATAGATTGAAAGATACAAATACATCTGTACCACTAGTTTCTTTATTTATTTATTTATTTGAAATCGAACAACTGACTTACATTCAAATTTACATACACAGACTTCAATAGCCCTTCAACTACAAGTATGTATCTTCTCCCTCACATTCTCATAGCTCTGCAAACTCACTCCTCGGCTCCATTTATCTTTAACCTGATTTCCCTTTTACTTATGGTTTTTGGCAATGCTGTAATCTATCTTTCCCCTATTCCTCAAAATCTTTGTATTTTAAAACTTCCCAAACTCTCTTTCATCGTCCCAATCTGCTACCATTCTTCGGTTGTTTTGATCTGAAATAGCAACTCAATGTATATCTTTTCACATACTAAGTACTTGGCTAGCAGCAGCTTCTTTTTACTATCAATTTGTTGTCAAATTGTTCTCTATTTCCCTCTCCTTGTTCTTCTATGGTAGATGAAACCCCTCCTTAATCGATCCCCTCATCAATGAATTAGTTTGTTCCTTTTATTTTTTACTGGCATCGATTTCACTTCCTCTATTTCTTAGTCAATCTAATTCCCTTTAGCAGTGTAGCACATGTTTTTTTTTGTTTTTACTCTCCTTCCCTTTCCGCCCCTCATCAATACATACCACTTCATTTTATATTTCAAAACTATTGAAAATTTGAATGGGTAACATTCCTTATATTTGGAGAGACGCATTTCACAGATGAAACTCAAATGTTTCTACTCATCGCTAGAATTGGAAGGGACAACCAATAAAGCATTAGAGCTTGCCTCATGATGAAACGTTTAATACAATATACTCTTACTCCACAAATCACGATCTTTGTAATATGTTTGGAAGTAATATCAGAGATTACTTGATGTTTTCTTGTGCCCATTGAGATTGCAATTTGAGCGCCTCCATTATCACTCTAACTCTACTTGTGAGCTCTATGTCTGCTTCCTCACTTGAGAGCAATATAACTATATTTATAGACATTAATATATCATCGGGGTAATCCCATCTTCTTGTTGTGGACTACGTGTTGGTATCTTTCATATTGATCTACAAGGACTCACCTTTTATCTAGTCAATGCACACAATGGTTTCTACTATCTTTACCTGGCTACGTATCTCTACAATACTTATAGCCAATACAAAAGTCATAGCTGGTAGCACATTGTCAATTGCACAAGCCAAAGTTGGTGAAGTAAGTTTTTAAACCAGCCTAGTATAGATTTTGATCAATGATAGTCCCCAACAAACCCAGATCAAAAATCTGTCAGAACACCCAAAACGTGGGTTTGGGGCAGATTTTCCTTTCTAGAACATATGCAAAAGGAGCCATGACTACTGTAGCAATGGCATGCTTGTACACTCCAAGAACATAGTGACTCATCGCTCAATTCAGAGAAACTTTTATAATTATATTCATGTCCAATTATGTGACTGTAATAGACCATCGATGAACAGAAATTGAACCAAACCTGAACTCTATTTTTGGGTGATGCTGATCGCGCGTGCCCCCAGGTGCTCCTACATCAAGTTCACAGCCATGGATTTGAACCAGATCAATGCATAGTAGATTTGCATATTATGAGGCATTTGCTTAAGTAAGCACCATAAATCAAGTTTTGTGGTTAATAGATTCTTGACATCTTAAACGTCACTTTTTTCATATATAAAATCCTACTAATTATTGCCTTTAAATTTATTTAAATTCTACATTTATTTCAATAATCTCATATCAAATCCCAACTCTAAATCCTAGCCTTTTATTATTGTTTAATTTTTTGTCCTAGGCGAAAAGTAGTGAAAACATTTACTTTCATTACATGTCTATATAATTATGTAATTCGGTAATGGTGAAAATTGCATATATGTGCCCTTTTCCCTATCTTTTGGGTCCACTTTGATTAGAGCGTCACAAATATAATAATCATCTTACAAGTGGCATAATTAAGCATGAAATTAGCTCATGACATCCCACATTCTGATCATGTTCATTACTAATCCTTAAATTTATAGTCCTAGCCCCTAGACTTGTTTTTTCACTTCTGCACTCACAAATCTAAACCCTAAACTTTTAAATTCAAATTTCATAAAATAGTCTCATGTTTCCCTACATCACTAGCCATTGTGAGTTGACTTAGTGTTCAATTACAATGTTGATTTATGTTCTTCATTGTTGTATTTGAGAACATTCTCATTCTTTTGGAATTGACCTAAGACTTGTTGAACACATCTAGATTCAAGTTGTAAAGTTGGATAAAAAGAATTTAATGCATAATAAAAGATCGCTTAATCTTGGTCCCACTACATGATTGTTTATTTTCCTTGATCCTTTTAGTCAAAGCCATAAAGTCAAATTGTCATAGGATTTGACCTAGAAAAACATGAACCTTGTGATTTAGTAGATTATATAAGGAAAATTTGTAGCAATAATAAACATTTTCATATAACCCCAAGAGAGAAATATGTAAACAAGTACTTAGAATCCACCATGCAAAAGAATAGACAAACATACCATCAAGATGACATAATATATACCCTAGGAAAACCCTCGAGAGGGAAAAACCCATCCTCCAAAAGCATCCACACTCAATGTATTATTCAACAATGAAAACATTACAACACTTACAGAGTCTCCGTGAATACTTTTGAAACATCAAGCTCCTCCAATGCCTCCTCCATGTGTCCAAGCATAATGGGTAACCATGCAACCACACATCACATGCCATGCTTCGTATATGCACTCTACATGATAACTTGATACAACTGATAGAAAACCTCAACCACTAAACATGTGCTTTCTTTTATAGAATCAAGCTCACACAAAACCATAAACAATATTAGCTAAACCATGTGTTTCAAAACAATGAGAGCTCAAAACCATTGACCACAAAATTAACACATACAATAGGGGTTTGCTCCTCAAGATTTAGCTTCCTTGCAATTTCCTATTTATACACTTTCTGTAATCCGCCGTCAACGGTGCCCTGCAAAAATACCTACTTTTTAAAGCCATATGTATTCTTATCTCCATTCATGTCATAGGGTAAATCTGTTAAGGAAACTGGTTCTTGATTCTCATTGGTAAAATAGTAATCCTCCACAACTTTAAGTAGAAGCTCTCTGTCATCTTCGGAGGAATTATCACCAGCCTTGATATCATTGTTATTCACCACATGTGGCACAATGATACACATACCTCAATCACCGTCTTAGTTCAAAGCTAGTATGATTCACACAACACAATTTTATCTGTTATTAAAGGGTTTTGGAGGTTCTAGAATCAAGCCCTGTCCGATGAACGTAAAATAACATCTCATTTGAGTGATCTGCATGCAAAATTATAGTCTGTAGAGTCTGGTTGACGATACCGACTCTGCCATAGCTTTCCAGAAATAATTCTTCCGACAGCAAACACCTTACATTAAAGTGGCGCAAAATTTCCAAATGTGTAAGGTATAGATTCATTCCAGAGAGCTTGTTGTCCATTCCATAGAGCATTAAATGCATGTACACCATTCCCTAAGATATTTTCGACAGCAAATCTGCACCACCTTAGACAATTCTGAAATGGATAAAACTACCAATATCTAAATTTAAATGATGACATGATGCCCATAGCCGCCATGTCATCCCAAAAATTAAGTTGCCCAACAATATAGTCCATTCTGTCAGAACAATTAATGTTAGTGGTTGATATACAAAGTCAAATAGTTAATGTTAATGATAGGGGATTGTTGTGAATGCCTACCACCATATGCCTGAGTAAGTGTTAGGTGTTTTGAATCATCTCATGTAACCCTTAACATTAGGGGGAATGTCAACATAGTTAATGTTAGTGGTTGATACCTTCTCCTGACTATCAAGTCCAACACTAAGGGGGGATGTCAACATAGTTAATATCAGTGGTTGATATTGTAGACATAAAAAATTGACCAACCGATCAAACTCTTAACTATTCTTTAAGTTATCCTTAATCTTAAGAATTTAATTAATTTTAATCTTATCCTTTTACACAATCTCTGGTAAATAATAAAATTAATTTAACAAAATTAATTTATTATTTACTTAAAAACCTCTTGTAAATAATAAATTAAGCTTAATGAACTTAATTTATAATTTAACCTAAATCTTACCCTAAAACCTATTCGTAAAAATCAAAAATAATAAATGAAAATCAGTTAATTTACCTACTATTCTGTTCAAAACCTATTCAACTAACTTTTTCCCATTCAACCACCCTAAACCGTTTTTACCAAAACATTATAAAAACTCGTTTCTTTTTCATTTACCCCGACGGGAGTACAATCAGCAACCACTATATTAAATACTTCAGTAACATTTATTTCATTGGATTTCAATAGTTTTACATGTATCTTTGATTTTGCATTAAATATTAAATTTTAGGGTTTTGCATAGTTTTGAAACTGTTGAATAAAATTTAAATTTTCTACTAACAAATGGTGAACCCGACGTGAACATGCGCTTTCTTAATCGGTACTTTTGCAAGTATTCTGGTTGAGTTTTTGGAGGTTGTCTTTTGCCGATTTCCTCCTGGTTTAAATCCGACTCCACTATCAATTCCAGAGAAGCTTGCAGGCGAATAAAAACATATAACATCATTACTTTCAAAAAAGTTGAAATTTTTTTAAAATTTTTAAAGATTTTTAGCCTTTTGGCTTTTTGTACGGTTCTCGTTATACCTTGCACAGTCCGTGCTTTGTCTGCATTTTGTGGTTTTGGCTCTAGCATTATTTGAACATTTTATATATCGAGTTAAAGCACAGCATTTTGCGGTGAATTTCTTTGGTATCACATCACTATTATTCACTTGTTTTCTACATTACTGATTCTGTGAAATTCTGTATGCAGATGCTTTGTTTGTTGGGTATTACCTTTGTCGAACGATTATAAAATTGTTATCGCTATTCATTCATCAGGTTTTTGGTAATGGTTGTGTTAAATCCTTTTGTTAGAATATAAACTCAATATTTAATTGGTGTTTTAAATTGAGTTGTCAATAGCTGGAGGTTTGATCAAATATTTATGCATCCATTCGGAATACCATTCTATTCTAACTTTTTGGTTTCACTAACCTTCATTTTTTATGAGACATCAATTATAAACCGCTTGTTATCTTCTTTAAACAGTTAGGTTTAAGAACACTTTATTTACCGCATTTGTCAAAGCCTTTACAATCTCCCTGGACATATATTCTTGAAAGGTGCTTCTGTAACAACACGCATATTTGTTCTATGGTGAATAACTGAATTCTGCAACACACAGCATACCCTAACTGCCTTTTTTTCGTTTATGGTTGGTTGTTGTCTTTTGGATTGTAGCGCTCTCTGTCCACAGCATTATCCTCTTTGCACTTTGAACAATGAAATCTTCTTCTAATCTTTCAAATCCTTTGCTAGCGTTTTAATTGCAATTCCTTCTATTCAGATCTTCAGCTCAGTACGTAGCCGTGGCGAATTTGATAACAGAGATTCAAGGAATACGCCGATAGGAGCAGCGGATGAGTTTATAAGATATTCCGGCATGGATTTCTTACAGCATGAGATAACAACCGGCGAGCTTAAAAAAAGTTTCCAGTGTGAACATTTTATTTACTGCGTGAGACAAATTTTCTGAACACCATAATGCTCACATATAAAAGCCTATCGCTAGTTCTAAAATGGCATAGCAAGCATCATTGATTTTTTTTGGCAAGCATGGTCAATTTTATTGTTAATCCTTGAGGTTGTGCGCTATTGGTATTTGTTGATATTTTGTTCGTCTACCTTCAATTCAAACACTACCAACCATTCTAACTGTTGTTTCTTGGCTCATATAATCACCAACTCGTATCAAGATTTTAGCTTATTGTTATCATCAGTTGTGTGCATAATATAGTTTGAACTGCACAGCGGTGATGTTTTTATTATGACGTTTATTTATACATTTTTGAGTTATCTGATTAACAGGCACTCAGGGCGATAGAATCTGTATGAATATTTTTAATTAACGGTTGCTGTTTCTATTTTAAGCAATAACATGTCATCTGATTTCAACGTTTTTCTTTTTTTCTAACCAATAATTCTGACCTCAATTTTTTGTTGCACGCAGGGTCTTCGGTGTATTTGTGGGTTATTGGCATGAATGAAGATCGTTATGCGCCTTGTTCTTTGCTCAATGATTTCCCATTTCGTTTAACCGATGACTCTATTATTGTTGATTTTATTGGTTTAATTGCCTGTTGAGATCCCGGATTGCCTCTTTTTAATGTTGGTGTTAATGTTGCTATCCATAACTTTTATTGAAACTGTTATCTATTGGCATATTCACCTTTGACAACTAAGTTTTTAGCTGCCAGCAATTGACACATCATAAGAGAACGGGAAGTCTTAAACCATCATGGTTAACTCACGGTCAGATATAACACCAACGTCAAAATTTTAACTGTTTGTCATAAAACACCACTTGTGATCAACTAGCATTAACTACTACATCTGGTAGTATAAAATAGCTGCCAGCGAAACCATTTGCACATAGCCAGAGAAAATTGCCAAACACAATTTGCAAACCCCTTGAGTGCCATTTTTAGCCCTTGGAGGCTGTTTCACTCAAACTGTCATAACTTTTCCGTTTTTCATCAGATTTTTACATTTTTGTAGGCGTTGGAAAGGTGATTCGGAGGGCTACATTGTGCTACAAGCCATTTGTTTAGAAACATCTCAAATTCACATGTATAATCATTTTAAATTTAGTTTTTTGTCTTGAAACATCAAACTTTTTTATTCTTGTTGTGCATTAACGTTTTTGTATGGGTTTTTGCAGGATTCATTATCTTACATTAATGTTTTATTTGTAGCTTCTTGTGCATCCAAGACACAAAATTTTGCAAACTACTAATATATTTCCTTGCAGGATCTCTTTTGTGTGTTTGCATTTTAACATCGGGACATCTCAATTGGTGCTTTAAAAAGAACTTAATTGCTTGACATTGGTGCTTTAAAAAGAACTTAATTGCTTGACATGTCTGGTGCATTTGCACATTTTGCTAGTAGATCCCAAGGTAGAAAAAAAATATCCTCTCCCCTTGCCTCTCAACGAATCTTGGGTGTAAGAGAACTTGTTCTATCTTCTTTTTCTTTTTTAGGAGAGCCTGCTTTGGTGGGAAAAGAGGTACTCACCCCAAGGAACGACTCTAAGCGGTGCTTTCAATTTGGTCTGTTATATAAATGGTTTAGGTGAAAGTCTAGACTTCTTAGTGAAGTATTCTTATTCCGATAGTTCCCCAGTATCCATACACTTGTATGTGTGATACGTCAACCCCATTCTTTCCTTGCAAAAAGATTGATGTAAGTGGTTGGGATAGTTCATTGCAAGGGTACGACGCCCCCAAGATTACTCACCATATGGCTCCCTTGAGATGAGACAGAAATCCTCAGCTTAGCATAAGCTACTTGTTAGCTTTCTGAGGAGAGGGTGATTGGGTCATCCTTCCAGTTTGTCCTCTCTTGCAAAGACAAAAGTGTATACACCCACATTAGGTGTTCCTACATTGGCTTCGCAGGAGATTCCAAGTTGTGGGCTTGAACAAGTTGTCATTGGCCATTGACCTTAGGTAGATTAAGCATTATTTTCAAGTGTCTTCGATTGTGTCTAGACCCGTGGAAATTTGGCCTTAAGGGGCTATCGAACATACACATTACACTTACCACTTCCTATTAGACATCTAGCCGTGTTTTTATGATTGAAGTGCATTCTTGTCACCATTTGTCAGATTGAATCCTAAGAAGCCATTTAATCGATCAAATCATCCAATCCATCCATTTCCCACCTAATTCATTTGTCATCATCTTACTCATATTTGCATCCTTGAACCTAGTCCAATTGTCAAAATGGTTGTGATCCTCAACAAATCTAGGTCAAATCCAAAACCATATATACTCCGGGGAGGCCCTTCTCCTAGCTCTGATAATAATGAGAATCTTGTAGATTTTGAAGCTTACTTGGAGGAATAAGCCGAAATATGAAGACTTCAACCTTTGTGTAACTTCATTCCAACACCTACAAATGATCCCATCTTGGATGAAATTAGAGCACTAAGACAAGAATTGGACACTCTCAAGAATGCTAAGACATTATCTTACAAGTTTTCTACTACAAATGTATCAAAGCCAAAACCATATATCCTTCGAGGTGGGTCAAAATTCGCTCCTAATGATGATGAAAACTTTGTAGATCATGACACATACTTTGATACTTATGAACCATATATCCCCCCATCATCATGTCAACCTAGTCCCTCCACATCAACCAATCTCATGAATATTCCTCAATATTCATCTCCAAATTCTTCACAATATGAGCATGCTAGCATTAGTCACTCCTCACACCAAGATCACGAATCCTTAAACCATCTTAATGATACTCTTGACAAGGGAAATACCACCTTAAGTTTGGAATCATACACCAATCCATCTACTAGTCCTCCATCACCATCCAATAGAATACCTATCCCATCAAACTTTCCAAGCTCTAATTCATCCACCAATAAATCCCTGAATGATTTTCTCCAAAGATTCTTTGTAAAATCTAAAAGCAAAAGAAAAACTATGGAGAAATCCAAATCCACTCATCCAATTTCATCCCCATTTAGTACAAGCAATCCTAATCTTACACATAAGCTTACACCTACCATTATTCTTCATCCATTATATTGTGCATCTACCCATATACTAATGAAGGATGTGATCCATTGGATACTAGCAAGGAATCAACCATTACCCTCATCTCATCAAACATCTATCCCTGAGCCTACCAAAGAACCTTCAAACATCATGCCTAGTCTCCCAAATCCATCATGTAGTCCACAATCCATTGAACCTATTGAAGAGCCTCCCACCATGAGTCCAAGTCAAGATCCACTATACCCCTATGTTGTTGAGCATCTAGAGCCTCTCAAGCACATCCAAGAGTCTCTGACTTCCATTTCCATTCAACATCAAGAGTTATGTCAAGGGTCTAATCTAAAGCATGTGGAAACATTAATCCCTTATCCAAATCAAGATCAAAGTCTTTCTATTCAACCTATCCATAAGATATATCTTTTCTATGATCAAGACATTATCTATGATGAAGAGCCTATCCATAAGCAAGTTGATCCTCCATAATTCCACAACTATCCATGAGCAAGCTACCCAAGAACCACATACTCCATCTACTCCTTATTGTAATCTTAGCAATAAGAATGAGCATGAAAGTCTTGTTGATCAACTTGAGCACTCCCCTAGCTTCATGACCTTCCTTTGAAGCAAAGAAACTTCACCTTCAATCCATGATCCCACAACATCCACTTCCCTTGGTCCCCACAAGCACATAGATGATCAAATAAATACATTGGATCTTCATAAGCATAATGATAATCAAGATCTTATTACTCCTTCACCATCTCATATTGATCCCATTTCAAATCCACCATCATATCCTATTGGTCTTACTACCTTCCTTCATGAATGTTCTTCCTTAGGAAAAGAATGACCTATATCGACCACCACACCTTCCTCATCCAATAAGGGAGTCATGTCTTGTATTCTAAAAAATAAGCATCCCATTGTGCATTGTATATTCCAAAAAATGAATTATCAAGGTAAAGGCTTAGGTCTTCATGAGCAAGGTAACTTAGAACCCATCCATGTCAAAGTCCCTCCACACTCATATGGCATTGGATATACACCCCAAGGACAACAATCTAAAGATGTTGGTAATTCCTCCATTCCTCCTAAATCCACTTCATACAAGCCCAAGCTAGATGCACCTCATCGCACCCATAAAACATATGTTTCCATCCCTCCTCCATCTATAACAACCCTCCAGGCGTTAGGTGGAAGTCAGTATTTAGTTATATTATTTTATTTCTATTTCCACCTCATGCCATATACGATGACCTTTGAAGGGGAGGTTGACAATCATTCAATGTTGCAAAATATCTCCTTGAGGGCAGCGTAGAGAAGAGAAAACAGGTGGAGTTTGTTTTAATGCGGCAGATGAAAATGCTTTTGGTGAGGGGATCTGCAAGTCATTAAGTGGAGTCAACACATTTTTGAGGGGGAGGTGTTTTAGAACAAAAAATATTGTCAAATACTCCCAAAACAATAAAGGAAACAATGTTAGAGGACCCCTTCCATTCTCCACAATTGTGTTTGCAGACCATAAGAAGAAAATTATCTCTAATTCATTTGTAAAATGTGACCATGTCTGCACATAGATGTGCTTCTGTTTGTGAAGTGCTATAAATTTATAATAGCTCTGAGGCTCATTTCGAATTTCCAATGCTAGCATTATTTTTCTGGACGACTTTCAAGTGATACAAATTTCTGGAATTATTTGATCAATTAAATTACATAACACAAAACATTTGCATAACCATGTATTTCTTGCTAAGCCACCTTTGCATACTTAACATATTTAAAGCACATGATCTAAGTACCCCATATGATAGGGCCATAGGCAACAAAAAGTGTCATTTGCAAACTCACCATAAGAGTTCCCTACCATTGTCACAAATGGCACATACTGAATCAAACAAATCATCTTCCTCATCAGACTCATCCAAACAAGAGAAATAATTTTAAAATTGTAAAGATTAATGTCAAAAGAGAGGAAATATAAAGAATGTCATGAAAAAACTTGACCTCATCAAATGGCTTCCTTTTCAATTTCATTTCCATGAAAGTTTTCAGAAGCTACCAAAAAAACCCAAGAATATAACATCAACAACCTTGTCAAAATTTGCAATTCCAAGACTGCAACATACAATTTCAATCTCGAGACTGTGTAGGAGTTTAGGACAACATTGAGAGGGGGGGTGAATCAATGTTGTATAAATTTTAACCTTTTGCAAATTTAACTTTCAAAGACTGTGTAGGAGTTCAGGACAACACTGAGAGGGGGGGTGAATCAGTGTTGTATAAATTTTAACCTTTTGCAAATTTAACTTTCAAGACATGAAGAAAGAAAGATATTATTTGTTACACACATGTGCACATAACTGAGAATGAATGATGAGATTAAAATCTCATGAATAAATCATACACACAAACAGAGAGAAAATCAAGACACAGGAATTGCAGGAGTGGAAAACCCTCCTGGGGTAGAAAAACCACTCCAAAACTACCTCACTGGCTTAACCTTAAAAATATCTTTACAAGCCTCACTAGCTGATGTGAGTGTTTCACTGACAAATGGTCTCACTGACCTATAAGCCTCACTGGCTTTTCTCAATCAATCAAAACAAAAATTTCATGTGCAAGAAGTGATTGCTATTCAATCTGATTTGCACCATTTAAATCAACTCATCTTTCTTTTCAAAAAGGTTTTTCTCTGCATATCATAACTTCATAACATACATAACATTATTTGCTCATCTCTGTTTTCTTCATCAACACACACTCGTCAATGTACCTGAAAAACCATTATATACAATTTGAAAAACCTTTCACATTCTACACAATCATTTTTCATCTGTGAAGAAATTAATTTTTTCTTCATGCCCATGACTATTCATTTTCTTCTCTGCATAAACAATTACATCTTGCAATAAAATTATAAACAATAGAACTTCTTGGAATTTCACTTCTCTCTGCAAGAAAATCATCTGAAATATCTTCAATCTGTCTAGCAAATCACAATGAAAATAATTCATCTGCCTTTGTAATAAAAACTCTTTCAAACTGAATATTCAGTCTCCTCATTTTCATCTTCCATAAAAAAATTCTTCAATCAATCTGCCCTCATGCATGATCCTTCATTTTTCTGTATAAAAAAAAACTCTTCAAATTTTTCTTTGTATTGCATTCAATTCCCTGTAGGAAAAAATATCTTCAAAAATAAAATCTTTTTCAATATGCTCTTGCAAAATAACTTCTCCCAATCCATTCATCTTCTTCTGCAAAAACAATCTCCAAAAGCACTTCATATTCTTTTTGCACTTCAAAGACTCTTCAAATTTGTGAAAATCATCTTCAATAAAAATTTTGCCTTTAAAAAAAATTATATAAACCTTCAAAAGCTTTCTATCTTCATAAAAATATTTCCATGTTTTTAAAACACTTCACACACCAATAAAAACATTTTTCTATCTTCCAAATAACTTTCTATCTTCAAAAAAGCTTTCTATCTCCCATGACCCTTAGTCTTCATTGTCACTTAGAAGAGGAAACAAAACTGATTTTAGCTTTTAAAAAAAACAAAAATCCTTATAAAAGGCTTGCTTTGTCATCAACCATAAAAATAGGAGATAAGAATTTTATAAAGTTTCTAATATAAAAGCTAAGACCATGAAAAACAGGCTGCCTTCTTAGAAAAGCACGAACACATGAGGAGGGGTTGAGACATGTAAAAACAATGATTTTTTTTAACACTTTTCAAAAGGTTTTTTTAATATTTTTATAAAACATGTTCATAGAATAGGCCTTTTTAAAGTTTTTATAAAAGCATGCTCATAAAATATAATTATTTAAAAACCAAGGATATATTAATAGGCTCTTAAATGATGACTAATGTCATTGATTAAACACGAGGAGAGGACTGGTCAAGAAGGTAATTTTTAAGTTGTGAACTTGCAGTAGCAGGTCATCAATGAATTATAACAAAATTGCAAGTATGAAGGCATGTGAGTTTAGACATATGAAAATGGACTTAGTCTTGGAATTTAAAAATTAGTATCTCAGAAGACAAAAATATTAAAACCTTAGATTTCTCCCAACATAGCATTTCTTCTGCAATAAGAGCACCTCTGAAGCCATGATGAAGATAGAAGCAAGAACACCAATAAGAGAATTTGCATCCTCATCAACCTTGAAGAAACTTGCAAGAAATCCAATACCAACACCCACATGGAGAACATCATACTTCTATGCATCAGTAAGACATCAACCTGTGTCTATCATCAACAACTGATCAATTTGTTCAACCTCAATGGTAAACAACTCAACTGACAACATTCTTATTGAAGGCATAATCAACACACTTATCATGTCCAAATGAACAACTCCTGATTGATGTTCCTGATAGAGTGAACAACTTTGAAAAACATGATCCTGAACAACCTATGTCAATAGTGCAAATCACTGATGATACCTTATGAAGATGTACACTAACTCAACACCCTCAATACCTTTTTGACATCAATGACAAACAACTACTATCAATCTCCCCCTTTGTCATTGATGGCAAAACTACCTGATGCAATTTCTCTTTCTCCCCCTTTTTAAAATCTGATGACAAAGACACAAAAACTATTTGCTCCCCCTGTGTTAAAGTACACAAACAAATCATTGCTCATAAAAATCACTTCCAATCACAGACAAGAGTAACTATCACTTCTTGACACAATACAACACCAACTAGTATTACCATTATCAGCTGATTCAAGACCTTTACTTGCCTCTAATTAACTGATGAACTTGAAGAAGAACAAGGCACCACCATCAATTTCATAAGCAACTCTAGATGTCACAGCTTGACATACATACCTTACCACTTCAAAACAAGAGGCACACAATTTTCACATACCTTTCTGAACCATATTAATGAGGAAGAACATGTCAAATTAATATACCAATGATCACTTCTAAATGAACATTTATTCTGCAATCAAGAATAGATATCATCCTTCTGCACAAGATACCTTTTACAACACACTGTCAAACCTGATATAACCACATCTGTAATCAACAAGAATGAACTCCTTCCTCTTAACTTTATCATTCAAATCAGCCCATCAAGATTGCACAACCTTCACCATCAAGCTCTTCCTGTAACACCACTTTGCAAAAGCGAATCCAGGTGAGAGTTCCTTGAGAACATCTTAACAAAAGCATCATGACAACTTAATCATGTAAGTATCAAACAATATACAAATGGGATCAATGTCACAACATCATCAAACTCTTTGTGCAGAGAGCTTTTGAACACTTTATATGATCCACTAAACATGTCACTGATCGTGAACACAAAAACATCAGAAACTTCATTTCAAACATTTCAGGCAAGCATGATAAACAAAACAAGATCATAAACATCAACTAATCTCCTCCTGTAACTTCTTGGGGATAATTGATAGGACAAGAACAACTCCCCCTCACATCAAGCTAGCAATTATTCAACTGATGATGTAACTTGTGCAGGATGCACAAGTTTAGGATCCTTCTTGTCCTGACTTTGTTTTCTTCTCCAAACTTGTATAAACCTTTTCTTTTCTTTGCTCAAGATGTCTGCTCTAGATGTCTTCAAATTATTCCTGCAAAACAGTGCCTTATGCCCAAGATTTTTACACCTATAGCATATGATATTGCTATCTAGACCAAAGGAATGATAATTTCTTGATATCCCAAGAGTACTTCCATGCACCCAACAATTTCTTGCAATAGGACCAATCTTATTACAGTTATAACAAACATTGTTATAGTTCTGATTTGACAAGTTGTAAGAACTTTCATCTTTATTCCATCTAAAACTATTTCTTGAATGAGATTTACAGTCTCTAGCTTTATGACCATAATCATGATAGGAATAGCAAAAACCATGAAATTGAGAATAGTTAAACCTTACTAAATGGCATTGCCTGACAGATGGAGATCTTGAGGTTCTACTTGTCCTTTCTCTTTCAACATTAGCATCTTTATCTTTTCTTTTCTTTTTGTCTTCCTCAGGAGCAACATAATGTTTATTTAGGTCTATCTTTTTCTTAGATGTATCTCTGACTTTGGAACACTCTCCTTCTTCATAACCAAGTCTAGTAGTGTCTCCATATAGTTTTTGCTTTCCCAACATCTCATATAACTTGGTGGTGCTCTTTTCAAACTCATTATTTCTCTTTGACAGAACTTTGAGACTTTCAATATTTTTTCTCAAGGTAATAATTTCAGCTTCAAGTTTTATGTATTCAAATGATTTTACTTCATTTTCAGACTTAGCAAATCTATCATTCTCTTGGCCTCTTCAATCTCAATCCTTAGGCTTGTAATCAATTTTTTTTGAATCATCAATTTGTGTTTTTAAACTCACAGTTTGACTTCTTGCCTCTTCAAGTTCAGAGAGTGCTTTGTCTTTGAGGTCTTTTTCTTGGTGTAGCTGCAATTGTAATTTCTGGTTCTCCTTTTTATATTTCCTGAGTTCACTTAGAGCACATATGAGCTCTCCTTCTATATCAGCTTCAAACTTTTGTTCATCATCACTTATAATGTGATCTTCTTCTTCTACATCTGATTGAGTCTCATGTCCTTCATGTGAGAGTTTTTTATCATTGTCACTCTTCTCAGATAATAAGTTGTCTTCTTTTTTAGGAGCATAAATTTTTATCAACTTCTTCCATATATCATGTGCTGTTTCACAGTGCATAACTTCACAAGAAACATCATTAGGTAGAGTAGACAATATAGCTTTCTTTGCAATATAATTACATTCAAGAGCTTCTTTGTCATTTGCAGTAACATAATACCCATTCTCAACTGACATCAAAACACCATATCCTAAAGAGGATAAGTAAATCTGCATTCTCATACACCAAACTGAGAAATTTAAACCATCAAACAAAGGACAATCTAAAATCTTTTCTTCTAATACAATACTTGACTCAACTTGTGAGACATATCTATCAACATCTGAATTTGATAAAGATAGGGATTTTTGTGTCTTTTGACCAGAATGAATTTTGACATTTTTCATGCTCTTATTTCTTCTACACTTACCCATTGAACTCCACACACAGGACCTGCCCAAGTTGATTAAGCTTCTAAAGGGAACCTAGCTCTGATACCAATTGTAGGAGTTCAGGACAACACTGAGAGGGGGGGTGAATCAGTGTTGTATAAATTTTAACCTTTTGCAAATTTAACTTTCAAGACATGAAGAAAGAAAGATATCATTTGTTACACACATGTGTACATAACTGAGAATGAATGATGAGATTAAAATCTCATGAATAAATCATACAAACAAACAGAGAGAAAATCAAGACACAAGAATTGCACGAGTGGAAAACCCTCCCGGGGTAGAAAAACCACTCCAAAACTACCTCACTGGCTTAACCTTAAAAATATCTTTACAAGCCTCACTGGCTGATGTGAGTGTCTCACTGACCTATAAGCCTCACTGGCATACTGTGCCTCACTGGCTTTTCTCAATCAATCAAAACAAAAATTTCATGTGCAAGAAGTGATTGCTGTTCAATCTGATTTGCACCATTTAAATCAACTCATCTTTCTTTTCAAAAAGGTTTTTCTCTACATATCATAACTTCATAACATACATAACATTATTTGCTCATCTCTGTTTTCTTCATCAACACACACTCATCAATGTACCTGAAAAACCATTATATACAATTTGAAAAACCTTTCACATTCTACACAATCATTTTTCATCTGTGAAGAAATTAATTTTTTCTTCATGCCCATGACTGTTCATTTTCTTCTCTGCATAAACAATTACATCTTGCAATAAAATTATAAACAATAGAACTTCTTGGAATTTCACTTCTCTCTGCAAGAAAATCATCTGAAATATCTTCAATCTGTCTAGCAAATCACAATGAAAATATTTCTTCTGCCTTTGTAATAAAAACTCTTTCAAATTGAATATTCAGTCTCCTCATTTTCATCTTCCATAAAAAAATTCTTCAATCAATCTGCCTTCATGCATGATCCTTCATTTTTCTGTATAAAAAAAAACTCTTCAAATTTTTCTTTGTATTGCATTCAATTCCCTGTAGGAAAAAATATCTTCAAAAATAAAATCTTTTTCAATATGCTCTTGCAAAATAACTTCTCCCAATCCATTCATCTTCTTCTGCAAAAACAATCTCCAAAAGCACTTCATATTCTTTTTGCACTTCAAAGACTCTTCAAATTTGTGAAAATCATCTTCAATAAAAATTTTGCCTTTAAAAAAAATTATATAAACCTTCAAAAGATTTCTATCTTCATAAAAATATTTCCATGTTTTTAAAACACTCCACACACCAATAAAAACATTTTTCTATCTTCCAAATAACTTTCTATCTTCAAAAAAGCTTTCTATCTCCCATGACCCTTAGTCTTCATTGTCACTTAGAAGAGGAAACAAAACTGATTTTAGCTTTTTAAAAAAAACAAAAATCCTTATAAAAGGCTTGCTTTGTCATCAACCATAAAAATAGGAGATAAGAATTTTATAAAGTTTCTAATATAAAAGCTAAGACCATGAAAAACGGGCTGCCTTCTTAGAAAAGCACGAACACATGAGGAGGGGTTGAGACATGTAAAAAAATGATTTTTTTTAACACTTTTCAAAAGGTTTTTTTAATATTTTTATAAAACATGTTCATAGAATAGGCCTTTTTAAAGTTTTTATAAAAGCATGCTCATAAAATATAATTATTCAAAAACCAAGGATATATTAATAGGCTCTTAAATGATGACTAATGTCATTGATTAAACAAAAGGAGAGGACTGGTCAAGAAGGTAATTTTTAAGTTGTGAACTTGCAGTAGCAGGTCATCAATGAATTATAACAAAATTGCAAGTATGAAGGCATGTGAGTTTAGACATATGAAAATGGACTTAGTCTTGGAATTTAAAAATTAGTATCTCAGAAGACAAAAATATTAAAACCTTAGATTTCTCCCAACATAGCATTTCTTCTGCAATAAGAGCACCTCTGAAGCCATGATGAAGATAGAAGCAAGAACACCAATAAGAGAATTTGCATCCTCATCAACCTTGAAGAAACTTGCAAGAAATCCAATACCAACACCCACATGGAGAACATCATACTTCTATGCATCAGTAAGACATCAACCTGTGTCTATCATCAACAACTGATCAATTTGTTCAACCTCAATGGTAAACAGCTCAACTGACAACATTCTTATTGAAGGCATAATCAACACACTTATCATGTCCAAATGAACAACTCCTGATTGATGTTCCTGATAGAGTGAACAACTTTGAAAAACATGATCCTGAACAACCTATGTCAATAGTGCAAATCACTGATGATACCTTATGAAGATGTACACTAACTCAACACCCTCAATACCTTTTTGACATCAATGACAAACAACTACCATCAGACTGCACTACATAAGATCAAAATAAGTTGTTTCCTAGTTGTATTTGTCTTCAAGACTTGCGAGACATGAACAATATGGGGTTTCCCAGCATTATTAATAGCAGAAATCTTCGTAATGAGATATTTGCTTACTGCAAGAAATAAAATTATTTGGCCCATGCCCTTAATGAAAAATCAGGTTTACTTTTGTTTAACCTTGTGTCCAATATATGCCTTAGAAATCAAAACACTGGATAGATGGTTAGGATTTTTTTCAACAACACAAAAAAGTATGCTCCCATCTAACAAGGAATCCCATACACTCCTGCCATTTTATGAAGTCATGATCTTCAGAAATAAAGAGCAAAATGAAAATCTTTTGGACAAGGAAGAATGTATTACCATTGGTTGTGTAATAATCCCAACACACTGGCATAGAGTGCATGGCTGTGAACTTAGAAGATTTTAACAAGAAAACACAGCTTGAACTTAGAAGATTTTAACAAGAAAATAATTATATTACAAAGAAGAGGGTGCCAAGGAGTTCAAAAACATATACTTGACTACATGAAACTAAACGTTGTGCATTCTGTTGAATGTGAAACCCAACAATCATTTGGTTTATCCCTCCAATGACTCTTGACTCTTCACATTCTGTAATGTTTGCTTATATAAAGTATGCTTCTATGTATTGTAATGTATTAGATTGAGAGATAGTGAATAATAATATTGCCCTGCTTGAGAGTGGACGTAGCCTTTATGGTGAACCATTGTAAATTTGTGTTGTGTTGTGTTCTTATTTTCTGAATCTCTATTTTATGTTTCTGCCATTTATTGTTTAACAATTGGTATCAGAGCTAGTTGTGCTCGATTGTTTGGCATGAGAGATTCGAGTTTGAGTGGGAGAAATGTCGATTGAAGAAGGAAGGATCGAAAGGTTCAATGGCCATAATTATCCTTTGTGGAAGATGCAGATGGAGGATTTTCTATACCAAAAATATTTGTGGAGACCATTACATGGTAAGGCAAAGAAACCATCTGATATGCCAGAGCGATTCGATTGTGCTTGTCTCCATCTGCAGCATTTAACATATCTAAAGCAGCCACATCCATGGAGTTAATGAGTAGTTTGGACAAGTTGTATGAGAAGCCCTCAGCATCGAATAAGGTATATTTAATAAGGCGGTTGTTTAATATGAAAATGGCTTAAGATAGTTCTATAGCTGAACATTTAAATAATTTTAATACAGTTATCAGTCAGTTAGCTTCTATGAAAATAAGTTTTGATAAAGAAGTTCAAGCTCTTTTACTTTTGTCTTCGTTGCCATAAAGTTGGGATAGTTTGGTTATGGCTGTTAGTAATTCTGTTTCTGGTTCAAATAAGTTAAAATTTGATGATGTTGTTGGAGTAATTTTGAGTCAAGAAATGCGTTGGAAAAGCATGGGTGAGACCTCAATATCGGGTACTGCTTTGAATGTAGAAGACAAAGGAAGATCAAGAGAAAGAGAGAAGAATCCAATAGAGCGTGGAAAGTCACAAGGAAGATCGAAATCTAAAGGTAGAGATGGTGTTTGCTAGTTTTGTGGCAAGCAAGGTCACATAAAAAGGAACTGTTGGTCTTACAAGAAAACAATAGAACAACCAAAGGAAGTTGAAGCCAATGTAGCATACCAAGAAGATGCTGGTGTTCTAATTTTAACTGAAGAATATAATTCCAACTAATGTTTGGGTGCTTGATTCAGGTTCATCGTTTCATGTCACTCCATGCAAGGAGTATTTCGAAAATCTATAAATTGGTGACTTTGGTAAGGTTTTTCTTGGTAACAATGAATCTTGTGATGTTATTGGCAAAGGGGATATTTCATTAAAACTGAAAAATGGATATAGTTGGTTGTTACATGATGTTAGATATGTTCCCTAGATCAAACAAAATGTAATCTCAGCTGGACAATTGGGTTCTCAAGGTTGTGAGATTAGTTTTGAATCAAATAGATGTAAAGTTAAAAAGGGGGCTTTGGTAATTGCAAAGGGCAGCAAATTAGGCACCATGTATGTAATAGAGAGTTTTGTTGAAGTGGGAGTTGTTCATCCTACTTCAGATTCGTCATTGTGTGCAATTTGGACTGTCGAGCAAAGGTTTTTGGATCAATTAGATGTTGAAACTAATTCTGTTATTAATGATTTTCTTAGTATGTTTGATAGTGAAAGTTTCGGGGATCAGTTAGATGATGGTGAGCAGGTTGATGCCAAAAAACCTCGGGCAGATGAAATTAATGGCAATGAGAGTGAAAATTTGAAGGTGATTAAAGATGAGATTGCTTATAATGGTGATGAGGATGACATTTTGGATCCAGAATTAGCTCTAGCTCTCCGAGTATCAATAGAAGAAGAGAGGGCAAGACAAGAGGCTACTTCTAATGTTGTATTTGTCAATGATTTGCTAGCCACTTGGGATGAGGATTGAGGGAGACATCAATTTAAAAATTATGGTGAAATTGAGAAACTTCAGTTGGCACAGAATATGTCAACTGCTAAGCATAGAGACTTTGGGTTTGTTTCATTTTCGACTCATGATGTGGCTGTGGGATTCATAAATGGTTTGAGCAACAGTGGGCTTGATAAAGGATTTGCTGGTGCTATTGAGGGAGGCGGGCCAAGGTATAGGCCTGCAGAATTTTCAAAGTGATGATAGGAATGGAAATGCAGGGGATATCATTGTTCGTAGCAGCAACTGTTGGGTTTCAAGTGGGAGATTGTTGAATGTGAAACCTAACAGTCATTTGGTTTTTCCCTCCAATGACTCTTGACTCTTCACATTCTGTAATGTTTGCTTATATAAAGCATGCTACTGTGTATTGTAATGTATTAGATTGAGAGATAGTGAATAATAATATTGCCCTGCTTGAGAGTGGACGTAGCCTTTATGGTGAACTATTGTAAATTTATTTTGTGTTGTATTCTTGTTTTCTGAATCTCTGTTTTATTTTTCTGCCATTTATTGTTTAACACATTCGTACCATCAAAAAGGTTTATAACCCATGAATTGAATTCTCATGAGAATAAAAGATCCGCAAAATCAATCTAAAATAAATTAAGAGCATGATGCAAATTAATAATAAACTAATGCAATAACATTTGATGCAAAGTAAATAGTCCTACTCACATCTGTTTTTTTTAGATTCTTGTCTCTCTGGTACATGCCTTCAATTAGAGAAGAATGTTCCAGCGAATGAGTTTCTGTCGGTGTGTCATCAGATGTGCTGCAAAGGAAATTTTGTAAAATTTAGGATTAAAACTGATAAAACCAACAGAGCATTATTTTCTATGACAAGTTCCACAAGAACTCAAACTACTGATATGTGAAGGTACCTAAAGACTTTGCGTAAATGATCCCAATAAGCTTTATCTGGGGCCTCAGGGCTTTTCCTTGCAAAATGAAGAAAATGAGCTGCAACAAGAAAGCTCCAAATTATCTCCTCGTAACTTTTCCTAGGCTTCTGTAGCTGGATCCTGGCAAACATACAAACACATCCAACCCGATTTACATGTCTATCTACAATCTTAACACGATAGACTAAGAACCCAAGAGTCCAAACTTATTCCCCTTCCATAGCTGGTAAACACACCCAGGTACTTAACACAATAGACTAAGAACCCAAAATTCAAAACTTATTCCCCTTGCATAGCCCGTTACCACACTGGGGACTGGCCCTAAATTGGATTTGAATACTGAAAAAAAACCCATTTACCAATAAAAAAGACAAAACCCAACTGAAGAAAAACTAGGAAAAACATCCTCTGATGTTAAATAAGCCAGTCTCTCGTACCAGGCCTTTTCTTTAATCATAACACATACAACAGGCGTTTTCTCCTCGAGATTCAGCTTCCATGCAATAGCCTGTTTATACACTTTCTGTAATCCACCATCAGCGGTGCCCTGTAAAAATATCCGCTGTTTTAAGCCATCTGTATTCTCATCTCCATTCATGTCATAGGGTAAATCTGTTAAGGAAACTGGTTCTTGATTCTCATTGGTAAAATAGTAATCCTCCACAACTTTAAGTAGAAGCTCTCCGTCATCTTCGGAGGAATTATCACCAGCCTTGATATCATTGTTATTCGCCATGGCACAATGATACACAGACCTCATACCGTCTTAGTTCAAAACCAGTATGATTCACACAACACTATTTTATCTGTTATTGCAGATTGTGAAGCAGAGGGTTTTGAAGGTTTTGGATTCGAGCCCTATCCAGTGAACGTAAAATAACATCTCATGAGAGCGATCTGCATGCAAAATTATAGTCTGTAGAGTCTGGTTGACGATACCGACTCTGCCACAGCTTTCCACAAATAATTCTTCCGATAGCAAACGCGCAAAATTGCCAAACGTGTAAGGTACAGATTCATTCCAGAAAGCTTGCTGTCCATTCCATAGAGCATTAAATGCACGTACACCATTCCGTAAGATATTTTCGAACAGAAAATCTACCCAACCTTAGACAATTCTAAAACGGATAAACGACCAATATCTAAATTTAAATGATGACATCATGTCCATAGCCGCCATGTCATCCCAAAAATTAAATTGCCCAACAATACAGTACGTTGAACCTTCTGTCAACACAATTAATGTTAGTGGTTGAGAGGCACAGTGGTTTATAGTCAACAATAGTTAATATTAATGATAGGAGGATTGTTGTGAATGTCTACAAAATTAGTATACCTATATTTAGCCGATAGGTTTTATATGTGAGCATTATAATGTTCGGAATTGTCTCATGGTGTAAAAAGAATTCACGCCGGCAGATTCGGTTATATGTGAGCATCATAGTGCTCGAAAAATTGTTTGACGTCGTTTTTTCTTGCCGATAAAAAAAATGATATCGTAAAGTTTATAAACTTGTTTTCACGTCCCACAAAATCGTGGCAGAAAAAGTCGCATGTCGTTTGCTGGAATTTTTTTTTTTTTTAAGCAAAAGGAAAGGGAAAATGATTGAAAGCAAATAACTCAGGTGAGCATATCTGATTGCAAGATTTGAGGTGAGCTGAAGGGAGCGTGAATTAACACCGGAAAAGTGATAGAGAATTTGTTATCAGATCTGGGGACTTTCTTTTATATCGATTTGCATTAATTTCTAGGACGCCTGGCCTCCATTCTCCTCTCCACCGACACAATTGCCACTCACCATTCCCAGGCTTAAATTTGACAGTCAACCTTGCCTGTAAAGTAAATTATATAAAAACTAAATATATTTATCATCATAATCCTATATAAATTTTGATAGTTTGTCCAAAATCTCTCCTTTCATATGATACAGTGTTTTTAAAATTTCAATTGTATTTTACAGTTAAAATGCCTAAATACAGCTATACAATTGTCAAATTTAAGCCCGGACTCTAGAGATAAATTTCATTCTTTAATGTCTCACGTTGGTAAATTGGAAAATATCACCCAAAAACAGGTCATGCGTGTCATTTCATTTCATCTTTTCACCGTCATTTGGGGCTATTCGTTGGATTTGGCTGCTTGATGCATTTAAGTGGATTCTGGAATGCAATGCATTATCTGCCATAAGATGTTGAGCAGATAAAGAGTCTTCAATCACAACTAGGCCACAAGTATCTAGATCTAGAGTCAAAACTTGTGCCTAAAATTTTGGAAGAAAAGCCTACCGAGATACCTTCGTCATAGTACGAGGATCCAAATGCAAGTATTTTTTTTCATACCGCCCTTGATTGGATTTGAGTCTTCAATAAGATAATTGTAAGTCTATATGATTACTTTATTTGCCAATCACAACTTGAACATGTTGTTCATCCTCTACTTCTATAGATGACAAAGAGAATGCTTTTGATTTGCCTCAGGATGTTTTGAGCGGCCTTGATGAATTGATGTCTTATGTTAAAAAATGCTTGGGGAAACCCCCTGCCACTCACAAGGTCTACGAAATTCATTTTTCACTTATCTAATGCTTTAGTTTTTTTTGTTTTTTTTACTGTAATGCTAAATACAATAAAAATGTTTTTCTTTTCCAAGCATAAGAGAACATACCTAGAGTAGATGGTACTCCTTCAGTTCAAGTGACCTCTTGAATCGAATACAGAAAAAAGTTGCTAAAGAATGTACTCAAATGTTGTAAAAAACATGCTTCCAAAGTACTAATGTACCCATTTTGTTGATTTCAATAGATTATGCAAGGCGTTCACTTAAAAAGTTTTTTTTCCCTTTTACATCTGTAGATTATGAGTGGCGAAACAAGGAAAGTAGTGATAGATGTTTTGAAAGAAATAGCTCAGATCTATTGGGTAGAAGCGGGGCTTTCCATTCTTGCTTTCATATTACAAAAAGTAGATGATTTCCAAATAGAATTTATTTTAGGCAATGTCGATGCAAGATGGTCGTGCCAAGTTTGAGCTACCGCCTGCAAGGTGCCATGCTACAAGAATTTTTTGTAGGGGAAAATTATATGGAAAATCAACACAGAATTCATCACCCTAAATGCAGTTTGCTCACAACTAGCAATGATTTCTATACATTTATGTTTCTCTACCACTGCCTAGGTTGTGCATAAATACATTTGAATACAAAGACTATTGTACAAAATAATATACAACAGTTGCATAAGACCATTCGATGGATAGCAATATGAAGAATACCTGCGGATTGAAGAGAAATATCAACATTATGTTTACTGTCCAACGAACTTTCCAATCTATATTTACAGATATACTATTTGTACTTTAAACCTTCCTTTCTTTCTTATATTCTTTGGAGTAGTTTCAATCATACCTTTGCCTACTAAATTGTGTATGTTTTCGGATACTTCTTCCATTTGTTATCTGTGGCCTCCTTCCTTTTGTTTCATTTGATGGTTTTAATATTAGGGCGGAGTGGTTGTGTACTCCAATTATTGCTTGGGGGGTAGTTTTGTACATATCATTTTTTAATTTTTAGAGACATTTGACGAAATTTGCTAAAAAAATCTTAAGGAACTTTCAAGCAATTGCAAGAGGTAGGTGTATAATTAGATTCCACACATTCCAAGATAGCCCATTTTGAAAATAGGTGACCTCCTTGGGATGGGGTGACTTGACAAGTGTCAGGAACATCCTATAGTATTGGACAAGTGTCCATAGGCGTGGGTTTTGGGCCATGAGGCCATGTTGGACACCCATCTCAATGTGGAGCCATTTTTGCCTTGAATTTTCTTTATAAACAGGTGCTTTGGAGAGGTGATGCATTATGTGATTGACAGGTACTGTTATGCTGTCGGATCATCTCCAGATATGAGTGTCAAAGACTCCTGCAAGAGTATTGGCTCTGTGACTGTATTGAAACATTCATTGTCTATGGAATACATTTGAGTTGTGTTTTGGAGTGTGGGATTTTTCACCGTAAGGGTTTTCCCCACGTATATCTTGTGTCTCTCTTCTTCTGTCTCACATTCTTGTATATGTGTTTGCTGCAATATCTCTATTAGTGGGTTAACATAATCTGTAATTGTAAAAATAAAATTAAATTTGCACTCTCCTCCCCTCATTAGATTAGTGTAGGAAGTGATTTCCGCACACCTAACTTTCTTTCAAGGTTTAGGGATGGGTTAGAATTATGTTTTGGTTAGAATCAAGGTAAGAATTATACTTAGAATTATGGTTAGTTTAGGGATATAATTAAGTTAGGGTTACAGTTACATTTAGGGATAGCATTAGATTTATCAAATTAAGGCTAAAATTAAGATTATCAATACAATTACAATTAGAGATAGCATTAGGGTTTGGGTTAGAATTAGGGTTAAGTAGATCCAGGGGTAAAAATAGGGTTAGGGGTACAATTAGGGTTAGGGTTAGAATTATGATTATTGTTAGGGTTATATATGATTAGAATTAGGTTTATAACCTTGACCTTAACTATATTCGTAAACAAAACCTTAATTCTAATCTAACCTTGGTTCTAAACCTAACCCAAACCCTAATTGTAATCATAACCCTCAATATAACCATGATTCTAATTCTAACCATAATCAAATGATTACACTTAACATTGATTTATAAGCCTAAACTTAAAAATTATATATAATTATTATAATAATATATCTAATCTATATAATTATATAATATAATATAATTAGGGTTAAGACATTTATGATTAGGCTTAGTTTAGTATATAAAATATGTCGAGAGATATATAATAATTATTATATAATATATTATAATAATTTATCTAACCTATGTTATAATTTTATATTATATAATAATAATAATAATTCTTAATAAGATATAAAATATAGTTAGAATTATGCTTGTCTGACGCTACTAGTATACCTATATTTTAAAAAATATATCTTAAGTACGCCCAGAGATATCCTTCTCGAGGTGCCTATTTCCATCTATATGTGATAAATTGATTAAAAAATAGGTGCCTCAGAAGGATATCTATCTGTGTACTTTAGATATATTTTTTAAACTAGCACTTACACCCTTTGGAGGTTCAAGGGATATGCCGATAGGAAATTTGAGGTAAGAATCAATGTTTTAATAATAAATAAATAAGAAATGATATGGATATGCAAATTTAACCATTAAAATTATAAACATTTTTTTATAGCTTATTATCATAGCACAAGGATGAATAGAACATTTATAGACATAATATTTCCATGGTCTATATCAATGATCAAGAATACTTCTAAATGTTAACTATGTAAAAAAATTACATCAACATTTCAAATCACACTCTATGTTCTATTATCAAAATATAAAGAATAAATAAAATATTTATGATATTATTTTCCACTTCTAATGTCACCCATTCACAAAATAAGAATAGATGTATATTTTTTATGGGTTGAATGTTGTTTATAAGCCAAAGTCACTACTAAACACTTTTTAAGATTCTATTTATATATTTAATCTATAAGCTAAATGGTTACACATTATTTATTTATAATTTTCTTTGTGCCCAGTTTGAAAGATTTTTAGTCCGTGAAGCAAATTCAAAGATACATCATTTTTATAGTAGAAAATTAAATGATTTGTCAAAACTAAACCCTCAACACCCAAGAGTGGAAAACATTTGGAACATTGAGATTTGAAGAATTTAGACTAGATTTAAATAAATATGGGACTTGAAGAACTTGGGTAAAACCGAAAAGAAATAGAAAATGGCACAAGTTCATTATGTCTTTCTTTAAAAAAAAAATTGGCACATCAACTTTTTAGTTCTGAGTACTCTTTCTATTTTAGATAATCATGGAGGAAGCATAATACATACCCAAATGGTTGTATTGACTAAGCCCTCTAAGCACATGTTTCAGGAAAGAGCTAAACACATGAGGCACATATGTAGTGATAGGTTAGAGAACCATAAATTCAATGTAAATAACCCTATTAAAAATGTTAACTCTGCATATAAGTTTTGTTTTACAAGCATAGAGAGAAAAAAAAAATCTTTGATACTACAAAACAATGCCTAAAACCTAATATGTCTGATAAAGCACCTAAACTGCAAATGCGAAATGGAAAATTTTAGCCACCATCTCTATTTATTGATGACTCAGACTCACCACTATTTGAGGCCTGAGAATTCGTAGAAGGAAAATCACTTTTTTTGAATTGGATTGTGTTTGTGTAACTCTTTGCAAGCATAAACGGTTCCTATTTATAGGAAAAATAACATGTACACTTAATTATCATTTACTGTATTTAGTGGGTTGCTTGGGAGATGTCATGTGATTCAATTCTTCCACATTTTTGTATTTCCAACTATAATATCTGATAAAAAATCCTCTAAATGTGTCAGTGGATGTCCTTCCAATTCAAAACTTCCATTTGACTTGAGCAGGAAGGCTATGACTAGATAGTGCTTTTGGCTTACATTGCATTTACTTGAAAGTTTCTATAACCTTTTCAACAATTCTTATTATGCGAATCTTGCAAACCATGCATTCCATGATTTTGATTTTCCTCTTCCCACGTAGTATGGAGGATGCTGACATAGAATGTGGAATCTAATTATACACCTACCTCTTGCAATTGCTTGAAAGTTCCTTACGTTTTTTGTAGCGAATTTCATCAAATGTCTCTGAAAATTAAAAAATGATATGTAAATAACTGCCGCCCAAGCAATAATCGAAGTACACAACCACTCTACCCTAATATTAAAACCATCAAATGAAACAAAATGAAGGAGGTCACAGACAACAAATGGAAGAAGCATCTGAAAACATACACAGTTTAGTAGGTGAAGGTAGGATTAAAACTACTCCAAAGAATATAAGAAAGAAAGGAAGGTTTAAAGCACAAATAGTATATCTGTAAATATATATTAGAAAGTTCGTTGGACAGTAAACATAATGTTGATATTTCTCTTCAATCCGCCGGTATTCTTCATATTGCTATCTATCGAATGGTCTTATGCAACTGTTGTATATAATTTTGTACAATAGTCTTTGTGGGACGTGAGACAGAAGAAGAGAGACACATGGCCAAGGTATATCTTTTTTCCATAATTTCTTTGATTTTCTCTTGCAATTTCTTTTTTGGTTTTTATTTTTTAATTTTTCCAATTTCTTTTTTGGTTCCATAGTTTTCATGATTTTCTCCAGCTTTTTCTCCTTCCAATAGTTTCCAATTTCTTTTTTGGTTTTTATTTTTTTATTTTTATTTTTTCTAATTTCTTTTTATTTTTATTTTTTCCAATTTCTTTTTTGGTTCCATAGTTTTTGTGATTTAACTTTTTGTCCTTCAACGGCTTTTAATTTCTTTTTTAGTTTTTTTTCTTTGATTTTCTTAAGTTTTATTTTTTATTTCCTTTTTGGTATTTTAATTTTTTTTCTTATAAATTTATACAGAAAAAATGAGGGCTCTCATCCCCACTAGGGCCTAAATTTGACAGTTGACCCTACATGTCAAGCAATTTTTTTATGATGGTTATCTATTCAAAGGTGCCCTTAAAATACCTTAGTATAAGTAAAATTACATATAATCCAAATATATATATATATATATATATATATATATATATATATATATATATATATATATATATATATAATCACAATTCTATATAAATTTTGATAGTCTATCCAAAATCTCCCCTTTCATATAATACAATCTTTTTAAGTTTTTATTGTATTTTACGGAAAAAATCTCAAAATACGGCCATACGGCCATCAAATTTAAGCCCTGATCCCCACCCCGCTGTGACTGTATCATGTCTCTCGGCATAATTAAAATAAATATTAAAATTAACAATATTTCTAAATTCACCATGAGTTTTACCATGCTAATTAAGAATTTCTTTTTGCTATTTTATACTTAGCAAGAACATGCAATAATTAATTCTTTTTTCTATTTTATTCTTTTCCCTATTTTATTTGTTTCATTAGTTCTTGTTATTTTATGTGTGTAGGTGTGGGGAGATAAAGAGTCCTGAGAAAAAAATGTAATATCTTTTACTCTTGAGGGTTGTAAGGGATAGGAAATGCAAGAGGACATGCAAATTTGTTGTTTATTTGTTAGAATAATATAATATTTTAATAAAAATTTAATCAACTACTACTAAAAACTGTTGATGCAGGCATAGATTAATAGTGAAAAAGAACATACATGAACCAAGCAATTTGAGGTGTTGTGGCTAGCCATTCCTCTCAAGGCTTAAGCTTCTTTGGGAGGCATTATAGCATTCTCCTTAGTGACATCTCAAAACAAAATTGTAAGGTTTTCCAAGCAGAGGCCCTGAAATTCTATGGATCACAAAATGGAATTCCTTTTCAAATAGCTTTGAATTGTGCATTCCACAGAGGATGTTGGGCTTTCCAAATGGTAGCAAACTGAACCAATGAGGGTTTAAAAAATTGCACAGTTTGAAGATTAAAATAGCTAATTTATTATTTATTATTTAAGGAGGCAGGCGACAGCTTCAATTGTAATGCCTGCCACATCTTTTTTTGGGCCACTATAAATAATTCTCTTAGCTCATAGCTCATGCTATTATTAATTTCATCTATGCCATAATATATTATTACATTTTTTTTTTTTGGGGGGGGGGGTGGGGAATAGATGGATATTGTCTTCCTTTAAAGCCGTTGATTTTTTAAATATTGGAATCTTATAAAACTTCACAGAATCTAAGGAATCTTTGAGCTCTTCAAATCCCATCCTATGATTGTAGAAATGCCTCTTGGCATAAATATGTGTTAGTAACCCCATATCCCATCTGGCTACTTAGTATTTTTCTGTTTAAATTTAAGTTGTGGAAAAAAGGGGGGTTGGAAATAAGCAACTCCATAATGAAAAATATATTTCCTTCCCTCTTTTTTTAATTTTTTTTCTAAATTAAGATAATTTATTTTTATTTTTTTATGTAGTAAAAACTACAAATCAAGATAACTATTTAAAATAAGCAGAAAAATAAAATATTCATAGGGTCACTAGCTACACAAATATCTCCTAAAAAATTAGGCAGTGGTTGCCAGTTGCTTGGGGACATGCCTGAGTGTTATGTGTTTTGAGTCATTTTATGTAACCCCTAACATTAAGGGGATGTCAACACAGTTAATGTTAGTGGTTGATACCTTCTCCTAACTATCAAGTCCTCTCCTACCAGTAGCTAAAAATTTGTAGGCAGCCACATGGGGACATGCCCTAAGTGTTATGTGTTTTGAGTCATCTTATGTAACCCCTAACATTAAGGGGGTATGTCAACACAGTTAATGTTAGTGGTTGATACCTTCTCCTAACTATCAAGTCCTCTCCTACTAGAGCTAAAAATTTGTAGCTTACTTCATGATTTTTGAGAAAAGGATTCATTTTAATTTTTAGATTTTCAAATCTTTCATTATGTGTAAATCTAATTTAGTGTAATTTTTTTCATATAATTTAATATATAAAGTGTACTATTTATCATAAAAAATAACTTCAAATTCTTAATTTAAATTTATTTTTTGTTGTTTTTTATTAGTTATTGTGAATTAACTAAGTGTATGTTTGTGTTTATTTGAGTGTTATGTTATTGTAATTAAAGATAATATCTAAGAGTATTATATCAACGCACATCATCCTAAGTCCATTGTATGTTTACTTGTCTTTGATTTTATGCTCAAAGTCATAAATAAGTCCACTAAGGGTCTAACTAAGAAGAACATGATCCTTACAATTCAACAAACTCCCAAAAGGTGTTCCTAAACACCGCCAATCTTTACTTAGATTTAGACATCAAAAGATCAAGGAAAGTGAATCCTAACAACCCATTTTATGTCAATTCATTCTTATAGATATAGGTTCAAGTCCACATTAAAGTTTGAGTTCCAATTCTATGGGCACAAAGATCAAGTTTTGATGAAAGTTCTCCTCTCGTGACATCAACAAAACAATTCATTCACAAACACAAAGGCCATTCCATCGACATTACTCTGCCAAAAACTATTCAAGATTGCAACCAACTATCCAAATTGTAAAATCATACACATCAAGATACAAATACATCAGTACCACTAGTTTATTTATTTATTTGAAATCAAACAACTGGATTACATTCAAATTTACATACACAAACTTCAATAGCCCTTCAACTACAAGTATGTATCTTTTCCCTTCACATTCTCATAGCTTTGCAGACGCACTCCTCGGCTCCATTTATCTTTAACCTGATTTCTCTTTTACTTATGGTTTCTGGCAGTGTTGTAATCAATCTTTCCCCTATTCCTCAAAATCTTTGTATTTTAAAACTTCCCAAGCTCTCTTTCATCGGCCCAATCTGCTACCATTCTCTGGTTGTTTTGATCTAAAACAACAACTCAATGTATATCTTTTCACATACTAAGCACTTGGCTGGCAACAACTTCTTTTTACTATCAATTTGTTGTCAAATCATTCTTTATTTCCCTCTCCTTGTTCTTCTATGGCAAATGGAACCCCTCCTTGATCGATCCCCTCATCAATGAATAAGTTTGTTCCTTTTATTTTTTATTGGCCGCGATTTCACTTCCTCTATTTCTTACTCAATCTGATTCCTTTTGGTAGCATAGAACGTGTTTTTTTTTTTACTCTCCTTCCCTTGCCATCCCTCATCAATATGTACCACTTCATTTTATATTTCAGAACTGTTGAGAATTCGAATGGGTTGCATTCCTAATATCTGGAAAGATGCATTTCACATATGAAACTCAAACATTTCTACTCATCGCTGGAATTGGAAGGGACAACCAATAAAGCGTTAGAGCTTGCCTCATGATGAAACGTTTAATACAATATACTCTTAATCCACAGATCGTTGTCTTTGTAATATGTTTGGAAGTAATATTAGAGACCACTTGATGTTTTCTTGTGCCCATTGAGATTGCGATTTGAGTGCCTCCATTATCACTCTAACTCTACTTGTGAGCCCTGTGTATGCTTCCTCACTCGAGAGCAATATAACTATATTTATAGAGATTAATATATCATCAGGGTAATCTCATCTTCTTGTTGTGTACTACGTTTTGGTATATTTCAGATTGATCTGCAAGGACTCACCTTTTATCTAGTCAACACACACAATAATTTCTACTATCTTTACTTGGCTACATATCTCTGCAATACTTAAAACCAACACAAAAGTCATAGCTGGTAGCACATTGTCAATTACACAAGCCAAAGTTGGTGAAGTGAGTTTTTAAACCAACCTAGTATAGATTTTGATCAATGTCAATCCCCAACAAACCCGGATCAAAAATCTGTTAGAACACCCAAAATGTGGGTTTGGGACAAATTTTCCTTTCTAGAACATATGCAAAAGGAGCCATGACTACTGTAGCAATGGCATGCATGTACACTCCAAGAACATAGTGACTCGTCCCTCGATTCAGAGAAACCTTTGTAATTATATTCATGTCCAATTACGTGATTGTAACAGACCATCGATGAACATAAATTGAACCAAACCTAAACTCTATTTTTGGGTGATACTGATCGCATGTGCGTCCGGGTGCTCCTGCATTAGACATGCTCGGTAGAAATTTTGTGAGCATAGGCTCACAAAGCAGAGTTGAGTAGTTGAACTACCCTTTCAGGTTGCAACCAACCTGCAATGAACTCCATCGTTGGGTAAATGTGCACATAATTATTTCTTCTTCCTTTTTTTCCAACACTTCGTTGGCATAATCATCATCCTCCTCCCATAACTCCATTCACCATTCCTTCCTCCTCTCATGGATTCACATCCACCATATACCGTCCTCCTCCACCAAATGTTCTCTACTCTCCTCTCCTCCTTCGTGGGATCCAACCCACCACAAACTGACCACCTCCACCAAATTACACCTGCATCATCATCCACAACCTCTACAAGAAAATATGCACTATCCACACACCAATCTACAACTACATAATCACTTTTTCTATCTACTAACTCCTTATGCACCTCACAAATTGCTGAAAAATTAAAACTTACCTCTTCATTCTTTTCTATGCCAACATCATCCTTTGTTGCAGTGTTCATCTTCTCACCTTCACTAGCTGCAACATATCTCTCACCCTTACTCATTGCAATCTTCTCTAACCATTCATTCTCCACTGCCAAATTCTATGACAATAAGTCATCTTCTACCTCATCCGTCACTGCAACCTCTTCGTATTCCATCACTGAAACCTCTTCGTATTCCATCGCTGAATCTTTCTCCTCATCATTCTCATTTCCCACCTTTTCATCTTCAACATTTGCTACGTCACACAAATTTTCATCTTTCTTGACCAACACAACACTCTGCCATGCTTCCAATATGCTCAATCTCTTATCTAATCTTTCACATATACTTGCCAACATTCTAAGAGTCTTTTGCTCTTGATACTGCCTCCAACCTTCCCATATCACAGGTCTCTTCCTCAATAATATCCCCATCTCATCTGCTACTGCAATCTTTTGGAATCCTCATCACACTCTCAATCTATTCACGGCTTCCCAGCTCACTTGCTCAAGACTCCTCTCTACCTGTAGTAATCTTTTGAGCTCTTCACAACTGCCTTTTCTCCCACAGGTCCTAGCATAGGCTGCCTCTGCTCTCAGGAACTCTAGCTCTGATACCATTTGATAAAAGCTTTCCTCTCGTGACATCAACAAAACAATTCATTCACAAACACAAAGTCCATTCCATCGATGTTACTCTGCCAAAAACTATGCAAGATTGCAACCAACTATCCAAATTTTCAAATCATACACATCAAGATACAAGTACATCCATACCACTAGTTTATTTATTTATTTATTTGAAATCAAACAACTGACTTACATTCAAATTTACATACACGGACTTCAATAGCCCTTCAACTACAAGTATGTATCTTCTCCCTTCACATTTTGATACCTCTGTAGACTCACTCCTCGGCTCCATTTATCTTTAACCTAATTTCTCTTTTACTTATGGTTGCTGGCAGTGCTATAATCTATCTTTCCCCTATTCCTCAAAATCTCTGTATTTTAAAACTTCCCAAACTCTCTTTCATCATCCCAATCTGCTACCATTCTCCCGTTGTTTTGATCTAAAACAACTCAATGTATATCTTTTCACATACTAAGCAATTAGCTGGCAACGGCTTCTTTTTACTATCAATTTATTGTCAAATCGTTCTCTATTTCCCTTTCCTTGTTCTTCTATGGTAGATGGAACCCCTCCTTAATCGATCCCCTCATCAATGAATTAGTTTGTTCCTTTTATTTTTTACTAGCAGCGATTTCACTTCCTCTATTACTTACTCGCTCTGATTCCCTTTGGCAGTATAGCACATGTTTTTTTTAACTCTCCTTCCCTTGCCGCCCCTCATCAATACATACCACTTCATTTTATATTTCAAAACTGTTGAGAATTTGAATGGGTAACATTCCTAATATCTAGAGAGACACATTTCACAGATGAAACTCAAGCATTTCTACTCATCACTGGAATTGGAAGGGACAACCAACAAATTATTAGAGTTTGCCTCATGATGAAATGCTGAATACAATATACTCTTACTCCATAGATCACAGTCTTTGTAATTTGTTTGGAAGTAATATCGAAGACTACTTGATGTTTTCTTGTTCTTATTGAGATTGTGATTTGAGCGCCTCCATTATCACTCTAACTCTACTTGTGAGCTCTATGTATGCTTCCTCACTTGAGAACAATATAACTGTATTTATAGACATTAATTTATTATTAGGGTAATCTCATCTTCTTGTTGTGCACTACGTGTTGGTATCTTTCAAATTGATATGCAAGGACTCACCCTTTATCTAGTCAACACACACAACAGTTTCTACTATCTTTACCTAGCTACGTATCTCTACAATACTTACAGCCAACACAAAAGACATAGTTGGTAGCACATTGTCAATTGCACAAGCCAAAGTTGGTGAAGTGATTTTTTAAACCAACCTCGTATAGATTTTGATCAATGACAGTCCCCAATAAACCCAAATCAAAAATCTGTCATAACACCCAAAACGTGGGTTTGGGGCAGATTTTCCTTTCTAGAACATATGCAAACTGAGCCATGACTACTGTAGCAATGGCATGTCTATACAGTCCAAGAACATAGTGACTCATCCCTTAATTTAGAGAAACCTTTGTAATTATTTTCATGTCCAATTATGTGACAGTAACAGACCATCGGTGAACATAAATTGAACCAAACCTGAACTCTATTTTTGGGTGATGTTGATCATGTGTGCGCCCGAGCCTAGTGCTCCTGCATCAGACACGCCGGGTAGAAAGTTTGTGAGCATAGGCTCACAAAGTAGAGTTGAGTAGTCAAACTACCCTTTCAAGTTACAACCAACCTGCAACGAACTCCATCGCTGGGTAAATGTGCACATAATTATTTCTTCTTCCTCTTTTTCCAACACTTTGCTGGCATAATCATCATCCTCCTCCCATAACACCATTCACCATTCCTTCCTCCTCTCATGGATTCACATCCACCATATATCGTCCTCCTCTACCAAATGCTCTCTACTCTCCTCTCCTCTCCTCCTTCATGGGATCCAACCCACCACCACTAGTAGAAAAACAACAAATAAATGACTACATGACTAAAACTTTTAGTCACATGACTAAAACATTTAGTCATTCTACTAATTTTTTGCAACATAGCTATAAATGACTAAATAAATGATTAATTTGATTGTCAGGTAAAAAACACAACTAAATAATTAGTCACACAAATAAAAATTAGACAATATGATATTAAAGTGGGTAATTAAAAATAATAATTTGAATTAGGAAATTATTGGCAGGAGTGGGTTGTATTGCGTGCAACGTTAATAGCATCTCAATATAATTTTTAATAATTACATCCCACGTATTACTTAATATAGCAACTCTTAAAATGGGTAAGTGCTATCATTTTATTTTGCTTTATTATAGACTCGAAGGACACCCTATAATCAGGGATTAAATTTGACGATCGACTTTGCCTGTCAAGCAATTTTTAATGATGGTTATCTAGTCAAAGATGACCTTAAAATACTATGATATACTTTAGTATAAGTAAAATTTATATATAAACCAAATATATATATATCATTATAATTCCATATAAATTTTGATGGTCCATCCAAAATCTCCCCTTTCATGTGATAAAATATTTTTAAAATTTTGATTGTATTTTACAGCAAAAATGTTTAAATACAGTCATACAACCATCAAATTTAGGCCCTGCCTATAATTACTTAAAAATAGGTTTAGTTTGTGGAGGCGGGAAAGTATAGATTTACTTAAAAATAGGTTTAGTTTGTGGAGGCGGGAAAGTATAGATCAAAATCTAAAAAGAGAGCGGGGTTGTAGACAAAAATAAAAGCTCATAAAAATACGGCGAGGTCAAGGCATATTTCTCACACAAATTTTTTATTCTTTTCATCTCCATTGCTAATTGAATTCATTTTGCACCATGGTTCTCCAGGTATACATCATTCTCACAATTTCAATTTGATATTAAACCATTCAATCCTTTCCGTAGGTAGTTTAATTCAAATCTATTAAGTAATATATATCATGTGTGTTCTGTTGGGCTACTATGATATGCATAGACAATTCATAGTGGATGAGAAATGAGGATTACAACCCCTCTAGATTTCAGGCGCAACAAATACAATCAATCTTATATGTGGGGCAAAAACCCAGGTTTGGTTATTTTTATTACCCCATCTGTTTATATTTTTGGTTCATCATTTGGGCTCTGTTATAAATTGATTTAGGGAAATAAAAGTTGGATCTGGCATATGTTGGTTTATTTGTGCAGTCAAATATTGAGAACACAGTGGGCCTAATGACTTTGGTTGGGAATAATGTTCGTGTATTGGTGACACCCACAACTTATCTTGGAAAGATTCTTGCTTGTATGCATGGTGTGGGTTTTGTTTATACCCTTTCTATTTTGTATGTAAAGGACTTATTTTCATTGTCTTTTTAAGGTCTTATTTGTTTTACACTTTTAGAAAAATAAAAACATGTCTTTAGATGGCATATACTGTCATGTAGGCTAGGTTGTGAAATTGATACCATGATTGATTTTCAACTGAGGAAAGGTTATTTTTTTGAGTTTTGAACCTTAGCTTAAAATTACTAGGGCACTTATGCTCAAACCTAGGCTATAGAGAAATTTCTAGCAGGGAGCACAAACTAGTTACCAAAGGGTAGGGAATTCCATTGTCCTAAGAATTAATCTATTTCTTCCAATAGTATGAGCTGAAAAAATCTTGCTCTTGCATACTTGAAAGTGGGTTTTGTGTACTTGGGTCTATATATAGACTGCTCATTAGGTCTCAGAAAAGTGGATTGTTGTTGTGGGAATTAGCTACCATTCACAGGAGTGGAATGATAGGCCTTTTGGTTGATTGGGGAATAGATTAAAGATAGTTGGATTGTAAGTCTATATTTATGCCTATTGAAGATGAAAAGCAATAATAGTGCTTTCTGCATACTTTGCTATCAGGGACGACATTGAGAGTGCAAAAGGCATCTTTGATGAGAGTGTAGCACTTTATTCTAACATATACAAGGTATAGCATAGGGAACAAGAAGTAAATAGACTATTTTGGAAAGCTAGGGAAGAACTTTGGAAGGAGAAAAGTTGAAACAAGATGGCCTATGAATTGTTTCATGATTAACGTTTCAGTTGCTCCATTGTTTAGCTTCTGACATCTTTAGGGCAATGGTTTCTTGAAGCTGGCTGGCATCTACATGGTAACAAACTATTTCTAGTTAGTTTGTACATATAATCTCTAATGTTTGTCTGTATACCTATGATAAGTTTTTGAAGGTGTGTACTTTGTGTCTTCACGAATCACAATGGATCATTATTTACATAATCAAAGAAATAGACTATGTATGACTGTAGCATGTGTGACTGAAGTATTCTTTTGGTTAGCAGTGGATTGTTGAAATGAACTAATTTGACAAGTTTCCCTTGGCAGGTAATGAAACAAAATTGGGCATGAGCAGAGGTCTACCAAAACCTAAGCTTACAACTGTAGATGTAATGATTGATAAGTTGATTGGCACAATATTTTTGTTCCAGTTAGTTGTAGTTGTGATTCTTGGTGTTGCTGGGAATGCTTGGAAGGCTTCTGAAGCATGGAAGCTATGTCACTATACTTCAATTATTAGGATTTAGTTATTTATGGAGCTTGTTATGGGTTTGTAGATAATCCTTTGCAATTAATTAAGTATCAAGAGATTGGTTTTTTAGATGCCTTGGTCATAAACCTAATGCTATATTATAAATCTTCTTCCCATTATTAACTGGAAATTGCAATCTTCTTTACCCCTATTTTTGACCACATATTTTCTCTTGGGTTTGATGAAACCATCAATGTCCTTGTGGGTTTCCCCATTATCCTTTTAAACTATAGGATTCTTTGGAGTAACAGGACACCATTTAATCAAGTATCTATATTTGTAGCATTATTGAAACCAAAAAGGAATGCTTTCATAGTCTAGTGGATGGTTATAGCAAATCTCTCCCGTTAGCAGCATGATGCTTTTTGGAAGTGGTTTTGTCAGGTCCAGTTCCATAGTCAATACAGCATAATTTGTAAAATTATTTTTGTGATGCTTTTGAATTGGTTAGCATTAGAAAAAAAGACATACCTTCACCAGAACTCTTGTGGGAGAGCATGTAAATTGATCCAAACTAGAGTTGTAGTCGATAACTCCTTTGTGGGCTTCAAACTTAGATGCAAGTGTTGTGAATAATTCAAAGACTCAAAGGAATTAGGCAAATGAAGGCAACAGGGTATTTCCAGATTCAAGACTTTTGCTTAATGTTCTGGAATAGAAGAAAAAAGAATCATTTATCTACCACCATAGTGAAAAGTTAGCAATTGCATTTGGTTTTTTAAACATGGCCCTTGGTACAACTATTAGAGTTGTTAAGAACATTCGAGTATGTTCTAATTTTCACACTGCATCTAAATTCATCTCCAAGATTGTTGCAAGAGAAATTGTTCTGAGATTGGGGGGACTTTAAAGCAACTCTCATCAATATGATCCTGTCTCTTTGATATGATCATCAATACAAATCTCTTTATCGAAGAGACTTAAAAACACCTCATTTTGATACAATGTAGTCTCCTTGATGTACTTCGTGTTATTAAATGTGGATCCTTCTGTCGGAGGGACCTTAAAACTTCTTATCTTGATATGTTATATTCTCCTCAATGATGTTCTTTTATACAAATTATTTTGTCGATTAGAACAACTCTTATCGATATGGTATGGTGTCTTCGATGATGTTTGTTTTATTGGGGAGACTTGAAAGTAGCTCCTGCTGATACGGTGCAGTCTCTTCAATGATGCTTACAGTGTAATCTCTTCGACGGTGCCTGTGTCTGAATTTGAGCTTTGGATGAGGGTATGAACATCCATCAAAAGCATATTTGGAAGTGGATTTTTATCAGATATTGTAGTTCAAGTTCCACTTCAGATCACCGAAGCCTTCACAAAAACTTCTGTACAAAATTCAATAATGAAGAATTTATGCACAAGTTCTCTTTTGAATGATTTCAAATTGTGATTAGTTTATTTGTAGCTTATAATATGTAGATGAGATTTGACATTCCTTGTAGTTTCCTATGCCATTCACTAAAGCGACATAATATCTCCAAACCTGTTCTAGGTGTGGCAATTCTTAAATATACATGTACACATACATATATTATATGTGTATATGTATGTGTATTTATGTATTGCCATATATATAATTGTAAGGAATACAATCTCTTTTACATAAATCTAGGATAATTAAGTAAATGTAAACAATTGCAAGAAAAATTGTTCTAAGAGATGTGAACCATTTCCATCATTTTAAATAGGGTCAATGTTCTTGTGGAGACTATTGGTGGTGCTAAATGAAACAATCTAAAAAATAGGCTTGCACTATAATAATGTGCACTACAACAGACATCTAGTAATAACAAAGGGACATCCATCAAAGCATAACAACAAGGATTTTTTTGTCATATGTTGTAGTTACAAGTGCCCTGATAGACATACATGAAAATGTGTAAGCATAGACAAGGCAAGCGAATTGTTTCCAAAAATGCCTCAAAGAAATGTGATATCATGGAATGCCATGTATAAAGGATATGTTCAAAATGGGTTTTTCTAAAAAGTCCTTAGAAAAATTTAAGCAAATGCAACCAGTGGGTGTAAAGCCCAACTGATTAGAAATAGTGACCAACATTTTTTATGTTGATTGCCTTGGTTGTACCTTGCCTCTCTCTACATGCTAACTGTCTTTGCTTCTTTTGTTAACAGTCAAAGTGCCTTTGTTCATAAGTACCCCTAGTTCTTCTTTAAAACAATTGGCAAGACTGTGAAGCTTGACAACCCTCAAATATTGTTATATATCCCTTTTATGGTTACAAAAATCTTTAATAGTGTCCTGGCTCTTTCTCCCTACACAGTCTTGTATGGTCCCTAAAGAGCTTTGATTGTGAAGAGGTCTCTAAAGCATATAAGGCTTTCAGTCATACCCCTACATGACCTTACTGCCCAGATAGAGCTCCTTATAATGTCAGCATATCTTGAGATCTCTTTCTACATCCTAATATCTCTGTCAAACCAAACTATGTCTGTGTTGTCCTTTAAAGCTTTAGAGCTATAGATAGGATTCAATGATTTTGAAAGAGCCTTCTAAGATATATATATATATATTGTCTGAAACAAAACACATACTTCTATTCTCTTCACAAACCCCTGAATGATAGCTATGTATAGTTTTTAGAAAAAAAGTGGCAGCTTGAGAAAGTTTACAATGGTCATCACTTATTTTAACGAATAAGGTGCCTCCTAAGACTGAGTAAACTACACTTAGATCCCTGTGTTCACTGAAATAGTTTTGTTCATTCCCATCTCCCTTTGATACTATGCAAGATGGCTTTTGGCTTTTGGTTTTTGTCATTGTCAATCTTCCTATTGAGCGAGTAAAACTTATTTGTTACTTGTTTGTAATCTCTTTAATAAAAAAATACATCTAGTCTTAGTTGTTTATTCTTACCTTTTTTATGTAGGCTAAATGTATAGATATATATAAACAATTCTATTCTAAGTAAAATAAGCAGCACAAACTTACATGAATATATTCTCTTGGGACCTACACCATGAAAGGTAGTTTTGATGGCCACACAATAGAGATGGTATTATCGACTTACTAGGTGACTACTTTTTGAATATCAATTGCCATTTGTGAGAAGTTTATTATTTGCAAGCCTACTTAGAGTTTCTATCAGAAGTAAACAAAGTTGGATCCCCAAACATTTATTTGAAATTGAGATGCACTTCTAAAAAATATGATTCTACTTTGTGTGCAATATTAATTGACTTTGAATCTGTTATGGAATCAATTGCAGGCCGCTTTATTAATGTTGCTCAATGAATCTGAAAAACTTAGTTTTGATGACATCAAATCTCAACCGAATTTGGAAGATGATGATGTAAATAGAGTATTACATTCACTTGTATTTGCCAAGCACAAAGTTCTTCTCAAGGAGCCAGACTCAGAAAAAATAGAACCTATTGACTATTTTGAGTTCAATTCAAAATTTACATCCAAAAGTAAAAGAATAAAGGTAATGGCTTCCATTTGGGCCTATTTAACAACATACTTTTTCCTATTCTTATACAACCAATTAATGTGTAATATATAACTATTCGTCTTGAATTGCAGTTTCTACCTCCCCAAAGTGAAGAGAAGAAGAAAATCATTGATGATGTGGAAAAAGATAGAAAATATGAAATAGATGCCGCAATAGTTTGCATCATGAAGAGTCATAAAGTATTATTCAGGGATCTTTATCATGGTGTATGATGAGTTTGATGCATATATTGTTGTTCCCTTTGCCAATGCCACTCTGGTTATTGCACAAAGTGCTTTGCTAATGGATGGGTTCAAAGAAAAATCAGTGATAATGGAATGAAAGGGAAGTTGTACATGAATCAAGGGGATACCTAGAGCAAGGGTCAAGAGGCAGTGACCTTGTTAACAAATCTAATGACTGAGTATAGCCTTGTTAACAGTCTTTATGGCTATGCTTGTGAGACTTCATTGTGATAGGACTGTACCTATAAGCACAAAAATCACGCACAGCCTCCACAAGGACCCCTATGATGATTTTAATCTTTGTCACATACATGTAAGCATGAAATAATGTCCTCTAAGAAGCAAACCTCTTGATGAAGTGTCTTCTTTATTGTCATCTCTCTCTCTCACACTTTTTGACACTTTCATGACACTTGTCAATTTGCATTTTATGAGCTTTTGACCCTATTCCTAAGCCTTGTGAGCATCTTGTAGGTGAGTTGTCACCTTTCCCCTATGTTTTTCATCCTCTCCACCTCCTCCAAGCCTTCTAGAGGTCCCCCTATCCATCTCCAACTTTCAGTTTTCAGTTTCACTCAACCAATCCAAATCTCCCCCTATTATTTCCAGATCTCCCCTGGGAGATCCTGCGGTGCAAGTGGAGATTTGGATTCTTGCACATGATTGACTTGCTTCCGGAGGCAGAACACCTCCTTTTTCTCTTCCCTACCATCTCCCATCATGTTGTTCCTCTAAAAACCCTTTTGTGTTTGGATCTCCCCCAGGCGACCCTACTGGCAAAAGGGGAGACCCTGTCGTGTTTCCAGTCACGGAAAAACTTGAGTTTCTCACTCAAAAAAGCTCTGTTTTCACCTGTTTTTCTTCCAGTTTGCATATTTTTGATGCCTAATATGGAGTTGACTATTTCATGCTTCCACACATGCATAATTAACTCTATTTGATCTAATATTAACAACTCAATCAATCTCGTGCATTCTTCCAACTCCAATTCCTCTTCAGTGATAAGCTATTATTGATTTATCACTCTCTAATCAACTGAGTTTACTAGGTAATCAATCTAGTTCACTCCCCAATCAATCCTTGTTAACTCTTCAATCAATTGAATTAACTTCTCAATCAATTCCACCTCTCATGACCTCTTCCAACCTATAAATACCCCTCACCTCTTCATTATTTTCCAAGTTGAGCAAGTTGGAGAATGCCCTTCTCATCTTCACAAGCTTTTTTAAGCTTCTTCACAGGACTTTGAGCCTCTTTCTTCATTTCTTTCTTTAGTTTTCCAAAGCTTCAAAGTTTTCATTGTTGCATAGCTTCAAAGCTCTTCCATAGAGGCAAATTCATTATGCACACAACTCTTGCTAAGTTTTTGCTCTCCAAATCATCATTCTAATGCTCTCATAGGACGAAGGTGCCTTTTATTGTATTCATTGTTCAATCAAGCATCATTACACTGCTTCAATCAACATCATTATGCTCATCAAAAGCTCTCATTGAGCTCTTTCAAGCTTCAACAAGCTTTTTTTGCTTCTTTGTGTCATCTTGTCGTCAAGAGGTCTTCTCGCTGCTTCAAGAGGATTCGAGGTTGCCAACATCAAGGATTTTTGAGGGTAGTGGAGTCACACAAATCTTCATTCTTTTAGGTTCCTCTATTGCTTTATTTAATTGATAGTAATTAGAAAATCAAAATTGCTCTTGGGAGTACTAATTCATTGCTTTTCCCTTGATAGATCTAGCATCTTAGAGATAGTTTGCATTCTTAGATTAGATTTGTTTACTTGCAATTTTTCTTTTCTAGATTAGTTGTTTCAAAACATTCAAAATCCCAAAAACATAGAGTAATTGCATTAGGTTAATATCATTCTAGTTGCATTCATATTTCCTTTCATAGATTAAAAAGCACTTGTCATTCTAAAATACTAAAAAAATACAAAAACAAGTTCACATTTCATTTAGCTGTGCATTCATATAGAAATCCTAGAAAAGATAGATAACTTGCAAACTCTCGATACCATCATGAGGTAAAAAATGGTTAAAACGATTCAATCAAACCCTTGATCACATCACAAGGTAAACACATGTCAATCCATAACTAAACCCTAGGTCAAAACCCTAAGTCTAGTTAAGGTTGGTCACTACACATTTATCTCTATCTTGGCTCACGAATGTGCCTAGGAGTAAGAGGTGAGTGGGTGAGGACTATCCTCAATGACATTGAGGAAATCAATCCACGACAACAAAAAGAGACACTTACTTTGCCACAACAAGATCCATTTGTCCCCCTATTGATAGAAGAACATAGACAACTTCAAATACAATGAGAACTCATTCAACGAATTGAAAGATAAGAGGACATAAATGAAAGTAACCACTTACCCACACAAAGGTGGAATAGAAGAAACCCCAACAAGAGAAGAGAAACTAGTGACCCTTCGAGTCATAGGGTTATCTCTACAACAACTATCATTGAATGAAACATTCAACTTAGCACACAACAACAAAGGCCACAGAACTTGACGACCCCTCTCTGTGAAGTCTAGCTCTCTAACGAGTCAGACCCCCGTCATGTCGCGCCTCCTCTTGACTTGCTACTTCCACGAGAGGAAGAGTGACGTGGAGGATTGCCCCATGGCAAGGAGGGAAGGGTCCATGTGCATGCTAAAATCTGACCCCACAACCCCAGGCAACCAGAGTCATGATTTTGAGCATAGATATTTTGGTGAACCCGACGTGAAATTACAAATCCTTCTAGGATGAGAAGTTTTGCATTTCAAACTTCAGCTATTCATTCATCACCATTATCACATATGTCATCAGCTTCACCACATATTTTGGTGAACCTGATGTGAAGAGCAAAAACCTTTTGGGATGGATTCTTTCACATTTTTTCGCACTTCACAATGTTTCGTGCAAAAAGTCCAAGGGAATGTCCCCTTGAGTAAAATTACAAATTCAAAATAGATCCAAAGAGATCTTGACAACTTTGACCAAATCAAAACACAAGAAGTGAACAATCAATCTAAGATCCATCAAGATGATCAACCCATAACAAGCCATGAAAAAATGGCCACTGAAATGGACAATGAAGTATGTTGTCAAGAGAATAACATACAAGAAGCTCAAGAGGTACAAAAATCACTCCACATAGTACATCAAGATAAAAAAATCCACAACATGTGAAATGTCATCTGAAAGAACAAATAGGGTCACTCAAACCCCAATGAAAAGCAACCCATCTCAAGTGGGAAGAATGAAAAAATGGACAAAGTTGTTGTTATATGGAGCCTAATTAGACTCGAAGGTTAAATTTACCCCACTTTTATCGGCGCAGTTTCCCCCCAAATTCCGACGGGGTTAAGGGGTAGCGCCCCTTGCGGGGGTTTGGGGGCAGCACCCCTCGCGGGGGTCAAGGGGCAGCGCCATAAAAAACCTCACACAGTTTTTTATTATTTTATTAAGGCGTTGGGAGTTATTTTTTTCATTGGCTGACATAAAAAATCCTATTTTGTAACCGACAAAAGTCGTGATAAAATGGCTAAGGATTAGGGTTTCCGTTGATATTGTATTGTAGCATTTGCAGCGGTATTGAGTTGCAGGGATTGCTGGTTATAATCGGTTTGATTTACTGGATAATAATATTGGACTCTCTGTTTGGTGGATGTAGCCCAAGTTTGGGTGAACCACGTTAAAACTTGTCTCTCGCTATTATTATTTTTGTGTATTTTCATTCCTTTGTTTAATCTTTATTTGCATTTAATTGATATCTTCTATTGACTAACCCTAACAAGTGGTATCACAGGGGGTTGTGTTCAATTATCATCTACAGGAAGGTCTCATGATTGAGTGGGAGCAATGTCAGATGAGGGTAAATTGAAGGTTGATAAATTTAATGGGCAAAACTATCAGTTATGGAAGATGCAGATGGAGGATTATCTCTAATAAAAGGATTTATGGAGGCCGTTGGAAGGAGTAGCCAAGAAACTGACAGCAATGACTGATGAGGATTAGAATCTTCTGGATAGAAAGGCACTGGGAACCATTCAGTTGTGCCTGGCACCATCGGTGGCATTCAATATAACAGAAGCGAAGACAACAAATGGTTTGATGAAAGCTTTGGCTAAATTGTATGAAAAACCTTTAGCCTCAAATAAGGTATTTCTCATGAAGCATTTATTTAATCTAAAAATGATTGAAGCTGGATCTGTGATAGATAATTTAAATGAATTTAATACGATTACCAGTCAATTGACTTCTATAAATGTAAAATTCGATGAAGAAGTTAGAGCTCTCCTGATATTATGTTCTTTGCCTGAAAGCTGGAATAGTTTGGTAATGGCGGTTAGTAACTCTGTTTCTGGTTCAAATACACTAAAATTTGATGATGTTGTTGGTGTTATTCTAAGTGAGGAAATTCATAGGAAAAGCTCAGGTGGATCCACATCGGGTAGTGTTTTGAATGCAGAAAGTAGGGGCAGATCAAAGGAGAGAGGAAAAGGTTCTGGAGGTCATGGGAAGTCACAGGGAAAATTAAAGGACAAGAGATCTCAATCCAGAGGACAAAAGGATTGCTGGTACTATGGGAAACTAGGTCATCTGAAAAAAGATTGCTAGTCTCAGAAGAATAAAGGAGACAAACAAGAAGGCAATAAGGAGGCAAATGTGGTAACTAATAAATCTGAAGATGATGCTTTGATTCTTTCCCTAGATAATGCTGATGATTCATGGGTTTTAGATTCAGGGGCCTCATTTCATGCTATGCCCCATAGAAGTTATTTTCTTGATTATGTGCAAGGGGATTTTGGGCTGGTTTATTTGGGAGATAACAAACACTGTCAGATTGTTGGAAAGGGAAGAATTAAGATTAAGTTGTAGAATTGGAATCATTGGCTACTGCAAGAGATAAGGCACGTTCCAAGGCTCAGCAGGAATTTAATTTCAATAGGGCAGCTAGCTGAAGAAGGTTGCATTGTTACATTTACTGATAAAAATTGGAAGGTTTCAAAATGTGCCTTGATAGTATCAAAAGGTGTGAAAGTAGGCACCTTATATCTTTGTACAGGTCATATTGTTCCTTCTACTTTAGCTGTTGCAGAGAAAAAACAAACAGGTTTAGGAATAGTTGCTGCAGGTTCGCAGGAAGAGACTGAAACAGTTGCTGTAGGTTCTTAGACAACACGGTGGCATAACAGACTTGGGCATATGAGTGAAAAAGGTATGAAGGTACTTCATTCTAAGAAAGTTTTACCAGGTCTGAAATGCATTAATATAGATTTCTGTGAAAGTTGTGTGTATGGCAAACAAAAGAGAGTCAGTTTTCTCAAGGATGGGAAGCAAAAGAAAGATGAAAAGTTGGAGCTTGTGCATACAAATGTATGGGGACCAGCTCAGGTATCTTCTCTTGGTGGCTCTCGATATTATGTTACATTCATAGATGATGCAACTAGGAATGTATGGATTTATTTTCTTGGGCAAAAATCTGATGTATTTGAAACATTTAAGAAATGGAGAAGCTTGGTTGAGAATGAGACGGGTAAAAGATTAAAATGTCACAGATCTGATAATGGTGGTGAGTATTGCAGCAAAGAATTTGAGGATTATTATTCCTTTAATAGAATTCATAGGTAGAAAATGGTTCCAAGGACTCCACAGGAAAATGGAGTGGATGAACACATGAATAGGACAATAATGGAGCTTGCAAGGACCATGAGATTGCATGCTGGGCTGCCTTTAAACATGTGGGCAGAAGCTGTCAACACTGTTGTATATTTAATTAATAGAGGTCCTTCAGTTCCTTTGGGTTGTGGTATTCCAGAGGAAGCATGGACAGGTAAGAAGGTGAGTTATTTTTTTCTCAAAACCTTCGGATGTGAAGCATTTACACATGTAGATTATGAAAATAGAACCAAGCTGAATGTAAAATCAAAAAATGTACTTTCGTTGGATATGGCATTGATGAGTTTGGTTATAGGCTTTGGGATTTTGAAAATCCAAAAATTGTGAGAAGCAGGGATGTTATATTCAATGAGAAGGTGTTGTACAAAGATTAGTTGCAGTAGCATGAGAAGAAAGAAAAAGATTACGTGGTGCTGGATGATACTTCAAATAGTGATGTTCCAGTGGTTCCTGATGCTCTGCAACAGCAACAAGAAATACCACAAACTCTAGTGAATGTTAGATGGTCAACAAGGCTAAGTAGACCTCCTAAAAGGTTTTCTCCCTCTTTGTATTCTATTTTGTTAACAGATGCTAGTGAACTGGAAGGGTATGATGAAGCTATGCAGGTGGATACACAGGTTTAGTGGGAGCTTGCAATGAAAGAAGAAATGGACTCCTTGCTAAAAAATCAGACTTGGGAATTATGTAAGTTACCTATAGGTAAAAAGGATTTACCAAACAAATGGGTTTATAGACTGAAAGAGGAAGATGGAGGTAAGAAAAGATTTAAAGCCAAGTTAGTTGTAAAAGGATTTGCACAGAAAAAGGGCATTGATTTTGATGAGATTTTTTCTCCGGTTGTTAAGATGACTTCTATTCGTACTGTTTTAATTGTGGTTGTTGAAGATTTGCATTTGGAACAACTAGATGTGAAAACTGCCTTTCTCCATGGTGATTTGGAGGAGGAGATATATATTGAACAGCCCCAAGGATTTGAGGTCAAAGGTAAGGAGAAACTGGTGTGTAGATTGAAGAAGAGTTTGTATGGCCTAAAACAAGCACCTTAGCAATGGTATTTGAAATTAGATAGTTTTATGGCTGAGCAAGGCTATAGCCGGTGTAATTCTGACCATTGTGTTTATTTTAAGAGGTTGGATAATGACAGCTACATTATTTTATGTTTATATGTTGATGACATGCTTGTAGCTGGGTCTACCATGGATCACATAAGAGAGTTAAAACAACAGTTAACACAGTCATTTGCTATGAAGGATTTGGGGGCATCAAAGCAAATCCTTGGTATAAAAATTTGTAGAGATAGGAAGAACATAAAATTGACTCTATCTCAGGCTAATTATGTTGAAAAGGTATTGCAGAGATTCCATACGGAGAATGCAAAAGTTGTCAGCACACCTTTGCCTAGTCATTTGAAATTAACAAAGGAGATGTGTCCTAAGACACCAGAGGAGGAAGAAAAAATGTCCAAGGTACCATATGCTTCAGCTGTAGGAAGTTTAATGTACGCCATGGTATACATGAGACTGAATATTGCACATGCTGCAGGAGTCGTAAGCAGGTATATGAGTCATCCCGGATTGGAGCATTGGAATGCAGTAAAATAGATTCTTAGATATTTGAGAAGTACATCCCATAAACATTTATGTTTTGGAGGCTCTAATACTAATTTAGCAAGTTATGTAGACTAATATTTGGCAGGGGATATTGATACCAGGTGGAGTACTACAGGTTATGTCTTTACTGTAGGTGGGACAGTGGTGAGTTAGATTTCTAGGTTGCAAAAGGTGGTTGCTTTATCCACCACAGAGGCAAAATATGTAGCTGCAATAGAGGCAAGCAAGGAGATGATATGGCTACAATCTTTCATGGAAGAATTGGGCAAACAACAGGTTAACAGTTATTTATTTACAGATAGTCAGAGTGCCATACATCTTGCAAAGATTTCAGCCTTGCATTCAAAGACCAAACACATACAGTTGAGGTATCACTTTATTCGGTTGGTGTTGGATGATGGACAGTTACAGCTGGAAAAGATACATATAGATGAAAATCTAGTGGATATGTTTACAAAGGCAGTGACAAGGGAGAAGTTGAGCTCCTCTTTAGCTTCGGTTGGTCTTCGAGATTGAACAACAACAGAACAGCAGAGTCCAGGGTGCTTATTTCCAGTGGGAGCTATAGGGTCAGCGGTGTTATGATCAATCTCCAAGTGGGAGATGATATGGTGTGGAGTCTGATTAGTCTCCAAGTGGGAGATTGTTGGTATATGGAGCCTAATCAGACTCAGAGGTTAAATTCACCCCACTTTTATTAGCGTGGTTTCCCCCTAAATTCCTACGGGGTCAAGGGGCAGTGCCCACAAGATGGGGTCAAGGGGCAACGCCATAAAAAACCTCACACAGTTTTTTATTATTTTATTAAGGCATCGGGAGTTATTTTTTTCATTAGCCGACATAAAAAAATCCTATTTTTGTAACCGACAAAAGTCATGATAAAAATGGCTAAAGATTAGAGTTTCCGTTGATATTGTATTGTAGCATTTGCAGCGGTATTGAGTTGCAGGTATTGCTAGTTGTAATCAGTTTGATTTACTGGATAATAATATTGGACTCTCTGATTCGTGGATGTAGCCTGAGTTTGGGTGAACCATGTTAAAACTTGTTTCACTCACAGAACTTATAGAAAGTTTGGTCCAACGAATCGAGACCCTTGAGGCTAGGAGGGTTGAACAAAATTGCCAAAACAAAATTAAGGAAAAACCTAGAGCACATGGAAATCATTTCATTGACAAGATCAAATCAAACCAAGGGGCAACACAAGATACCCCTCATCCAAACTTCCATGAAATATTCATGCCTCCCTTGCCCTCGCCATCCAACAAAAAAGGTATCAATCAATTAGGTGGGAATCCTATGATGCAATATCAACCACAAACAATCCCACCCAATCTTCAAAACGTAAACATGACACCATCTAATCATCCAAAATTTTTAGGATATCAACAATCTAGCATAGCCTTTCAACAAATGAATCAAGCTCCACCTGAAGGGCTAATGTTTGGAGGAACAAAACCCTCTACACATAACTCCCTCTTAGGAAGATACCTCGAGTATTTAAAAGAGCCTCTTGACTACAACATTCATCAAGTAATACTACCACGTCCTCTCCCTAAGCTTCCAAAATTTAAAGGAGAGGGTGATCCCAACTCTCATATCAAGGCTTACATCATAGCAGTATGAGAACTCCTTCCTTGGGATGGGGTGGTAGCAAATATTTTTCCAAAGACTGTAGAGGGTATTTCTCTGGATTGGTACTATCAACTTCCAGAAGCATCAATCCACTCTTTTAGGCAACTCATCGATCAATTTGTGGCTTCCTTCGACATAAAAAAATTGGTCAAGACATGAATACGATAATTTTTATCAATCAAATAAGAAGCCAACGAGTCGTCTGCACATTTTATCACACGATGGAGGAAAGTTCTCTATTCTTCAACTAGCACACCAAATGTGGATCATAGAGAACTTTGTGATCTCTTCTTACATGCTCTCAAAAATGACATATGAGAACAAGTCCAAAAACTCCCTTACAAATCATACGAAGAAGCACTTGAAAGTGCCCTTAGAATTGACCAAGCTACCATTAATAGCGAAAGAAGGGCATATGATGCCAATGGAAGGTTGATAAACCATGATAAATCCTTGACAAATAATCAAGATGTAGATGGGTCAATAAACACTTCACCATCAGGGAACTACAATTATGACTAAAATAATCATAAAAATTTGGGAAATGAAAATGTCAATAACTATCCCCAAGAATCAACAAGCAGTCGTACAACAATAATCATAAACCTGAAGATCACAATCATGATAAATATTGCTCATTTCACAAGAGAAGGAGGCGTGATATCAAGTCATGTCAGGGGTACCATTGCTTCATATCAAACCTCCCAAAATGTCAACAAAAAGCATTTATGGACACATTCTCATAAGATGAAGAACTTAGTCCCAAAATCCATCAAAACACCTTTGATCAAAATACCTTAGGCCTTGTGGAATTAGATAAAGATCAAGAAATTTGTTTCATACAAAGACCAGAAAGGATGGATGACACCTACAATAATTCAAGTTTTTATCACATGCTAGAACTTATCAAGAGTTCTCCTACGCGCAAGAACGCTCTCCTCAAAGCCTTAGATCTAGGCCATATAGTTCAAAACACTCCAAGTGAAAAGTGTTCTTCAACATTTGATTTTGAAAAGTTGGCTTGAGACAATGACATAGCTAAACAAGGTGACCTCCCCCTCCATCTGATAGTCCAAGTTCAAGACTATTCCATTAAACGCGTAATGATTGATGATGGGCCTGCAATCAACATAGTCTCCTTTTTGCTTCTTCAAAGAATGGGTTATGACAAAACATAAATCACAAAACTAACTTCCATCCTTAGAATTCATGATAACCCAAACACTCAAACCATGGGTAAGGTCAATCTTCAAATCACATTGGGTCCCAAAAACCATCCCAACTGAATTTTACGTCACCAATGAAGAAACCACTTACAACATGATCCTAGGAAGGCCTTGGATCCATAGGATGAGGGCCATTCCCTCAACAATATTTCAAGAAATACACTTCTCGTACATGGGACAAACCCACGTCATCAAAGGAGATCTTGATCCTTTTAGTCTTTATAGAGTTGAACAAATCAAAAAGAAGGGAAAGTCCATGGAAACCTTTAGTGACCCAAAAATCAACACTTTTGAAAAAGGAGAGACATCAAAACAACTTGCAAACATAGACAAGACCTCAAAATGTAAATGGAAGGGGGCAATAGGAGAATTCCCCTTCGATCCCAACTCAACAAAGCCTTACGCTCCATTCAACTTAGTGTCCATTCCAATTGAGGCAAGCAAAAACATTCATATGATTGAAGTCATGAATAAAGAAGAACCAAAACTCACACAGAAACTAGGAGAGTCAACACCAACTCTAATTGCCCCTCAAAATTTCAAAGCTTGAGAACTCAACAAGAACAGAAAGCGATAAAGCTAGGGGACAAATCATCAAACAATGAAACATGTGATTACACGAAACTCCTCACTGAATACAAAGACATTTTCACACCAAGTCTTCGAGTGTCCTTGCAAAGACTTTCAAGTGAAGTTTAGACCAAATTGGATAAGTCCAAACATAGTTAAGGAAGATGTCAGAAATAACACTGCCTCTTGTGCATTATGGAAGGAGAAGATTTTAGAATCTCAAAACATTGTAAAAGCCTATAAAAATACCAAAAAATAATAATCAAATATTCCAAAAATACATACATACATACATACATACATATATATATATATATATCAAAAATGCCAAAAAGAATTTGTTTCTTACATTTCAGTATCATTCGATTCATCTCGCATTATAGTCAATGACTTGCTCTTGCATTATTTTCATTTCAGTAAGGAGTCTAAGGCTGCCTAGATATATGTGATCCTTTTAGGACCTAGAGATTCCCCATCTTTCACAATCACCATTATCCCCTTTTCATTCCCAGTGATTCTAATCAAAGCCTAGCTCCTAGCTTTACAACGATCCCAGTCTTAATAATTCAAGATGTTAGGTCTAAACAAAGTCAGTAATCAAACCTACAGTGTTCAAAGGAAGCTTGCAAGTAGACCTTCCCAATTCTTCCCTAGTAGTAGAGAAGTCTGACCAGATTACAAAAACTTTAGGTGGCGCTCATCCCCTTATCTTTTCTACCTAAAAATGCTAGGAGGATCAAAAATCTGAAGGAATCAATCTAAAATTTGAGTGAATAAAAAAATGAGTGATCAAATTATTGCCTATCAAAGTTCCAAAAGCATTCATTTCTTGAAAAGTCAAAAATCCAAAAAAATGAGAAAAATCAAGTGAGGCATTCTAGCAAATACAAAAAAAAAAGTGAAAAAGCAAAAAAAAGAGATACAAAAAAAGAGTGAAAGAGAGAAGATTACTGATGTCTGTACTCTTCGGTGGAGATTAGTCTAAGCTCGAAGCCTCAAGGGTGACATTCTAACAGAGAAAGTAAAAAGAAAGGTACAAAGCACACACACACACTAGCTGAGAAAAACCAAGAGTCTAGTAGTCTCTAGGATCATCTTCTACCTAGGGACCCTTGTTCTTTCCTATTTGTCCCTTACCTCAGGTCTACCTTGCTTGCCATCTATGATCTAAGTCTAGCAAACACCAATAAAATTTGTTACTTGTCTAAGTTGAAAGCTTGTCAGATTGTCTTATCTAGACAAGGATCAGTGTTTAGCCTTTAGCAAAGCCCAAAATCAGAATTACTCCATTTCCACTCCCACTCTCCACTTGAGTTCTAAAATCCCTATCTCACAGACTTGATTAGGTCTCTTATATCAGGACAACTTACAATCCCCTGGATTAAAAATTGTACCAAAGAGTAGTCATGTTGTTTGTTCCGCAATGCATTCATATCAAAATCAGAAAAGGAGCTCCAAAGCAATAAAGTCAATTTCATAACTCATGGCATTCCATAGAAGTAAAATTTTCATTTTAGCATCCCTTGTGTTATTGCATCTGCATATCGTCACCTGCGTTCATATATATATTCCTAAAAAGACAAAAACAAATTGTATCATCCATATGTGATCATCTTAGGTATGCATTCTCATAAGAAAAATAAAAACCCTAGCCAACCATATGCACAAGAGGGAAAGTGAAGTACAAGATGTCAACTAAAGCTATGTATGGATCTCATCTAATCAGGTCTTGTAACAATAAGTGTAAAACAATGTATGAGCACAAGTCACTCCTCCAACAAGTCAAAAGAGCAAAACTATGTAGTACAAAAGTATCCCCATGCAAGGGAGCAAGGGTAGAGATCCCTTCAACAAATATAGGCCTTCCAAAGACCTCAAGGAGTATCAAATCAAGCCTTTGCAAAATCTTCACAAAAACCATAAAAATTAGAAAAATTGAAAAAACCTAAAAAATTGTAAAACATAAAAAATCCCTAAAAATCAAATATGTTATTCAAAACTTGCAATAAAAGGAGAGTTTATTCTCCTCCTTTCTAGCTTATCATGTTGTCTTTTTGCTTTTATACATCTCTTTCATGCGTCGTTTTGCGTGCACTCATTCCTATAGGTCTCACCGACAAAGGCAAACAACTAGTCAAACTTGAATGATCCATGGTAAGTTCGTCATTTCAGTTTTTATTATTCATTTTGATATATTCAAATGCCAAACTAATACTAGTTATTGCAGGTACAATTGCGGGAAAATTGACAATAGGTAAGGCCTAGTTCGGTAATAGTACCTACCCTTCATGTAGACTACCGTCCCTGAGGGGGCAAATATGTAAGCACAAAAATCACGCACAGCCTCCATGAGGACCCCTATGATGATTTTAATCCTTGTCACATACATGTAAGCATGAAATAATGTCCTCTGAGCAGCAAAACTCTTGATGACGTGTCTTATTTCTCATCTTGTGTTGTTTCCTCTTTGTCGTTTTCTCTCTCTGTGTTTTCAATGCTTTTTGACACTTTCATGACAATTGTCAATTTTCATTTTTTAATCTTTTGACCTTGATCCTAAGCCTTGAGGTCCCCCTATCCATCTCCAACTTTCAGTTTTCAGTTTCACTCAACCAATCCAAATCTCCCCCTATTATTTCTCGATCTTCCTTGGGAGATCCTGCAATGCAAGTGGAGTTTTGGATTCTTGCACATGATTGACCTATTTCTGGAGGCAAAACAGCTCCTTTTTCTGTTCCCTACCATCTCCCATCATGTTGTTCCTCTAAAAACCCTTTTCAATCCGGATCTCCCCCGGGCAGCCCAGGATCGCCCCCAGGCGATCCTACTAGCAAAAGGGGCAACTCTATTGAGTTTCCAACTGTAGAAAAACTTGAGTTTCTCACTCAAAAAAACTTTGTTTTTGCCCGTTTTTCTTCTAATTCGCATGTTTTTTGATGCCTAATATGGAGTTGACTATTTCATGCACCCACACATGCATAATTAACTCCATTTGATCTAAAATTAACAACTCAATCAATCTCATGCATTCTTCCAACTCCAATTCCTCTTCAGTGATAAGCTATTATTGATTTATCACTCTCTAATCAATTGAGTTTACTAGATAATCAATCTAGTTCACTCCCCAATCAATCCTTGTTAACTCTTCAATCAATTGAGTTAACTTATCAATCAATTCGACCTCTCATGACCTTTTCCAACCTATAAATACCCCTCACCTCTTCATTATTTTCCAAGTTGAGCAAGTTGGAGAATGCCCTTCTCAACTTCACAAGCTTTTTTAAGCTTCTTCATAGGCCTTTGGGCCTCTCTCTTCATTCCTTTCTTTAGTTTTTCAAAGCTTCAAAGTTTTCATTGTTGCATAGCTTCAAAGCTCTTCCATAGAGGCAAATTCATTGTGCACACGACTCTTGCTAAGGTTTTGCTCTCCAAATCAGCATTCTAATGCTCTCATAGGACAAAGGTGCCTTTTATTTTATTCATTGTTCAATCAAGCATCGTTACGCTACTTCAATCAACGCCATTGTGCTCATCAAAAGCTCTCAATGAGTTCTTTCAAGCTTCAACAAGCTTCTTTTGCTTCTTTGTGTCGTCTTGTCGTCAAGAGGTCTTCCCACTGTTTCAAGAGGATTCGAGGTTGCCAACATCAAGGATTTCTGATTGTAGTGGAGTCACACAAATCTTCATTCTTTCAGGTTCATCTATTGCTTTATTTAATTGATAGTAATTAGAAAATAAAAATTGCTCTTGGGAGTAGTAATTCATTGCTTTTTCCTTGATAGATCTAACATCTTAGAGATAGTTTGCATTCTTAGATTAGATTTGTTTACTTGTAATTTTCCTTTTCTAGATTAGTTGTTTCAAAACATTCAAAATCCCAAAAACATAGAGTAATTGCATTAGATTAATATCATTTTAGTTGCATTCATATTTCCTTTCATAGATTAAAAAGCACTTTTCATTCCAAAATACTAAAAAAGAACAAAAACAAGTTCACATTTCATTTAGCTGTGCATGCATATAGAAATCCTAGAAAAGATAGATAACTTGCAAACCCTCAATATTATCACGAGGTAAAAAATGGTTAAAACAATTCAATCAAACTCTCGATACCATCACGAGGTAAAAAATGGTTAAAACGATTCAATCAAACCCTTGATCACATCACAAGGTAAACACAATTCAAAGCATAACTAAAACCTAGGTCAACCAAAGAAATAATAAGGATAGTCTTTTCCGAAGAAATAATAGTCACTATGCAAGGACTATCAGGTACGTTCAACATTGATGCTTCTAGGAGGAATTGATCTCTAGGAGCAATTAGAGTGCCTTTCTTTGTCAATTCAAGAGCTATATCAGACATTCATCCAATAAGTCAACATCAAATAAGTGACATAGCAAACCAATCCTGATTTGAGTGCCTCCATTATCACTCTAACTCTACTTGTGAGCTCTATGCATGCTTCCTCACTCGAGAGAAATATAATTGTATTTATAGATATTAGTATATCATCAAGGTAATTTCATTTTCTTATTGTGCACTACGTGTTGGTATCTTTCAGATTGATCTACAAGGACTCACCTTTTATCCAGTCAACACACACAATAATTTCTACTATCTTTACCTAGCTACGTATCTCTACAATACTTATAGCCAACACAAAAGTCGTAGCTGGTAGCACATTATCAATTGCACAAGCCAAAGTTGGTGAAGTGAGTTTTTAAACTAGCCTAGTATAGATTTTGATCAATGACAGTCCCCAACAAACTCAAATAAAAATCCTGTCACAACACCCAAAATGTGGGTTTGGGGTGTTGGCAAGAGACACTGCTCTGATGAATGTTAAATGTTGTCATTGATGGAAACAAGGCAAAGGGTTTCTACTGGCATAGCAAAGAGACCTTACTCCAGAAGAATAAATGACTAAGTATGAGTAGTGTATAATATACCAAGTAAGTGATAGTGTTTGAGATGGTATGCCTCCGCAGTTAAAGACATTTGTATGCAGTTCAAGTATGTTGTTTATAGCTACCTAGTGATCACATGTTCCAGTGTTTAAGTCCTGACTTCCTCCGGAAGTCATATGGTAAAATATCTAAGTCTGGGTGAACAGAGTCAAGTCAGGAATAATGCACAATACTAGTTTAAAAGGGTTCACATTCCTCCGCTGTGACATATTTTGTCTTGCGGTTCTAAGGCAACAAAGATACACATCATGACTACCTGAATCCAAAGTTATATCTTCTGAAGTTCCTTTGATCACATTCTACAAGTTGTTCTTTATCGGCTTCCAGTTTGATAGTATTTCACTGTGACAAAGCAACAATTCCAAGATCTGCATTTTTCTATAAAGGACTATTATGTTCTGCGGATTTAAAGGCATGTTAAAAGGTCAATGATGAATGTTGGATACGATTTCTAGAGTCTCATATGGTTTGCAATGGAAATCATGATGTGACAATTCAATTGGTCAAGTGTGTGCTTAAGGGATAGGTTGATAGGCAAGCTAGATCTATATGCAGAGAAGATACATTGTTTGAAGAATTAATTCAATTAGTTGAATAATTGATGTCGACCTATATGAAGACTATTGTATGTTTGTTTGGGTCCGCATTTTTATTTGAGCACAAGATCAAGCTGACAAGGTACAACACTTGTATACATGTTTCATGTCTGGGTTGCCGACCTGATTGTGAGATGAATCTTATTTATGATATATATTCGATGGATTTCAATGTTGGAGGCAACAAAGTGTGTGGATAATGTGCGAATTTGATATGTGCGTAATCTAAGGTAGTTTGTAGAGCAGAAAAGCATAATAAGGGCAGAAAACCAGAGTATATGTAAAATAGAGCAGAAAAGCAGGGCAGACAATATGAAGGCCTTTAAATCTGTATATTGAGCATATTGGTACTACATTTTAGTATTTTGTAGATGCACCTGTAGCAGTCTTCTCTTCGTAGTGAGCCAATCCTTCTTCTATCTTCTCTTTTATCTTTCTGGCCTAGTGAACCTTTTTGCAGTGAGCACTTCTTGGACAGTGAGTCCATGGGTAGTGAGCCCTAAGGCAGTGAGCCTTCATGTAATTCGGTATTGCTATCATATTATATTGTGAGCTAACACTCACTGTGGTTTTTCCCTTTTTGGGTTTTCCACGTAAAAATCCTAGTGTCTATGTGTTATGAATTTGTGGTTGCTCTTCTCATGTTTACTTTGCTTTCATGTTATTGAATTTGGTAAATGGATTAACAAATGTGTAAATGAAAAGGTTTTAAGAATACTTATTCACCCCCCCTCTCAGTATTCTTTGCATTTAACAATTGGTATCAGAGCCAAGTTTCCTTGGAAAAAGCTTAACAACTTGAGGAAGATCTGGGAAGGTGTACTCATGGCAGCTAGAAGATATTTCACTTCTCCTGAAGCCTCATATGAAAGCAATGATGAATTACAAGCTGCTCTTGAAGATCTTGAAAAATCTAAAGCACAAATCAGGGATCTGAAGGATAACATACAAGAGGCTGATGAATGCATTCTAAAGCTAAAATAACAAGTCAAAAAGTTCAAAGAAAAATACAAGGAGGTTAGTGAACAATTGATATCAACCAATGAAACCTTGGATGATTTGAAAGTGGAAGCTGTAGAATGAGCTAAAATAGAAGAAGATCTAAATCTGTCGATAAAAAGTAAGTTAGAAGAATGTGCTAAACTCAAAAAAGAAGTTGTAAGCCTGAAATCAGATTTAGAGAAGGCTAAGAGCTATGAAGAAAAGTTCAAAATAAGCTCTGCAAAGCTTGAGGAATTGATTGGAAGTCAGAAGAGTTCAGATGACAAGCAAGGCTTAGGATTTGAGAAAGGAGAAAGTTCAAAATCAGGCCAAGCAAACACCGAGTTTAAGCAAAACAAATACAACTAGTTCCAGAATCAGAGAAGAAGACTTAGAAGACCTTCGGTCAGGCAGCCAAATGCTCAAAGGTACCCATCTTTCAATAGCTATTGTTTTAATTGCAATAAGTTTGGTCAAAAGGCTACTCAGTGTAGGAGAAGAATAAATTAGAATGTTCCTTCATTCCCTAGTCACTGTTTCAATTGCAAGAAAATTGGTCATAGATCAAACGAATGCAGAAGTCTGGTTAGGAATGGTTTTAACTATGCAAGGAATACTCAATCCTTCAATGGTAAGTGCTTTGCATGCAATTGATTTGGACATATGGCTAACCAATGCAGATCAAGAATGAATTCAATCAATAAATTGAATAAAGGACTGAGGAATGTGCTATGCTACAATTGCAATAAGTTTGGGCATGTTGCAAAATTTTGCAGAACCAAGAATGAGAAAAGAAACTATCCTACAAAGAAGATGAAAATAGAACAAAAAGAAAACAAAGGTAAAAACAAGGTTGATCTGGTGGAGATCAAGAAGGAAATGAGCATGGTCTGGATTAAGAAGGATGTTGATAATATCAGGGATGAATCCACCCCAGTCTTTGGGGCAGATACTTCCTCTAGAAAGTAAATTGAGAGCTATGGCTCAGGGGGAGCTATATTAAAAATCCAATTCCCCTAGCCAGGTAATTAGTGTTGAGATTCGACACAAAGATGTGATATAAAGATTCATATGACAGATCTTTTAAAAGTATTTTTGGAAGAAAAGAATCAAATGCGGAATATTGTGGAGCAATCTTGATTAACCAAGTTTAACAGAGAAGTGTGACAGCTTTTTGAAAGACTGCATAAATATAGAGATTAGGTCAAAGACAAATAAAGGGCTAAAAAGGAGCTCATTCGACACACAACTCACTTTGCATTCAAGCTATAGAAGAATCCCAAGTGACATCAAATAATTCCAAAGATTCAAAATAGCTCAAAGAGATTTCACGAGAAAGAAACCCTATTTCGGTAAAAGAGGTATTTATAGCTTGAAAACCCTACTGTGAAGTTTGAATTATTTTGAGAAAATGTTTACTCCTCAAGTAATTGAGATAACTGAAAAACCTTGCCCCAAGTTCAAGAAACATTTCTTCAAATCACTGGAAAATGATCCTGTAGGGGCATTCTCAATTACTCCACATGGAATTATACATATGGAAGATGTTAGGGCATAAATTCATACCAATCTAGAGGAATATGATCACATGAATCTAGGAAAATTATAATTGGATAAATTGACAACTGTCGATGTCGTGTTAAAAGATGAATATAAAGTTCTAGGGGAAAATAAATTAGACACCTGGTTGGACTTTCTCACAATTTTGAATGAAACATGGGTTAAGTTTATTCTAAGCAAAATTCATGGTGAGTTTCTGTGGCTTGATGAACCATACATGATAACGAAAGAAGCTATAACTGGTATGAGTTCCTCCAGGAGGGTTCCAAGTTCAAAGAAAATAAAGAACAACTTGGTAATGCAGCTGACAGGAGCCAAATTTGATAAGAAAGCCGTCACGATAAATGATATTAAAAATTTGGCCATCAGATTTGCATCAATGATTATTGGGTACAAAATATACTTTTCCAACAAGGAAAATTATGTGTCTGTACCAGCTATATACACAACTTATGATGTAATAAAAAACAACACAGACTATGATCTATGTGAATTTCTCCAAAGTGAACTAATGGAGAACTTGAAAAGAACAAAAGAGACTAACCATCCTTTCAAATATGGAACATTGATCACTTGTCTACTCTTCTACTTCCTGAGAGAGCTACCCAGCTTGGGAAACACTGTCTGGCTCCACCATATACCTGTAGCCACTCAAATAAGAAATCACTTACAGAATTTGAGAAATGCAAATAAGCATAATGAAATCTTATGGGAATATTTTGAGAAATTTCAAAAGAAAATGTCATGTAGAATCCGGATACCTAAAAATGTAGTGATGAAGTATGAAAAGGACATTGTATATATGGTAGATAAAGACAAATGCTTCATGGAAGTTGTGGAACCAAGAACTATATGGGTCCCTGCATTAGAGTATAAAGTTGTAGAAGATGTTTTGACTGAATTAGCTGATGTACTACTGAGCAAACCGAAAGATCTCAGCGAGGGCAAATTTGGGACATTCTCATAATTGTCCTCCAGAATGTCTATGAAATGTGAGCAATTAGAGAAAACATAAGATGAACAAACAAGTGAGGCAAAAACCAAAATAGGGGGATTAATGTCCATAAGTGCTCCGGTAGAATGGACATCAAATACTCCAGAAAGGAAAGATGAGAGATTTGAAATAGAGAAACTAGCATCTAGCCCCAGAGAAATAACAAGGACCTCATCCATTGTAGGTGCCACAACTAAATTAGAGAAAGAAAAGGCAACAGAAGAAAAGAAAAGAAAGAGAGTTACACTCAGTGAAGAACAAGTGGCAAGAGACACTGTTGCAAATCAAGTTCTAATTGACTATGCTAGAAAACTTTTGGAAAAGCAACAAAGAACACAAATTCTAGATTTACTTGAGTTTTCACAAGGACTAATAAATCAGGATTATATGTCTCCTGTGCAGAAATTCAAATTGGTATCATTTGTGCAAGCTAAGGTTCAGGAAGAAATGTTGAAAACACATATACAGGACAATGAACTCATTGATGAAACATTTGGTATTCTAGAGAAGTTGATACCCTCATACCCAAAAGATACATCAGTGTCATCCACTGATTAGCTCAAAGGCCTAATAAATTCTATAAGTACTCACTTTGAATCCTTTGAAAAGTCTGTTGACATTAAGGTTAGAAAGGAACTTGAAGACAAAAGATTAGTAGAGTTAAAAACCAAGTTAGACAGTGACAGAATTCTGTTAGAAAATAGTATCAAAATATGGAGAATGCAATCAAGGAAGCCTATGATATATATAAATTTTGTTTGTCATGGCCTAAGACCACTAAGGAGATAGAAGAGAAAATCAAAAGCATGGAGCTCCAACTAGCAAATATCTCTAGGATCTTTGATCCAACAATTGACTCTATCAGCAGCATGGAAATACAAGTTCTAAACATTCAAAACAACATAAGCAGTCTGCTCAGTAAACAAGAAGAAATGAAAAATAGAATGTGCCAGCTGAGAAGGATGACAAACCCAAAAATTGAGTTCATAACAAGTCTAGCTGCAGAAGCTTCAAAGGTTCAGAAATTAACTGATATGCCCACCAATTTATAGAAGGCAGAAGATCTGGTATTTCAAGTAAATAAGAACATCCAAATTTTGAACAGTGTTGAGAACAAGTGGGTTGGAGAATTAACACAACTAAATATTGTGTACAATGATATCCTTTCACATGCAACCAACTAAATTGAAGATTGTATATGTACATATGTGGCAGAATATGACAGCGTTTGTAATTTTGGTGTCTTAATAGAATTTTGACTCTTGTACATACACCTTTGCCATTGATGTCAAAGGAGGAGAAGAAAACCAGTGAAAAATAGGCAAACACCTAAGAGGGAGAGGAAAAACAGAGTTCATATAGTAAGGGGGAGCATATGAGCGTTTTTCACTAAGTGTTTCCATCAATGCCAAAGGGGGATATAGTTGGCAAGAGACACTGCTCTGATGAATATTAAATGTTGCCATTGATGGAAACAAGGCAAAGGGTTTCTACCGGCATAGCAAAGAGACCTTACTTTGGAAGAATAAATGACTAAGTATGAGTAGTGTACAATATACCAAGTGATAGTGTTTGAGGTGGTATGCCTCCTTAGTTAAAGACATTTGTATATAGTTCAGGTATGTTGTTCATAGCTACCTAGTGATCACATGTTTTAGTGTTTAAGTCATGACTTCCTCCAGAAGTCATATGGTAAAATGTCTAAGTCCAGGTGAACAACGTCAAGTCAGGAACAATGCACAGTACCAGAGTAAAAGGGTTTGCATTCCTCTACTGTGGCATATTTTGTCTTGTAGTTCTAAGGCAACAAAGATACACATCATGACTACCTGAATCCAGAGTTATACCTTCTGAAGTTCCTTTGATCACATTCTACAAGTTGTTCTTTATCAACTTCCAGTTTGATAGTATTTCACTGTGACAGAACAACAGTTCCAAGATCCGCATTTTCCTATAAAGGACAATTATGTTCTACGGATCTAAAGGCATGTTAAAAGGTCAATGATGAATGTTGGATATGATTTCTAGAGTCTCATATGGTCTGCAATGGAAATCATGATGTGACAGTTTAATTGGTCAAGTGTGTGCTTAAGGGATAGGCTGACAGGCAAGCTAGATCTATATGCAGAGAAGATACATTATTTGAAGAATTAATTCAAGTAGTTGAATGATTGATGCTGACCTATATGAAGACTATTGTATGTTTTTTTGGGTCTGCATTTCTGTTTGAGCACAAGATCAAGCTGACAAGGTACAACACTTGTATACACGTTTCATGTCTAGGTTGCTGACCTGATTGTGAGATGAATCTTATTACGGATATTTATATTTGATGGATTTCAGTGTTGGAGGCAGCAGAGTGTGTGGATAATGTGTGAATTCGATATGTGCATAATTTAAGGTAGTTTGCATAGTAGGAAAGCATAATAAGGGCAAAAAACTAAAGTATGTAAAACAGGGCAGAAAAGCAAGGTAGACAGTATGAAGTCCTTTGAATCTATATACTGAGCATATTGGTACTGCATTTCAGCATTTTGTAGATGCACCTGTAACAGTCTTTTCTTGGCAGTGAGGTAATCCTTCTTTTATCTTCTCTTTTATCTTTCTGGCCCAGTGAGCCTTTTTGCAGTGAGCACTTCTTGGACAGTGAGTCCTTAAGAAATGAGCCCTAAGGTAGTGACCCTTATGTAATTCAGTATTGCTATCATAATATATTGTGAGCTAACACTTACCGTGGTTTTTCCCTTTTTGGGTTTTCCACGTAAAAATCCTAGTGTCTATGTGTTATGAATTTGTGGTTGCTCTTCTCATGTTTACTTTCTTTCATGTTATTGAATTTGGTAAATGGATTAATAAATGTGTAAATGAAATAGTTTTAAGAATACTAATTCACCCCCCCTCTTAGTATTCTTTGCATTCAACATGGGGCAGATTTTCCTTTCTAGAACATATGCAAAAGGAGCCATGACTATTGTAGCAATGGCATGCCTGTACACTCCAAGAACATAGTAACTCATGCCTCGATTCAGAGAAACCTTCCTAATTATATTCATGTCCAATTATGTGACTATAACAGACCATCGGTGAACAGAAATTGAACCAGACCTGAACTCTATTTTTGGGTGATGCTAATCGCGCGTGCGCCCGGGTGCTCCTACATCAGTTCACAACCATGGATTTGAACCAGATCAATACATAGTAGGTTTTCATATTACGAGGCATTTGCTTAAGTAAGCACCATAAATCAAATTTTGTGGTTAATATATTCTTGACATCTTAAACATCACTTTTTTCATATATAAAATCCAACTAATTATTGCCTTTAAATTTATTTATATTCTACATTTATTTCAATAATCTCATATCAAATCCCAACTCTAAATCCTAGACTTTTATTATTGTTTAATTTTTTATCCTAGGTGAAAAGTAGTAAAAACATTTACTTTCATTACATGTCTATATAATTATGTAATTTAGTAATGGTGAAAATTACATATATGTGCCCTTTTCCCTTATGTTTTGGGTCCGCTTTGATTTGAGAATCACAAACATAATAATCATCTTACAAGTGGCATAATTATGCATGAAGTTAGCTCATGACATCCCACATTCTGATCACGTTCATCACTAATCCTTAAATTTATAGTCCTAGCCCCTAGACTTGTTTTTTCACTGTTGCACTCACAAATCTAAACCCTAAACTTTTAAATTCAAATTTCATAAAATGGTCTCATGTTTCCCTCCTTAACTAGCCATTGTGAGATGACTTAGTGTTTAATTACAATGTTGATTTATGTTCTTGGTTGTTGTATTTGAGAACATTCTCATTCTTTTGGAATTGACCTAAGACTTGTTGAACACATCTAGATTCAAGTTGTAAAGTTGGATAAAAAGAATTTATTGCATAATAAAAGATCACTTAATCCTGGGCCCACTATATGATTGTTTATTCTCCTTGATCCTTTTAGTCAAAGCCATAAAGTCAATTTGTCTTAGGATTTGACCTAGAAAAACATGAACCTTGTGATTTAGTAGATTCTATAAGGAAAATTTGTAGCAATAATAAACATTTCCACATAACCCCAAAAGAGAAAAATATGCAAACAAGTACTTAGAATCCACCATGCATATACCCTAGGAAAACCCTCAAGAGGGAAAAACCCATCCTCCAAAAGCATCCACACTCAATGTATTATTTACAAATGAAAACATTATAATACTTACAGAGTCTCTGTGAATACTTTTGAAACATCAAGCTCCTCCAATGCATCTTCCATGTGTCCAAGCATAATGGGTAACCATGCAACCACACATCACATGCCATGCTTCGTATATGCACTCTACATGATAGCTCGATACAACTGATAGCCAATCTTAACCATTAAACATGTGCTTTCTTTTATAGAATCAAGCTCACACAAAACCACTAAACAATATTAGCCAAACCATGTGTCTCAAAACCATGAGAGCACAAAACCATTGACCACAAAATTAAATATTTGTTTCTTGTGCAAGGTGTACAACACCCTTTTTCTAACATTATTCCACTTTTTATATACATTGCATAAGGGTCAATCAATGAAATGCATCATCATAGCCAATCATGAAACCACGTGAATCTCCAATATGCCCTTGTGCTACATCAAGATACCTGCAATAACATCCAAGGTGACCATAATCTCAAGCAAGAACTCCTCTCATCCTCCAAAATGCCACCTATGGAAGAAAACGAACAAGTCAAGGTGAAGATGTACCAATCCAAAGAACACAAGCATAAAATCCAAGTGATACCAAAAGGCTCCAAGCTATTTCCAAAGAAAAAACCCACCTGATTGGAAATATCAACCACATCAAATGATAATACATCTAATCATCCATACCTCTAAAGGTATCAAAAATGTTAGTAGAACTCATGTCAAGAACATATCCAACCCATAAACTACAATCACACGCTTCCTATATAAAACATGTTAATGGAGAACATACACATCCAAGAACTCCCACTACATGGGTAATGTCAAATCTAAAAATAGATCAAGGCATACCAAGCCTACCAATCAACACTCAAACCAAGGTGTGTCTAATAATCAAAGTCATGTAGTATAAAGAACAATAACAATGATTAGTGCATGCAACTCAAACCGTTGCATACTCCCTCACAACAAGTCATCGTAACTCTCCCAAGTTCACCACACCAAACCATGTGAATATGATCCTCCAAGAAATATCCATAGGACAAAGAGAGAACATGTAAATCATATCACATAGCATACGTCCAACAACACCTCAAAGTGGTAAGCTATGTCAAGTAAGATATCCTTCACAAAAACTCCAACTAAAAAGCCTTAACACACCCAACCATTCAATCTTCTAGATCAAACAAAACATATGTATCTCATATAACCAACATGAATGTAAGCCTCTCTAACTGAAGGAAGATCAAACACGTAACCATTCCATAACTAGGAACAAACCCAATTACCTCTCCTAAAATCCTCATAAATGTCATCGTAAATAAACTCGTATGCACAAGGAGATAAACATGCCGCACATTCCTCAAATGAACTCTCCAAAAATAACAAACATAACTCAAGAGCCATCTCCATGAGAATATAAAGCGTAAAACAAAAATACATTTGAATACAAGATGAGTAATACCTATCAAATGATTCTCTACCAAGTATACCAAGAATGGGGAATGAGATTGCTCCTCTAGGACACACCAAGCCACATTGACTCTCTCCAAGAACAATATCCTTGTTAGGTCCATCATGAACTCATGTCCATATCCAAGTGAAGGTTCCTCGGTCTTCGTATTGAAACCTCCAAAGAGTAATCGTCTCAACAAATGTCTCTAAACCTAAGAGAACACCAGTCTCACCCAAGTCTATCTAGTATCCATGAGTACCAAACTGACCATCTCATGCCAACTGAACTCCAACTGCATCATTGCAATATCCAGATGCTCCAATGCAAAATGATCACTGCACTCAATACCAGAAGACTAACATAAATCACCACCAAAGCTCCAACTATATAATTAGGAATTCTACATGATGTCATGATCTAACATCTTCTCAAAAGATCATATGTCCCAAATGAACATATATGCTCCCAAGAGCACCCATATCATGCCAAGACTATAAAATAGAATGAACTAGAGTCCTCCATGGCACGATATCACATCACTGCCAAATATCCCACTGAACTACAATACTGAGCTACACATGGCATCATGATGGACATCTCCTAAATAAAGATCATTCATGGCCCCAACACAATCAAAGAACTCAACAATATCACATCACTGCCAAATATCCCACTGAACTACAATACTGAGCTACACATGGCATCATGATGGACATCTCCTAAATAAAGATCATTCATGGCCCCAACACAATTAAAGATCATTCTAGAGCTCCCAAAGAGTAAAGTAAAACCATGATCTCCAAAAGAAGATAATTGCTATAGGCTCCAAGAAACAACTGCAAGTGACTCAAAATACCCCTACAGGAATGTCATGATCAACCTAAAGCACTCAACCATGAATCACAAACTATACTCCAATCATCCAACTCATTGTCTTTATGTTAGAGAACACCAATGCACCATGATGGCCAAAGGGCCACCAACACTAGAATCTACAAACTAGTATTGCAAAGATCTATGGGTATAGACAACCTAACTCTAAGTTATCTATGCAACCTATGGGTATAAATATTTCACAAAACTACACAACTCATAGATCATAAAGCAGAACAATATGAATCCACCACGATGTAGACTCAAAATCAAGCAAGCTCAACCCCATATCAGTAACAAGCATCTATAAAAATAATGATATATAATCACATAGATTATTTGTGACTCAAACACTAAATCAACCCTAAATCTAATTTGTTACAAATCCACAATAGAGTAACCAATCAAGAACGCATTAAGCAAACACTACAAAAATGTTGAGGGACTAATCACATACCAACATCTCCACTCTAAGAAAGTTGCAAACAACCTCCATGAACCATACATGAAGAATAGATGAAAACCTTCAACTATCTTGCATCTAGAAATAATCCCATCATGGGATTCACAATCTAAAAAATAGTTTATCTATAAATCTACAAAACCACAAGTTTTGGTTAATCATACAAAACCACCCATGTTAGGGATATACATTCTTATTTGAATCCACTTATTATTTGGAAGACCAACAAATCTGAAAACATCAAAATGATTAACTAGAAAAATGGAATATCATAGATAAGCACAACCATAGATCTAGTCAACATGAATCTAAAACATGCAAGTACTACTATCCAATAGGATCAAGAGGTTTTCTAGAAGCTCCAGACCATCAAATAGGTCAACTCTACAACCAATACCATGTACTTGCATAATCCATCATGTCGTGTCAAAGCTCCAAGTGTATAAAGAAACTCCATGACACCATGGTCACCACCTAATGTTCCTACATAAACAACCATGTCGTGCCAAAGCTCCAAGCATACAAGGAACCTCCATTACACCATGATCACCACCATCATTGTACCTGTACTCAACTCTCACTAAACCAAGACTCCTAGTCTCACACGCATATCAAATTGTAACATCTCAACCGGAATATTAAATATCTTTAAACACAAATAATGCAAAAATCTCAATTCTTTTTTTTTTAATAAATAACTAAAATTAAAATATCACATTTGCAATTTCCAAGTACAATATATAATTTCAAAAGATGGTTGCTTCACATGCGACTAGTAAATTTCACATATATCAGATGGTTGCATTCCTTACAACTTACAATTTATCAATTTCATTTACAAAATAACTAATGTTTTCCTATTCACAAGTCTTCGACAATCAACTACAGGAGAGAAAGAGCATCACCCTGGTGCTTTTCCTCCAACCACAGACCGACGGTCTCCCACACACCTTCCTTCTGGAAGTGGCCCTTCCCTTTGCGAGGGTGATAGATAATGAGAATCAACTGATTCTTTATTCCATCTGAGAACTAGTGATGTGACCTAGCTAATGACAATCGGGCTTACAACTCTGGTCTAGCTCTAGCTATGTATCACCCACTCTAATTGTTCAACTATCTAGTACATAGTGAACCGACAATGTAAGCATTGACTTTTGCATTACTTTGGCCAAAGTTTCATAGAAATAAAGTCGTATGTTCACTCACTCTTTTCTCAACTTGGGGACAACATTCTTATAATTCAGTTTATAACATATATATAATTTCACTCTTTGACTTGTTTATACCATACTAGTCTTAAAGACATACCATATTCCCCTATCTATTAGTCAACTAGACAAGTATAGGGTGAGAGCTTAGGTGACTTACACAACATACATTGAGTCCCACTTTGCGTTCCTTACAATCATGGGTCTATGACGTCCTGTCATCTACTCAATGGCTTGTCTACCTATTTTCATGCTCATTTGTATTCTTCTATAACAATATGCAAGATTTTGACATTTCAGTCATATGGATTAACAATTAAAGACTCTATCTATCTTAATCTAGGAATATATATATATTCAACTCATAATCTGTCTAAGATAAACAATAACTTCACAATCCTACAGATTAAATACAATTCCTCATGTATATCAAAAGAGAATTCCAAAATAATAAGTAGTCTAAATCTTGACCTTTCATTGCCATAGTGAGTATATCTCTCGACAATCTTGTGGCTATTATTAGCCTAAAATTGGGTAAAATAATATTCCTCTACAAAACTAGAATAAAGATAGTTTAAGAATAGCATCTAAATAAACTTATACTCCATATATACACAAAAAGTAGTCTATTGTCGAGTGCTTCTACTCAATGACATCGACTCAATTACTAGCTTTTAAGCTAAAAAACATAGTCTTTACCTTCTCGGTTAGCTATTGCTATGATTAAGATCGACCTTCTCTCAGGTCTCTTAATATACCTGCCTTCAGCCCATATTGAGTCGTTTAAACCAAAGCATGGTTTCTATTAACAGTCACCCTATTACACTATTGGTCTATAGACTATCAGACTATACACTATCGACCTATATTACACAATTGGCCTATTACACAGTCGACCTATATTGCACTGTTGGCCTATACAATGTCGGCCTATTACACTGTCAACCTATATTGTTATACTAAGGTTGTATTACATACATAACCTTGTTTGGCTGTTAAAAATCATAAGCTATTTGCTTGATACACAGTCATTCGACTATTGAACCACATATATTTTTGTGTATTGTTACCAATAGAGAATGACATGAGTTTACACACTCACATGATACTCTTAACTAGGGATATGAAGATGTATAGTCATTTCCAACAGTAATCACTATACGACATGGGATAGATATATCCTACAGAGTTATCATAACTCTCTCAGTTACTGGCATTCGGTATAAGGATACAGAGATAGTTCTACGTCAAGGTTGAACAACATCAAGTTTAACTATCACTAAGATTCTTGATAGCCTACATGCCAATCAGTAGTTTAATGGTAAACTCCATACATGTCTTACATATATCAATGAATAAGAAGCAACGTATTCGACTTATTCCATAAGATACGATAGGCTTACCTATGGAATGTAACATGCAGTAGGTTCACTGAAGCCTTAGTTCCTCCCAAAATACTTGGTTACTATCTTCTCCTCCTCTGCCTTGTGCTTTCAAGCCTAAAGATTAATAAAAGATTATGGTCTCATTTCTTCTACTCTCACTTAGTTATGGGCTGCATAGTACATGCATTCACACTATTCTCTCTCCACTCCTCCACAACTCTTCACATGCAACAAAATATGGGAAGTATGGAGCTACTACTCCTTCCCCCACTTCCCAAGCATCTAGGAAGAATGCCTAGGGTGAAAAAATAGACTTTTACCTCTTATCTAGATAATATTCTTAACTGGAACTAGGCTTAAATAAAAGATAATAATATAAAATAAAAAATAGTACACCTATTTTATAGATAGATCACTAATGTATACTTTTGAATGCTTAATTATGCTTATTCATAAGCACAATTATTGACAAAGGATTCTCGCAAAGTCGACTAGGACCTCTACAACAAAACTAAATTTGTTTAGTTGATTACTCTCGTCGACTTGGCATTCAAAGACATACACTATGTTACTATCTGTTGATGAAGAAGATTTAGCCATCAACTTGAGGACGACAAAAATTGACAAGAAGAAAAATGATCTCTATGCTTAAAAAAATATTCCTAAGACAACCAGAGACATAGAGATTAAGACTTAATCCCAAGACTGACTTATCCTCTAATAAGTGTGTGTGTGTGTGTGTGTGTGTGTTTCTAGATGGAATAAGGATCATTGTATTCACGTGATCTAGCATCCTCTCCATGGTGATACTCTCTCTCCTCATCTTAAAGGGAGAAAAACATTATTCTTGCATCCACCTCAGTCACACGATGGTAGTTAGTCCATTACATCATTTAACCATGTGATTAATAATAACGTCATAAACAATTATTCTTTGAATATAAACTAACATAAAACAAATACATTTTCTATCATTACTTTAATCATAATTTTTTTTGACTAACTATCCGTCTTTCGGAAAATAGAGAAAATAAATATGTTAGTTTAAAAATGGGGTGTGACATAGCTCCCCCTTAGAGATCATCGTCCTCAATGATTATGTCCAAACAAAATAAATATATCAAATATGTTCTTTTACATCATGTTCATATAAAAAGATGTGGAAACTTTTGATAGATATCATTGTAATCCTCCTAGGTAGTATTTTCCTCCGAATACTGGTCCCACTAGACCTTGCACTGGGTAACCTCTTTGTTACGCAGGCAGAGCTTGCGCACCTCAATCACTTTGAGAGGCTTGATCATGACCACCCCTGGGTCCTATACCTGGAGATCATTCCAATCAAGTATATGATTAGATCCTGATATATATATTTCTTCAAATATGACACATGGAAAACATCATGCATTCTAGCAAGAGCTGGTGGTAGAGCTATCGTGTAAGCAACTGGATTAACCACTTCTAGGACTTCAAAAGGTCCAACATATCTAGGTTCTAGTTTGGAAGACTTTCCAAACTTAATTGGGCTCTTATGTGGTTTGATTCTTAAGATAACTTTATCTCCTACTGAAAATTGTTAGGGTATTTGCTTGGCATTAGCATAGCTTTTATCTCTATCATTTGCTTCTGCCAATCTTTTCCTAATTAGCTTTACTTGCTCTTCCATCTCCGAAAGCATTTCTGGCCCAAGGCAAATCCTGTCTTCTAGCTTATCCCAGCTTATAGGAGCTCGACACTTCCTGTCGTACAATTCTTCAAAGGGAGCCATCTTAATTGCAGAATGATAAGAGTTATTATATGCAAATTCAACCAGTGGAAGATACTCTTCCCACTTATACTGTTGATCCATGCAATACATCCTCAACAAATCCTCCAGTATTTGATTAACTCTTAGTTTGTCCATCTGTTTCTAGATGATAGGCTGATCTTATATTCAGTTGTGTTCCCAAATCTGAGAACAAGGTTTGCCAAAACCTTGAAGTTATCTGAGCATCTCTATCTAAAATTATCTTTTCTAGAATTCCATACAATTTGAAACTTCTTGCATGAATTTATTGGCTAAAATGGATGCTCCATCTGTAAGATTACCGGATATAAAATGAGCTACCTTAGAAAGTTTATCGACCACTACAAGAATAGCATCATGCTTATAGCGTGACATAGGCAATCCTTTGACAAAATCCATATTGATCACTTGCCATTTCCATTCAGGAATATCATGAGGATACAAAAGTCCTGTCAGGTGCTAGTGTTTAGCCTTAACTCGCTGACACTCTAGACATCCTGCCACAAACCTTGCAACATCATTCTTCATTTCCTTCCAAAACTATAAGGATTTCACGTCAGCTAATAACTTTGTTACCCTTGGATGACCTGAAGATGGTGCAGAATGTGCTTCATTCCACATAGTTCTTCTTAAATTTCCCTAATTTGGAACATAATTTTGGTTATTAAATCTCAATAACCCATCAGGTTTAAAATAAAATCCATCGTACCTCATATCCTGAGGATTTTCTGTTAGAGCTTTCATAATTTGATCATAATATTCATCATCGGTCAAATTCTTCAATACTTGAGCTCTAAAATTAGAGTGCATTGACACTATTGCCATTATGTGCCTTCTTCGACTCAAGGCACCAGCCACTCAATTTTCTTTACCCTTAATGTAGCTAATCTTAAAATCATAATCAGAGATGAGCTCTAACCATCTTCTTTGTCGGGTGGTGAAACCCCCCATAATTTCTTCATTCTCTAGCATTAAACCATGAATGTTGGTCTAACTTGTGGTTGAGAAGCTTAAACCCTAAGCCCCTAAGCCTTTTCAGAGCATATATTATAAATGTAAGTTGACTTGTGATGGGTGATTACCCTAAACTTGAGTTGTGACATAATGTCCTTAGCTTCATTCATAATTGGCCCCATGAACCGAGTCACCGACTTTCCGTATTCATGCAAATATTCTCTAAGTATAGTGGATAGATATTGCAGCATCGTGGACCTTTGATCCATCAGATTTATTAGAGTTGCGCTGATGCGATGGATGTTGATTTTAAGTTGGTGGGCCCAAGGTCTTGATTGTTGATTCAAGTGCTACGTGCCTACTCCATATTGGATCATGCTAGCGCACTGCAAAGAGGTGCTATGAAATATTCCTTGAGTCGCTGTGATGAGGTGACATGTGGAGAAGTCATGGTCTGTTGATTGAAAAGGCTTTCTTTGTTGGCATTCCCAGATTGGTTGATGACTCTTTCAATGGTCCCGGTGGATTCTATTCCAACTTGAGCCAATAATATTATTCTGATGTGTTTCAAATCAACGGTCCAGGTTCAAATTTTGAAGCAACAATAACATGACATGTTTTGCTTGGGTTTTTGAAATAATTAGATGTGTTCTGATGTGAGCTAAATGATGTTGCTCAAGTATGTAAGAAGGTGATTTGACAATAAACACATTTATCTAGTAATTCCTAATACTCAGTTGGATCTTGGTACATGAACCAAACCTTTGTTGTCCATGTGGAAGGCATTCATAGTCAGGTGACATTAATCTGCGGCTCCATTTCATGCTTTGGAGGGTGTGGATAGATCATTGAGGATCTCCAGATATGAATTCAAATGAGTCGAGCCTGCGAACACCTGAAGTGGAGTTAAAGAAGTTGTTGGAAATGAAAATTGCTTGGGTGAAGGACCTCCATTCATTCTTTCTATAAATGGAAGTGTTCCCATGGATTGTTCACATCAATTTCCATCATGAGTATTGTGCAGAATACTTTCCTGCAATTTCTATCCTTTGCTTCTTAGAGAAGTATGTCCCTGTTCTCTTGGTTGCAAGTTTGTTCATTTCAAATTAAGGAAGAAATAGGTACTGACCATTATAATGAAAGTAATTGGAAAGGATGTGAGTTTTTGGATACAATAGGCTTTCTAGTTTCTCAGAATCATAGTTGAATAGTGTCATTTTGGTGGGAGACTAGTTAGGTCATCCAAATACTCTAACTGCATGAGGTTGTTTCCCGAAGGTGGCCCGACTGGGTATAATTTTTGTTACTTCGACTAAGACTAGAAATCAAGAATGCGGGATGAGAGATACCAGTTTTCTCTCACATCATCCCTCCCTTTGATGACCTTTATCAAGAATAATAGTAAAAGGAGGGTATCATGTTTTGATGCCAAGGACCATAATGCAAAAGTGGCACTCTGTTGACAGAGTCAAAGAAGTCCTTGCCCTAGCAAGGATGACATCTTCTGGTTCAACTATTGGGGATGATCCTAGCGTTTATATCTCTAGTGGATGAGGATTGAAGAGATAAGGAGTTGCATTACCTTCCTAACAGCCCACAATATGAGCCTGAGTACTGGATAAAGAGGGGACATCTATTTCTAACTGCCCAGAGGAATCTTCAACCAATTAGGACATTTTTGGAATAATGAATTGGCTAAAAGAAGGTGTCCACCAATCAAAGCAAGGATGTAGTTTCCTAATTCACAAATATTAAATGCATTGTAACTAAAAAATTTGTACTAAGTAAATCTTGGTCGACATAGTTTGCCTATTTATAGAATTTCAAAAATTGAAGTATGAGAGATATAGAGAGCAAAAAAGAAACATCCCTAGAAAAAGGTAGGGAATTTTGTTCTAGGCCTTGGATACAAGATATCCACATCTTGGGGAGTGATTTATGTACCTGAGTAAGTGTATTATTGAGATTGCAGAGTAGAATTTTGCCTCCATATGAATAAATTCTTGTATGACAATTTTCAATTCAGATTGCAGTATATGAATAACACTATATTTGTGTGTTTCTTGCAATTGTCTCCTTGAGTGTATGTGTTTCTTTTGTGAATGAATGAATCAAGGGTTCTGGATTTCACCTATACACATTTGTCGTATTGAATGTTCTTCTTTATTGCTTCTAATCAAGGATTGGATTAAATATGCTTTAAGCGAAACATAGGAAGTGATGTATTACATTAAGGATTATTGAAGAAGAGTTGTAGGAGATACTTTTTCTTGGGTGTGTCATTGCAAGTCATTGATACAAACAAACCCTCTGAATTTGAAGTTTTGTTGTCATAAAAGGAACATTTGTAGTGTGGGATTTTGACTATGTTACCATTGATAAGTCACTGATCAAGAAATTTACTTGCCCAAGGGTCTGGAGAAAATGAAAATTTAGAACGAATCATTTGAATCAATTTATGTTTTGTTTTGTTTAAGTTTAGATGTTGCATATTCTCATATTCAAATAGTAAAGATAATCTAAGAATATTGCCATTATAGGGTTATTCTTACAAATCTTGGCACATATATATGAGAACATATCTGCTTGGTTGTAAATGAAAGATACATTTATTGTTGTTGTGATAAGGGATACCCCCTAGGTTTGGCATAGCCTAAAGTGCAGGGGAGATAGATGTAATTGATCTCCCACTCTATTGGTCAAATCTCCATTAGACTTGATCATAAGAAGTGGAAAACCTTTAGAGTTTGATGTGTATAGATTTGGGAATCAACATTGGGCATTAAGATTAGGTTGCATGAACATGTACTTCAAACCTTGATTGTCAGATTTTAGTTCAAATTGTTTTCCCATCAAATAATGCCTCCATACTTGGAGAGCATGCACATTGCCGCTAATTCCAAATCATGAGGGGCATAATTCTGCTCATAAGGTCGCAACTTCCTAGACTCATAGGCCACAACTTGGTCTTCTTGCATGAGCACTCCACCTAACTCTTCTCCTGAAGCATCGGTCACAATAACAAAACAACCCTCTAGGTCTGGCACTTTAAGAATTGGTGCCGAAGTCAATTTCCTTTTAAGAATATTGAAATTTTCTTCACACTTGTCAAACCATTCAACTCTCTTTCCTTTTCTCTACAAGGAAGTGATAGGATGGGCAATTCTGGAAAAGTTCAAAATGAACTTCCTATAATACCTTGCTAATCCCATAAAACTATGCACTTCATGCACATTTTTAGGTGTAGGCCATTCCAAAATAGCCTTTATCTTTGAAGGATCTACAACAATTCCTTTAGGTGATATGATATGGCCCAAGTACTGCATCTCTTTTTTAAATAAGGTACATTTGGATAGCTTTCCATAAAGATTGTGCTCCCTGAGTCGTTGCAAAACAATTCGCAAGTGTTGATAGTGTTCCTCCTCATTACGAGAGTAGATTAAAATATCATCTAAAAACACCAAAACAAATTTATCTAGACAATATCTAAAAATACTATCCATCAAATTCATGAATGTTGCTGGGGCATTGGTCAAACCAAAAGGTAAGACGGTGAACTCATAATGCCCATACCTTGTTCAAAAGGTTGTCTTGTGAATTTCTTCTTTCAATCTCAACCAATGATAACCTGACCTAAGGTCAATCTTTGAAAATGCAATTGCATCACACATTTGGTCAAAGAGGTCATCTATGCACGGTAGAGGGTACTTGTTCTTAATCGTTGCTTTGTTAAGTATACGATAATGTATACAAAGGCGTAGAGTACCATCTTTCTTCTTAACAAAGATCACTGGTGTTCCCCAAGGTGACACACTAGGTCTAATCAATCCTTTTTGCAACAATTCTTGGAGTTGAGCCTTTAGATCCATCAACTCAGTAGTAATCATCTGATAAGGTGCTTTGGACACCGGTTTGGAACCAGAAATAATATCTATTGCAAAATCAAAAACTCTTTTCGGGGGTAGACCTGGAAGGTCTTCCAAAAACACATCCCAAAAATCATGGAGATAAGGGTACACTTCAAAGAATTTTCCTTAAGTTCTTTCTCATCTTCATCTTTTACCTCCTCCATTTTAACTACAAACACTTGGAATCCTTTCTATTTTTCTATTTTCAATTGCATCATAGAAATTTGCCTAATTTTCATTTCTCACTGAAAACCTTAGATAAGGACAACATTTCCATCGTCATCTAGACATTCTACTATTTTGGAAAGACAATTAACTTTTGCCCTATGTTGTGATAACCAATTCATCCCTAAAATGGCATCATAAGATCCTAGAGGTGCTACATATAGATTGACCTCAATGGAAAAAGTAGGTAGGATTAATCTGGCTTTAAACAAACATTGCTCTACCCAAGATCTTGACTAGTTTGCAAACTCTATTGTCCATGAATTAGCCATGAAACTAGCTTTCCTAGACATTTTATCAAGTATTCTAGGGTTCACAAAATTTTTAGTTGCTCCTGTATCTATAAGAATAGAAATTGGGGTTCTAAATAGAATACATGTAGTTTCAATAGGAGTAACTTGATACTCATCTTGACGACTATCTAGAGCAGAATGAGTCCTTTGTTGAAAAGCCATTTGTTATGAAGGTAGAGGTTTGCCTCCATAAGAATTCCCTTGACTCTTTGTGGGGCATTGGTTAGCATAATGATCTCCTCCACACGTGAAACACCCTCCAGGAGGACCTCTCATTCCCAAAGATTGGTTGGAATTGTCATCATTATTTTTAGGATTAAAATCCCTATTACCATCCCTAGATTCATTTCTATTAAATTTGGAACTTTTACCATGGTTCCTCTCTTTGGATTCCTAATACCTATTTCTCTTTTTGAAGGATATCGAAGGATGACTCTAGTTAAATTTCTTTTGAGATCTCTCTCGATACATAGAGATAGATTTGAGCTTTTGCTCTTGTTTGATGGCTTTCTCAAAGACCTGATCCATGGTTGTGGGTCAATGGACGTCCACTTCTCCATCAATCTGAGCATTCAAGCCCATAATAAACTTCCTTATTCTAAATATCTCATCCTTCTGATACTGTGGCACATACTTCAATAATCTGGTAAATTTTTCCCAGTACTTAGTGACAATCATATCTCCTTGATGTAGATTTTGGAAATCTATTAATTTCTGGTTAAAGTAAAATTGGGGCAACCACCTTTTCCTGAATATGACCACAAATTTATCCCAAGTTAGACTCAAGGAAGTTAATCCTAATTCCATTTTCTTGTACATCCACCATGTGGATGCTGCTCCTGCTAACTGGTATGCTCCCCATATAGCTTTGGTGGTCTTAGAGTAATTTCTTATCTCAAAATATTTTTCCATCTCTATCATCCAAGCCTCAACTGCATCTCCACTCACCATTCCATCAAACTTAGGAGGTATAACTTTCTTCATATCTCGAGCTAGCTCATTGGTAAGATGAGTTTTTGCCTCATTTTTAATTAGTGAGTCTTGATTATTTACTCTTTGTTCACCATGAAAACTAGATTCTTCTCTTCCTTCAAAGTGATGTTTTTGATTGGTTTCTCCCCCTCTAACTTCCTATTCTAGGGTTTCTAATCTTTCTTTTGTTTCATTTAAAACTGATGAAATTTGATCTAATTTTTCCGTAGGATTATTCTTCGGATATGGGCCATTCAGGGTCCCTCCTAGTTGGTTTCCAGAATGTTCCATAACATTACCACACCTAAGCATTTGCATATAAATTTATCAAAACATGTAACTTTTTGATACACTATCATAAAATTACAAGTTCATAAATACTAAAACTCAAAGATTCATTACATAAACATTTTCTTATTCTAAAAGCAAAAATTTTACTTTATTGTCTTTCTGGATTTTTACATCCTTATTCAAATACAAAACTTTTTTATTTTTCATGTATAAGAAATGTCTACATATCACTTTCTGACAGAGGAATTTCCTCCGGTTCTTCCTCTCCATCAAAATTGATTAACACAAACTTAGTGGGTGGATGTACTCGTGAGTACTCCATCAACACCTCTTTACCCATAGCAGGTGCATCCTGACTACACCCAAAAAGGCATGTCACGATGAGCAGATGATTTACTAATCTTTACAATAGCAGGGGTTGGCAACCTTTTCATCTCCTCAATCTATTTCCTCCTTTCTAGGTAGATATGTTTGACTACATCAGCTAGTGTTTCAAAATCAGTGAGCCAAGCTTCCTTTGCATAGTTCATCGTTTCTTTCATCTTTGGTTCAAGAGATGGCTCTTTCTTAATAGTGATCTTAGGCATATCACTAGGTTTTGTTTTCTTGGCTTGCTTTCGTGTTCTTCTCTTTCCTACTATTCTGGCACAAGAACAAATGCTTTTTCATTAGCATATCTTGCCAATCTTGTGAAACCTCACAATGAGCTTCAAGGTCCAAGTGTTGAACCCGGTAGCTTTGATACCATGTGTAACATCCCAATTGGAATATTAAATATCTTTAAACACAACTAATGCATAAATCTCAATTCTTTTTTTAATAAATAACTAAAATCAAAATAATTCATTTGCAATTTCCAAGTATAATATATAATTTCAAAAGATGGTCACTTCACATGCGACTAGCAAATTTCACATATATCAGATGGTCACATTCCTTACGACTTACAATTTATCAATTTCATTTACAGAATAAGTAATGTTTTCCTATTCACAAGTCTTCGGCAATCAACTGTAGGAGAGACAGAGCATCACCCTAGTGCTTTCCCTCCAACCACAAACTGACGGTCCCCCGCACACCTTCCTTCTAGAAGTGGCCCTTCCCTTAGTGAAGGTGATAGATAATGAGAATCAACTGATTCTTTATGCCATCTAAGAACTAGTAATGTGACCTAGCTAATGACAATCGGGCTTACAACTCTAGTCTAGCTCTAGCTATGTATCACCCACTCTAACTATTCAGCGATCTGGTACATAGTGAACTGATAATGCAAGCAGTGACTTTTGCATTACTTTCACCAAAGTTTCATATATAAAGTCGTATGTTCACTCACTCTTTCCATGACTTGGAGACAACATTCTTATAATTTAGTTTATAACACACACACACACACATATAATATCACTCTTTGACTTGTTCATACCATATTAGTCTTAAAGACATACCATATTCCCTTATCTACTAGTCAACTAGAAAGGTATAGGATGGGAGATTAGGTGACTTACGCAACATACATTGAGTCCCTCTTTGCATTCCTTGCAATCACGGGTCTATGAAATCCTGTCATCTACTCAATGACTTGTCTACCTATTTTAGTGCTCATCTGTATTCTTCTATAACAATATGCAAGATTTTGACATTTAAGTCATATGGATTAATGATTAAAGACTCTATCTGTCTTAATCTAGGAATATATATTTGAATCATAATATGTCGAAGATAAACAATAACTTTATAATCCTACACATTAAACACACTTCCTCATGTATATCAAAAGAGAATTCCAAAATAGTAAGTAGTCTAAATCTTGACCTTTCATTGCCATAGTGAGTGTATCCCTCGACAATCTTGTGGCTATTCTTAGCCTAAAATTGGGTAAAATAATATTCCTCTACAAAACTAGAATAAAGATAGTTTAAGAATAGCATCTAAAACAACTTATACTCCTTCATATATACACAGAAAACTAGTCTAATATCGAATGATTCTACTCAATGACATTGACTCTATTACTAGCTTTTAAGCTTAAAAACATAGTCTCTACCTTCTCAGTTAGCTACTGCTATGATTAAAATACTATGATAAAGATCGACCTTCTCTCAGGTATCTCAATATACCTGCCTTCGACCCATATTGAGTCATTTAAACCAATGCATGGTTTCTATTAACAGTTGGCCTATTACACAATCAGCCTAGACATTGTCAACTTATATTACACAGTTGGCCTATATTACACAGTCAACCTATTACACAGTCTGCCTATTACACATTTAGCTTATTACACAGTTGGCCTATATTGCACTATTGGCCTATACACTGTCGACCTATGTTACACAGTTAGCCTATTACACAGTTGGCCTATATTGTTCTACTGAGGTTGTATTACATACATAACCTTGTTTGGCTGTTAAATGTCATAATCCATTAGCTTGATACACAGTCATTCGACTATTGCACCACCTATACTCTTGTGTATCATTATCAACAGAGAATGACATGAGTTTATAATATATATACACACATGATACTCTTAACCAGGTGTTACCGTCTACATGAGCAGTCTGGTTTCAGGTATTTTAACTCGCAGGCATCTTCCAAAAATCCAAAAATTCTGTCTTTCAGCCTCTACAGTAGTAAAATTGTGAAAAATCAGTTAAGGTGTAGGTGTCTTTGTATATACAAGGGTGTTTGTATATACATGCAAGTCTAATGTACATTGGCGGGCTTGCAAAATCTCTATTGGCCTCCAAAAAGTGATGAAAAGATGAGTTTTATGCATTTTGGAATGCATATCGGGTGCATATACAAAGGGGGAATCTTTTGCAGATTCCCAGGAATATTCCCGCTTTGTATATCGGGTTGCATGTAGAGATACAAAGGAAAAATATACAAAGGGTGGCGGACATGCTTCTGCTATAGTGCGATGTACAAGTGGTCTTGTATATCGAGATACATACAAAGCCGCCAGCATGCATTTCAAACATACAAACAAATATACATTCGGGCGCACATACAAAGAAAAGATACATTGCAGGCATATTCCAGGAAAGATTCCTTGTTTGTATATGTAGGAGCGAATGCATGCTTGCGTTTAGATACATTCCTAGAATATTCCATCGCATATTCCGCAGTTGTATATGAGGGTTTGTATATTTGTGTTTGTATATTGGCACATACAAAGGTGCAAATATACATTTGCTACAGTGCCGCAAGGGAGACACAAGTGATGGGGCCCACCAGTTGTATGTGCATTCGTTTGTATGTTTGCACATACAAGCCAATATACAATGAAGAAATATACATTTCGGGCCTGATTGAAAATCAAATGCAATAAATAATGTTTCAGGTCCGCAGCATGTATATTGGGCACTTGTATGTGCCAATGTACATTCGAAAGATACAAGGGTTAAGATGCAAGCCGGATTTCAAAGCAACTTCAACATGCCTCATTAAAATTTAAAATCTGCCTTGTATGTATGAGGCAAATGTACATGCACATATACAGGGAAATATGCAGGAAAAGAGGATACAAGCCGGACCCGAATTGAATTTCAATTTGTTCTAAATAAGTTTGGGGTCCGCCTTGTATATCAAACAGATGTATATGCATTTTGCATATACAAGGGATTTTTGAAGGGTGAACAGTGGCGATTGTATATGCATCTGTTCATGCATATACAAGGGTGAAAAAGGCAAAATGAAGAAGCGAAAAGCCAGCGATAGAATCATGGGGTGCCTATGTGGCATGTTTTCACTGGCCGATGACTAGTCAGTGCGATTTTGAGCCGTGGATCTCAGCGATAGGAGTGGATCAACGGCCTTGTTTTGAACCTACAGCGATGGTTTTTCTTGAGCGTGTGCAGCCATTTTTGAGTGGGAAAATTTACAGATGCATCTGTTGTTGCATCCCGCGTGTAGATGGAGTGTTAATGGCAGGGTTGCAGCGGTATGGGTCGATGATGGACGGGTCAACAACCCAATTGAAGATGAATGTCCTTGAGTGGCGGTGCGGATCCTGATTCCATCTGCTCATTCCTCTTTGTCTCCCCACAGCGTTGAATATTTCTGAGCGCCATTCCTCATGCATTGAATCTGGCAGATTTTTGATTTACCTTGTAATAAAGTTTGCTAGGTACACAGTCTTGGTATAAAAGCCAAACTATGTTACCCATTGTGGTTGTTGAAAATTGAACAAATTTTGGTGTTGTGACACAATACAACTTCATTGGTGGCCCTGTTCTTGATGTCTTGTAAGTTTATGAGTCTCATGTTGTATGTTTCATGCATGAGTTCACTGGTTTCATGCTATTTTATATGAGAAATGCTCTGTGCATGTGTTTAATCATTTGTCTCCAAGTTGTGGGCATATTTTCTTTTGAATCAAGATAAATAAGGGTTGTTAAGGTTCAGGAATATAGTTTTTCTATATTGAATGTTTAATCTCCTACTTCTGTTCAAGGAACAAATTAAATGTTTCAGGTTAATCATTGAGAGAACGTGTTGTAGTAGGGATACCATTAAGTATGAATGATTAAGCACCTAATTGTTGGGAAGTATCTGTAAGGCAGATATTAGAAATCCCCTTGATATCCAGTCTTTGGTATATGTTCATGCTGGCCATTCACATGTGTATGTCTATTGACTTCGAGCCCCGGATAAGCACTGATCCCGTCTTGTATTGAGGTCGCAACCCAAGGTCTTAGTTTTGCATCCAAACATAAAATCAAACTTAAACTTCAAATCAAACCATTAGGACTTTAGAAGTAGTTTTAGGATCCAAAATCCTTTGTCTACAACTAAATATAGGCCCAAAGCTAGCCCCTTTACACTTATCTCACAGTTTTGGTCTGCATAAAGGAGGATTTATCTGCTTTGTATCAACATCCCAGTCAATCCATAACCATATCTCATGGATGTTGAATAGGGAATACCCCCCTTGGTTCTGCAAAGCCTAAAGAAGAAGAGGAGATATCTATAGAGTCTATCACCTGTACTATTAGCTGCTAGCCCAGGAATCCTATTGATCATTGATACCTTGTAGGGAAAATTGGGAATAAGCATCCAGTCGGATTGAGAGGTAACACCAGGGATATCAAAATGTATAGTCATTTCTAATAGTAATCACTATACGACATGGGATAGATATATCTTACATAGTTATCATAACTCTCAGTTACCAGCATTTGGTATAAGGATACAGAGATAGTTCTCTGTCAAGGTTGAACAATAACAAGTTTAACTACCACTAAGATTCTTGATAGCCTACATGCCAATTGACAATTTAACAGTAAACTCCATACATGTCTTACTTACAGATATCAACGAATAAGAAGTAATGTATTCAACTTATTCCATAAGATACAATAGGCTTCCCTGTGGAATGTAATCGGTAGTAGGTTCACTAAAGCCTTACTTGGACCTCCCAAAATGCCTGTGTTCTTATCTTCTTCTCCTCTGCTATGTTCTTTCAAGCTTGAAGATTGATAAAAGATTATACCTCATTTCTTTTGCTCTCACTTATTTATGGGTTGCATAGTAAATGTATTCCCACTATTCTCTCTCCACTCCTCTGCAACTCTTCACATGCAATGAAATATGGGGAGTATGGAGCTTTTGCTCCTTCCCCCACTTCCCAAGCATCTAGGAAGAATGCCTAGGGTGGAAAAAGAGACTTTTACCTCTTAACTAGACAATATTCTTAACCAGAACTGGGCTTAAATAAAAGATAATAATATAAAATAAACAATAGTACACCTATTTTATAGATATAACTAATGCATAATTTCGAATGCTTAATTATGCTTATTCATAAGCACAATTATCAATGAAGGATTCTCACAAAGTCAACTAGGACCTCTATGACAAAACTAAACTTGTTTAGTCGATTACTATCGTTGACTTGGAATTCAAAGACATACACTATGTTACTATCTATTGACGAAGAAGATTTAGCCATCAACTTGATGAAGACAAAAATTGACAAGAATAAAATGATCTCTATGCTTAAAAACAATATTCCTAAGACAACCAGAGACATAGAGATTAAAACTTAATCCTAAAACTGACTTATCCTCTAATAAGTATGTGTGTGTGTGTGTGTGTGTGTGTGTGTGTGTGTGTGTGTGTGTGTGTGTATTTCCAAATGGCATAAGGATCATTGTATTCACGTGATCTAGCATCCTCTCCATGGTGATACTCTCTCTCCTCATCTCAGAGGGAGAAAAACATTGTTCTTGCATCCACCTCAGTTGCACAATGGTAGTTAGTCCACTACATCATTTAACCATGTGATTAATAATAATGCCATAAACAATTATTCTTTGCATATAAACTAACATAAAACAAATGCTTTTTCTATCATTTCTTTATCATAATATTTTCTTTGACTAACTATCTGTCTTTTCAAAAATAAAGAAAGTAAATATGTTATTTAAAAAATGGGGTGTGACACAAACCATGTCCTCAAACTAGAAGACAACCTACGTACATATCTCCATCAAAGTCAACACTCTAAAATACCTATAAATCTATATTAGGAAGCACCAAATATGATAACCTACTATACCATCATACCGGTCTTATAAAAACATGTACTCCGACAAATTTTCACCTACCAATTCATTTGGATGCCCACACAATCTGTCATGCCCACATTTCACGTGCAGTCACAACACGCAAACACGCGTGTTGTGTCCACATATGACATGTAGACATGATACGAAATATCAAAAAAATTCTTAACTACTTGGAAAGTTTCCCCTTGCACGCGTAAGCATGCTCGGTTGCGTTTGTTTATGTTGACAAAGTGTTGTTGCTACGGTATATTCTACACACATGCCTGTTGAAGCCTATCACTATCGTTTAGGTTGGTTTAATTTTGCAATGTTTAGGGATCTTTGATAGAAAACTGGCCTCTAGTTGCATCTTCCAGTTTGTTTCAATACTCGCTCACAATCCTACTTCTATTGCATTCAATCATCTAATTACTTACTTATCAATTCATAGCAAACCTGTCTTATCTTTATAGTCTATTATAGGGTGGTCTATTGTATTTTAAATATTTGAAAGAAAAAATATATTGTCCTATTAATCCTTTAAATTAATATTTAATTATATTTATATTTAATTATAATATCCCCTTTTTCTTAACGTTGAATTTTAATCAATTTAGTAAGTTTTCTCAAACCGTTGACTTCATATTTTCTCCGCTATTAAATTAATTTATTTAATTGCCCATTCTATTTATTTGATAATTAGCTTATTATGAACCAATACAATTATTTATTATATTGTCAACATAGTCACCTTCCAAACAATACCTATAATTATACAAGTACATATAGATATAATTTATTTATATATCTATAGATCATGGGCATACAAATTATATATACCATTGTTGTTTCTAAGTCAATATATTCTCCACTCACAAAATTAGAGTAAATCTAACATACATATAATTATGCATGATTTATATATATATATATATAGATATAAATCATGGGATTTTAATGTTATATATATTCATTTGCTATCTATATAATCAAATTATAAGATCTTCCATACACCAAGCTAGCATATTCTAAACATATAAACATATTTATTTACATTGCCATTATTTGTTCATATATATATATATATATATATATATATATATATATATATATATATATATATATATATATATATCATACCATCATGTAAATATATTAACTTAATTTGCTCTCTCATAAGTGAATTATACCACCATTTACCACTATAACTTCAATTTTAATTTATATATGTATATACTAACAAATAATTTAACTACTCCTTTTGTAAGTGGAATCCAACTTATGACCACATCTAAATACAACTAATATAAAAAAAAATTATAATTTCCTTTCTTCTAAATTAAATACTACTCAAAGCCTCCAATGTTTATTATAAACTCCTTATACTTCTAGGGTTATCTAACCCTAAACCAAATGTTGTTTTGTTTTAAGTTTTAGGATGCAGGGTAAAGGAGAACAGCGGCGGCGGAGGCCGTGGCTACACGCAGGGGCAAAGAGAAAAAGTGGGCGCAGTGGATGGCGGAGGGGAGAGGTGGCGTAGCAGCAGGTTGGAGGTACTGCCGCGCAGGGAAGGCAGAGGCCGCGAGGGGTTTGTTCGCGGTGGGGGTCTTTTGGTGGCGGGGGTGCTAGTCTTCTATTCTACTATATTTGTTTGAATTTCTATCTCATAGCAAGGTGGATAAATCCTAACAGGAGGATAATATTTTTCTTTTATTCCTACATGCATACTTTCTGAAAGAGTCAACTGCTTAGAATATATATATCTAATTATATGCACATCAATAACTAACTTTTAACTCAAGAAGCAATTGAGAATGCAACCACTAACATGCACGGAAATCCACTTCTAAAAGTTGAAACCTCTCCTTGCATATGTTATAGACTTTAAAACAGCAAAACGCACCTTCAAATGACACAACCTTTTAAAAAATAGTAAATTGCTCCTTAAAATATGATGCATTCTTTAATGGAATAAAATAAATCTCGAAATCAGATTTGACTGTTGCCTTTGCTTATCAACAAATTTTCTTACAACAATTGTTCTGTATGTGGTGCTAGTAAAATTCTACAGCAGGTTTTGATATTTAAGTAAGTTTTGTTGCACCAGACAAGGTAAGTACAAAAGTTACATTTACAATAAGAAACTCGTCAGGTTGTAAAGTATGATAACTCAATATTATCAAGGCATAATCTTATTCACAAAAAACACACTGTATTGATCAGCATAAGGAATTTCATGTTCATTTATCACACATGCAAAAGGAATTCACATAAAGTACAACCTATTTATACAGACATCAACTCGATACATCAATTTCAGATCTTACATCTAAACACATAATTTTCATTCATCCACATTACAAGTATTAACTTCACAAGGCTCACATAAAGGTTCAGGGGATGTCATAGTCTCATCTTAACACCAAGTAACCAATAACCAGTGCCAAGTGACCAAAGATCCAAGAACCAGGTAGAATGATGGTCTCAGGGCCATGCACCTGGGGGCCTCGCCATTCATTCCCAAAATGGCCTACCTCTTGTTTGTAAAAGGGGTTTAATCCTCCAAGAGATAGCCAACATAAGAACCAGATCACTAGGAAGGTAAGTGGATTATAACCAGCCCATACTAGTCCACACCTACCCCCATCCTCATAAGTTTCCCGCGTCTACTTCCTTATATACACTCTACCAGAGGTCGCTCCATCGACATGGCGAGAAGAACATTACAACACCAGACCAACACTTGCAAACAAAAATAAACTAGCTTAGCCACCATAAATACAAATATACCAAAGAAAAGAGTTTCAAAATTCAACAATAAAATAAATAAATGCACGCCATTCCAACAATAAAACAACCATAACCACGAGGGTTATGTGAAAAATGAAGAAATCAAAGATTTGTGGCTAGGCTACTTTCAGACAAGATTAAATAACATGGTTGGTCCACACAGGCAAGAGACAAAAAGGTCATCAGACAACCAAAAGAAAATGATTGCAATCCATGAAAGTGCACATCACATCACTACGTGACTAACATTAAGTCACCAATAAGGAAGGAGGGAAACACGGTCACTACATATGTTATGCAAACACAACCAATGCAATAACATCATGTAGGTAAATGCGCCTTCATGTACTCTTACGTGGAATCGTGCCCCTCTCAAAGGTAGCACGTTAGTAGTAAATAACATCGTGTCCTTCTCAAAGGTACACGTAATCATAATGTAATGTCTCTAGGATGCCATGCATCAAATAAGATACCAAAGTAAGATTATGTCTGCACCAAGTAACATGGCCTCGAGTAATTCATATGCCCATACCAAACCATAATCAAGATCCCAAGTCAAATGTCAAATAGTATCATCAAGGAAATATAACATGATAGGATAGCATGATGGGCCTCGCAAGGGTCCATTTACCAAGGGGAAGTAGGGGGTACTCTGGCATAGGAAGGTATGGTTGGTTGGGTAATCCTGAACCAATGCCCCAGCATGTTGCCATAGCTTCCTAAGTTCTTCCTCTCCACTACCTCTCTCCACACATGGAAGGTCTCCAATTCCAAGATTGGACCTTATAGGGTAAACATACAAACAGCCACACAAGTATGAGTCCATCATACTTGCAGTTATACACTCGCCCCATGGATGGATACCTAGTATCGCAAGCTCATGAGTACACTAGGCATGTATGGGATAATCACAACACAAAGCATTCACGTTCTTCTGTTACTCACATCCACAAGGTAACACATAACACAATCTTCCTCTACCATTCATTACTTATTGATGAAAAATCAACTTTCATATATAAGGTCACAAAATTATTTACCATAATGATTAATAAGGAATCTACCCAACAACATTTAAAATTCACCACTATGAGGTCTAAAAAGAATCTAACCATAACTTTGCATTTTTTTTTTTTTAAAAACAAGGCACTACACCCCAAATCAAGTATACCATATACTAGCATTTGCATAATTGAATCAAGCAACATTAAACACATATATTACTACCTATGAATTTTGAATCAAACATATACTTATCTGTCAACAAGCTTGTAAGGAGAATGTATATCTTAAGGAAATTCTAATTAAAAGCTTAAGTCGTTGTTTTACCAAAGGATGCCAAAACATTACCCCCACACAAGGCATGTGTAACTGGATATCTATTTTACACAAGGAATATCTATAAAATACAAAATTCTCATTAAGGAAGTTCTTTTCAAAGTTCAACAAGTACATCATTTACCCTTGTATCTTCTCGAGAACATAAATTATTTCTTAACAATTCTAAGCATAAGTCTCGTTTACTCCTATTTCTTTCATAACCCTTTACACTCAAAGGTGATGTAAACATCACTCATTGACTTGCCCTCATGAGATTAAAGTAGATACATTTTATGCTAGTATTTCCAGTTACCCAGCCAAGGAAAGTAATCCCAAAACCCACAAGTTAACTAGGGGTAAGAGTCAAGAAGACCTGCTATTCCAACATCATGATAATCATACGCAAGGTACACAAGGCAAGAACAATCGAAAAGGTCATTAAGACTACATTATTCATTCAAGGAACCCAAGGATATCAATGCACCATCCTCTCTTTCACATCCATATATCAAGGTGCAACACAAGACTACCTGTTTCCTAAGATGCTAACCTCTAAACCCCATCACACATAGTGCAAACTAGAGGACACACCTCACTTTAAAAAGGAACACAAGGGCGAGATAGGCCCAATACAACCTTCTCAAACTAGACCAACCTACCCAAGAGGAGGGTCGACAAGAGGAACACAACCCTCTCTAAATCACAAATGGAAGACTTCGATAACCATAAGGCCATCATGATGACAACACAAGAGGATGGTAATCCTCCAAGGTGAAGGCTAGTCAACAAATCGCAACCTCACTCTCTCGCAGCTACACAGAGTAGGACAAGGGTCAACCCACTCCATGTCAGCCCTACAACACACAAACCTAGAGATCCCAATGTTGAAACATGGGCTCTGATATCAAATGGCATGCCCACATTTCACGTGCAGTCACAACACACAAACCTAGAGATCCCAATGTTGAAACATGGGCTCTAATACCAAATGGGCATGTTGTGTCCACATATGACATGTAGACATGATACGAAATATCAAAAAATTTCTTAACTACTTGGAAAGTTTCCCCTCGCACGCGTAAGTGTGCTTGGTTGCGTTTGTTTATGTTGACAAAGTGTTGTTGCTACGGTATATTCTACACACATGCCTGTTGAAGCCTATCACTATCGTTTATGTCGGTTTAATTTTGCAATGTTTAGGGAACTTTGATAGAAAACTGGCCTCTAGTTGCATCTTCCAATTTTCAATACTCGCTCGCAATCCTACTTCTATTGCATTCAATCATCTAATTACTTACTTATCAATTCATAGCAAACCTGTCTTATCTTTATAGTCTATTATAGAGTGGTCTATTGTATTTTAAATATTTGAAAGACAAAATATATTGTCCTATTAATCCTTTAAATTAATATTTAATTATATTTATATTTAATTATAATATCCCCTTTTTCTTAACGTTGAATTTTAATCAATTTAGTAAGTTTTCTCAAACCGTTGACTTCATATTTTCTCCGCTATTAAATTAATTTATTTAATTGCCCATTCTATTTATTTGATAATTAGCTTATTATGAACCAATACAATTATTTATTATATTGTCAACATAGTCACCTTCCAAACAATACCTATAATTATACAAGTACATATAGATATAATTTATTTATATATCTATAGATCATGGGCATACAAATTATATATACCATTGTTGTTTCTAAGTCAATATATTCTCCACTCACAAAATTAGAGTAAATCTAACATACATATAATTATGCATGATTTATATATATATAGATATAAATCATGGGCTTTTAATGTTATATATATTCATTTGCTATCTATATAATCAAATTATAAGATCTTCCATACACCAAGCTAGCATATTCTAAACATATAAACAGATTTATTTACATTGCCATTATTTGTTCATATATATATATATATATATATATATATATATATATATATATATATATATATATATATATATATATATATATATATATATATATATATATATCAATCATACCATCATGTAAATATATTAACTTAATTTGCTCTCTCATAAGTGAATTATACCACCATTTACCACTATAACTTCAATTTTAATTTATATATGTATATACTAACAAATAATTTAACTACTCCTTCTGTAAGTGGAATCCAACTTATGACCACATCTAAATACAACTAATATAAAAAAAAATTATAATTTCCTTTCTTCTAAATTAAATACTACTCAAAGCCTCCAATGTTTATTATAAACTCCTTATACTTCTAGGGTTATCTAACCCTAAACCAAATCTTGTTTTGTTTTAAGTTTTAGGATGCAGGGTAAAGGAGAACAGCGGCGACAGAGGTCATGGCTACACACAGGGGTGAAGAGAGGAGGTGGGTGCAGTGGATGGCGAAGGGGAGAGGTGGCGTAGCGGCGGGTTGGAGGTACTGCCGCACAGGGAAGGCAGAGGCTGCGAGGGGTTTGTTCGTAGCGGGGGTCTTTTGGTGGCGGGGGTGTGGGGAGGGGCGAAGCCCCACCCACACCCCACGAAGTGGGGTGTGGGTGGGGCTTCGCCCCTCCCCACACCCTCCTCTAAATGTTTCGGTGGGGGTTAAACCCCCACCACTTCTTCATTTGTAACTTAGTTTCTGTGTTAAATGTGAACACAGTGATCCCTCATTCGATTGCTATTTCAAAATTTCTATTTGGTATTAATCAATAATATATATATAGGTATATATAAATTGATGTGTATATCTCATTTTCACATATACTTTTAATTTAAGATTAATTTAAATATATATATATATGTTCACAAATGTATCAAAATTCCCATTTTCTCAATTTCATTGGTAATAAACTATTAAATCTATATATATATATTGCAGTTTCACATTTTCACTTAATAATGAAAATATAAATACAGATATGTCTAATTTTCACATCTAAATTTAAAAATAAACATAGAAATATACATATATAAATATATATTTATATATATATCTTCTTTTTTAACGAAGATCAAGGTAAATTCTTTTCTCTCTTTCTTTAACATTTTAATTTCATTATATCAGTTATTCTAATGAAAAGGATTAATAACCATTTAAATTTGTACTTGCCATTTGTAAATTATCAAGTAAATTTCCCATTTCAATTACTCTTATAGATCCGAAGTAAATACATGAAACTAATGAACCTTTTATTTCAATAACATACAATGGTCAAGTAAAATCCGATTTAGATTATTTCCATTGCAAATTTAACTCAAGTTTTAATTTTTGTTTTCAAGGACAAATTGCATCATTCATAACACAGTAAAATACAACTTTCTCACTAAATACAAGAGATGAATTTAAACAACTAATCCAAATCAACAAACATTCACACAACCTTACATTTTGATAAAACCAATAGATGACAAACAACTATAAGAATTCCACAACTCAAATACACTCTAAGGGAGGAATTTACTTCCTTCTCCCAAACATACAAATGATGTAATGTAATAACCAAACTAAAGTCACAACTAATAACATATTAAGGGAAGAATTATCTCTACATTCCCTAGTTCACAACTTTTACAACAATTTCAAGAGAGAAGTTCTCTCCTCTAAACTCTTACTTAATGAATCTTTAAGGAACCAACTCTTCTTACAAATAGGATGATAGTACATTTTCTTAACAAGACAAAATTCCTTTAATTCCTTTTACATGCTCCAACGGTAGCCTGCAAGACAACAAGGGAGAAAACAATAACCATCTAGCTCTCCTCCCTACCTTTGACCCGCAAGAGGGTCACCCCCGAGCTAGGGAGACCATCCACATACCCAAGGTAAAATAGACCCAACACTTCACAACATTGATCAACAACAACAAAGCAAATAACACGCAAAACCCCCATGGTTTACTCACAATACAAAGTCTCAGCTTAGGTGAGTTCAGGGAGGGTAGGGGAGTAGACATCTCTACCTCTAGGTGTCATCCTTTCACATTTTGTCACATTTTATCACAAGGCCTCAAGCCAACAAATCAAAGTACCTTCATGCCCTCAAGGCATTTCATATATCAAGAGACAAGATGACACCCGAGGAGGGTCACACCTCCCCTTCCCTATACGAGATGAGAATTGCGTTCCAACTGGAAGGAGCTCTTTCTACACCCCACACATATCCCAAAAATAATAGAAAACTCATAGAAGACATTTGCACATTCATCCATCAAGCAAGAAACAAATGTACATATTAAGCAACAGTTCACACAAGAGAGTAGTCTTGTTCACCAACCTTCCAAAGCTCAATTATGGATGAAATTTGATGAAGAGCTCCTCTCTAGCCTCCTCCAAAATCTCCTTCTTTCCACAATCCTCTCCCCAACTCTCCTCCTCCTCTCTCTTTTAAAACTAATTCCCTCTATTTTCTTAATTTTCCAAGTGGCATTAAACAACTAATCCACAACTCATCCATTATCCTAGTGGTCTAAAACAATTATCCCCCACTCAATAGGTTCCCCACTATAGTCCTTTTAACAACACATGGAGAATTAAAATACAATAAGTAAAATAAAAATACAAAGGGAGTGGATGACACACTACCCTTAATAAGGGGAACCCCACCAAAAGAGAGGCACAAGGAGACAAACACTCCATTATTAGGGGATCATGGAGCTATTCCATGACTTGGAAGTGGGCCTGAGTGTGGATTCCACTCATCCCATTGTCCCCATGCTTCCAAATTCGTCACTTAACTTCACTGTGAAGTGTAAGTGACCATATGGAGGTTAACCCAAGGTTATCCTAGTCAAAAAGGTCCCTAGACCCATGGGGTATAACCCAGGGTTGATTTTTACCTAGTTAGAACCCCCAGAGTCAAATAAAACACAAGAAAAGTGGTCTAAAAGAAATAAAATTTAAACAAGATTCAAAACATCATTTCTTACAACACATTTCACAATATAAGTAAATCAGAATATAACCCTAATTCCCTTGACCTCATGAAACATTAACACATTACAACATTACAACATTTTTCCAAACACGAGGTTGATCTTAGTTCCTCATAGAACTAGATCAACTCACAAGGGATACAACATAGGTAGGGGATGATCTCCTGTATTTGTGGTTTTGTTAGCAATACCTGCACACTCAAACTCGAAGTCAATATCACATAGAGATATCATAGCCGAAGCAATTAAATACAAACATACCAAAATCACATTAAAAATTCTATTTCTAAATTTATCCATTCATCATTCTCTTAAAAACAACATCTAACTATCTTTGCACAATTTGTTTTCTTAAAATTCAATTAGGTTTAATAACCAAAATTCCAGGATCAAAAGTCCTTCAACATAAAAGTAATAGCAATAGTATTGCAAACAGTCTCATGAACAGAAGTGAAAATGGTAGGCCTCACACAATCACACCCTAAATCTCAAGCTCCTCCAAGTGCTTAAACAAGTACAAACCTCTCTGAACTCATCTAAGTGAAAAAACACCTAATCCACTATACACTACACTAAAAATTATCTCTATCACCTATTTAAAATCTAAAATATGATTATTTATGCTCGAGCTATCATATGTTAACCATTATAGAGCAATGTCAACTTCAGGCATCAAATTCCAACACAAACATGATTTTTTTAATAACCAAACCTATATCATTATGTAGTTCTTGGAGATGGATTTTTGACACCTATAAGAAGTAAAACTTTTGATACTGTGGGTGAAAGTTATGCCCTGTAGAAGAAAAACACCCTCCAAGGGCTATAAGGGGCCAAAATGACCTTGTCCATATAGTGGTGGAGCCTTGGTAGTGCATCAATGATTGGTTGCTCGGTGGTGGTGCTTCGGTGGCATGTGGACTAGGATTGAGTGGTGGATTTAAAAATTGTTGTAAATCTAGTTTATAGTTTTTAAATCTAAACTTTCCATTGGGGGCTTAACTCTAGCCAACCTAAACAAGGGCTTAAAGCCCATCTATCGACCAACCCCTGTGTACTCTCTATCCGATGTATTTTTACACACCTGTTGGTGCAGTCACGGTAGGAGGGTTCACAGAATGAACTATGCAGACCATGCAGCAAGAGTAAACACAATGGAAACAACTCAAAGAAATGGAACAAATACAGATTCGGTCATTTAATATATCAAAGAATTCAAATACAATCTGGCTGGCATCATGTGAGCTTACAACTAGGCTCAAAGGCCTAAGTACATACATGCACAAGATAAAGCTTTTAAGCTCCTTCACACAAATCTAAACTATCATATATTTCTTATGTGAATAGCTTGATAACTACTTTCCTAAGGATCTATTACATCTTTATATATCATTTCTAGACCAATAGATTCCTCCGCGTCAGCCAAGGAAGGTCACAAACTCCAATGAAGAGCTATAACATGTTCACAGATAGGTCAAACCTAAATGCATAGAACACTTCCTCAAATGAATGGAACAATGTGCGGACCCTCAGGGAAGGTCAGACATGAACCAAAGAACATTGACTGATGTTTCATTGAGATCCGCAAGTCAAGGAATGATCTGCAAGCCTTCTCCTTTAGCTGATTTATCAGGAACTATTAGAATGCTCTGCTCTGACAAAACAGTCAACTTTTGATAGCGATAACATTCTGGTAACTGATCCAAATGCTCTGAATTCTTGATATGATGTAGCTGAATGAATGTAGATGCTAAGTCCAGATCTGCAAGATGTGAAATGCCAAAACTGGACCATGAGTTGGAAGATACTACTGACTAAACTGCCTGAACTGAACTAGGAAAATGAAAGAACTAAAATGCAAACAAACTGAAATGCAATTTTTTTTGGTTGATGCAAGATTACTCTTGAACTAGGGATGCTCTTGCATCAAACATCTGGGGTTATTGAAAAAGTGAGTCCCTCACTTTGTTGGGGCTAGGGGAGAACCAAGACGGTCCACCTCAGCCTGAGAAATCCAAGATGAGTCTTCTTCCGGTCTGCCTTTCCACTTCACAAGATATTCTTTGTATTGTCTTCCTCTAGTGCTGCATCCAACTCTGCTGTCCAAAATATCTTCAATATGTTCTGGTGCTTGTTGTGGTAACTGCTTCTTCAGGTCTTCTTCCATGTTGTCATTGAACTCTGCTTCATGATATTGATATAGATCTGCAATGTTGAAAATAGGTGATATACCCAAAGTCTCTGGTAATTCTACTTCATATGCATTTCTTGAATCAAATTTTCTGAGTATCTACAAGGTCCAAACTTCTTCATCTCCAACTTATTATATGTCCCAACTGGAAATCTTTCTTTTTTCAAGTACACCATGACTTCATCTCCAACTCCAAATTCTTTAGGTCTTCTCTTCTCATTAGCCTTCTCTTTGTACTTACTGTTCATAGTCTCCAAATGTTTCTTCACCTGATTATGCATTGTCTTCATGTGATCTGCAAATTCTTCTGCTTCTGTACTTCTCTTGTCTTCCATGCTGATATCTCTCAATTCTACAACTCCTCTAGGATTCACTTCGGTAACAATCTCAAAAGGTGTTCTTCCAATACTCCTATTTACTGAATTATTGTATGCAAACTCTGCTTGTGAAAGAATCAAATCCCAACTTCCTATCTTCTCTCTAACTAAACATCTCAACAAGTTTCCCAAACTCCTATTCACTACCTCTGTTTGTCCATCAATCTGTGGATGAAAAGTTGAACTGAAATTCAAATATGTCTTCATCTTCTTCCAAAGTGTCTTCCAAAAGTATCCAACAAATTTTGTGTCTCTGTCTGAAACTATACTCCTAGGTAATCCATGCAATCTCAAAATCTCCTTGAAAAATAGGTCAGCTACATGCACTGCATCAGTTGTCTTCTTGCAAGGTATGAAATGAGCCATCTTTGAAAATCTTTCAACCACTACAAATATGGAATCATGTCCTCTCTGTCTTAGGTAGTCCCATTACAAAATCCATGCTTATGTCTTCCCAAGGTCTCTCCGGTATTGTCAATGGTTTATACAATCCAATGTTCTTACTACTCCATTTTGTAACTTGACAAACTCTACAACTCTACACAAATCTCCTAACATCCTTATGTATCTGAGGCCAAAAGTAATTTTCACTTACCAAAGCTACTGTCTTGTCAATGCCAAAATGTCCTTCCAATCCACCACTATGCTTCTCTTTGATCAAGTTATCTCTCATTGAATTTCTAGGTATGCACAACTGACGTCCTTTGAACAACATATCTTCTTGAATAAAATAATCTAACCTCTTACTTCTATCTATCACAACAGGTTCCTTACATGCTTTCCAAGGTTTTGCAAAATCAGTGTCTCCCTTATACATATTCTTCAATTCATCAAAACCCAACACTTCCACTGTCATCTCTGTCAACAAGTTTCTTCTTCTACTCAAGGCATCAACAACTTTGTTTGATTTACCACTCCTATGCTTCAACACAAAAGTATAACTCTGCATGAACTCTACCCATCTCATACGTCTCTGATTCAACTTACCTTGATTGTTCAAATATTGCAAAGCTTGACGATCTGTATACAACACAAACTCCTTAGGCAACAAATAATGTCTCCACTTCTTCAAGGCTTGAATTATGGCATAGAACTCTTGATCATAAACTGAATATCTTCTCCTTGCATCATTCAACTTCTCACTAAAATATGCCACAGGTCTACCTTCTTGACTTAACATTGCTCCAATTGCACTTCCACTAGCATCACAATCAACTTGAAATATCTTATTGAAATCTGGTAATGCCAAAACAGGTTGCTCTGTCACTTTTTGCTTCAACAACTCAAAACTTTTATCTGCTCCTGATGTCCACTTGAAATCCTTTATGTCACTTCTCATTGTCTCTGTCATAGGGTTACAAACTAAACTAAAATTTTAGATGAACTTCTGGTAGAAACTAGCCAATCCATGAAATGATCTAACCTCTCCAATGCTCTCCGGTGTAGGCCATTCAACAATTGCTCTCACTTTCTTAGGGTCCATCTTCAATCCTTCTGCAGAAATCATAAATCCCAAATATACCAACTCTTCCTTCATGAAACTACACTTCTTGATGTTTATCAACAATTCCTCTTCTCTCAACCTCTGTGAAACTTGTCTAATATGCCACAAATGTTCTTCTTTTGTCTTACTGAAAATTAGAATATCATCCAAATACACAATCACAAACTTACCCAAGAAATTCTTCAGAACTTCATTCATCAATCTCATGAAAGTACTCAGTGCATTTATCAATCCAAAAGGCATCACTAACCACTCCTACAATCCTTCATTTGTCTTAAAAGCAGTCTTCCATTCATCTCCTTCTCTGATTCTGATCTGATGGTATCCACTTTTCAAGTCTATCTTTATAAAATATCTTGCTCCACCCAAACAATGCATGATATCATCCATCCTAAGTAAAGGAAATCTATACTTAACTACAATCTTGTTTATTGCTCTGGAATTAGTACACATTCTCCATCCTTCTTCGGTGCAAGCATTGCAGGTACTACATAAGGACTCAAACTTTCTCTGATCAAACCTTTCCTCAACAACTCTTGTATCTATCTATTCAATTCTTCATTCTCTACTGGTGTCATCCAGTGTACTGCTATGTTAGGCAAACTTGCTCCTGGTATAAGATCCATGTGATGACTGATACTCCTTATAGGTGGTAATCCTTCAAGCACATTATCTGATATGATGTCTGCATACTCTGTCAACAACTCTCTTATCTCATCTGGTTCAGTTTCTTTCTTCACTACTTTAGGCATTTTAGGAATCAAGGCATAACATATACTTTCCTGTTTCAAACCATCCAGAAATTTCCTTCCATCTACCAAACAGACTCTAGCATTTCCACATACCACATCTTTAGGATCATCTTCCAAAGGAATCAAAGTAATTCTTTTCCCATTTGTTGTTATAGTATATGTATTCTTTCTTCCATCATGTATAGCTTTTCTATCATATTGCCAAGGTCTACCCAACAAGATATGACAAACATCCATAGGCATAATATCACACAAGACTTCATTATGATAAGATTCAATATGAAATTTTACCAAACATTGTTCACTCACTAGTACCTTATGATCATCCTGAATCCATGCTATCTGATAAGGCTTAGGGTGTTTCAATCTTTCCAACTTCAACTTAGTCACCATCTCCTCTGAAACTAGGCTATCTGAACTACCACTATCAATTACAACTTTACAACACTTACCTCCGGATTTGCATCTGGTTCTGAATAGACTTTTCCTCTGTGATGGTTCCTCATTTGTTTCTATTTGAAATAGTGCTCTCCTCATCACCAATGATTCTCCTTTCTCCAGATTGCCAACTGAACAAGGTGATTCAACAGGTTCTTCTTTAGCATAGGTTGCTCTTCCACTATTTTTTGTCTTCTTACTTGTACTACCCTAATTACACTCAAATGCTCTATGTCCTTCACTTCCACACTTGAAACAAGTACCTCTGAATGTCCTCTTATCAAATCCTCTTCCTTCTCTTCTATATCCTTCATTCCGGTATGCACTAGGGTTTCCTCTCCAGTAAAATTTTTTGTCATCTCTCCGGTAAGCATTGTTATCTCTTTCATCCTTCTTCAACGAGCTGTCAAACCTGTTTTGCTCCACAAATGATGTATCATATCCGAAAAATGTTCTTCCTCTCTAAAATTTACCTCCTCTGCCTCTCTATCTTTGATCATGTCTCTTATTCAGCTTCTCTTCAACTTTTAGGGCAAACTGATATGCTTCCTCCAAAGATGTCATCCTTACCAAACTTAGTTCCTCTTGAATATTCAATCTCAGTCCATTGATGTATCTAGCCTCTTTCTCCTTGCTTGCTTCACTATATCCTATCCTTATGATCATCTTATGAAATTCTTCACTGTATTCCTTCACAGATTTCTCCTTCTGTCTTAGGTTTTGCAATCTTTTCAACAGCTCCAACTCATAGTCAATAGGTATAAACTGATTCTTCAACTTTGTCACCATCTGGTCCCACTTCGTAATCTTTTCTTTTCCTCTTCTATTTCTTTCCAACTAAACTTCTTTCCACCATATAGCAACATGTCCTTTCAACTTTGTCTTTGCAAATTTCACCTTCTCCGGATCTTCAATTTCCTCATACTCAAAATATTCTTCCATATCATTTATCCAGTCAATCAACTCTTTAGGGTTCCAGTTACCAGTATAGTTTGGCACATCAACTCTAGGTCTCTTTCCAATCTTTGAAATAGCTCGCAACATCTTTATCTGATCTGATTCTTCTTCTTCATCGCCTTCTAGGGTTTTTCCAATTTGTTCAGCAGATTGAAATTCTTCTTCATCATCACTTTCAATATTAGGTCTCGGTGTCAATCCTCTTCACCTATCTTCTTCAACAACATCCAAACAAATTCACATTGTTCTCACCAGTTTCATCATCTCATCCATTCTCTTAGCCATTGTACCAACAGGAGGAACTCTTCACGGTGGCATTCTTCCTAGAATCAAGTGTAAATTGCCTCAAGTTCAACGATCGGGCTACAAGAGACAACTACATCTTGATTGATGATCAGTTGTGCACAGGTAACCTGCCTCAGATCGGTGATCTGTCCACAGCAAGATCTTATAGAATTCCCTTTGCCAATTCGCTCCAAAGAATTGAACTTTCGCTCTGATACCACTTGGTGCAGTCACAGTAGGAGGGTTCACAGAATGAACTATCCGGACTGTGCAACAAAAGTAAACACAATGGAAACAACTCAAAGAGATTAAACAAATGCAGATTCAGTCATTCAATATATCAAAGAATTCAAATACAATCTGGTCAGCATCATGTGGGCTTACAACTGGGCTCAAAGGCCTGAGTACATACATGCGCAAGATAAAGCTTTGAAGCTCATTCGCACAAATCTAAACTATCATATCTTTCTTATGTGAATAGCTTGATAATTAATTTCCTAAGGATCTATTACATCTTTATATATCATTTCCAGACCAATAGATTCCTCCGCGTCGGCCAAGGAAGGTCACAAACTCCAATGAAGAGTTGTAACATGTTCATAAATAGGTCAGACCTAAATGCATAGAACACTTCCTCAAATGAATGGAACAACGTGCAGACCCTTAGGGAAGGTCGGCCACGAACCAAAGAACATTGACTAATGTGTCATTGAGATCCGCAAGTCAAGGAATGATCCGTAAGCCTTCTCCTTTAGCTGATTTATCAGGAACTGTTAGAATGCTCTGCTCTGAGAAAATAGTCAACTTCTGATAGCGATAACGTTCTGGTAATTGATCCAAATTCTCTAAATTCTTGATATGATGTAGATGCTAAGTCTAGATCCGCAAGATGTGAAATGCCAAAACTGGACCACAAGCTGGAAGATGCTACTGACTGAACTGCTTGAATTGAACTAGGAAAATGAAAGAACTAAAATGCAAACAAACTGAAATGGAAATCTTTTTGGTTAATGCAAGATTACTCTTGAACTAGGGATGCTCCTACATCACCTATACTCCATTCTATATCTATATTACATTTCATTTATTCTTGCCCTATATACACTGTATGCTACTATTAAACCTTAGTCCTAGTACCCTGTTAAATCTTCATATTGATTGTCTTGATTTTTTAATATTAAATTTTATTTGCAGACTCCGTACCCTATGACACAATCCCTATGTAGAAGGGGAATATTCTAATTCTCTGCTAACTATGCCTAATGCCTTATGGTTGCAACACATGATATGAAACTATATAGATCATATGAAAAAAGATTCTATCGAGATTCTTCCAAGGTCCTAAAATGGCCAAAAATTTCCTATCACCAAAATATGTTGAGTTTTATTGGAAGTTTACTGATGTTGTCATTGATGTCAACCCCTAGCATTGGAGTTATTGGATGTGTTATGGTTTGATGTCATCAACCATAGTGTGAAGGATGTTGGTACTATTGAAGAATGTTACACTATGTTGTCATCTATATCATGACCTTATGTCAACCTCTAGTGTAGTCATGATGAGAAGTGTTTGAGGATGTTAATAAGGTGTTTTTAGTATTGTTGATGCAGATGATTCACTTGGTTTCCAAGTGATTTTGAGAAAATTTGAATGAAAGAGTGTGTAGTATGACAAAGGTGTGTTAAGTGTTGTGCTCAACATTTCTTCATGGGTGAAGATATGCTTGTTCGGTTTGGAAGTGATGATCAGAGGTGTTCAGAGGTGTTATATCCAGAGTTTCAAGTTCTAGATTGTGTGGTAGTGGAAGATGTGTTTGACAGAGTGTATGCCTATGAAGAAGGTTGTCTGAGAGAAATGAGATTGCTCTACATTTCTTCGTGTTGAGGTTTCTTGACTTCCAGATTTGGGAACATGCTTATATTGTCTATATCTACTTTCCCTTGGAGTTTCTAGTGTTGGGTCACTCCGCAAGTTTAGTTCTTTTGTTGGAATTCAAGTGGTAGTGCATCCTGATACGCAGGATGAAGGCATTCTGGCAATATTGCGGAAGAGTCTGATGAAGCTGAATATTTAGAAATATTATATGATGTTATGTGGTTTGCAAGTTGTTTCTAGACTTGATGAAGTAGGAACTTAACTGCTTAAGGATGTTAATGCAGGTTTGGCCAACCTAGCATGTTAGCACTAATTGCAGATGTGCTTCGTTGCTTGTGGTAGCATGGTGTAGTGTGTTAATGTAGATTTGGGTCCTAATTAACCCTTGGTGTGGTCCGCATTCACTTATTTCCACCATGGAGGTGTTTGGCGCCGACCTATTTAGTGTTTGCATGTTTGAAGTGTGTATGTCTCTTTGTGGCCGACTTGAAGATGTTTTTCAAGTTGTGAATGATATAAATACAAGGTGAAGTTTGATTAGAAAATACACATAGTGCAAGATGCAAATATAATCAAGTGTGGTGATTTGAGTGCAAGCATAAAAGTTATGACTTCTGGATGTAGTGAACAGAAGGTGTCTACATTTTAGTCTACTTGAAGTTACTGGAGGTAGTGAGCCAAAGGTTGCGGATGGCATAAGGTTGTGGTGGTGGAATTCCCTGTTGCTGTGAGATAGTGAATCTCTCTATAACAGTCTTCCTCTATTCTTCCTTCTTATGGATAGTGAGTCCTTCTGGTAGGAGCCTTTCTTCTCTTTTGGGCAGTGAGCCTGTTGTATTCAATGTTGCTATTCATATATATGTGAGCTAATCCTCACTGTGGTTTTTCCCTTCTTGGGTTTTCCATGCAAATCTAGTGTTTTTATGTGTTTGGATGTGTTTACATTGATGATTCATATGTTTACATTCTGCTAATGCATAATAAGATTTTGAAGGCTAATAAGGGTTGGAATAGTGATGAGGGTTTAATGTTTTAATGTACAACCAATTCACCCTCCCTCTCGGTTGTCCTGTGCATCTAACAAATTTTATATCAAAATATAAGTTTTTGGGTATTCTAGACTTAATGGTGAGGTCTATTTTTATCTAGGAGCTCTCCAACAACAGCTCACCCCAAAACTCCCTTAAACAGAGCCCAAATTAAAAACTCATTTACCAAACCTTCATCATACCCTAGATCTGCAACAACCCAAGTTTATAAGCACATATGTGACCTTAAAAATAACTGCATTCTCTTCCTCCAAGACCATGGATCCAAATATGCACAATAATCTACTCATACCATCACAACTTGACAACCAAACTCCAATACAACTTGTTAACAAATTAACCAGGTTGATCAAACCATTTCCTATATAGCCTTGTGAGAGAAAATGATGCACGTAACCTTACAAAGTAACCATAATGTAAAAATCAAAGACATCACAAGATTACACAAGATATACCCTAGGAAAACCCTTAAGAGGGAAAAATTGAACCTCTAAAAGTATCCACACTTAGTTTATTATTCAACAATAAAAACATTACAATGCACTTAAAAAGTCTCCATGAATACTTCTAAAACATCAAGCTCTGCCAATGCATACTCAGTGTGTTCAAGCATAATGGGTAACCATGCAACCACACATCCCATGCCGTGCTTCACATATACACTCTATAGGAGATCTCAATATAACTAACAACCAACCTCAACCACTAAACATGTGCTTGCTTTTATAGATTAAACTCACACAAAACCACTAAGTGGAATTAGCTAAACTATGTGTCTTAAAACCATGAGAGCACAAAACCATTGACCCCAAAATTAAATATTTATTTCTCGTGAAAGGTGTAAAATACCCTTTTTCTAATAGATTCCCCCAAGGTGCTTATAAACACATTTAGTCCTTACACGACATCAAACATTGAAGATCAAGGTGAACGAAGTTTAGAGTCTATGAATTGACAAATCATTCCTCTAAGTTACAAGTTCAATTATGCATGTAGGGTTGACTTTCACACTCATGTATCTAATCTAGCCAAATTTTGAGAATGGTCTAGTTCAAATGTTGTCATTTTTCTTCCAACACACCTAAAAGTTGCAATTCTAAGTTACAACTTTAAAATTATGATTAAAATAATAGACAATTACCTGTCGATCATTGAAATCAACTAAGCATTTTCATTGCTATTTATTTCTAGATTTTTAATTTTGTAACATGATCTATCATAGCTCCAAAATAGGTTAAATGGATCACATTACTTCTCATATTCATCAAACCTAATTTTTATAAAGAAATCTAATTTATTTCTTTACATTTTTTGTAAACCCAACATTCCTACACAAATACTTATTACATATCAATCATATCAAATTTGACTAAGGTTTGATTTCTCTTTTGTATTTGTGCCTCATAGATTTATTTTTCTCTAGGGTTTGAGAACATTTTGTCACCTTGCTTTCTCCCACTATACCCACCCTTTATTTTCCCTATAGGGTTTCATTTTCAAATTTAATTTTATAGATTACATCATTTTATTTCAAATTTACCTAAGGTTTGAATTCACCCTTGTTTATATTTGTTTATCATGTCCCAATTAGGGTTTGAGCATACATAGTGGTATATTTATTTGATCCCACCTACTTGTCCTTGGATAATGCATCATGTCTCCCCATATTTACTTTCCTTCAATGCATCTAAATGCATGTATTTTATTTTGATATGTTCCTAACTTTTTGGCTTCTAATCTCTTTATATTTGATGCGATATGACTTTTTATTCTATTGATGAGGATATTTTTTCTATGGAGGTATTTTTTCCTCATATCTATGTTTTTCTATAATCATTCATGAAATTGGTTGGTGCTTATTCTTTTCTCTTGGAAACACTCATTTCACTTGTATACAAGATTCATATCAATCCTATCTCTCCCATGGCTTGTGATAGTGATGTGCATACACTTAATGAAGTTTTAATTTATGATACACCTTGTGTGTGTTGGGATAGGTGAGTCATACACCTTGTAATTCTATGTTCAATTTATTATTTATTTGTGAGCTCTCGTGCAAAAGAGTGTCCCACTATGACTTGGCCATTATTTCCATGTGTATGCTTTGATATGGCATGTGTAAATGTGTGTAAGATAATATCTTGTCATATAAGATGTGTTATAACATCTATGACAATGTAAGTAGTGTAAAAGAATATATGGCACACGTAAGGGCAAGTAAGAGGGGAGTTACATTATTGACTTGATTTAGCCAACTTATGACACATGTTATGATGTGTTAGAGAGCATCTTTGAATGGAGATAATGGAGCCAAAATGGAGCACCCAACTTGAGGAGTGGATTATGACATAGTTATGACAACTCAAGACAAGTGTAAGGAATATGTTATTTTTTAGCCTATGGACTCTTCTTGGGATTTGGGCATTGGATTTTGATTGGGGATTTTAGCACCACATTTTTGGTAGTATTAGCTCAAGGTTTTTTAAATACCATTTAATGGTTTCATGTATTGCTTTTTCTATATATTAGGTGCTAGAGATGGAGGTTTCAATTGTATTTATAGGTACCATTATGTTGCTCAAAACTCTTTAGATTTGTTGGTGATTTTTTGAAGTCACCAAAAGGACTCACAGGACCAAGAATTTTCTATGACACCAAAATAACCTTCCACACAAGAGAGTGTTAGAAATGAAGGTGAACAACTATATAATAGAAATATGATTACAAGTGTCACTATTAATCTAGTGCAAAACCAAATGGAGATAGTATGAAATCAACACAAAGAAATAACAGAACAAAAGATCGAACACATAACACAATGTTTACGTGGAGAAACCCTTTCGGGGAAAAACTCCACACAAGAAGATATGCACCAATTTGTATTAACTTCAATAGAGTTTACAATACAACACTATCAATCTCCTCTTCAGTCTTCAATCCAACAGTGCCTATAATACTCTCTACTCCAACACAGTCATAATACAATATCCTCATAAAAAGAGTGTTGCCTTCCAGGGAAAAAAACCCTAACATAACTTCTATCGTTAGATCTGCAACTTAATGAAGAATGGTCTAGATTGACTACGAAATTACAATATTTTACAAGGCAAGCCCCCCCACACCTCCCTTCAGGTGCATGGATCCAAAATGCGACTGAAACAAGATCACTACTTGGTGAATACTTCATCCCTTGTGAATGATTTGCAAACAATATTAGGAGTAATTAATTACATAGGATTTACAAGGTTGATGACACCTTAATCCTAACAGAGAGAAGCAATGAAAATATTATAATGCTAATACCTGTATAATAGTATACAATACAATGGAATGAAATTTACATGGACTCATGTATATATAGGTAAGGGTGAGACATAGGACAACATGTGATTATGACAAGTGTCATGATCACATGACTCGAGACATAAAAATTAATTGCCCTAAGTAAATTTGGCTAACTAGATGTGAAAAAGACCCAAAAGGGAAATCGGTTAGGGAATATACCCCTTCACACCTACACCTCCCTTGAGTGCAACTTAGAGAGGAAAAAGAAAAGAGAAAAATACTCAAAGATTGGTCTTGCCAACAAGGCCTAATGAGGTACCTGTGTACAAAATACCTCTCATGAGCTCACCCACACTCTTTTTTCTCTCGCCTGACCTCTTAAGGGGGCATCATCCTACCACCATGTTTCTTTATTTTTTTGATTCACTGAGGCATCGTTTCACCCCTTTCATATAAAAATTTGTTAAATTTTATTCTTCTTTGAAACATCGTTATTCTAACGTTGTTTCAAAGGGGTAAAATGTAGACACCCAAAATCGTCTCACCATTATTCCAACCTCAATTAGGACATCAATTGACCATTTATTCCACAATTAATTGCATGACTACATATTTATTCAATTAATTATCTATTTTCATCCTTGCACTAATTAAATATTTTTTATTATTATTTAATTAATAAAGTCACTATTCACGTATCTTCCAACATTGTTAATCCATAATTAGTTGAATAGTCTAGACTATTTATTAAATTAATTAATATTCCTCCTATAGTTCAACCTTAGGTAAATAAATATAAATATTTATTTACCTAAGCTCATCTCACATCACCAAAAAATTAAACAAATTCCTATATTTATTTAATTTGGCATTTTGTGCACTATTGATTAAGTGGTTAAATCAAATCACTTACCATCATTAATTATTTACAAATGCATAACCATGATTAATCAAGGCATTATATGGTCAAGTCCTCATATGGGTACACTTGTCAATCAACATGTACAAGAGGGTTACTTGGAAGCATAGAGAAGATTTGCACTACCTTCCAAAAAGTTACTTTTTGGTCCCCACCATCCAACATTTCCAAAGCACAATCTTGACCCTTGATTCTCCTTAAATCAAGTGCACCCCTTTGACTACTTCTCATTTCTTATCACTTGGAGGCTTCTCATGCCTTGGATCCTCTCAAGCAATGAGATCCCTTGATCTCCCATTTTGATCCTATCCCTCCATTCTCTATTCCAAAAGTCTATAAATAGGACCTCTTCGAGGCCATTTAGACATCACTCTTGAATGCATTGTTACTCTATCAATTTAAGCACTCAACATTCTTCAATCTCCCCAATCCTATCCTTGGACACATCCACCATTCGCTTGGTGCAACAAGGAGGTCTTGGTGCGAACTTTATGTTTGGTTTTCATCTTGTTTGCATGGCTTTCTTAGTCTTATCATTAGGTGATTTATGTTTATGAATTGGGTAAATTAGCTTGTTTAGTTTCTCATTTTATAGTTAATTTTCATAGGTCTACATGGGAGTCTTTTGATTCTCCCCCAAATTTTTATACCATGTTGGAACAAGTGGGTTTGAGTCACCACTTGGTGATGAAATCCAAGCATGACCCATTAAAACAAACTAAAAGGAGACTAATCACTTTTAATTTCCAAGATCGCCTTGTGGCACAAGGAAAGAGCATACACGTGCCTAGCCCCTTGGGATAAAATAAAAAGTGAATAAAGAGGTGTTTTTGATTACCAAGATCACCTTGCAGTGTGAGAGGAGAACATACACACCACTTACTCACACAAAGACATTAAACAAGTTTATTAGCCTTAATAAAGAATATGTGAGGCGTGAAAGTTAATATGTATAAGGGGTGTTTTTTATTCCCAAGATCACTTTGTGGTGTGAGGGAAGAGCATACACACACCCTTGGGTATACCAACCTAACAAGCAATGTTAATTTGCCTTAAGAAAAAAGATTAACTAACAACTAGTGGGTTTGTAAATAAAATCTTTGACAAACGAAATCTACACCCACATATGTTAGTAGTTTGATTAAAAATGTCTTGGACCCATGATTTTGCTACACAGAGAGGTTAACACAATAGAAAACAATAAACCAAGCTTAGTGGACCAATTAGTAAGGATCAAAACTTGAGAAAAATAGGAAATGATTGCTTAGTGGACCGATTAGTAAGGATCAAAACTTGAGAAAAGTGGGAAATGATTGCTAACAAAATGCACACATAGCAACAGGTAATACACATGTTGAACAATAAAATGCAAATGCAACAGAATAAATGCAAACGCTAAAATAGGGTTAAGTTCATAATTAACAACACTTACCATGGATGTGCTCAAGGATGAAACAAACATGTTGAATTGTGAAATGGAGACATCAAGCTACTGGCGGACATGCCAACTTGTTCTAGACTAAACAAAAAATGAGAAAAATATGTAAAACAATAATAAATATCTAACCTATAAAACTATAGTTAGCTAAAAGGATGTAAAGCATAGTAGGTTAGCTAGAAAGAGTTCTACAAGACTAGAATGAGGCAAAACCATTAGCTAAAGATAATAAATGAGTTATATTAATTTTAGAAATGCATGTGCCAAATCGTGAAATGAACGTACCTAAGGTTTTGCACAAGTGTTGGTCTGTGAAGGCATATACCTAAGGTTTTATGTAGGTGTTGATCTGTGAATGCACATGTTAAACCATCTAGGAAGCATGAAAAACAACTATAAACCTACAAAAAATGTGATAAATCTACCTGCAAACACTATGATTGGACCTGCAAGATGTTTATAAGCCAACAAACATGCAAGATAGATCATAAAACCTACAAAATAACAATAAAAATGATGAAAAACAAGTTAGGTTTGAGGAATAAAGTTCTACATAGTGTTTGTTCAAATACACACACCAAACCATGAAATGGTGTAATGTCCCCATTTCTGAAGTGATCACCTAGTAGAGGATGATTAGCCTATTCACCATTCTTGTAGGCTAATTCTTATGGTAAGGGAATGAATAGTTGAGCCATTATAGCAAAAGTGACTTGGAGAAAGGAAAGTTAGTTAAGTTAGTGACTTGGAGAAAGGAAAGTCAGTTAATTGAAGCTAATTTTGAAGTCACTTGGAGAAAGGAAAGAAGAAACATAATAAAATATTATAAAATGTCAATGAATTATTGTTTTGTTATGTAAGTGGAGCGCCCCACTTGTGGACTTCAAAATAGATTCAAAAAGGGCAAACTTGGGTGGTTCCTTTTGAGAGGCTTTATAAGGAGGTTACTTGTTGATCATTTCATCATCTATCATTTGAGAATTGAGTATTGGAAAGTTTCCATTTCATTGTAACCTCTGGTTCATCTTGTTCTAAGGACGAAAACCCTTAGACATTTGTGGTTTGGATGAAAACCCAATACCACTTGAGAGGTAAATCCACCTAGGGTTTACTATTGAGCATTATTGTAGGATTTTTGGCATTGTGGAAGAGCTAGAAAAGTCATTATTTTTACAAGTTACAACTGCTAGACTTTCATCACCAAATTGGAAGATTTGTGCCAAATACCAATTTGGGATTGGGTTGATTTTGTGGGAGTGTAATAACATATTGGACAACAAGGTTTAGTGTATTTGGAGAGTTGGTCTTGGTAAAGGATCGATTTCCATAGTTTATATCAATGCTTCAAACAAGGGTTTATTGCAGGTTTTATTGAGGATTGAATACTACATGCAAGCACCATCACAAGAGGGAGTCAATTGGTTGTTGAAGCATATTTGGAGAGTATAAATTGCTGCCACCTAGTCCTTGTAGCAGGCCGCACTCTAAAGAAGGGAATTGAGGAAGAATTGCAACTTATACATACTAGCTACCATCATCCAAGGGAATCGCAACATTTATCAAGGAGGCGTGAGGGCTTTATAGGGATCGCAACCCTATTTGGAGGTGACATTAGGGTTGGTTACTGTTTGTAGCCTTGGATGCATGTGACTTAAAGATTATAATAGAGACTAGAGCTAGCCGCTCACTCTAGGATACATATTCTTTGATATGTGACTGTTATACATTGTCATCGACATATTTAGAGCAGGAATAATTGGTACGTATGCATTTGTATATTGCTGTTATGGAAAATTGGAATTCTGGGCAATCTAAAACAAATCATGTTGGTATATATTTCCATTGAGATTGTCCAGAATAAAAGTAGTTTAGAATTACTCTTATGTTTGTAAATTGCTTGATACATTGTTCCATAATTTCCTTTCAATTGTACATGAGATACTAGCATTATTTTAGAATATGCAACTACTATTACAAAACAAACAAATTTAGATTTCATGCCAAGTGTTTGACAAAATGTCTAAGCACTAAACTCAGAAATTCAGGGTAGAATTAGATAGGGTTCTTACAATGGTATCAGAGCTTAGCATCCTGCCAACCTGTTTAGGTGTGTGATTTAGAAAATTTCAGGGATATAACAATGAATTTCAACAGAGATGAAGATTAGATTGAGAGGAAATATGAAGAAGAGGCCATCAAAAAAATTTAATAACACTTTGATATCATTTGAGAATTTTTTAAAACAATCTCAAGATTCAACAAAATACAGGAACCTAACAATTTTCTTGGAGTTTTCACAAGGAATTAATTAGTTGAAAGAAAGTTGACCATGTGAACAAAGAAAAAGAAAAGGGTTGAAAGCATTTGATGAAGAATTTGGGTTTGATATTTCAATAAACATATTGAACATATTTCTTCTAAGTACAAGTAAAATTTAAGTCAAATAATTCAACATCAAAATTTTAAGGACTTCACAAAGTAGAATAGTGAAGGACCTTGAAAATTATAGTAAATAAGTGGTGTATAATTTAAATTTATATATTGGCAAACAACTTAAATGTCTCTTCATACTAATAGGGAAAAGTAGGGTTTAAACCATTTGACGAAAAATTTGGATCTAGCAAGAAATTAATTTGTTGAAAGAAAGTTGACTCTATGAACAACGAAAAAGACATGAAGATAGTGAGAAGTAGAGCACAATAGAATAAACACTTAGATATCTTAAATTTGGAGTTGATATATTAATAGACAACTTCAATGTTGCTTTTAAACTCAAGTCAATTTTGATTCAAATCATTTAGCATAGAACTTTTGAAGGAACTCATAAACTAGAATAGAGAAGAGGTCTACAGTTTCAAGTTTCTATGTTTAAAAAAACAACTTAAGCATATCTTCTTATCATTAAAAAAAGGGTTTAAAGCATTAGATGAAAAATTGTGCTCAATATTATAGACATAGTAAATGTTTGTTCTAAATACAAGTAAAATTTGAATCAAATCATTGAATGTAAAATTTTCCAAGGACTTCAAAAAGTAAAATAAAGAAGGACCTTACAAATTAGAGTAAATACGAGGTGTACAATTTTAAACTTTATATGTTAAACAACTTAAATTTTCAAAGGACTTGACAAAGAAAATAAATAAGAGTAGCTACAAAAACAAATTTTTATATTAATAAACAACATAAATATCTCTTCTTAATATAAAGGAATATAATATTTATTTGATGAAAGATAAGTGCAAAAAAAAAAATGAAAAGCATATTAAAATAACTTGTAACATTTTATTTATGTAAAAGGGCTATTACAACCTTAGCTATTGGTAGACTAGCATAATAGAAGTCGTTGATTATTCAAACGTAGATTATAAACATGTAAGATAATAAACATACATAAGTTATGATATAATATTTGTTTGATTAAAGATAAGTGCAAAAAAAAAGTATATTAAAATAACTTATAACTTTTTTATTTATGCGAGAAGGCTAAACATGTAGGAAATATAATATTTTTTTATGAAAGATGAGTGCTAACAATGTGAAAAATATATTAAACAACTTGTAACATTTTATTTATGTAAAAGGGCTATTACAAATTTAACTACCGGTAGACTACATAGGGCAAAATAGTACTATCATATTACATATCATTCAAATAGTCTTCAAATGCATGAATAATACCAAGAGCATTGTTTGCTCCATAATGTTCATCATAGGATATTTTCCTCAAGAAAGTGCAAAACCCAACTAATTTCTTTCACGTTGCATGAAATTCGTTTTATTTGTTGTATTGCTTGGACGTCAAACTCTTGCATAGTGTGTGCATGTATGCTTCTTACTTTTACTTGTTGAATAATCTATCTACAACTAAGTGAAAGACAACTTGAAAAATGTTTGATTTTAGTTTCAAAAAATTCATTCCAATTCACAAACGTGTTTGAGCCAATTGCTAGTAATGGGTCGTGTATTGTAACCAATTGGCTTGTTATGTCACTTCATCTGAATCACTACTTGAAATATCAATAATCTGAATAGGATATGGAGGATTTGTCATAACCTAAAGAAAAACACATCCAAAAAATGTCATATTATAGAAGTAGAAATTTTTTAAGTATCCATAATGTGTTTCCATATATTGTATGTTATGAAAGAAAAAGATGCCTAATTCTAAGCTAACAAATTAGTTATTAAATATCTAACATGTCGGTTTTCTAATATTCAATACCGTTAACAACAAAATTGTACGTGCACTAATTATTCATCATGGTTTTGATAACTAATTATTTAATCTTTTTGCATTTAATTTCCAAATATTAAATATACATTTATTATTTCCAATTGATCTTAATTAATTTAAACTAGTTATATATACTTATCTAACAAACAAATAATATAGTCTAACGCATCCTAAATCTCTTATATATATAGAAGCACTATTTTTATGACAATGTTAAATTAAATAAAAAATTAAAAGAGATCACCTAATACCTTTGTTTTATTTATTTAATTTGTACATTTATTTCAACACTTTTTTTTTCTAATAATTACTCTCCTCAACTAAATTAATTATAAATAACAATCTAATTATAATTATTTAATTATTTTACCCCAAAATTTATTTGAGAAAACCCCCTTTTCAATATTCAATTAATTTGGACGTAAACTTTAAAGTTGGAATTGGGTGCTTCTGGATTTGACTGTGATCAAGATTTTTCTCTCAACGTTTCGGATCACACTTTGTGATCCATCATTAGGAGAAAAAGCAAGAGAAGAGAAATAGAAATGATAACTTGAAGACCCAAGCTGAATAAAAGGAGGGAGGGAGTAAGGTGGCGTGGCAACCAAGAGATCATTAATTTTCCGCACCACCTTACTCCCTCCCTCTTTTTATTCAGCTTGGGTCTGCAAGTTATCATTTCTATTTCTCTTCTCTTGCTTTTTCTCCTGATGATGGATCACAGAGTGTGATCCAAAACATTGAGAGAAAAATCTTGATCACAGTCAAATCCAAAAGCACTCAATTCCAACACTATGGACTGTGGAAAATTAATGAATTCCAAACTTTAAAGTGTTAAAAAATGAACTTAAAGAATTATCAACTCATGTTGGTTGAAATATTAATACATTTAACTTATTTTTCACTTACATTTTAATTATTTTAAATAAGAAAGAGATAGACATATAAAATTTAAATGATATACAACCTTTATGAACTCTTAGAAAGATTAATAATGATATTGAAACGATTACGAATAAATATTTAAAAATTATATAAAATAATAACTTAAAGTATCAAGGTCATAATATTATAAACTAGCATACCTTTTTTTATAAAAATCTTTGTAAAAGATGCCTCAAGCGCTTATTCCCACTTTAATCACAAATCAAGTAAAAAATAGGCACCTTGAGAATGATGTATCTCAACGTCTTTTACATAGATTTTTCTAAAGATAGGTGTGCTAGTTTTATTACATTGTTTACTTTATTTTTATTGAAAATCCACCCCTTGTGACAAGCAAGGTGAATCAACACTACATGCAAATGAGAATTCCATAATGATCTTATGATTTTGAAGTCCATCCAATCAAATTTTTTACTTAATATTGCAGACTATCCAATTAAAGTGTGATCATGCAATATTGTAGTGTAATTGATGGAATAAGAGCATAAAATGCTTGCATAACATCAATTTAAGTAGTCACAAATTTTATCAACACAATAATATTGCATTCCCTAGAATATAAGTATGCCATTGAATTAAGTTACATTCAAACATAAATATTTTCTAGTCGAAGTTACTATAAGAATTAAAAACATGCATAGGCTTGCACGAGGACCCCATGATGATATGTAATCCTAATCACGTACACGGAAGCATTAATAATAATGTCTTTTTAATAGTAATCCTCTTAGTGACACATGTTGTTTGGTTTCTCCCCTGTCAATTCTTCAAGTTTCTAACCATTCTTTATTTCCCCTTTGTCAATTATTCTTTTGTCGCATTCTTTGCCTCTCCTACATGCCTAGTTTTCACCTTTTCATGCTAATTCCACCTTTTGACGCCCTATTCTAAAGGTCTCTGACGCTAGGGAGCCTCTAGATAGCCTAAAAAACCATACCAGTGTCTTAGTTTTTGCTCAACTTTTCTCCTTTTTGGGTCGTCCCCTATTAATTATCGGATCTCCTAGGTGACCCTACCATTTTGTATCCTATAGCCTGACTATAGTGCTAGATCACCTTCTTAACCTTTCATTAAGCATATGCAACTGTCAAACCTCACCCAGGTGCCATCCTTTTTGGGCCTCCAATGGGTCGACCATGATAACCTGCCCTAGTAATAGGGGGACCCAATGGCGACCCTTGCAGATTTCAAACGTGGGTTTCTCCTTTAATTTGAGCAAACAAAAAGCTTCATTTTTGCCTAATTTGCATGCAATGTCAAGCTAAACATAGAGGAGGCCATAATGAACCCATTTAACACTCCCAATCAACTAAGTTTATCCCATGTGATCTATTTTAACTTCTCTCTAACTCCTCCTAATAGCCATTCCTCCATGAGTGATAAGATTTTAAGCTCATATCACTCTTCAATCAATTGAGTTCACAAGCAAATCAATTAAGTCTGATTGATCAAGCAAGAAAATTAACTCTCTAATCATGAGAGTTAATTCCTCAATCATCCCCACCCCCCTTATGCCAATCCAACCTATAAATAATCCCCTCCTCTAAGCATTAGAGGAGGCAAATTGAAGAATTACATCCATTCATAGCTTTTAGTTTACTCTCCATCAGCATCTCAGGTGCTCACGCAGGACACATGTGCCTTTTGTTTTCCATTGTTTTGTTATTCAATCTTTGGAGCAAAATCGATCTCCACCCTTCATTTTTCTCCAAAGTTAACATTAGATCCTAGCCCTTCATTCAAATAGGTTCTTCTATAAAACAATTTCTACAGCCATTTTTCCTCTCTGGAAGCTAAGAACCTAACCCTACTCTGTTGTACACTCTCCAAAATCTTGTTAATCACTCATTTGAGCTTCTCTAAATTGTTGCAAAACCTGCAAAATCTGAGAACATATGGTGAGATTGAGAAGGACAATGGAGATTATGATGGGGAGCCTCATATGGTAAGACTTACTCCCTCTTCGCTCGGGCCGACAGTCAATTCAACCATCGCCAAACTCTCATCGCTGAGACCTAGATCATCGGCAAACTTCTTGTTTGTTCTCCTGATATGCTGATATGTGTTCTCTTCGGTGAGACCCTACTCGTCGGCAAGCACTCACAACTTTTGGCTGATGTGCGTTGTCACCCCAATCTAAATCTTAGGCTGCGACTTTTGTTCAGTGGCTCAAACCTCCCTTTGGCCAGACTATCCTCGTCACTCCGAGAAAGGAATGTTTTGTCAATGGCCTCTGTCTCACCGATAATAACTCCAACTCCTCTGATCCAAAACCTAGCACATGGAGATGCTAGGTCAACCTACTGTGCACCTCGCACTGTCTAGATCCTCTACACCGTCGAACAATGAAACAACGCAGGAAACAAACAAATATGATACAATGAAGCCATTCCACTGATTTTGACAAAAATCTCACCAGTGGAATGCTTCACATCAACATTTTGCAACAACAGAATTACAGAAAGGAAAAGAAATCTACAACTATGCAGTTTGTAATTACAGAGAACGGAAACAAATTGACAATATAGAATAGTTTGATTTCTCCTTAACACAATGCACGATTACATTTAGCTCTTCTTCGACCTGACTACAACAATTACAATCCTTAATCGTGTTTATTTCCCTGGTTTTATAAACTCACCATAGGAACACCAACCCTATTCCAAGCGGCTAGGAGAAACTAACCATCTCCAAGTGGCTGGGAGACCAACCATCTTACCAATAACGATGCACCCTAATTACTTGGGACTTACAAAGTTTGTTCTAAGTCTAGATACAAATAGAAATGACATGTATTGGTCAAATAGACCTTATTACAACACAAAACCTAATTTTCTAAACAAACATGAATTTAAATGCCTCATGGAGGCCACCTTGTGTTAGGTGCTCCTGCACCATACAGCCCACCTAGAAAAGAACTCATGTCCCATGAGTTGAGTCTATGTCTTGCACCACCATCATCCTTCGCTGCATCATGCCTTCCCCACGATCTCTAGACTGCAACTTGCTTCCATGGAATCAAAAACTCACGCCTAGCATTGTAGGCTCTAGTCACACATTGCCATGAGTAAGTGCTTGCAACCAAACATGGATGTTGTATGCCATGATTGCTTACTGTCATAACTGCCTGAACACTTGCATTCAAAATCTTGGTCGATGCTATGGTAGTATATGATTGTCTTTCAACTCTTGTGGGCTCTAGAGGACAAACAATAGTCCCTACTATGATAGCATCTCTTTCTTTCCAATCAACTTGTGGTTGCTTGCAGACCTGCTCTTTGACCTTCATCAGATCCATTTCAGTCATCACTATCTGATCTCCATCATTCAAAACTAAAATCACCTTTAAACTTTGATCTTTGGCAACCCCACTCCTTGAGGTATCCTCAACTGTCCTTGTCTCTTCTTCATTGATCTTCACAAACTCTTTCTTACCCACCAAAATGATCTTGGTTGCCTACTGTGTTGCAACACCCTCTTGCAATGGTGTCATCACAAAAGTCTTTCTATCCTTCTTGATGGTGTATGTGTTAGCATATCCATCATACAATACTTGCCTATCAAATTGACAGGGCCTACCTAAAAGTAGGTGACAACACTCCATGGGCAAAATGTCACATAAAATTCTCTCCTTATATTCTCCAATCTGAAAATCAACATATGCTTGTTCATCGACCAAAAGTGATTGGCTATCACTTACCCAAGATGCCCTATAAGGAGTTTGATGAGGAATCCTTTCTATGTTCAATTTATCCACCATTTCCCTAGACACCATATTACCTGTTGAACCAGAATCTATGACTACCTTGCATATTTTACCTTTGCTTTTGCAATTGATCCTGAAAAGTGCTCTCCTTTATGATGGTTCAGTCTACACTGGTTCTTTGAGCAGTGTCCTCTTGATCATCATATTTTCTCCCAATTCTGATGTCAAATTCACTTTAGGAGATGTCACACTTCCTGCATCCTCTTGAGTCAATGTGGTTCTTCTCTCATTACCATGAGAAGTTGAGGCCTTCTCTGGACACTTATAAGCTGGATGCCCTATCTGATTACAATTATAGCATCTCATGTTGGAGAACTTGGATCCTCTGTCTGATCCATTTGTCTCACCTCTTTCATTTGGCCTTCTTCCTCGGTAGCCTCCTCTGCTACTTGAGTCTCCAACTTGCTCTTCTTGGCTAGACTCACCACTAGGCCTCTGGTTAGGACTTCTTCCTCCAAAACTGCCTCTAAAATTTATGTCACCTCTTCCCTTACTTTGCTGCTCACCTTTCCTCTTCAACTTCTCTTCAGCTCTTAATGCTACTTGAAAGCATTTTTCCACGATTTCAAGGGTAAACAAACTTATCTCATCTTGAATATTGATCCTCAGACCATTTAGATACCTTGCTACCTTGGCTTTTTCATCCTCCATGTACCCACAACGAAGAGTGTATTTGTGAAACTCCTCGGTGTAAGTAGCCACATCCATATCTTTTTACTTAAGGTTCTACATTTTCCTGTAAATATGCACCTCGTATTCAGATGGAAGGAACTGGGACTTGATCTTCTCCAGCATTCTGCTCCATGAAGAGACCATACCTTTCCCATTCTTTACCCTCTCTCCTTGGGTGTAATTCCACCATGTAAGGGCAGCACCTTTGAGTTTAGTTTTTGCAAACTTAACCCTCTTACTTTCAGGAACTTCCTTGTATTCAAAGTAGTTGTTGTTGACCTATTTTCCTCAGCCCAGAGTTAAACAGTTCACCTTGCATTTTCCTTGAAAATCTTTTAGGAAATATCCCTACAGGTTTAAATCCTTCAAATAATTATGCTATGCCTTGTCAAAAAAATCCTAAAAACCTCATCTTCAGAATCTTTGCTGAAAACCCAAAAAAACCCAGAAATCTTTTAACTTCAAGGATTTTCTATCGCTGGGATTTTCTCAGTTTCATGATTGTATTTCAATATGCATGTTTCAATGTATATTTGCATATACATTCGCCATTGTATGTTCATATGTACAAGTGTAATATACAAATGACAAAGATACAAGCAAGACATACATCGGATCATATACAAGGAAATGCATACAAAAGCCTATGTACATCGGCAAATATGCAAGGGTCAATTTGCAAAAGGAGAATGTATATCGGATTGTATGTTCGCACATACAAGGCCCATATACAAGTCGATATACAAAGGCCAAACATACAAAGGTGTTTGTATATCGCCGAGATACAAGAGGTGGGTCCCGCGCATATACAAAGAAGATTGTATGTCTTCAACATACAAGTGAGAATGAACAGTGGAATGTATATCAGGTTGTATGTTCGCACATACAAGGCCGATATACAAAGATAATATGCATCGGCTACAGTGAATATACAAAGGCCGAATATGCAAATGATGGGGTCCACGATATACAAAGGCAGTTGTATATCCACGAACATACAATCAAAACATACAAAGAAAAAAAAGTGTACAAGGACGACATACATTTGGTGGGGCCAGCGAAGATACAAGGGTGAATGTACATTTTACAATGTACATCGGTGGCGAATGTGCAAAGGTAAAGGTACAAAGGGAAACATACAAAGCCTTTTGCATATCGGCAATATACACTTACAGATACAAAGGCCAATATGCATCAGCTACAGTGGCTTGTATATTTTCGTTTTGTATGTCAAATATACAAAGCCGATATACAAGGGGGGCAAACATACAAAGAGGAAGAGGTACAAGGCTAGACCTAATGTCACATTTAGATTTACTTCATAATCTTTTGAGTTCCATATGGTATGTATATCTGCAATTTTATATTGCGATATACAAGTCAAAGGTGCAAGGGAGACATACAGGGCGGACCCGACAGAGAAATCAAATATAGCTAATAGTCATTTTTGGGTCCGTGCATTTGTATGTATGTTAGCGATTGTATGGTCTCACATACAATCAGATATACAAAGGTTTTTCGCATATGCCAAAGTAAGTGACTCGCAATGTATAAATAAGTCTACAGTGTCCCTTGTATATTTCACCTTGTATATTCTGATATACAAGGGCCAGATACAATAGAAAGGATACAAGGCGGACCCAACCCAGGGATCAAGTTTGGCATATTCAGCGATCGAGTCCACAGTTACATGTATATTTGTGACTGTATGTTGGCATGTACAATTGAACATACAAAAGTTTTTCAAAGGGGCGTTTAAGCACCAAAAGCAGAGCATATACAAAGGAAATTTCGGCATGACTTTGTACATCGGCGGCTCTACTGAAGGTCATTCCAACAGCCCGATATATACATAGATGCAAAGTGATATATACAGGTGGTTGACCAAAACTTTGACCGCCTGTATCTCATCCATCCTAGTGAATTTTCACATGCTGTAAGAGGCAAAAGTGCTTATTTTTGCCTCCTCTTTCATTTGGCAGGTTTTCAGGAGGATTTTCTCACTTTCAGTTTTGGATCTAGATTTGCATGTTTTGGGTGAGTGGACGTTTTAGCGACCATTTTGAGTAGTTGCAGATATTGCTTGCATTCATTGCTGCACAAAGATAAAGCAGCTCACATTGATGATCAGAAATATCTTTCCACCGCCCTGTTTCAGATATTTTCATATATGCGTTGCTGAGGATCGATGAGTAAGTTGCTTGCATTAAAGACTCTAAATATCTCCCCACCTGCCCCTGTTCCGGATCTTTTGCACCATTACTCCTGGTAGCTGGGACATCCTTTCAGAGATATTTTTGGTTGCAGCTCTCTGAGCAAATTTTGTAACTGACTTAGGTTAGATTGAAATGCTATATAAGCTGAGGCTTATGATGTAAATAGGGTTGGAAAATTTTTAGCATAGAGGCTTTTCTATTTTTCAAACAGAGCTTTTCTGTTATGGTAACCTTGCCTTCCTACTGAATATATGCAAGTTATCATACCTCTTTTACTGATTTTCTAGTTCAGTGTAAATCTGCATATGGTTGTCTGTGAATATTTTTGTTCTGCTCAATCATATTGCTTCTTGCCTCTGCTAGAATCATCTAATCTGTGTATACATACTTGCTATATCTGGTTGTGTTGTGCATTTTTTAGTTCTGTGAAAGTTTCTTTAAATCTGTCTGGTGCATCACCCTTTTGTGTTTCAAGTTTTGTTGTTTCATCTTTCACTTTAAAGCATTCCTTCTCCCTTTTCCCCTCAAAATTTAGTAGTTTTAGGTGATAATCAGGCAAGGAATCTGGCCTTCTCTGGAGGTCTGATCTCTTTGAGCAAGGTCCCACACTTCGAGATCATTCCCATTGTGTTATTGGAATGCTTGGAATCCTTCCAAGTAGGGTGCAATTTCATGTGACAACATTTGTTCAGAGACTCAATCCATTCCATGACTTCCTCAGCATTCATCTTCCCACTGAACATGAGGACATCTATTCGAGCCTCCGAAGAGTCCTTGCCAATTGCCTTGATGGCTTCTAGGAATTGCTTTTGTTTAGCCGGTATCTTTGCCTCTTCTTGTTCCTCTTTTGCTTCCTCTTTCTCTTCTTCTTCATCTGAATCTTCCTCTAGCCTTTTTCCTATCTTCATTGCCTTCAATTCTACTTGGAGTGCTTCCCTGACTCCAGTTTTGATCATCTCTTCCATCTCTTGAAATTTCTTGACCACTTCAATGGTCATCCCCTTTGGAGGCATATTGCTAGCCTCTCCTTCGCTCTCTTTGTCTGACATAAACATTCGCAGACAATGCCAACACTTCTACAAATCCTTAATTCGACTACAACACAATGCTCAATCAGTTGTCCATCCTACACGCTACTTCACAGACCCATTCCTCTCGTCCAACAACATATCCTGGAGATGCACTACCACTCTCTCTCGCAGTGGCCTCACTCTGCACCCTCTTCTATCCAAACCTCTATTGGTGAATGGTCTTGATAGTCCTCATCATCATCTACCCACACACTATAGGAGTCATATTCCTTCTCACAACTAGATGGCACGAGCATCTGCAACAGTCTAGCAACTACTATCAGCCTTCAAAATACCTTCTATGATCTCTGCTTTCAAAATGGTCACCAACCAAACATTTTGCTTCAACTCTTTAGTTTTCCTTCAACTCTTCACCTGCCTTCTCAATGATAGAAATCAAATACTCAACACCTCCACCCAAAGATTTCGCTAGCTTTGATACCAATATGATGGGGAGCCTCATATGGTAAGACTTACTCCCTCTTCGCTCGGGCTGATAGTCAATTCAACTGTCACCAAACTCTCATCGCTGAGACCTAGATCATCGACGAACTCCTTATTTGTTCTCCCAATATGCCGATATGTGTTATCTTCAGTGAGACCCTACTCATCAGCAAGCACGCACAACTTCTGGCCGATGTGCTTTGTCACCCCGATCTGAATCTTAGGTTGCGACTTTCGTTTAGTGGCTCGAACCTCCCTTCGGCTAGACTATCCTCATCGCTCTAAGCAAGGAATGTTTCATCAATGGCCTCTGTCTCACTGATAATAGCTCCAACTCCTCCGATCCAAACCCTAGCACATGGAGATGCTAGGTCAACCTACTGTGCACCGCACATGGAGATGCTAGGTTAACCTACTGTGCACCTCGCACTGTTCGGATCCTCTACACTGCCGAACAATGAAACAACATAGGAAACAAACGAATATGATACAACGAAGCCATTCCATTGATTTTGACAGAAATCTCACCAATGGAATGCTTCACATCGACATTTTGCAACAACAGAATTACAGAAAGGAAAAGAAATCTACAGCTATGCAGTTTGTAATTACAGAGAACGGAAACAAATTGACAACACATAAAAGTTTGATTTCTCCTTAACACAATGCACAATTACATTCATCTCTTCTTCGACCTGACTACAACAATTACAATCCTTAATTATGTTCATTTCCTGGTTTTATAAACTCGCCAGAGGAATGCCAACCCTATTCCAAGCAGCTGGGAGAACGATTCCAAGCGGCTAGGAGAAAACTAATTGTCTCCAAGCGGCTGGAAGACCAACCTTCTTACCAATAACGATGCACCCTAATTACTTGGGACTTACAAAGTTTGTTCTAAGTCTAGATACAAACAGAAATGACATGCAATGGTCTAATAGACCTTATTACAACACAAAACCTGATTTTCTAAACAAACATGAATTTAAATGCCTCATGGAGGCCGCCTTGTGTTAGGTTCTTCTGCACCAGATTAGTCAATAGCTAGCTTAGAATCATAGTTTAATTCATGTTTATTTGATTGATTTTTGTAGCTAGTTTGCACTCCATTGGGAGCTATGGTTTGATGTAATTGTTTTCTACAAGTTTGATAAGCATTTTCCCTATCTCATTCTGGAGAACTCGACGTGAATTCAAGTGTTTTTTGTCAACTTATGAAAGACTAATTTTGCAGGTGGCTTCTTGGTCTCAAATGAACCTCATTGTTGCGTCCGAGAGGCCCTTTCAGCAAAAAATGACATAAAACTTGATATAGTTTACTTCCAGAAATTTTTTTGAATTTTTTTATATAGTAGTCCGTATAGTACAGATCTGTACAGATCCACATACCATACAGAATTGTCATACAGACTATGACAGTCTCGGATACTATAGTTTCTATGTTTGTTTGAAAGCTCTGGTTTTCCTTTTGGTTTGAATGGCAGTTTTAAGGGTTTATTTTTTTTTTTGTCACAGGATTTAATGGCATAAATTTCATGTTGCAAGGTTTAAATTTCATTTTGCAGGGTGTAAATTTCTTGTTGTAGGATTTAAAGTTCTTGTTGCGGGATTTGAAGAAACCCTAGCACCACCCGGGGCGTCAGTCTTAAAAACTGTCGAAACCCCTCCTCTACCTATCGATGCCACTGTTAAAGCTGACCTCCACCCTAGAACCGCTTTGTCACCTCCTTTCTAACCTGCAATATTCTATTCAAAAATCCCTCTCACCATCAACTGCACTATTGTTGCAGCCCTAAAATCCCCTGATACCGTTCAAAAACCTCCTCACGACCCTAAGAAACTAGGTCGTCATCGACCCTTTACCCCGTCACCACCTTTCGAAACTTGTCGCCACTGTCCAAATCTTGACCGTTGCCATTTCTATACCCTGTTGCCACTGTTAGTGGCAACCAAATCTTCCTCTGCCCAACCTAACACTTTGCAACCCCACAGAGAACTCATCAGCATTTCTTTAGGGCTTCATCGCTATCGTCTCTGCTTTGTCGCCGCCGCAAATGGCAACCACCACTCATAGTCGTCACCACCTTAATGTCGACCCCCACCTTCTAGTGGCTCTGTCGCCACTAGCTAAAACCTTGTTGCCTCCTCTTTTTCCTTCATCGCCACCCTGAGATCCATCTTCATAGTTTTCAAAGTCCCCATCACCACTCCATTTCCCTTTGCCTTCCCTATCCTCAAGTGGCCATCTCCTTAGCCACGGTTAGAGCCTTAGTCGCTAGTGGCTTAGGCTTAGGGTTTTGTTGTTAGGCTCAGGTTTTAAGCCCTTTCACCGCAGACATCTGGTCACTATTGTGACCAAGGGGCGGGCTCATAGCCCCCTTTTTATGTTCTTTTGTTTTATTTTTTGTTTTGGGCCAGCCCCTAGTCACATGGGTGACCAGCCCCCCCCCCCTCAACTTAAACTGCCAACCCATCCTTTGACATTAACCACCAGTTCTAACAGTTAATGTGACTAGAACCAAATCTAATTGTTGGTGGCTAACAAACTACCAGTCAGACCTACCCTTGACTCCTACATGCCCTAGAGGAGCATTTTTTTTCTTTTGCCATAACTCGGCCATACAATATTGAAATCATGCAAACGAGGGCTCATCGGAAAGCTAATTCAACTAACTTCACAACGGTACAAGTTTCATTAGGTAACAACATCATTTTGTCAAGTATTTTTGCAGTCAAAGTCAACACTACATTTGAACTTTAAAAAACACATATCTTTCATGTTTTCATCGGATTTTAGCGAATCTTTTTTTCAAATTGCTTCGAATTTTATCTACTTTCTGATTCTGCTGTTAGTTTTGATGTAACTGATCAATCTTTTTAGACATTTTCCAGATTCAATTTAGTGGCCTTTTTGACTTGGTGGCTTTCAAAGGGGGTAGTTTACTCGATGTTTCATGTTTTGCACATTATCATAGAGATTTTATGCTACTGATTTCTAATTTGTAGCTTGTGGCACTCATTGGGAGAAGACTCTTGATTGAAACTAATAATGAATTTGATGTAGGGTTCCTTTCATTCTTATGTGTGATTTTTTATCATAGGAACATTTCAATTTGGTGCATAAAATGAACAATAGCTTGTTGTTTTCACACTTATTTTGGGGCTTAAAATGAATCATTGTCTTCTTTGTTTGGTGATCTTGTTTGTGTTTTGAGGTGTTTATTCTATTCCCTCACACATTATGTGATCTTGGGAATCAAAAAAACTTCTCAACACTTTCATTATCACACCACACATTTGATTTCTAAAGGTTAATGAACTTTGTCTAGTGTGGCCAAGTCAAATGCGTATGCTCTCTCCTCGCATCATCGTATAAACTTGGAGATCAAAAGCATTTGCACTTGTGCCACTTTTGTTACCCTTTTAGAGAGACCTACCTTGGTGGGAAAATAGGTACTCACCCCAAGGGAATGACCTCAAGTGGTACTTTTATTCAGTCTGCTATATAAAAAAGGATAAGGTGAACGCCAAGTCTAACCAGCATTAACGCTTACTGTACAGTGCTAGTTCAAAAGGAGGCATACCTTGTGTATATGATACTCCTAGTAGGACTGGTTAAAGCTTTAAGTAGCTTGTTGGATGCTCGTAACGTGCCAGTGCACTGAACAATTAATAGACACCTTTAGTTAGAGGCCACCCTTTTTGACCTTGTGGCAGTTTGTGAAAGGCAAGAGGACACATAATCCTCCCTAGATTCTCACCATATGGCTCCCTAGAGATGAGATGGGAATCCTCGGCTTAGCATAAGCTATATGTAGCTTTCTGGGGAAAGGGTGATTGCATCATCCTTCTAGTGCAAGAGGTCCCTATCCATCCTCTCTTGCAAAGACAATATAATGGACACACTCATAAATTAGTGTGTTTGCATTTGAGTCAGAGATTCCAATTTGTGGGCTTAAACAAGCTGCCAGTAGCCTTTGATTTTAGGATAGGAATTGCCTTATGTGTGTGAATTGGTATCTAATTGTGATAAGACCCATGGAAATTTGGGGTTGGATATCCCCCGAACATACACATTATGCTCCCCAAGTCAAGAGTTAGGACCAATTTGATTGCCAAGTGTCTTCTATGTGTCTTCTTCACGTGCTTGCTTAATCATCACCCAAAACATTATTGTCCACACATTCATTCCAAGTCATCATACCATCATCACATCCTTATTATATCCTCATCATTCAACCTTCATATCCTAATCACCCTCCTAATCCAATCAATTTCATCCTAAACATTCCGATCATATCCTAGTCATATCCTAATCACCTTTCCTAATCACATCATCCAACCATCCACAACTCAATCATCCTACTTGTCCTATCCAATCACATTCTTATCATATCTTCATCAATCCACTTCATCCTAATCATCATTCCTAATCATTACACATCGTCATCCTCATCCAATCAACATCATCCTAATCATTTCCTAATCAATCCAAATCATCTAATCTTATCACTACACATAATCATCTTTATTTATAATCCAATCAACTTCTTCCTAATCCATCCAAGTCATCTAATCTCATCACTACACATCATCCTCTTCATTCCAATCCAATCAATTTCATCCTAATCATTCGGGTAATCACAATACGCCACAACCATAGGGAAACCTTTGAGCATCTACTCTCCCTATCAAATCTGACTGCAACTGTGTCAAAACCTTATAGACCTACTGGTTATGTTCAGCCGCTACGTATTCAATTTCATTCCTTTAGGGGTAGGTTGCATTGAACATTAGAATTCAGCCCTTGAAATCTATAGAGGTTCCCAAAAATAGTCCTAAGGTTGAAAAATAAGGAGAAACTGTCGAAGCTTGACTGCATCATAAGTACAAATTTGGACCAAGAGACCTTGATATATTTTTCAAATCAATCACAACTTGGGCTTAATACTCACAAGGCTAGTTTAAGTCCATCCTTCCAAGTGAAGTCTGAAACTCACAAGTTCACTTTAATCAATCATTTCTTCCACACCTCAAGGTCTTGATAAATCCAATTTATACTTTGACAAGGTCATTAGTAGACAATAATACCCTATTAGAGCTAGACTTTTCGAAGGCTAATATCCATTAGCCTCTATCATAGTCTAGGCCTAGTCATCACCTTGCATTGACATCCCCATAGCACCCCAAAATTCACAAGTCTTATATGGTAGAGACACGGTTGTAAAAGAAGAGAAAGGGAGTAGATCCTCCTAGTCATCCCTATAGTGAACACATAAACACAACATTCTCACCAACACATTCATTCTAAGTCACCATATCCTAATAATTACACATCACCATACCAGTCCAACCAATTTCATCCTAATTCATCTAAGACATCCTAATCATTATTCTTTTCATTCTACATCATATCATCATCACATCCTACTCATATCTTCATCATTCAACCTTCACATCCTAATCACCCTTTCTAATAACATCATTCAATCAAATTCATCCTAATCACCTCACCCATAATCATATCCTAATCATTTCCAAGTCATCCTAATCACAATGCTAACCATACCCTAATCAACCCTAATCACCCATCTAATCATCCAATCAATCTCATAAGCTATCACATTCCTAGTCATTCCACCTTATCATTACCCTAATCCTAGTCAAGCAATTGTCAACATGGTCCTAATCCTTAGCGATCCTATGAACAAACCAAGACCTAAACTTGTCCTTCGATGGGCCCCTCCTCCAACTTCCAATGATGACAAGACACATATTACATGCCTTGAAACACAAGATGACATACAATGATATGAAGACATGTATCATTCCATGACAATCCTAGAGAACAAGGTTCCAACACCCCAAGCCTCTTCACAAGCCTATCCAAGTCCATATTGGCAACAAAAAAAAGTGCCTTCAAATTCCAATGCTACCTTTGACAAGGGAAACACTAGTCTAGCTCATCCACCCTATAAGTACCTTCTACCATTTAATCCTCCATCAAATCCATGTCATAAGTTCAAACACTACAAAAGCAAACCCAAATCCACCAAACCATCCAATCCTTTTGACCTTCCACTTAATCAAGATCAGAGTCCTAATCCTACAACACCATCCATCCCTCTTATCCCTCCACCATGGGAACTTTCTGCTCCACCTGATCCTAATCATAAGTCCACATCATCTACCCTCATTGTCCATCCACTATATTGTTCTTCCACACATGCCCTTGCAAAGGATGTGACCCATTGGCTACTAACAAGGAACAACCTATCTCCATGTCAAACACTTGTCTTTAATTCAAGCAAAGAGCCTTTAAATATCATGCCTAATCTTCCACCTTCATCATGTGGTCCACAACCTATTGATCCTATATGTCCAAGTCAAGGTCCATCATGCCCTCATGTTGTTGATCACAAAGAACATACCAAGCCTCTTCTAGTGCCTTCCACTTCGATTCCAAGTCAAGAGCTATGTCAAGAGCACAATCCTAAGTATGAGGAAACATTAGTCCTTAATTCAAATCAAGATCAAACCCCTTCCATTGATCCCATCCATAGCACACCTAATCCTATTTATGACCAAGCTCTCATCTATGATCGAGATCCCCTCTATGATCAAGAAGGCCATGATGATCCTCTTAGTCCACTATATGGATTCCATGGTCAAGTGCTTATCACTCCACCTATCCATGATACACCAGCTTCCACTTGTCATGATGAGACACATGCCCCCCAAGCATGCATAGAAGATCAAATAAATATCTTGGATCATAGTGAACACAATGATAATCAAGATCCATCCTAATGATCCTTCCACATCCACTATCAATCCAATTTCAAATCCACCAACATATCCTATTGGTCTATCTACCTTCATCCATGAATGTTCCTCCTTAGGACAACAACAACCATTGTCTACCACTTCACCTTCTCCATCTAATAAGGAACTCGTGTCTAGTTTCCAAACTACACCTAGTCCCATTGTCAATTGCATACTCCAAAACATGAATTATCAAGGTAAAGGCCTAGCCCTTCATAAACAAGGTATTTTGGAGCCTATCCATGTCAACATTCCCCCACGCTCATATGGCCTTGGATACACACCCCAAGGTCAACAATCTAAAGATGTTGGTACTTCCTCTATTCATCCTAAGTCCACCACTTTCCATCATAAATCCTATCATACCCCCAAAGCATATGTCATCATTCCACCTCCATTATCTTACAAATGTCAAAAGCATGTGACCATACACCTTCCACCATCTAATCTACATCCACTTCTTCCAACTCCTAATTTCCCACCATCCACTTTACCACCACTTCTTCCAACGCCTAATATTTCTATCATTCATAAATTCCATCACATTCCTAATCTTGACCAACAAATGCACACATTGTGTAAACATGAAGCTTCCACCCGCCACATGGGATTCAAAAATAAACATTTGGATGCCTCCTTTAATAAATCCAAACATCCTCTAAGGGTCCTCATACCTTAGGACATCAATTCAAAAAATCAAAGTCAAATACATCCAAAAAGTTATCCAAGCCCATACCTTCAAAACAAAAGTCAAAACCTAAAATGGTTTGGGTCCCTAAACAAAAAAGCAAGTCAAATGAGGCATCCACCTCTCAAAAATCCCAACCATCCCCTTCCATTCCAAAATCTCATTCTATCCAAAAATCATCCCACAAGCAAAGAAAAAATCATAAAAATCCTAAGTCTATGTGGGTACCAAAATGCCTAAATCACCCATCTCCTAAGCAAACATCCCCTTTGCTTCCTACACCACCATCTAATCAAAAGCTTCAATGTTTATCACGGTGTGTGCAACCGTTGGTCATGTTTCCTTTCCATACCTCCATCACCCCATCATTCAAATATTATCCTACATATTTCACCCATCCTATCCCTATGGTCCATTCTTTTGGATAAGTCATTCATCCATCCTTACATGAACCTTCCATAATCCACATCATAATCTACTATCTTCCCTACATAATCCATATCATAATCCACTATCATTCCTTTCATAATCCACTATCTACCTTATCCATCTCCCTCTCATGCAATCCCCTTACCAACATCGATGAGCATAATGACATTTGACATGGTCCATGCAACGACATCCATCTCTAACGGGACTATCACCTTCATAGAACTAGACACTTGAGTCCCTCTTTTCCATATCCACCTATTCCATTCAAAAATCAAAAAAGTAAAAAAAAACTCATCCAACGATGAAAACCACCCTTGGTGGCGCCTTGGATAAGTACCATGATGAAAACCTGGCAAACAGGGATCATGTGTAGGTTGATCTTCTATGTCACTTACACTTGGGGGCACGTTGTCTCATCCAATCTATCATTTCCAAACTATCATACCATTTCCATATCGTTTCTTATCCTATCTTATCATACCATTTTCATACCATCTTACCATCCTTATCCATTACATCCATCTACATATACCTATCCTTTTGAATCCATTCATCCTCCCTTCCTCTTTTGATCTTGATAAAGATTGGGGGCACAATGTTGACAAATGTTTTGGTTATCTCTTGATATACATTACCCTCTCCAAACCAATGTTGACAAATGTTTTGGTTATCTCTTGATATACATTAGCTCTTGATTATCATAAGCTTTGTCATGTAAAACTGTAATGTCCCCTTTTAGGGTATCCTTGATTTCTCAACCTGCGCACAAGAATAACTCCTACAAAGAGACATTAGTACTATTAAAGATCAATTTAGTAATGAAATCAATACATCATAATCATAATTAATAACAATGAACACGAATGTAATGTTACCTCTGTGTACATATATTCAATTCCTGTAACCACAACATTAACACATATACAAGTACATATAATCTTTCAATAATAATAAATACTTATTATTTAATGTTTAGGCCTCATGATATAGTTCAAGAATGGTAATTGTTATACCCGTTCATTAATCTAACCTAGTTGTTAACCCTAACGTAGGCGGGGTTTATACTCATTAAGGCGCTAGTTAACATTGCTCCACTGCCATAGGCCCAAGGGTTTCATTGTACACCCAACAATACTTCACCACTTGGCTCAACGTACTTCATTGCACACCTGACAATACTTCACCCACTTGAGAGTCACCTATCATGTAAGTCAGCAATAACAAACTAATCTCCACTGGTATTGGCCCAAGGGCTTCATTGCACACTTGGAAATACTTCACCACTTGACTCAAGGGACTTCATTGCACACCTGACAATACTTCATCCACTTGAGAGTCACCTATCCTACAAGAATTAATCATTAATAAATCCGCCCTTCCTTAACTATTTAACCATCCTCGTAGAACCCTAGATAAGATTAAGGACATGGCAATGACGTACCCATCCCTAGTATATCATGAATAAGGTTAGAGAGATTATACCGATATTGAATTGGCTTTCTCAAATGATTTGTGATATTCTAATGATCCTACATATCACAAAGATAATACTTTCTTATGCATATTGTTCCATCAATGGGAACTAGATATTACTTTCTTATGAATATTGTTCCTTCAATGGGAACTAGATATCGTACCATCACTATATATATACTTGGCAATACTATGCCTTAGTAGTTTATCCCAATGCATATATATTCATTCTTTGATTTGATTGCTGATAATAATGATCACATTATTGATAGATAATGGCTTGTCTCCTTGAGAATAGATTGTTGATATAACTACCTTGTAACAATGCTATAATGGCTGCTCCTTCAAGAATATAATTCGCATGTTGATCAATTGTTCTATATATGATATGATCTATTTGTTTGATGCTTGAGATGATCGATTGATAATAATACTTAATAATGATCAATGTTGATTTAAATGCTTGTATGGCTAGGACTGATTAATATTATAATGACTGTTGCAACTGAATGAATATTGTAATTCCATGATCCTGAGGTATGACTGATTATTCTTCTATGCTGATTGTGATTGTTGATTGATGTCTGATATATATATATATATATATATTTCCTTGGATTGTTTTACTTCCTTGAACAAATAATCTCCATCAATGAGATGATGATCGATGTTGAGTGAGATGAGCAAGATGAATTAATGGATGAGATGAATATTGTAATGCTCGTATTACTGAATAATAATATGTTGCTGCCATATATATAATATATATTCCATATTGTGAATCGGTGATGATGAGAAGCTTATTTTGATTGCTGAGAGATACATTTATTGATAATATATGTGAGAGGAGATGATATATATTCCTCCCTGACAATGCCCACCGAGTCTTTCTTTATATCTTGGATCAGGTATTTCTAACCAAGAGTCGCCACTTTCCATAATGTGTTATTTCATAAGTGCTAACTTGGTCAGTGGCTTTTGAAGATCTTAATATTGATTTCATTAAGTATTTCCTTCATCTTTAATCATCCTTGTGACTCTAATCTCTTCCTTGCTTTAGCATCAACTTCCTTAAGTAGGCACAATTTATTCTTTCAGCGGCACTTAATATTAATCATATCAGAGTCTTGATTTGTTTATGAGATATTATCATAACCATTATTAGCGATTGCCTTAGTTAATATGTGTGTTGCAGTTATCTTATACTGACCACTGCTTATGCTCTAAGGGATCACCCTTCATATTATCTTCCAAATCACACTTTATACTTGTATTACCATTTGCTAATGTATTTATATTTATTTATTATAATATTAATATTATTAATATTTATATATAATATAATAATATATATTTATAATATAACATAATATTTAGATTATTAATATTTAATAATTATTTATAATATTGTTTTAGGATTTGTAATATTTTGTCATTCATATCTTTAATTTGAATGCATAATTGACTTGATCAATATAGGGACATGACAGCCCTAAGAATTATACTTAGAATGGGGCAAGTTATGCCTATGCGACATAGTCCTTGGAGATCACATCCTTGCTCTCTTACCCATACATCCATTCCATCCACTATCGCCTACCCTTTTATCCATCCCATCCTACATTCATCCCTTGCACCTAGACTTGGTTTTCCCTTTTCATTGGTATCTAGCACAAAGGCTATCAAAATTGCAACCCAATGCCATTCCCAAAACATCTCAAAAATACAAAAAAATCAAAACATTTCCAAAAACACAAAAAAATCAAAAACAAATTTCTAAAAACACAAAATCACAACATTCAAAACCCAAAAAAATCAAATATCAATAAAAAATCCAAGCAATAAAGTCAATCCAACCATTCCAACGAATTCCTCCAATCAAATCAATCAAATCAAATTCATCATTCAATCAATTCAATTCAATTCATCACATCAATCTTTCACATCTATCAATTATTCCAATCAAATCAAACCACTTCATTCAATTCATCAAATCCTATCTTCAATTCAGTTCAATCAAATCAATTCCTCTAAATCACTTCATCAATACATCAATCCAATCAAATCAAACCATTCCAAGAAATAAACTCAAATGCAAGTCATCCTCAATCCATACCAATCAAGTCAATCAATCTTGTCAAATTATCCAATTACATCAATGGTCTTGATCCTAGTCTTGACGTAAACCAAATCAATCAATCATTAATCAAATCCTAGTGTTGCTTGCATGGCCAACAACACTAGTATCAATTAATCATATCAATTGTCTTAGATAGAATGTTGCATTGTCGAAACCAGACCAGGCGTCTTAGACGACATGTTTCATTTCCTGACACTATCATTATCATAATCAATCAATCATTGGTTTACATCTTGACAGGGGGCAATACCTTGTTTGTTTTTTAATCATTTGTGCATGCTTGCTTGCGTGTGTTATCAATTTATCTTGCATTTGAATCACATGTAGAAACATCAAATATTCTTCAAAATCCCAAAAACATCACATATTCCCAAAAATCCAAAAAAAATCAAATATTTCAAAAATCCAAAAACATTCAAATATTCCAAAAAACCAAAAACATCCAAATATTCTCAAAAATCCCAAAAATATCATATATCATCAAAGATCACAAAAAAATCAAATAACCAGCCAAAAAATCCCAAGCAATAAACCATGTCCAAACCACTTGGTCGAACTACATTGCCTCTAAGCTTTCACATAGGCAAGGCCATCTTCGATGAGCCCCTGAGGCATTCCCCCTTAGGTCTTAGGTCACCCACAGTCCACCTGGTTGAACTATGGCGCCTCTGAGATTTCATGTAGGCAAGGCCATTTTCGATTAGCCCTCGAGGCATTAGGTTAGTCCCTTAGGGCCCGTCAAGTCAACCGTCATAATAAGTCGTCCCTTAACAAGAGGGACATTTTGATCAAACTAAAGCAATCAGTCTTTCATAAGGAAAACAACCTCGCACATCAACAAGATAGCTCATCAAAAAATAGCCAAGCAATCATTCCTCTTCACTCACATAGTGATAATCGAATGTCATGTCCCTATATTGAATCAATTAGTAAATATTATAAATCAAATATAATACAATATATTTATTTAAATATAAATATTAATTAAATATTATTATAAATACAAATATTATATATTATTATTATAAATATTAATATTATCATAATACATATTGCAATTATATTATAATAAATATGTATTAAATACTATAAAACAATAATAGAGGATCGACATCCTCTAATCACTCACGAGAAACCTTGTTCAAGGAAATCATTGACTACTTCACAAATATTAAAGGATATATGATCCCTGTCAAGACTGCAGTGAATGATAAACATACCCACAACGAATTACTAAATAACACTTAATGGCTTAAAGGATTAAGGAGTCGTTGATTAAGGAAAAGACAAATGTTTACAAAACAAAACCAATAAAGTCAGCGACTAGACCAAACAACCAAAGCACATCGGTGGGGTAACACTTCATGAAAGTAATAAAGATACGCTGATTCCTTGAGACATCCAAGATAAGTACATTATCATAGCCAAGATGTGATTAAGAAAATGGGCGATAAAACTATCCCAAGCCAACATTTAGAGTATGAGCGCTTGTGAAGAGGAACATGTAGAGTGGTGACTCTTCACCGATCCAAGATATAAAGGGAGATCGGGGTATCACTCAAAGGGGATATCATCAGCAAACCATCAAGGATCTCAGCAAGGAATTCCAATAGCATCTCATTCAAGCATCTCCCATCCTTTATCAATGTCTAATACACAGAGTATACAACAATAAATCACAGCAATCATAGCATATTCAATCAATATATCTCTTAATCATGGAATCAATCAATGAATCTCAGCAATCAATACAATCAACTCAAAATTCATTTCAGAAACATCTCTGTCATCAATCAAGTAGTCAACAAATCAAATTCATACATCCACGAGCAGAATCAACAATTCTTTACATAAACACAAAAGATAAATAAGCTTTGTTATTCTATATTCTCATCAATTCAACCGATCAAGAATCTTTAAAAGCAAAGGAGGGATAAAATATCATTGGCATCTCTATAGCGAACAAGGAAAGCAAAATCTGTATGCACAATCTATCTACATAACAACAAATAAAGTATTCTCCTTTTGTCACAAATTAATATGCTTTCATGTTATCTATGAAGAGAATTCATATATAATTTCATAATGATATGCTCAAATAAGGCAACTAATGCCTTACAATTAACCATCATATGAGATGGTACATTGTCAAGTTCCCATAGAGGAACATTAGCATCAAAGGACAAGTTTCTTAAAGGTATGATTCCTAACTCTACTCATGATATACAGGGGAGGAGTACAAAGTTGCCTCATCGTTAATCTTAGCTATCACCCTATAAGAACGTTTAGATTGTTAGGGAAGGGCAGTTTAGTAATCTAGCACCTAGGTGACTCTCAAGTGGGTGAAGTATCACCGGTTGTTAGCGTGAAGCCCTTGGGCCTATGGTTGCATAGATAATTATTTTTATTATTACTAAAATGGCTTACACGGTAGGTGACTCTCAAGTGGGTGAAATATCACCGACTGTTAGCCTGAAGCCCCTTGAGCCAAGTGGTGAAGTATTGCCAGTTGTAGCATGAATCCCTTGGGCATATGGCAGTGGGACCGTCTTGTTATCCAGCACCCTAACAAGTAGTTGACCATCTCTATGGAGTTATTGATTAGATTAGATTAAAAATCAGGCATGAGGAATTACTCTCTTGAGATATCTCATGAGATCTCCATATGATAAGAATGAGAAAATGTGAATTGTATATATGTTAATGTGCTTTGATATTGATCATGATTATGTGGTTACTAACCCTAATTATGAGGTTTATAATGTTATAATAGAATCATTAGTTACTAATGTTCTCTATGAGAAGTTATGTTGTGTGCAAGGTAAAGAAATTTTGAGCTTCCTAAAAGGGGACATTACATCAAACATTGCTATGAACAATCTTCATCAACAACCACATGGAACATAGTCGAAACGAGGCTTTACGCCTTAGACAACATGTTTTATCTCTCAAACATCATCAAATCCTCGCACGTCAATCATCTCACATTGTGGCATTTTCGAAACCAGACCACATGTTTTAGATGAAATGTCACAATCCTATCACTTGCCTTAGATAGGAAGAGGCATCGTCGAAACCAAACCAGGCATCTTATACGACATACCTTCCATCCTAAAAATAGACATTATTCAACCTATCACAACCAAACAAAACACACATATAACTTAGCAAATGATCTAATGGTTGTTGACTCTGTTGGTCTAGTCTATCTTTGCTTTTACTGGATTGTTTTTCAGCCTCATTCTTATACTTCTCAAGGCAGTCCCAAAGTGACGAAGAGAAGTGAGGATGGAGTGAGACCTATTCTTTGACTGCTATTTGTGGTTTGCCTTAACAAGATGACTGGGGTAACTAGGTGTCTTGTATGTGATCAGGATTCCATTGGGTGTGAAACAAACACATCCTATGCATTGGAAGGAATACAGGCTTCCTTGCATCAGGATTCGCATACCTCACGGTTATCTCATCGTATGTTCCAACAAGGTACCATGGTTACTATTCTAAGTCAGGCATTCCTTGTCTATCATGTGCATGTTTCGCAAAGGACCACACTGTACACTTTGGCCTTTGACTTGCCATTGTGTCTATCATCCCTTGGCATAATAAGTTCTATGATGATAAGCAGAAACTACAAGTAAGAAGCTCAAAAATCTATCAAAGCAAGATCTCATTCCCATTCTTCTGGCCAATCTTCATTCCTCCACCATCTCTCTCTCCCTCATCTTCATTTCTTCTATTCACTCTACCATGATGGCATACTTTTTGGGAAATTTCTCAAATTTTTAGAAAATTTGACAAATTTCCCAAGGGGGCCACTATCCCTCTTCATCTGGGGCGCGTTGGGGCATGTTCGAGGCATATTTTTGAATTTTTCTTTGACACAATGTCAAAATTGACATTGTATCAAAGAGGGGAAAAATGTAGACACTTAAAAATGTCCTCAGCTCGCAAGCATCACATTCATGTGTCAATTTCAACTATTAATTAAATAATTTTAATTAATTCAATTTCTTCCTTTCTAGTCATTTGTCTATGTTTCTTCTATAATTAAATAATTAATTTTAATTAGTTGATTATTTAATTATTTACATTCCAAATATCCCCTTTCACTCAATTGATTTAAACAAATAAACATTTGTTTAGATACCCCTCACTTAAATAAATCTCATTTGTTTAATTAAGGGTTCACATGTCCCACTTCAAATAAATTTAATAAATTGGGAAAATCTATTTAATTTAAACTCCCTCACACCTCATCATATTTTTGAATCTTAAATTCACTTGTCTTGTAGTGGAGGGAAACCCTAATCGATCTCCACCCTTCATTTTGCTCCAAAGTCAACATCAGATCCTAGCCCTTCATTCAAACAAGTTTTTCTATAAAACAATTTCTACAACCATTTTTCCTCTCTGGAAGCTAAGAACCTAACCCTAATCTATTGTACACTCTCCAAAATCTTGCTAATCACTCATTTGAGCTTCTCTAAATTGTTGCAAAACCTGCAAAATCTGAGAACATAATGGTGAGATTGAGGAGGACAATGGAGATTAGTCAATAGCTATCTTAGAATCATAGTTTATTTCATGTTTATTTGATTGACTTTGTAGCTAGTTTGCACTCCATTGGGAGCTAGGGTTTGTTGTCATTGTTTTCTGTAAGTTTGGTAAGGATTTTCCCTATCTCAGGACCTAGATTAGGTCAGCTGCTCTATGCAACGTTCCACTCCCAAGCGAACAGAACAACCCCCAGGTCTCACCTCCGCTCAATTGGCTTATGCCACGAGAGTGAGAATGACTTGGACGTCACCCAAAGCAAGGAGAGGGTCCATGTGCTATGTCGGAGCTGACTCATCCACAATTATGCCTACGTCACATTTTAAAGAGTACAGTTACCACATGGGAAGATGCAGATTTTATGCAAAAGTTACCATAATTGATCAGCGTTGAGGATAATGCTTTTGTAAAGGTGGGGGGCATGCTACACCCCTAATAATATAGTGTGTATATGATTATGTGTAATCAACTTGTGGCTACCTTAACTCTTATTTAAGTTATATAATCATTAATATAGTTTTATATAGTTAGTTAGGTCGGCCTAGGTGGAATCCATGGCATAAGTATGGTATATATAGGAGGCATAGGTTAGTTATTATCATCATATTGAATATTGTGTTCTTATTGAAGATTATTGGAAGTATTCCCCTCAAAGTGGATTAGGAGGTTGCCCCTCAAAGTGACATATTATTATCAAGTATTTGCAACATATTTCCTATTATATTCTTCTATTATGCAAGTTATTTCATTACAAGTCATAGTTGGTAATGATCTAATAAACGAAAGAAGAAAATTAAGTTCTACCTGAAGTCTCTTGTCTGACTAGATATGGCATTATAATCTAGGTTACAACCTTAACCCCTATAGTAGTTTGCACATATCTTAGATAAAATTGCAATATGATAATATCAATAAACTAATAAAACTAATGCTTTATGGTCCTCCACTTGAGTTCTTACTATAATGATAAACTAAGAACACAAGGAAACTTTAGAGACAAGTAGTTTAAGCTTGTTAGAAGGGATGGATTTCAAGGATTGCGAAGCAAATTCTAACAAACTGAACCACCAAACTAACAAGATCCACAAGGATGGTCTTGACAATAACCTAGAAATCAAAACCAACAAGGCTAGAGGCAATCCAATTAAATTAAGAATCAAAAGAGATGTAATAATAACAACCAAAACCAACAAAAAACCAACAAAAGTCCCATACAAACATATATCTAACATATAGGATTATCTCTAACCCAAATGACAAAAGGTTTTCATTTAGGTTCGTTTAGTTAAATTAAGAGAGAGACCTTGACATGTGACAAAATAGGGAGTAGACTCAACTCACCCAAGGATATTGCTTCTTCCTCCAATCCAATCCCTAGTTAGGCTTATCAACACTTTCCCAAATCCATCAAGTCACATTGGGGCGATAAATATGATATGAAATACATCTAACAAAATATACCTAGGTATCCAAAGTTTTATTTAAGCTTGGTGGTTTAGAATCATTTAAAACTCAAATTTGTTTAAGAGAAAGTTGGACATATATACTTAAAATTTCTTGGAATGAAATTGCAACATAGAAATTAATTGTTATTCTATTCAACATCTATGTGGACCCTAAAAATTCTGCACAATTTATGTTATTCTCTCAAACATCTATGCAGAAGTGGGCAGGTGAGGTGGGGCTCAAATGGCAGGAAGATTGATGAAAGATAGAGGAATTAAAAGGATCCCTGCTTGCGTTTGGATTTAAGGTCATAAACAAGGTACACGCCTTTCCTGTAGAAGACAGATCACATCCACAGACGCAGTAGATCTCTACAAAGTTGGGCACAAATTTTCTTGGAGGATAAAGGCAGCAAAGTATTTTCTAGATTCAAGACATTTACTTAATGATATGGAAGACCCTGAAAAATAATTATTTCTCTGCCATCATAGTGAAATGTGGGCAATTAGCAGCTGTGTTCCATGGCGCAAAGTGTACAATTTAGTCAGCAAATTACTCAAACACATGATACAAGGGGTTGCAGCCTAGTTAAAGCTTCATTACGCGGAGAGGCGTTTCTACAGTCACAGTAGGGGTGGAGAACAAGTGCTGAAAGATTCCAAGATTCCGTATAATTTTATAAGATTCTCATTTAAAAAAATATAAGATTCATAATAATAATAAACTTCAAAATCCTTTGTTCCCCCGAAAACGCAAGGCAGCCGTTTAATGAAGGAACGCGTGGTGCTGGCCAAGAAGGTGTTATATGTCTGTTACGGTTGCGGGTGTTTCAACTGTCAATTAGTGGGCATTTACATCTCCAGTGGGAGAAATTTTGATATGCGGTGCGGGCAGACATATTTGAGCATTTATGTATGCAGGGTATTACAGAGCCTCTCTGTTGATTTTGAATGTTTGAGTTCACTAATTGCTATTAACACTTCAAAATATTCTCAACTGGAGGAAAATACAATGGACAAGGAAAATGCAATGGACAAGTTAGCGAAGATGAAGATGTTGATGATTGTGGATATACATTGAAGCCCTATGCTGGAAAAGCGGTGGGAGCAAGTGAAGGAGCAATATTCTTTAGCAGTAGTGTTGTGCGAAGGAGAGGTAATCGCTGTAACATGCTTTCTTGTGTTTAACTAAGAATTTTATTTCACTGGTTATGCTCATCCTCCTCCTTATTAGGGGTATTCGTTGCATTGTAGAAATTCAGGTACCCATATGCAGATGTAATGTGTAGAGCATTTTTTCGCAGCGAGTCAAAATTCCTGCATGTTGATGAAAATGGGCAGTTTGGGGAGTCGCTCTCTCCTGAGTGGCAAACATTGCAACTACTTTTTCATTGGCCTTCGCATCCTCTGCCTTTCGCTTCTTCATCTCACCAACCTCTGCTTCAGCCTTGGCAACCTTGGCAAGGGTTTTAATTTTCTCCGATTTCCATTCCTCCTCATCATTTTTCTCTGCCATCTTCCAAATAAGCAATCCTAGCATTTGAGTAGCTCCCCTCAGAATTTCTTCAATTGCCGCCTTGGAACTACGGCTGCCATTCATTGGTAGATCCATTATCTTCTTCCTTGTACCCAACAAGTTAAGAGAAGCCACTGCACAAACAACCCCAAAGTAAATGGGAAGAAACACTAGTTCATCTTTCTCTGCAAGGCACAGTGATAGTGATTTCTTCTGTCCAGCATCCTCCATGTTCCTCAGCTCAACCACCATTTCAGAGCTTTCATGCGCCTGCTTATAGAGCATTTTCTTACAAAAATTGTGGCTCAACAATTTTCAATTTTCAAAAACCTCATTCGCTAGTCACTACTACAAAACAATGCCCAAAATACAATATTGCCCATTTCCGTCAGTTGGGTATTTGGAGACAGCATAAACTATGCGAACATTCAACTCTCCACACAAAATGGCGAATAGAACTCTAGCAGAGCTCATTCAAGGCGGGAGTGGGAGTGAGAAAATATGAATATTAGCTGCAAAACCGCAGCATGGGTTCAACGATTGAATCCTAAAAGATGACAATTTTAATTGTGAGAACAATGCATGTCAATGACAGTGACAGAGATCATATGGTTTGGAGTTTGGCATCATGAGCCTTTGCCCTTGAGGGCTCAGGCAAACAAACAGAAGAGGTTAGTATGGCAGTATGGCAGTTGGCACGCTTAAAGGGGATTCGGGAACAACATAGAGCATGCCAGTGTGCAACTGAAGTCAGGGTGAGTGTGCTTCAAATAAGTCCTCTGCCTTGATAAAATTATATCAGTGTGGGAAAAAAGTACAGAAAAGCAAAAACAAGGATCAATGAAATGAGGCCCAAAGGACCCACTGCTAATGGGTCCCAATTCCAAAGGACCCATCCACTGCCAATGGGTCCAATCAATGAATTTTCATTACCTCTGCTGTAGTTTACTTCAATGTGTTATGCACTCGGAGTGTTGTTTTTTCATAGTATATAGGCAAGGTTAGAAGAGTTTAAACAGCTGGTATGTTGCACGGTTTACTTTCATCGGCTACCGCGCAGCTGTTAAACAGCCTGTATGTTAATCTAGAATTTATAATAACTGTTCAATTTCAACAGCATGTCGAGTGTGCAACTCAGTCATTGTGAGTGTATCTTTACGCCGAGAGGTTCCTACATTCACAGTACAGATGGAGAACAAGAGCTGAAAGATTCATAAATAGATTCAGATTCTATGAAATTTTATAAGATTAGATAAAAATAAAAAAATAAAAAAAAGAAGGTGAGAGGAATATAAAAATAAAATAAAAATAAAATGCAAGCCTGGTGGGAAGGAAGCTGGATGGTAGTTCTAAATAAGCCATATCCACTAAGATCAAAGTAAGAAACGTTACATGGAATGACATATGAAAAGACACACATTCATCTCTATTTACATTGCCTCTAGAAGGATATCTCTCGGCATACTTTAGATATATTTTTTAAAATATAAATATGCTAATTTAATATTTACACATAATATTCTCTTTGTCAGACAATAAAGAAATAACTATATGTTAAAAAAACCATTCCCTTTCCAAAGTACACACATCAATACAGCTTATAAACACTAACAATATAAACACTAACAATAGAATTACACTATATTTGATTGGGCATAATAATGAAATATATTGTTTTCATATAATCTATCAGTGTATGCAGATTCTCACCCATTCTTACAGAAATGCTTACTAAGTTGTGGGTATTGTATAACCCATGTATGTTAATGTCATAACAACTTTGAGTGGACGCAATGAAATTTACTAGCCTATGAAGGAAATAGTTCCCGGTTTCACCTAGTTCTATCTCTGCATAATGTGCCCAGCAATGCAGTAGAGATGCTTTAAATCTTGCCAAAACCATGTTTGTTATAGTCTAGAAACTGTCATTGCTAGGTGATCTAAGAGGAAATGCAAAATCATCAATACCCAAATGTATAAGAATTTATGGCTTCGGCGGTAATGAATGAGATTGCATTCACACTTGGACAGGCTGAGACATCGAATCCCCTTTACTACAAGTTTTGAAATTCATTTGAAATAGTGTCATCTTCATGTAGCAACTGTTCAACTTTTTAAGGTAGTCTGAAAATGTTAAAATCATCTACTCTTTATGCTTTGATGAATGCTCTTTTCCCATTTAATCCTCATTCCTTAACAATCATTCAGAAGTTAAATTTGATGGGAGCTGTTGATGTTTAGTGACCAAGTTTGAGTTTCTTCATAGGCCTCCAAATCTGACTTATCCACTATCTATGTTCTTCCAAACAATCCAGTAGCTGGTTTTATCAGGTTCTCTGTGTATTTTTTTCTGATAGACATATGGGATGTAGTGATGGCCTCTCTGTTAACAAGACAAGTAACTAGATTTTAGGACGCTTTGGCTAGAAAGTGATGCCGCCATGGTTTGTAAATCGTCCCGCTCTGTAACTGTATTTTAGGAATCTCTATCAATAACTACAGTTAGGTTAAATTAACTTATAACAATCTGGGAGATAAAATGATTTGTTGTTGTATGGAGATCAGCACATACTCGAAGGTTCTTAACAGCTCCATTAGTTGTTCTGTTGGGCGTGTTTAGTAAACCCAATGCAATTCCCCACTTTTCACTATGAGAGCAGAGAAACGATTCTTTTCCTCCTCTTCCACAACGTTAGGTAAATTCCTTGAATCTAGGAAATGCCCCGCTACCTTCATCTTCCATGCTAAATTTTTTCAACCTTGCATGAGTCTCCTGTGTCGATGGGTGTGATCTGTCTCCTACAGGAAAAGTGTATCATTTTATGGGTTTTAATCCGACTCATTCAGGGGATCTTTGTAATCCCCATATCTTTCATCATTTTCCTTACCATTTGAACTACACCACATCTGCCCAATTTTGCATAGATGTATGACAGAAGAATATAAGTCGTGCAACATTTTTAGGATCCAAATAAAAAAAAAGCAGCATCGTTGTAAATGCTTCAGAAGTATTCAGTGCTTCTAAACATACGTTACCATTATGAATATGATAAAGAAAATTTTATTTTGGTTGTCCAGCTTAATAAAATAGTTTTATTTAAGGGGAACATTTTAGATCCTTTCTATATGTTACTTTTAGTGAAAACCAGGAATTGGCATAAAATTCACCCTTTTCTACTACTGGAGATTTGTTCTAGAATTGTTTGGTTACTTTCAACCTTGTCTTAGATGTGGAAAGTCAAATTGACCTTCAATCTCTGAGATTCATTTTCTTTTTTCTGTAGCTCTGCTAGATGCACTGAAATGTCTTTTGAAAGATCTTCTGCAAATTGAGAATTATTACAGCACATCTGACTTCACATATATAACATTTCTGTTCATGGCGGGTTACTCTTGCACTGAACTAGAGTTCCATGCCTACAGTTCTGATTTAGTTGCTTAAATTTGAGTCATGTGTGAGGTTAAGTTATTAAGTAGGTATAGAATTTTCACTTATAATCTTAATCCATATTTCAGAGAAGATGTGCTTGTAACTCAGCGAGATATGTATCTATATTTCTCACTTATTGATCAAGCCACTGATAGTTACAATGGATGATTATATTTTGTAGCATTCCATGGCATGTTGGCATATGGGTTTACTATTTTTTTTATTATAATATCATCTTTAATCTATGTTAGATATGACAAATTGATTCAAAAATAGCCACCTCAAAAAAATATTTGTCCACCTATTTTAGATAGATTTTTCTAAAGATAGGTATGCTAGTTATTAAGACATCACTAATATTATGTTTATTATTAATGATACCATTAATATTATGTTTATGATTAAATATGAATTATTTAACCTTAAATGACTATCAAATTTAAATTAAAAAAAAATTATGTAATGAATATCTCTAAGTTAATAATAATTATATATAAAAATTACAGTATTAAACTTAAATTTTATAATTTTTCATAGTAAGATTATATGAAAGAGAAGATAGGGTGGGACTGATATTTAGTTTATGGCATCCATTAGATTTAATTTTTTCAATGCTGCCAACCAATCAGATTTAAGAATTAAATAAATCCTAATGATTAAATTTGGTCTATTTTTCCATAAATTAGAAGTAACTATATTAGACTCTTAATTGGTTGCATACATGAATAGTCTTATTGTTATTTGTCTAGCAGCCAATTACTGCATCAGACATTAAAATTTCAAAATTTTGGAAGCTACTTGTTCTAGATACTTCTAATTCAATTAAAGACATTAAACAGTTTATAATGTTATTTGAATGTTTTTGGATTTAATTATATAATGTTTTTTTATCAATGTTTAGGATCATCCTCTATGATCTATCATTAGGTGTGGAAAGTCAAAGAAGATAATGAAAAATAACGCTCTACATCGAGATGAATGAAGATGATGGTGTAGAAAGCTGGAGAAGAGAATGAAAAATAACACTCTACATCCTGATGAATGAAAAATAACACTTTACATCCCCATGATGGATCATGAAAAATAACACTCTACTCTACATCATAGAATGTGATCCCAATCCTTGATAAACAAATATTACACAGTTAAATCCATAACATTCAAATAACACTTCCAATTCAATTTAGAAATTCAAGATAGAGGTTGAAGGATCATATGGAGACTTCCTTCGCTCTCGTTGATGAGAGCCAAGAGCGTATGCAAAGCATGAAACATGATAATAGCAACCCTCATTAACAATGTTAAGACTGAACGTTTTGTGATCCAACACACGGTGCAGGCCTACCATGGAGTCGCCTTCTTCAGCCCAATTCTCTAACTGCTGATTTCAAATCCCTATACTGTGGAAAAGGAGATGGGCATGGAATTTTCATCCGTAGGATTTTTTCAGAAAAGGAACCCTGCAGTATTCAATCTTTTAACCATTCAACACGAGGTCTTGCCTCCTTTTTACCCTAATGTACGGTAGGAGATAGGAACATACTCTTTTGTTTGATTATTGAAGTGAATGATGTTTAAATAGAGTGTTTTTGAAAAAACGTAATATCGTACAAATTCTTTTGATCTTCATCAAAGTTGTTATCATATGTCCTGTGCTGAATTTAAGTTCATGGAGATTGAAGGAGAGCTTACTTTGTAGGTGGATTGTCATGATCAAGCTAAGAACCTTTACGCCACTTTGCCTGCCTTAGTGGTGTGTAATGGGAAGGTAGTTTTGGTTGGAAGAAAGGTCCATCGTGGGTTGGGCAGCTACCATCAAGAAAGCTTTGGACGTAAGGGCAAAATATAAAAGCTGAACTCTCCTTTCCATCTTTTACCAGGATTTGTTGGAGGACGCTGTCAAGTAATACTATGGAATGGATTTTCTGGTAGGTGCACCTAATAGCACAAATCATATTTTCTTCAGAATCATATTTGCGTTTTACGTTGAGCTTCCTGGAATTGACAGAGTTGCCTGGGTGTCCAGCTGAAGGGGAGAAAGATGCCCATTTAAGGAGGGCAATTTTTTATCCTCCATTATTTCTTCCTGCTATTTTTAAATATCATTTACTTCAATAGTCAAAGGTTAATTTTAGCCAATAAAAATAGGACAAATATTTACCTTTTTTTGTTGTGAATGAGGTGTAAAATCGCTATTGAATGTTTGACCATTAAAGTGGATGATATATATATATATATATATATATATATATATATATATATATATATATATATATATATATATATATATATATAAAGATAATGCGCCTGGTAAACTTTTTAACATGACCGGCGACGCTGGTGCGACACACCCTCCGGCTCCACGCGAATGCTTTTGCTCGGAGCAATGAACCGGTGAGGCCACAACATGGGGGACCTCATCCCCTAGCAAGAACACTTCAAACCCGCGAGCTCGTTGGCCCAGCGAAGGTGTAAAGCCTTGAGAGCTTGTTGGCCCAGCGGGGGTTTGAATTCTGGTGGCCGCCACTACAACCGAGCGACTTAACCACCGAATCACGCCATCATCGGCTAAAGTGGATGATATTTAAGTAGAGTAATTTCTTCCTATTTTTGAAGCAAAATCTAAATCTTCTGCATGGGGTCTTAACATTTGAGGTTCAATTTGATACTAGTTTTATGAGCAAGCCATTCACATATTTCAAGGCATATATTTGCCTTGTGCACTTAATTCTTAAACTAAAATTATTTATTTCAATCACAACTAGGTGTAATATTTATTTATTTATTTCAACACTCTACTTAAACATCATCCACTTCAATGGTCAAACAATCAATAACAATTTTACACATCATTCACAACAAAAAGTGGTAAATATTTGTCTTATTTTTATTGGCCAAAATTGACTTTTGACTGTTGAAGTGGATGATGTTTAAGAATAGCCTCATTTAAATCACAATTCTTGGTAATATTGCTTGTTTAATTGTCGGTGCTTATAAAGTCTCCCCCCCCCCCCCCCCAATATAGTCTTTTATGGTCTGTGTTTTGTTATGAAATATACATATGAATACATACTTTCAATTGCACTTTAGTTTACAATGATTTTGTTGAAGGTGTCCACCATAAACAACCGACACGTTGTGTGTCGATTGTTTTTCTCCAATTTTGACTTCTTTAACCGATGAGTTGAATCAACAAGCCTCTATTCATTCGACCCTTTTATTTGTCAATTAAAATTTAAAAAATCGATTAGTCGTAGGATTTTGGTAGCCAGTACGTTTACAAAGAAACATACCGACTCTTTAAGCTTTACCTGCTAAAGAGGTCTTTAAGTTCAATTGCCAGGTCGTTAAGTTAATGATGTGCTGCACTCAATGTACCTCTGCACTGCATGAACATGTGGCAACTTTGGATTGTTGGTGCACACAAAAGTCTATCACTTTGAGTTTGGGCTCCAAGTGCCACCTATTAGATTCAAGTTCACACAACACGAAACGTCTGATTGCACTTTAAGTAGTGCAGAGTTCATATTATTAAGTTTCAATACTTCTTGTCAAAAAAATGATGGGTAAAGTCCTTTGTAGCTAATGCATTGACAAGGACCTCAATGCAGGTTGACACGTAGGTATGGTAAATACCACATGATGCTATATGGTTGGCCATGCTTGATTTCTATTGTATTTGTCTAATTGCTTCCATTGTTTTGAGGTTTTCTTAAAATTAAATTAGTAGCCTCTAAGTAATTATATCTTGTAGCAAAAACATTTCTAGAAATAATACTAACTCGTGCTATTTTCTAGATGATGAAATACATCCAAATAGTGGGAAAATGAAACAAACATTGATAGATGAAGTAGATTGAATAAAAAGGAAGAGAAAAATGTCGATCTTCATAGAACATTGCAAGGCATTGGGGGGACTTCTTTTTCCCAAAGCATTTTTAGTGTTAAGGTATGTTGCATCGTACGATTAAACTGTATACTAATACAATTTTGTGATGGTAGAAATGTGCTCTTCTTTTGTAATAAGATGAAATGTTCATGGTTTTTAGTATGCCAAATTCTAGCTCATTAGTGTCTTGATCTAGATATGTATTGGAACAAAATTATTATCTATTCAAGATAAACATAATTTGCATGTATTGGAAAATACTAATATTAAAGCAAATCTTAGGCAAGAAATTGCAATGAAAGTAGATCCAACTTGTTCTTTTGAAGAGAAGGTGCATCTTTATTGCAAATGTCACATTTTAGTTTTCTTTGGTTTGACATTCTTAAAATTCATGCATCATACATTACAAGAGTTACATATGGGTGCCACATTTAAGAGGCCATGTTTTCAAAATGGAAAGAAGATCCAATACATTTACTCTTGAACTTACTTGCAAAGAGGACAACATCTTTTATGAATCTCTCATCTCTACTCATAATATTTTCAACTATGTTGATTTCATAAGAGTCAAGCTCTCTCAATTGCAATCAAGATTGATCACCCCTAATATTAGAGTTAAACCTTCCTTTGCAAAGGAATGAAATTGTACAATTCCATAGCTATCTATTGTTTAAATGTTCATAAACTACTTGTGGATGCCTTTTACTTTTTGGAAAAATAGAAATTAACCAGAACCAAGTAGCAAATCATAAGTGAGATTCTTTGAGTTTGTGCATTGAGATGCCAAACGTTTGATTGCAATCATCCATTGCTCATTTTTGGATGTGTTATTAGTAATGTGGTATTTATGTTCTTTTCACTCAACATGTCTTGGATATTAGAAAAATAAGACAAGTGGACAAGAATTTCTAGGATGCAAAGCAAATATTATAAGAGGGTGAAGTTACAGGTCCAAGTGCAGTGCAGTCAGTGGCAATCTTCATAAAGACCTAAGTAGTCATTGACACTATGGCATCAAACTCTTCATGAAATGGAAAGTGCAGAGAGTGAACTCTTGAGCTACAATGTGGATATGATTTGATATCTTGCCCTTGGCAACCTTGAATTGCATGCACTATCCATGCTACCCTCCATTTCTTGAGATTAGAACTCATTGTCTACAATTAACTAGACAAACATTATGGTAAAGTCATGCCCAAGAAAAATGTGCTTTGCCCTTTCCTAAAATGAATGGTTTTGTACCAATTTGACATCAATCTTCCCACAATACCCACTATTTATGGGGTTTTCCAATCTCAAAAAATATATTTTTACTACTAAATTGCTCGAATGTGAATCACGCAGGGCCCTAAATGTGCACAAGAGCATCATTAACAAAGAAAATTTGACAATAATTTATAGTCATTTAAGGTAATGTTAAATTAGAGGTTAAAGGTCAGGTGATTCTTAAACTTGATCAAACGACATGCATTGGCAAGGATAGGATCCAACGATGAGCTTGGATACATCGCTCAACTAACTTGTACACTCAAAGATTTGGCCATTGGCCCTTCTCCATGTGCTACCAATGATGATGTTGATGTTGAAGATGAAAATGTTGTAAAAGCACAAACCTGTGTCACACTTTTACAAAGGAAACAACTAACACTAATCTAACTTTTTAACTTGAATCACTACAAAGTGATGTATATGTTCTGAATTTTAAAATGAAGTAAACTAATAAAATGTAGATTTTTTTGTGTATTTTATGTTTCTATTTTTTTAAAAAAATTAAAAATTATTTAAATGTAGTATTTTATAAAATTGGCACTATAATTTAGTTGTTGATAAAATGCTGAAAAATAAAGTTAAATGGGACGTCACACTTTATATAGTAAATTTCATTTGTTTTCCTTCTATATTTTTTTTGTGTATTCATAGCTCAAAACTTTAGTGCATGGATTATTTTCTTCCCCAATTTTATAAATATATATCTTTAAATAAATCTTGGAAGTTGTGTGTAATGAAAACACAACTGTTTCGATGGGATGTCAACTTTTGTCTTCATTATTTACCCAAAATAGGAAAAAATTATGTCATCTTGACAAAGAATCTCTCCTCCAGTGCATCATATTTTTTTTCAATTTTTTTGATAAACTTTACTATTTTCTCTTGAGAGGACAATTGACACCATATTTTGGTGTTGATTAACCTACTTTTAGTAGAAATAAAAAATAAAATATAAACACTAATTGAAATGTTTTAAAAATTATATTTTTACAAAGTAGATCTATTGATCTACAAAAATCTATTTTCAGATTCTTTTAAAATGATTATTTGCATGAGTAGGAGTTGTTAGAGCATCAAGTTTTTCAAATAATTTCATTTTTTTGGTAAATGAGCCCCAAAGTGATGCTACATATATTTTTAGTGGGTGGTTCAAATTGGAAAAGTTGTGGCCTAGATCTAATTTAGCTAGAATGAATCTAGATAGAACATAAGTTTCACAAAAATTGACTTTTAATTGGAAATACTTAAATTTGTTTATGCTAATAAGTTGGCCCAAAGTATGACACAACTTTGAACTTTTATCACACATGCCACATGTTTTCAATCCATTGGCTATGCCAATATGTGGTGTGGCTTGTTAGTTATCGAATGAAATGGACTTGATCTAGTCTGGTTAAGAATATAGAGGGCACATAGACTTAAGTGGATGGGTTACCAAATATAACTAGTCAACAGGATTTTAAAAAAAGTGCATGTGCAAGGGTCAAAGATCGTGAATGTCACATAGAAGATTGAGATAGTTGCCTAGTGTTGGCTACCTCGAGTAGGTTCTATTAAACTATAGTGTGATAGGAATTGGTCAACATATAGTGGCTAATTGTTGTGGGTGGTTCCTCCTAATTGATAAGAAAAGAAGGAGAATATTTTGTTGAGGAGGAAACAACTAGGAGAAAATAATATTCTAAAGAATAATAAAGAAAATTGAATATAAAATGTAGATGCTAAACAAAATCTTGGTTTACATAACATTTATAACTTTTTCTACTTCTCATTTGTACCATGTTTGTTCAAGTGAGTATGTTCCCTCCTCTATTAGTTAATAGAGAAAGAAGCCACATTATTCTGTGAACACCACCTATGTAGCCATATTCCTCAAACATGAAAACAAGGTGACAAATTAGCTAGTGGACTAACCTTTGTTAAGCAGGATGGACTTGCTATTTATGAACTTGTTTACTGAATCATACCAAGAGTACTAGATAGTATAAGAGGTTCAAAAAACATATATATAGTAGTTTCTCACAAACAAAGTTGTTGATTTTGCTCTTTTTCTATCTACAAATAATTTCGAGTGGTAAGAATAGTTAGAATGTCCAAATTAAAAGGAAAGAATAATATGAGGAGTTTGTTGCCTTTTATCTTAAGTCGTTTAGATATTTTTTAAAAAGGTATTACATCAAATGAATATATATATTTTAAAAGTATTACCTTAAGCTCCCTAGAAAAGGCATCCCAATTAAGAATATTTCTACTCAAAATATGTATGAGAGAGGAAAATACTTACTAAACACAAATATATGTATAGGTGTCCCCATACATGAACTTTGAAACTATGAGGCACTTGACATTGACTCTATTTTTTACATCACCTAAATAAAGTAACTTTGCCCATGTGTAAGTTGATAAACATGCAATGAGAGGCTATTTGTTGGCAAAGAGTAGGGCCTCGATTTGGTGGTTATGTCAAAGAATTTTTTAATGATGGTTGTTATTTATTTGAAGTTGCCCTTCAAAAATTAAGACATATCTTATTTTATATATATAACCTTATTTAAATTTTGACAATCTGTTTGAAATCTCCCCTTTTATGTGATGCGGTCTTTCTAAAATTTTGATTATATTTTTTTAAAAATGTTGAAATATAGCCATACGACCATCAAATTTAGGCCTTGGTCTAAAGGTGTGTTTTGATTGAGCTTGTTGGAATGTGGAGGAGAACAAATTGAGTGAACAGGATATTATTAGATAATTAGAATTTAGTTTTTTGTGCAGAAATTTTTACCACTCCCACAAAAGCTTAAATCTATCACTAGATTTATTGAATAGTGAACAATTGTGACAACAATTGACTAAGTGTGAGTGTGTGAGTGTGTCAAAAAGTGTATATGTTAAAAAAATATATATTTTTCAAGAGACATATTTCTACAATCCATCAGAATAATAGTGGAGAGCTTCTATTAAATAACTATGCAAAGATTTTTTAATATATATTTACTATAAGTTAGATCTCAAGACAATGCATGAGAGGCACTAATGATGATAAGTCCCTTGGGTAGAGATTGGCGATAGAGTGCCTATGTGTAATATGCCTGCATGTCGAGTGGAATTCATGTTGAGTTGATACACACTTTGCCCCTATCAAAAATTGATCAATTTGATTGTTAATCCCATGTCATTAGGTTGTGGTTACCTTTTATTGATGAATTCCATTTAATGCAACTAAAATTTTATTGCAGGATTAAAAATTAAAAACATTAATATATAGTGAGTAGGTGCTCCCTATCTAGACTCTAGACTCCAAATTGTATGGGTAGCATTGCATCCATCTTATATAATAATCCTCAAAAAGAAATGTTTAACATGCAAGCACAACCATTAAATTTGAAGTTTCACTGACTTAAAAAGAAAAACATATAGCTAAATTTTGGTTGATTGTGATAAAACATCAAATTTGATTGATGGTAGATTGCCATTACAAGTGCCTGGTGTAAACATTTGGAGATGGACACCTGTACAAGGCTTTTTTCCCATTCATACTAAGTCAACTGTAATACTACTTTTCTCCATAGTTATTTACGTATTAGTAGTGGATTTATTATAGATAACACTAGAGTTAAGATAATTAGATTCAATATTAAATGATGTGTAAATAACAAAGATAAATTACAACATGTGATCATTTAATAAGAACTCTAAAGTAAATCATTAATAAAGAAAATTGGATAACATAACCACATAATCAGATTAACATCAAAAATCATATATTTATTATTTTAAATGTCCTTTAAACATTAATGGTTTCAATACTTATCTAAATCAGAGTACTTGGAAAGGCCACTCTCACTCTAGGAAGATTTCAGTGGTCTTGGCCCTCATAGCTATGTCGCATTTTGGAAAACCAATGTAAAAACACATTATATGCCTACTCACACCAACTATTGTGTCTGCTCACACAGTGTTCAAAGCCTTGGTCAGGATAGTTCTGAGTGTACACAATCCCAAGTTGGACACACTTTATGTGCCCCCTTCTCTAATGCCCATAGCCCACCAAACCACCTTCTTCTTCCTTGAGTGTTCTCCATGCCTTTTCCAAGTTTCACATAAGTGCCTTATATAACCTTCTAAGGGGTGGTTTTCAAACCATCACACCCTTTCATAAGGTTGCCTTTTAATAATTATTTAAATAAATACATGTATTCCTCCCATATTAAGATAGATTATATAAATACTCTTTATTTATCTCCATTTAACCAAAGGATCATATTATCCTTTATTTTTCCATGTCCCTTTTAATTATAAAGGGTTAAATAAACTTTATCCTCTTATAATTTTAAAAGGTTATTCATAAATAACTTTCTTTTATCCATTTTGGGGAAAAAGTCACAGAACATTTCTCCCCATGTAAATTAGCTATTGTCCTCAATAGTTCAACTTGAATCTACAACATAATTCATCAAATATAATTAGTCAAGTGTAGATGTAACATTATCAATATCACAATGAATCTATTTCATTTAAACTTCATTTATAATTATATTTCTCAAATGTTAGATCTGTTCAATAACTCTTTTACTTTAATTGAAACCACAATTAGATCCCATAGAAATATTTTGTTAATCAATAACATGATTAGAACTATAAGTACATTTTCATATGAAATAAATCATGATTTTATACTCGAGAAGCTAATTTACAAGTGTATACACCAAATATTCTATCAAATAACCTTTTAAATTTGGTCATACATGTGTAACTTTATCTTTAGTATAGATGTTTTAATATTTTTAGGTCTAACCTCAACATAAAATTTTAAAAAGTATTATCATGTGATCACATAACACTTACCTAGTGAATGACATGCATATCCTATACTATGTAGTCACTCATCATGGAGTACCACATAATCTATATACTCAAAATGCATTCCAAGATGATAGTCATGCATTTTGGACTACATGAATATCCCCTTTTCACATACCAAATACAATTGAATGGCAACAAATACATCAATTTTTATATAATTTCCTAGTCACTCAAATAAAGTTTTTGGGACAAGTCTAAATCTAACAAAGATTCAAATGTAAATTGGTTTATTACTATCAACAAGGTGTTTATAATACCTAATCTAGATCTCAATCCTATACAAACACGTATAAGGTTATTGTGTTGATCAAGTCCAATATCAAAGTACAATAAAATAAAGATGGTACAAAAAATTTAAATAAAGCATCTTAAGAAAAAATAGAACAACAAACAAACTATTACCAACTACAAGGTACTTCATAAATAAAAAATTCCTTAGATTTGTATATATCAGGTTTATACTAGAAGATAATTCTCGTTGAACTTCCATATCAAAAAGAAATTAGAGGTTGTCTCTCCCACTGTAAAATTGACATGTCCCCATGGAAGATGCTAAGATAATCTATTTGGTTTCATATCTCATAAAATAGTGTTTCATTCCACTTAAACAACATCATATTTTCCAAATTTTAAGATGTGGAAATGATCCTGAGTTATGGCCCACAATGTAACTTATGTTAAACAATTCTAGGTGTTAAGTTTTTTTTATTTTTTATCTATCAACAAGTATAGTAACACCACTTCTAAAATAAATAGACATAAAACTAAATGAAAATTTGGAATAGATTTACAAATTTGACTATTAGAAAGACTAGCTTATTAACTCTATATTTCTAAGACAACTTCCTTATATAAGAGAGTACTAGCCAAATAGAAATATATTTAACAAGACTTAAACTTAATACCACTAAAGTTGCCATCTCTTAATTGAGATATCATGATGTAAAAATTAATCTTTTTAAAACTTCATGAATAATCCAACTACTATACATACATAAGTGAATTATCAAAGTTATGATTCTAAACACCCTTCACAAGTGGTCAAGAAATAAAAATGCAAAATAAATATTTGTCCAACCTTTAATTATGGTTCACCACAATACATTATGAATGTATTTCTTTACCATATAGCAATTATTATACCATGCTCCATATGTATAAAATACCTCCTCTATTTATAAAATATGTTTGCACCAAGTTAGAAGTATACTTGACTATAACTTGGAGCAAGGTAATTCTTTCCTTAGATTATGCAATTAATACACTACCACAAATAGCTACTATAAATGAATGACACTTCACACCTACATGGTTCTTTTAGAATGTTATCTTGAGTTAGTTGTTGTGGCATGATCTTAACTATAACATGATTATAGAGAAATAAAAGTTATAATGAAACAATATTATGGTATGTGCTTAAATCCTGTGTGGGCATAACCCATATCTACACATTTAAATACATTACAAGTAGACTATGTGCAAAGGAATGACACACCTAATATCATGAATTCTTCAAGAAGAATATCCCTTAACCTTAATCACTAAACTTCCTCATAAATGAATCAACACATATACCTATTGAGCTACATGTAGGTTGCTAGGAGTTCAACTGGGATTGGACAGAGCCCCCATAAGCCACATCTAATACCAATACTTAGAGCCAACATGTGTATACCTAATTTGACAATGAGTAGGTCAACACTAACTTGGTTTGACCAACATATTACAACAAGACTAGTAAAGAAAGGATGGTCCACATTACTCTCTTATCAAATTCATCTTTTACAAAATTGTATGTTTTTTTAAACACATTGTTACTTATGTAATCTCAGTGGTACATACACAATATCTAATTACTTCAATGCACTTATTTTATTGGTTGATTTCTTAAGTCGTGTTTTAACTAGAGATAGACACCACTAGTTCCTTAGTCCTAATATTCCTTAAGTACTTAACACCTAGAGAATCAATAGATGTAGGTTTTCCATGTCAAGTACTTCTTGTACAAGGTTGGAAGCTAAATGGTGTCACAATTTCTTATCCTTTCCTATGCATATAAAGTTAAACTAAAGTTATCATACAGAAAATTTAGGTAGGCATCAAGTCCTGGTTGGGATGATTAGGATAATTAGATATGTAACAAAAGGTTAATTCTCCATAGATTTTATATAACTAATGCAATAAAGGTTCATCTTGTTACATTAGCATCTCTCATTTTGAGAGAGGCTACTATGTTGCTTCCACCTCATGTAATAAACCATCTATGCATTAAGTCTCAAGAAATATCTTTTATTCCTAGACACCATAAATAAGTCTCACGAATCTAAGTTGAGTATATGTCACTAAATTACACATAAATGAAACATTATACACATGAAATGTTGCTCATTAAATTTACCTTTGTTAATAATCCATAGATTGTTCCATAGGCATACACAACTAAAGGCAAAGGATGTAATTTCCTACATAACTCAACAAATATCCAAAAATACCTCATGTATAAAATGTGTGTTATTCAAATTAAAGTCATTATTCATATCATTAACATGATCCAAATGCTAATTTATATGTTTCATATCACTAGTAGCAACTCAATATACAAGTGCTCGTATAACCTCTGTAAATTTTGTAATTGTCTTTTAAACCATGACTCTCACAATTATTATGCTAAGTTTAAAAATTTATCTCTAGTGTTGAACATACCCTATCCAAACATGTGGAATTGAAGGAATTAAGGATGTGAACGTGAGATTAAATCACCTAATCACAAGAAATACAATGAATCGTCAATGCACCATTACAGCCCATCGATAGTGACCTTTGGGTAATTTCATATTTATCATTCATTATCATCCATAGCAAAAGCTTATGACAATGCAACTTTAATATTCAAAGAAACAAGGCTAAACTTGACTTCCCCAAATGAGCATCCCTAACCCTCATTGACCTTAAAAATAATAAATTCAATCTAAATGCAATTAATAGAAATGGCATCATCATCATTAATAGTTTCTGCTTCTCACCACACACAAACTCCACGTCGAAGGATTATCTATTCACACCAACCCATGAGATGTTAGTGGTATTGAAAAGTCCTAGTGCTTTAGCACATGAGATCATTCATTTTGACTTTAATAAAACCTTTACTAAAAGTGAATAACATCCCTTAAAATAGGACACGTCCTTTAAAGTGAATCATGTCGAATAGTTTTGAAGCTTGGTCAATTTAAAGGACAAGACGATATTTGTTTTTTAGGGCATAAGTACATGGGTAGTGAAGCGTATGGAAAGATATTTGTGGAAAATATTATTTACTAGCACTTGCACCCCTAGGAGGTTCAAGAAATATGCCGATAGGAACAACCAACAAGTCTAGAAGATTTTCGGAAGCGAATTTGCCAACAAGTTTAGAAGATTTTCCGAGCTGAGACAATTTGCATTATAAAACATATCTCCATATTATTTAATCACTTAAATTTGTTATATTTCATATTATTCAATCACTTTAAAAGTTATGGAAGGACAATTAAGTTTTGATCTAATTGTAAATCAATGTGACCTTATTATTCTAATATAAATTATATTTTAAGATTATGTAAGAAATAAAATTATATTACAATGACAAAAATAGAAACTTTAGATAAGGATTGAAGCTTAAGAAAATAATATAAAGTTATGTTCTTACAAATAAAATTTGTATGAAACAAACAGTGAGATAAGAGGATTTATTAAATGAATACACTCTAATAGTCCTCAAATGTTGCATAATAATGATTTTTTCTTTGTTTTTATTCATTACTTGTAAAGATAAGGAGGAAACAAAAAAGACATAGGTTAAGCGTTGTATGGTTCAAACTCGCTTCGTCGGTTAGTTTGACCAGTAGAGGATTTAGGTTCAGCAGGCAGTGGAACTGCCCGCCCGAGAAGAGGGAAAGTTAGAAGCCCCCACGGGGATTGCATGTGAAAATGTGTGTAACATAATAGGGATTATGTGTATCCTATACATATCATATCTTGCGCCCAAGGTTCGATTCCCTATGTTTTGTCTTTTCATTGAAATTGTTGGAAACAGATGGATCGATTCAACAGCTTAAAAAAATAATAACAAACCAAACCACCTGCGGGTTAGCCAAAGCTTAGCTGTAGTGGTGGAGTTGTAAGTGAGTTGGAATCAGAGAGTACAAATAGTGGATAGAATTGGTAGTGGGTTCCTCCACGGGCAGACCGTTGTGCGATTTGTCTGCAGGGCTGGCATCAATTTCCTGGGAGAAGCTACCAATGAAAGAGGACCGCCTATTTGTGGGACCTCCAAAATCAACGCACATTAAAATATAAAGGATTTGGCGATCTTACAGAGAATAATAGGTTTTGCTCAACATCGCCACAGATATTCATATAAGGTTTCTCTAAGTCTTCCAAGCCTAGGGCTTGTGCTACAGCGGATCTAAAGGAGATAGGATAAAAACTACAAAATACATATAAAAATACGTGAACAATAGTTGCATACAAACTGAGGCTGAGGAAGCTCTTTCATAAGATCTCTCCATGGCCCTAGAACATAATGCGCTAGATCAATGGTTGCACAGAAATAAATAATGCCCCAAGCTCTTGACCAAGAAAAGGGATAGATCTGGCTATATGTCCTCCGTACATTCATGGATGACCTGTTACGCCAGTCAATCCTTTATTAAATTGCAATTTAAATATTCGTCATAGTGATGCAACGAAAATATATTAGGGGTAGGACATGATCTGCCTGACCTTAGTGAAGCTTACAGAACATTGTTGTTATGGCAAGAGAAAAGATTAGGGTTAAAACATATTTCTGTTATAGCAAGAGAAAAGATTAGGGTTAAAACATATTTCTGTTACAGCAAAATTAAAAAATAAAAACTAAAAAAAAAGAAATCATCATCTTATAAAGATATAAAACCTTAAATCTAAACAAAATCTGTAACAAACTCTAAATAAAATCTATAACATATACTAAATAAATCAAACAAAAAAATCAACAAATTTATTTTCCACTATACAGCCAATCAATATCAACTAAACCATTAATCATCTGTGCAACAGAAGCTATCCAGCCCCGCTGAAAAATTGCAGAAAGGGCCATCGATAGAAGATAAGGCACAAATGACTTGGCTACAAAATTATGGCTTAAGATTTAGAATTAGAGATAGTAGATATTTATAGGTGAGCTTTGATCCCTGTGAGAGAATCGGACCATCAAAATGAGGCGGTGGAAGCTAATCTACTGCTGTAGTGTTTATCTTCTTATCTGCAAGATGTCAAGTGTGTAACGCCCGCCTTGAACACCTTAAAGAAATGCACACTTATGCTATATGAAACAGAGAATTTTTTTTTTTAAAAAGATTAAATAACAATAACATAACTAATTACGACATATTCTCTAAGGGTTCAAGGCTGCATCACTTAACAAATCGACTAACACAATTTAACATACATCAGCAACTGATCCAAATCCATGCTCAATTTAAATAACTTATTCACAATCATTGCATAATTCAAATAACGGAATTTGCATGATTGAATACATTACTGAAATACTTTCATATAAGTACATCAAGACATCATTACATTGCCACTTTTAGTCTACATCAAAAGTTACATACATAAAGAATGTTTTGTTACACAAATCTGGTACAAGGTTATGCACTTACATCATCATCATTGGAACAAGTACAACTGGAACAAATCCTTTCTGCATATGATCTTGACAAGAGTAACCAATGGATAAAATAGCTCTTCCACCCGACCATGTGGAACCCTAAGGTCCACCCCCCGAGCTAGGAGTTAACATGAGGTCCCAAACAATGACAGTCAGGTAGACAAGGACTAACATGTACAAAGGACGACCAAACGCCAATACCACACATGGCCATAACAACACAACACATCTTAACTTCCAGAGGCGACACATAACATAACATAAGTGGAGAGACCAAACAAGGAATGCTAGGTTGTAGTAGGGAGAGTGGCATCGCACGGTCCTAACATGGGTTATCCTGACAGCCTCTCACTAGGCGCCGGCCCCCATCTATGGTTATCCTAACAGCCTCTCACTAGGCGCCGGCCCCATAGGGTGACACATGCGGAATCGACCTTCCTTTCATGAGGACAAGGAAGTCAATCATGCCGACCAAGCCTTCTCTACCCATCCTTAGTCTAAACAAGCACTACAGGCCATGGGAGAGGAATCCATTAATCTTATTAATGTGAAATCTACCCTTAACCCCCTAGTTTATTTTAGGTTATCACTTAGTTAATCTACTTTCAACGGGTTATCCTGACTGCCACTTTGGGCGCCGGCCCCACGTTGAAAGCCACTCTCCTTCCTAACACCTAGTAAACCCTAACCATCATACAAGGCATTATAACATTACTCATACATTTTCACTGCAAGGTATAATTCCTCTTGCATTACAACAGAATCAAACACTCGTTGTAATCCATTTCCTATAACATTACAACACTTTACTCTTATACAGATTCCAGGTCTCTCCATATAACCATTACAACAAAACGGGTACAAGACAGTCACAACTAAATAAATATATTATCTGGGGATATTACATCCACATAAAGCATTAACAACTTTCAATAAATATACTCAATTAGAGTCACAAAACACCACAACACTTAGAACAACTATCCACATGTTGGTTGCACTTAAAATACGACATACAAAGCCTCTGGGATTTTGACCGCTAGCCATTTAACACAATACGACAACAAGAATTCTTAAATTCATACAGTTTGGATTTAATTTCCATAGATAAATCACTAAAACTTCTTCCTAATGCAATGTGAATGACTTTGTGATAAATCATCATTAGAAAACATCACCTCTTCTAATCAAACAGATTGATTTAAACTAATCGTAACAACATAGTAATACATTACAACTAATTTATCTAGTAATACTGCATTTTGTTTCCAAAAGATAGTTTACTAAATAATTTACACCATTTCATTCATCACTCTTAATATCAATACGATCCTTGTCATCTACCCTTCAAACTTGTCCAATAACTTAACCCTCTCAAGAAATGAAAAGAATAAGAATGCTACGTTGGTACCATATAACTAAACGACAATTATAACGAGGGACAATAGTCAACGGCGAACATTATTGTTTAATTTTCTTCAAGACTCTACCTTCAAATAGTTACCCGATAAGATAGTTTAATACACTTGTATGTCTTCGTTGTAATGATAACTCAAAAATGTTTTAACCAAAATGCTTTAAATCTGTCTAAATAAAAAAATCGGAATGTCCATACATATGCCGTTACGCTTGATAGATGCAATAACTATGTTTATTTCCATGGCGTTCCGCTTTTCATGTAGATGCTTTTATTGTTTCTTTTACCGCTGCTATAAACTATTGTCTTACAATCATAATTTGCAGAGGAGGTGATAACTTGTTATTGACTATTTGACCATTGAAATGGATGACAATGCTTCGATTAATAGCATCAGACTTTAACCAATTTATTTCTGACAGACATTGACATCACAACACTCTGTAGGTTTCAACAGTTGATCGCTGTATGAGCTCAGTTGAATTCCTTGCTGCACTGATCTTCAGAGGAAGCGCCAACTCTATCAGTAAGATATATGTTAAGTCTGTGTGGTTATGTGATCCTGTTTGGCAGACCGTTATCCTAATGCAAAAGTGTGATCAACAGGGAGGAACCTCTCAGACGTTTCAGTACATAGATTCATTGCAATTTACCAGTAATGAGAATACAAATACGGTGGGTTTCCAAAGGCAAACCAAGGTCGCTGGTTTTGAGCTAATAAAAGAGATTGAACTTATGAAATAAGGTACAGCTGACTGACAGAAAACAGCGATCTATATGCATTACAAAGATTACAGGATGTGTGTGGAGTGGAAAAGCTTTCAAAGCAGCGTCCCATATGATTGAACTCTTTTTTTTTTTTTAAGTGCACCAGCCAAAAAGGCGATCTACATGTTAAATTGACTAATTTACAGATTCTAACCTAATTTCTTAAGGCGTTTTTCCAGCCAAGAGCACTGTGAGTGCAGAAGGAAATCACTGTATAGCAAATATTCTTAACGACTTAGATATTGAATTCGTTTAAACCCTGCAACTCGCTTATTTACTAAAGAGGATAATACTCGTTCAATTTATAGTAATGGTTTATTTGTTGGCAAGCGGGGATCATGTGCCTAAGCTGTGAAATGATCTGATTGAAACTGGTCAAAAAGAAGCATCGCCTCATTACTTCGAATGATTGACGAAGGCCACAAAATGGATATGATGAAAAGGCTTTAGTAACTTTCAGTCAAAAGCAAATAATGGGGCAAAACGGCAGCGAACTACTAATTAGTCTCCTCCATATTACACCCTAGCATTACAACTTCCAGCGATACATGTTATTTATCAATCAACTAGTAATTAATACCCAAAAGAAACAAAAAACAGAATTAATAGATTCTCAGGCAACATTGTAAACGAGGTCTTTGAACAAAAAGAACTTCAATCACAGACGATTGAACATACATTCCGTGCGTGGCCCTTGGCATAACCCTAACCTTAACATAAGATACCCGTTAAATCTGTGTTGAAATGTATGGATGCGTTTTCTGATACAGCAGATGCTTTAGGTTTAAAATATACCCAACGCCTATGCTTTAGATATAAATGGCCTGGAAAATGATGAAAGGTAGAGAAACTTAAAACGACTCCTGGTATAGTTAGACTCACAGCCATAAAATTTTGCACGTGGGGCAGAGATGAAACAGATCTAAGAATTGCTACTATTTTTCCAAATCAATTGCTCAAACCGTTATAAGTTACAGCGCTGAATTGTTTGTTGCCAGAATAGTCCAACGGGTGAGAGGGTAAGGAAATGGCAAAAGGCAATTCATGATTGAAACTACGCAAGAAATCTAGACTGAGAGATCTTACGGAAATGTCGTCTTACATCTTCAAACCCTACCTATTTAATGCCGATCTGAGAGCGCATACATAAGGTATTACTGAAATACATCCTCAATGATAAAAAGTAAACCATCAAAAATGAATGATTGCAGGGATGACAAAATGATTCGGCCAAAGCAGTGGAAGGAAGACAATTGACTTACGGAATCCTTGAGCAGAAACGAAGTATTTAAACCCTAAGAGAAGATGCTGTTTAAACACAGAGAGGGCAGTCTACCAAACTATTTGGAATCAAATAAACTATAACAACATTTGCAGATTCGAAATGAAGTTCAGAGATAAGGCATTTGACGGAACCTGGTTTCGCAATCAACTCGATGAATCTGCTCCAATCGTTGCAGTTCCAAGCTGCTTCTTTCCTTTCACCTGTGATGCCGTCCTTGATGCCCCTACAGCTCTTTTATAACACAGCCTCTCTCCTCTACCAAGGGCTTGGCCCGCGATCCCAAGCATAACTCCTTTAATATATATATATATATTTAATTTAATTTAATGATCCCCAATTATTATTTATTTTATTTTATTATTATATTTCTTTATAGCCGACCCAATATATTGTTATTAATAGAGTAGTACTTTTTCGACAATCTATAATTTTGTTCTATACTATAATTTATTTTATTAATCAAGTTGTGAATCACAATTTACAAGCATGATATTTATTTATTTAAATATTTATTATAAATAATATTATATTGAACAATACAAATTTCTTACAACTTTATTTAACAACAACACTTCTCATAAAATAATAATTTATTTATAACAATAATCGACAACTAACGACATTATGCCCATTTAACAACATTTATACTCTTTCGTAGAATAATTCTAATTAAAGCACAACATTACCACACATACTTAGACACCCGCAGAACTCATTAGACTCCAAGATACAGTATTACCTGACAGCAAGACATGAGCGAACGACAACCAATAACCACAAGGGTAAACTGACGATGAAGGAACACTGACTAGGGACCTCACGTTAACTCCAACCAACTAATCCATTGGCGAAGGCACGCTCAGACCTGGTAATCAGGTGGAGTCGATGCCTGGTACCTGCATCCTGCAGCAACGCACGGTTAACCATAACAAGATATACATATACATCACGTGCAGTCCTATCGTGAATGGAAATCGCAGTGGGGTAGGGTACTCGAGAGCGAGTAATACGACACTGTTCCATTCACGTTTATGAATAACAATCAACTATACTGAACAAGGTATCAGATTACTAATCTACGACATAAAATGATCAACTAACTTCCAATCCCATATAATGAATAACATCAAAGCATCTAAAACATCAGTTCATTTATCAAATTGTAAAGCATAAAATGACATAATCCATCATCAACATCTGTTGTCATAACAATTAGGTTCATACTGAAATAGCAAAATAACTAGAAATCCATCATCAACGATCTAAAAATACTGTCAAAATGTCCAGTACTACTATACAATCATCAGTCCAAAAGACGATAAGTTGAGGGGCACTACAAAGTGACTTCCGCCGACTCTCTGGATTCATCCAATTTTTGGCTGTTTCATTCAAACGATGTGATGTAATTAGATGTTCTAGATAGTTTTAAACAGTGTTCTTGATACTGCAGAACCAAACATACTGAAGCAGAACCGAACATATTGAATGAACCTTGGCGGTGATCAAAGGCAGTATAGTAAATGGCTGCCAGCAAATGCATTTACTACAAAGAATTTGGAGTTTATCTATAAATGCATTTACTGCAAATACAACTATCCTATCTACCACGGCAATTGAATTAGATCACCTAGAGTTTATGCATTTAGTGCGAGAAAAAACGACGGTTTCTATTTTTCCCCGGAGTGAGAACAACCTATGAGTTTATAAAATTTGCCAGCGTAAATTTTTTTGACGACGTGAGACAATTCTGAGCACTATAATGCTCACAGCATGAGAACAACCAAGGAGTATAGAAATTTTTCTGCCATGAATTTTCTTTTTTTACGGCGTGAGACAATTCCGAGCACTATAATGCTCACAAATAAAGCCTATCGGCTAATAAAGTATTTAAGTATTTAAAATAATACATATAATTAAATATGTTTAGAGATGATTTTTCTATTAACCATGATACTTGCTTGTAGTATAACAACAAGCTTTTCCCTTACAACAACTGCACTACCTAGAATTTTAGGGTTGTTTCCTCCTTAACAAAATGGATGTCAATCAAATGACAACATTTTAATTCCATTACAAAATACTCTAGCTAAGGAGTATTTTGAAACTACTTAATGGCATACCCTGTAAAAATGATTAGTATAGCCTGACTGACTATAATACCAAAATGTAACACTATTTTTCTCCCATTGTTATTTAAGTATTGGCAGTGGATTTATTATAGCTAACACTAGATTTAAGATTAGAATATTAAATGATGTGTAAATAACAAATATAAATTGTAGCATGTGACAATTTAATAAGAACTCTAAAGTAAACCATTAACAAAGCAAATTGGATAATATAATCACATAATTAGATTAACATCAAAAATCATATATTTATTATTTCAAATGTCCTTTAAACATTAATGATTTCAATACTTATATGAATCAGAGCACTTGGAAAAGCCACTCACTCTAGGAAGATTTCAATGGTCTTGGCCCTCATAGCTATGGCGCATTCTGAAGAACCTGTGTAAAAACAAAGTATGTGCCTACTCGCACCAACTGTTGTGCTTACTCGCACATTGTTCAAAGCCCTAGCTAAGACAGTCCTGGGTAAAAAGACGTCGTTTAACTTGTACTTCAATTTTATTTATCAGTTTGTCAACCAAGGCAATGTCCAAGGCTATTTACAAAAAGAGGCTAGATATCTCAATACAATAGTGTTTGGCCTTTTAAATAAAATTACAAACATATTTCTAAACTAGAAAGCATTAAAAATTAATCTAGGAAAGATTTTGAATACTAAACTAATAAGCATATTAAATATGACTATAAAACCAAGAATAATTTTAAACTAGAAAGCATGTGAAATTTATTTATGAAAGCATACATAAAAATCTAACTATGATAATGAACAGTAAATTGCAAACTTGATCTCTTAACATAGATTCACTGGACTTCAGAACTTTCTTTAACATGAAATAGAAATTACAAAGCTCTTACTTGCTTAACAAAACCACAATACTATAGAACCTGCAGACTAACACATGGTACTCAACACGTCTTAAAGATAGAGAATTCATAACTAACATAATTTATTACTGACACACACAACACATAAAGGAACAAATACTTATTTATGTTAATCCTTTAAGTGGCTAGCTCTCAGGAATGTATAGTAAAAACTTGTAAAGCTTCAAAACATTCCTCAGAACATCAACAAATTGATCACACAGTACTTAGATTTTTTACAAAACTATTTCAGAATTCAAAACAGTCTATTAGCTTTGTATATATCTTGAATCATGGAACAATGCTATATATATGCCACTCTAAATTTATGCCTAAGATCTAGAAGCCAATGGTTTTATACATTTGTTGCCTGTAAAGTTTTAATTGAAAACATTAAATTTTTAAGAAGTCTTTTTTGATAAAAACAACTTAAAAGAAGTAAAGGCTCCGAGTGGGAGCTCTCAAATATATATGTATTTAATAAAACAAAAGAACTGAGCATGCTATATGCAAGGAACAATAAATAAAACTGAGACTTTTGCTAGTGTAGCCTAAGACTCTTTTCTGGAGTCTCTAACTTCTAAATCTATATTCTCGGAGCACTTCTTCCTCCATAAAGTCTTCTTTCTCCTTGCTGTGAACCTTGTTTAACAAGAATAAATCCTTTGCAACCACACTTTATTAGTTTAATATTTTGATTTAGTCAAAATAGAAAGTGAAGTATTTATAAATCATTTTTTAAATAAATAAATAACAATCTATCATGTAAATCAAATAACATTGGCATGGTAAGCTTAGTCAGACTATTAAAAAGGATCATTTGGATTGATTATGATGAAGGTAATTTTTACCTCATCATCAAGTGTACACAATCTTGAGTTGGACACACTTTGTGTGCCCCTTCTCCAATGCCCATAGCCCACCAAACCACCTTCTCCTTCCTTGAGTGTTCTCCATGTCTTTTCCAAGTCTCACATAAGTGCCTTATATAACCTTCTAAGGGGTGGTTTCCAAACCATCACACCCTTTCATAAGGTTGCCTTTTAATAATTATTTAAATAAATACATTTATTCCTCCCATATTAAAAGAGATTATATAAATACTCTTTATTAATCTCCATTTAACCAAAGGACCCTAATATATTTTATTTTTCCATCTCCCTTTTAATTATAAAGGGTTAAATAAACTTCATCCTTTTATAATTTTAAAGGGTTATTGATAAATAGCTTTCTTTTTTCCATTTTGGGTAAAAAGTCACATAACACCAACTATTCACACTTACAAATCCATGTGGAATTTATTGGCATTATCTAACTTTAATAATATATTTCTATGTTAGGACATAAAGATTTCCTCTGTTCCGTGAGCAAGATGGAACAACAAGAGTGAAAATGATGAGAATGAGAACTGAAGAGTTGAAGGCACTACCTACTTACAACATGCAACACAATGAATATATCATTAGCCATTATAGGCAGAAATGGTCTTTTAAGCACATTCCTCTGCATTTTCACCATTCATAATGAGACTCTCAATGTTTAGATGTGAATTTTTAAATACCAACAATCTGTTTCACTTTATATCTTTTTTAATAAAAAAAATACATCTTGTTCTTTTAACTTGTAAAGCTTCGATCAGGTAATAGGTTGTCTCTAATTTGTATAAGAGAAGTATGCAATATGTTTGACAAATTTTATAGATATGGTTCACTCTCAAATGTAATTTATGGTTCATAACTGAGAGATTTTCCAGATATGGATGAGTCTGAAATGTAATATATGGGTTCATTTTACATTTCATAATTTATTATTTACTCTTTGAAATATGGGTTACAATAGTATGAGGAGGGGATTTAAAACTAGATCAATGCTAGAATTCCTTGAGCCCTTAGCTCATATATCATATGAAGCCTAATTTACCTTCTATTGTCCCTTCTTTGGGCTTGCCTTGTTTTGATAAAATATGGATATTTTTATGAATTAATATCCTAACAGACTATATTTGTGATTGTGTGCTTTGATATGGAATTGAATGTGCAGCGTGGGTGCAAATCAGAGGAGTTGCAAAACTCTACCTTTCATGAGTATCAATAATACAACTTCCTTATGTGTTGGAAATGCCCTAGTAGATGTATATGCAAAATGTGGAAGCATATACAAGGCACGTGAATTGTTTGACAAAATGCCTTGAAGAGATGTAGTGTCATGTATAACAATGATTGCAAACATAATTTTGAGCTGTGTGCTCAAATTTTCCATAAACTTCGTATGGGTGCTCAAAATTCTCATTACAGTGCTAGGCATAATAAATGGATAGCCCAATCACAACTAGATTAATCAACTCCCAACTATACGCTCAGCATATGGTTTAATGTCTTTGCAGGTCCCACATGTCCTTCATGTGACATTCATGAGTCACAATCATTTATATTGACCCATTTTCGCATAGGGCTAGAGTACGTTGACAAATGTGAACTTATTAGTGTGGATACTTGTCTATTTGTTGACTACAACCACTTAAGATTTTCCTACTAACCCACCTTTGGACACACATGTCACATTGTTATGAGCTAGTTGTTGAATAGGTAAGATGATTTCAATCATCCTATAATAGTATTGTAAACTCTCTAATGTTGATCCCAAAAGTTAGCTCACTCCCTCTCATAGGGGAAACATCTTCGATGTACAAATATGGTGGGGGTATCTTAAGATGAGGAAGTGCAAGTTGGTAGTAGAATATAAGGGAGAGTTGTCCAAGTGGCTAAGCAAATTTAGGTAATGTTTTGCATCTATGGTCTACATCAAGAACTAACAAGAAAGTGTTCTCAAATCTCTTAATGTGGGTGCATATATGTGTGTAAATCCATGATAATTCTTCTTATATCTTTGAAGAAAAATAACAATAGCGCAAAGATTAGCATTATTACAAAATAAAATTGATTGGAACTCTTGCTTAGAGCTTTTTTGTGCCTAATGGGAATCTTCAAGTTTTTTATATATTTAGTTTATTTTGGGATTTGATGATTTACATGGTTTTTGAACTCACTTAGTATATTAGTGATGTAAATTGTAGTATTTACAATATAAACAAGTGTATCATTTATTGAATTTGCAACTAGTAAGTTCATTTTAAAACAACTAGTAAGTTCATTTTAAAAATATTTCTAAAGTTATATTTGTAGTCGAAGTCTAGAAATTTGAATGTATTGTCGAATCATAACTTGATTAGTATATTGTAAAGAGTACTTATAAAGAAAAAATACAACTAATGATGATAGTCTTGTTATTCTCTCAATTAGATCCTTTTACAAGGCCAAAAAAACTAAAAAATTGTTGTAGCTCTTAAACTTTAAGGTGTTTATGTCTCATCTATCTAAATGGAAGTATCTCAAGCTATGCAACATTTTTTAATATGGCAACTACTTCCACTCACTCATCAATCTTAATCAAATCAACGATGATATTAAAAGCTTCAGGTTCATTTAAGCACAAAATTTATGACCTACCATGATTATGATTTGCTAGTTAGTATTAAGCAAGGTAGCCTAGTTTAACAACATATTATCCTCGACTACTCAATTTTAAAACATGATACATACCTGTCTTTGCATTGCACCCACTTCCCACAAGACCTTCTAAACTACTAAATTCTAAAACATTCCATTTAGTGTAGGCTCACTTTTGCATTTAACCATCTTCAAAAACATGTTTGTGTTTAAGTTGTTAAATTCTAAAACACTATTACCACACACCTAAATTTCTTGTTCTCATTCCCACTATTTTTACTTGTTAGTAGCTTACAATTGAAATTATGTGATTTTGTCCTTTTGATCTGTAGTGCCCCTTTATTCTCACCTTGGATGTGCAGGTCGTCTGGCTAAGGAGCATGAAGGTGAAGGTAAAATAATAGGAATATTTAGGTTATGTTAGACAGTTGATGTTGTATGTTATATGATGTCGGTAGATGCTACATCCATGTTGGTGACATTCCTGATTATCCTCATGTGGTTTCATATGACAGTTAGTATGTTTTATCGATAATCTTTGTTGTGACACTGATATTTACTTGAGTTATGCATATGTTATGATAGCTTTATGGACTTAATTGATTATGTGGATCAATCTTATTATGTACATCACACGATTATCTAATGATGTTTCTTATCTCGTTGATCAGCGATTGATTATTATGCGTGATGTGGTTACTTGTTTAATGTGTGTTTGTGAGAGGAACAGTGTCGCATTACTCATGCGTGAGTACCTTGCTACACTGTGATTTCCTTTCACAGTGTGTTTGATTGTATGATTATATATACATCTATATGTTCGACCATTTTTTGGTTGTTGCAGGTTGGAATTATCAGGCATCGACTCCACCTGAATTGACAGGTCTGAGCATGCCTTAAACCCAATGGAAATTGTTGAACGGAGATGACATATGGTCCCCTAGTTAGCCATCATCCTTGAAAAGGACGAATATCTAGTTTTGCACCTAGCCAATGTTGTCTGTTTGGGCATGATAGTCAGTCACTGTCGTTGTGGTCATGTTTTTCAATCGTGCATAGTGTCAGGTATCGTTTGGCATTTGGGTTATTTAATTTGACATTGTTTAATTGTTGCTTTGGTTAATTGTTGCATTAAAATAATATTATTAGTTATGAAAGCATTTTTGTTAAATAAATATATATATATATATATAAATGCCTTTATGAGAATTTGAGTTTATGGAAATAAATAAATAATAATAATAATAAATGTAAATGCTAGCTAAAGATAAATAAATTAATTAATATAATTAAATATTGTGTTAAGTGGCAATAAAAATAGATAATATTTATGAGTTGTCATAAAACTCATATATAGTAAATACTAAATAAATAAGAATAAAAATGATTCTTGTCTAATTGTAGAGGAAATAAATAAGATAAAAATATATATATTATTTGGTCTGGTTGTAAATGATAAAAAAATAGCAAATTGTAAGAAAGGGATTTAGGTAGAATTTATTGCCTTTAATGGGAGGAATCTTCTGGAAGATATTGGGGGATTTCTCTCTCATAATAATCTTCAGCAGATGGAACTTTTGGGGGGGAGAGGAGATGGGAGAGACTGGTTTGTGGCTGCAGCAGTTGAACCCGGCATCGAATCTTTAGCTCAATCAAGCAAGCGAAATCAGGTTCCTTTGGTTCTAATTTCTATCTCAATTTTTTGTTGAAGCCAATTTTTGATTTATGATTTTTCCTATCGATTGTAATTTGCTTGAGAGGTTAGAAGCCTTGTTATCAAATCCAATTGTTCATGTCTATATCATTGCATTTCTGGGAATCACCGATTGAAGTGACTGCCTATCTCTCACCCATTTCATCTCTATTTTTATAGTCTATTGTGTCAGCCATAACTTTATTTTTATGAACTGAGTTCCTCTAATCTTTTTATATAAGGTGCATGACCTAGTTATCCAAATCATATCCAAAAATCAACATTACCCAATTTGTCATTTTGGAGCTATGAATATTTTGTGACTATCTATCTCTCACCCATTTCATCTCTATTTTTAAAGTCTGTTGCGTCAGCCATAAATTCATTTTTACGAACTAGGTTCCTCTAATTTTTTAATATATGATGCAAGATCATATCTAAAAATCAGACTTACCCAGTTTGTCATTTTGGAGATATGAATATTTTGTGACTGTCTACCTCTCACTCGTTTCGTCTCTGTTAAAACAGTTAGTTGCATCACCAATAACTCTTTATTTTTGAACTGGGTTTCTCTGAATTTTTTATATAAGATTTATCTCTTATCTATGATAATCATATCTAAGAATTAGCATTACCCAGTTTGTCAATTCAAAGATATGTATCAATTAGTGATAGACAATTCCTATGTAATCTTGGTTGTTGTTATTAAATCTACAGATCCATTCTGTGTGTATCCTATAATCATTTTAATCCAAGAGATGACGTCTCTTTGAGACGACTGCCAAACAATACACAGACCTTGTCTATGCCTAGGTCTTTTGCATAACTATCTAACCAAAATTGTATAAACCTTACGACTGATATCTTATTAATTGTTACACAAAAGCACACACACACACACACACATATATATATATAATTACATTATTATATTTTGTTTAATATGATTAAATGAGAGTTGACATGGTTGTTAATTATTGTTGATGAATTTAATATTATTTTTACTACAATTTCTTTGTAATAGTAGTGTTAAGTTGAAAATTGATTAATGGGTTGGAATTAGGTTTGAAACAATGTATTTAAGATTTGATTTATAAGTTTGTTTTAGAAATTAAATGATTACAAGTGGAATTGTATAAGGTAAATAGTGTAAATAATTATTGTGTTTAATTTGTTTGCCTTAGAGTTAATTGCAGTTTGTTTGCAATCATTTTAATAAAATGAAATTAAAAAAAGTCTTGAGAATTATTAGTTAAAATATTGTTACTAGTGGAAACTTATATCTTATGATCATATTGTAACTGCTACTGGTGATTAGAAAGTTACAGTTCTGTATTGTTGAGATAGATTTACTTTATAACTATTAGATGATTGTTCATGCTTGGATTAATGTTACATTCCTTTAAAAAAAATTGTTTAAGGGTATTAGTTTATGATGTGCATCTGAGAGTGAATGAGATGTGAGACCATTGTGTTTAGTGGTGTCAAGTGTTTGTGTCATTTGGAGAAGTTGTTTCCAGAGGCCTAGGAGGGTGTGATTGTGTGGGGGTTGGCTATGTGTGCATCATGTGAGTTGAATAAAATGCATTCTTGAAATGTTGCCTCCTATTCATGTTGGTATGATACATGTGCAAGATGGATAATCCCTTGCTCAGTGTACCTATTCATGTGGTTATGGTGACTGTGCAAGATGGATAATGCCTTGCTCAGTGTACTTATTCATGTGGCTATGATGACTGTGCAAGATGGATAATGCCTTGCTCAGTGTAACTATTCATTTAATTATGCAAGATGAGTAATGCCTTGCTCTATGTGATGTGAAACAATGTATATTTCATGTTATAAATGTATCATAATGAGAATGTGATAGTTCATGCTTGGTTTATGTTATGGGTTGTCAGAATCTAGATGTAGTGAAGGGGGAGTGGCTTCCAATGTGGGGTCGGTGCCCAAAGTGGCTAGCCAAGGTAACCCATTGGGAGTTTGTAATCAAGTGATAACCTAATAATAAATCTAGGGGCTGGGTAGTTTTCACACTATTTTAAGATATTTGGATTCCTCACCCATGCCTGTAGTGCTCGTTCAGGCTAAGGATGGGATGAGAAGGCCTAGTTGGCAAGATTAACTTCCTTGTCCTCATGAAAGGAATGTTGGTTCCGCATGTGTCACCCTATGGGGCTGGCGTCTAGTAAGAGATTGTCAGGGTAACCATAGATGGGGGTCAGCGCCTAGCAAGAGACTATCAGGGTAACCCATGGATGGGGACCGACGTCTAGCTAGAGATTGTCAGGGTAACCCATGTTAGGACCCTGTGATGACACTCATCCTACTGCAATCTAGCATTCCCTAGTTGTGTTCTCCCCATTCATTATGTGATTGCCTTTGGAAGTGGTGTTGAGTTACTTGTGATATTGACTTGTGTTGTTGGAGTCATGTGTTGTCCCTATTCCTTATAGTCTATTGTCTACCTGACTATCTATTGTAGTGGGACTTTATGTTATCTCCTAGCACAGGGGGGTGGACCTCAGGGTTCCACATGGTCAGGTGGATGTGCTTTTTCTCCATTGGTTTTTCCCTTGCCGTGGTTCATGTGCGAGGAGGATGTATCTTGTACCATATTCCAGATCTTGTACCAGTTTGAGGAGATAGTCATGTATACTCATGTACAGGCCTTGTGTATCAGTTTAAACATAATGTATGTATTCCAATGTAATCAGGAAATGATAGTGTAAACAATGTAATGATGTACTCATGTGTAAGGAAAAGTGCATATGTATTTGTAGTTCTATTTATATGATCTTGATGATTGATTATCTGATGTTATGATGTATATGTTTATTCATTATGTGCAATAGATTTAGAATGAATTCCTATTGTCAGCAAATATACATTGTATGTTAGATCATGTTAATAGTTTGTTTAGTAATGCAACCGTGGAACCCTAGAGAGTAATGCTTAGTTTAATGATATGTATATATGTGTTTTAACATTACTTGTTATTTCTATCATTTAAAAAAAAATTGCCCGGTTTGTATAGCATAGTTGTGTTGTTCTCTGGGGTTTCCTAGCGAGGTGTTACATGATCTCTCTCACAACTTGTCCCCAAGGCATAATAAGGTCTTCTCTCATAAGCTTGAAATGAGTCTCCAAATACTCCTCTATAGTTTCATAACTTCATAATTGCCTTTAATTTTGTTCACAGGAAGTTGATTGAAAATTTCTTTCATAAACTCTTTTTCTTCCTCCTTTATCACCTTTATATCCTTGAAACCCATGTCAACATACACAATCTATATCTACTCTTTATAGACACAATGTGTATACCCTACCTATCACCATAATTTGTCATACAAGGAATACCCTACCTATCACCATAATTTGTCATACAAGGAATGCAAAAACAATAACATTGAAAGTTTAAATAATGGCATAATGTGGAAAAATGAATTCAACTCTTGTAGAATGTGCCAAGGATATGCTAACAACATGCTTGTTATGATTACAAATATTGTTTTTAATAGTAGTTGTATTTCCCAAGTAAAAAAATAGTTTTTTTGTATGGAGTTCACAAATGTCTAGCTCATGAAATATATTAAAGAAAGAGCGCATAGTATATTTTTGAATAGACACAACACACATTGTTTAAGGAGAAATGACACGCCTCTTGTCTTTGCAAAGGGTTTGAGAATGAATCAATAGTTTAGTAAATAAAGCATGTTAAAAATAGGTGGCTTGGTAAATATATAACACACCTACACTCCACTTGTCATTCCTAGACATCACATCCACCTAGTCACAACCTCCCATTACAGTAAAATTGTAGATACTATGGTAATCCCCAACCCAGGTCTTGTAGACTACCAATATGCAAATCAATATATTTGTTATTAAAATTCATGTAAAAAGTTGATTTTATGTGAGGAATACAACTATTAGTTGCCTATATATTCTTTATGCAAAATTACAATGTAAGAATGTGACCATACATGTGCCACATGCACATATGTTGAAAAACTACAACCACTACTTTATGAATGAATTTATGGAGTTGGAATCAAAGGGTCAAGGCATTTAAGAATGCCTATTCTAATAATTTTTTTCTTGGCATTTTGTTTTGACATATCCAAACTACATAGACTATTTTTTGATCAATAAATTCATTTCTATTTTATTTGAATCCAACCATGTAGATCTAGAGGCACAATGCACACATGGTTGACTTTCTTGGCCATTCACTATATCTTAGGGAAGCCCTTAACTATTTAAAAAATGCATATAAACCTAGTGATTGTGTCAATGTATTTTCTTGGAGTTTGTATCATGTAAGAATATTATGGTAAGGGAATTTGTTCATTCAATTTTGAGTCACCTGACTCACATCTTGAAGGATAGGAATGCTTTATCTTAGGTTATTGAGTCAAACCTTTTAAGCAAAAATGGCTAGGTAGGACAACATTCATAAGGTAGTGGAATTGATTTGATATTAGAATTAAAATGAAACAAGAAAATTGGTTATCATTTTGCTAACATGAGTTAGCTTAATAATCAACATGTCCATCCAAGGGTGTTTTAGAATGTAACCTCCATGTAAGACTCCCTCTCATAGCCTTTTGCTTTAATTGGTAAATTTCCATAAAAAATTAATGGTTTAGATGAATCCTAGAAGGATTATATGTTCAAGTTTCAATGCTCAAGGCTAAGCTATGTAGTGTCTCTTTTAACTATTTTAGCCTACGACCACCACATGTCCCATAGTTCATAGTCAAGTTTATTTGTTATGTCTACTAATGTTCATACAAATTCAACGGTGGAAAAAAATAAATTGAATCTATAGTCCATGACTGAACAATGGGGATAAATAAGCAAGATGGGTTATCTATTTGTTTAGTTGTTATGGGGTCTTTTTTTTTATCAAGACCACTTGATAAATCATCACGATTCTACTAGTATTTAGATCAGATCCATTAAATTTGATACTCTATAATTTGACATTTTGTTTAAGCTCACATGGCGAAATAATATGACACTCTCTATAATTAAACATGTTAAACCTGCTTTGTACTACTAAGTAGTATTAATATTATAAATTATTGTATTAACTAAATAAATTTTGGTATTATAAAATTTGTATTACCCAAATAAAATTATAATACACTATTATTTTCAATATTATTAATTTTCTTGCTGATGACGGCATGGTTCGGTGGTTAAGTCACTCGGTTGTAGTGACGGCCACCAGAGTTCAAAACCCCGTTGGGCCAACGAGCTCGCGGGTTTGAAGTGTTCTTTCTAGGGGATGAGGTCCCCCATGTTGTGGCCTCACCGGTTCATTGCTCCGGGCAAAAGCATTCGCATGGAGCCAGAGGGCGTTTCGCACCAGCATCATCGGTCACGTTAAAAAGTTTACTAGGTGCATTATCTTAAAAAATATATATATTATCAATTTTCTTATTATTGTAAAAATAGGTTGTTTAATGTTTTTTTTGGGAGGGTGAGGGTTACATGGTGATGTGTATCTTCTCATTTGTAATTATGATTCGTTTATTTTTGTTATGGTGAAATTTGCATCCATTACACTTTCCTTCTTTGTTTTGGACTCACTTTGATTTGATTGTTTGCTATGCAATGATAAGCATACAAGTGGTCCACAATTTCTACTAATAGGGCATATGACCTAAACATACATACATTTCCATTTGCATTTATATTCAAGAATAGGTTTCAATCTTCAGTTCCATCCATTTCTAACCAAAGTTCAAATTTGTAATATTTTATTGTGTGTTGTAGGTCAAACTTGTCTAGTATGGCTTTCACATGTGCCTCTTCCACAACTATAAACACTAGTAGATCTCATAAAACCTACTATTTCATAAAACTTGAATATTTCTACAATAATTTTCTGCTCCCAAGCTTTTGCAACATGTGGCACTCCAAGCTACAAGGAGTTAATCTATGCTTTACATAGTTCAAGATCCTTTGTTGAATGCCATATCTCTCAACCAGATTTAGAGATGTTTGTTTATAATGATGATTGCACTAATTACTCAACATGACAACAAACAATCTATGAACTTTGTCACTTATTTTTGATTCATGACCTATTTAAAATACCTTACAACCTAGAGACTTTAAAGAACAATAGACATTTCAAATTTTGAGTGGACTTTGTTTTATGAGCCTCAACACCTTCAATGTGTGATATTATAGCAATCACACCCAAAATAGACGGTGTTCCTATTATGTCCAAAAATTAAGACTTAAACCACTTAAAAAATTTATTAACCGCAAACATGACTAGTAATAATTCCCTATCTAATCACTTGATAAGGGGTTTTGATTAGAGGATCAGAAACGTAAGAATGAGAAGTTATAGAGGCAAGAGATCATAATGGATAGGGGTTGCCAATTGATGTCGCCAACTGGATGACGGATGCTCATACACATAGGCATTGGGAGATTAAAGACATATGTGTGAAGGATGGGATGGAGGTGTCACTATGGGTATTTCTCTTGGATGTGTCATTCATTGAGAGACAAAGTGCTTTGGTGTCTGTTGCTCATGGCCTCTACCATAGGAAGGAGGCATTTGGGCGAGATCATGATCAACAAAGATGGAGGTAAAAGGAAGAAAACTGAGTATTCTTCCAAGTGAAGGAAACGTAGAGTCACATGGGAGGAAGTTGTTGTAAACTTCATTGATTTTGTAGATATAGAAATTGAGAGTCTTAGTCTGCAGTGCTAGATGTTGAGGATTTGGGAGGTGGCAAAGGATTTGGACGGCAAACTAGAAACAAGTCTCTACTTGGCTATGGCCCAGTTTTTACTTGACTTGGGATACACCAGGGGACGGTGGAATTCATTTGATGTTGCCTAATCCTTGGCATGTGCGTCCATGATGTCTATGACGGCATGCTCTTACTTGATGCATGATGGTGTGGGGGACGTGGTTCAATAGGTGGATGCGTTCCATGACAGTGTAATGGAGCATTTGCATGGGTATAAAGAAGGGATAGATTTTTTTGCAACTAGCGATGGAGGAAATGGCAAAAAAGTTGAAAATTGAGCTCCCGGTGGGTGCAATCCCCATGTTTTTTGAATACTGCAGCATAAAGGATGACAACAATGTGGAGGAAGCAACTAAAAAGAAGGATAGTTTGGTAGGCCATGATTGTAATGTTGTTTATGGTGGGTCATTGAGGATTGCTTAATTTGCCCCGACCCCATGTTAATGATACTGTTTCTATGTTTTTAGTTGCTTTGAACAATAATCTGCATAGGGTTAGTAGCATATTGGCATGGCCAATTTTGGTATTATGGTAGTAGTAGTTGATATGTTATTATTTATTGAAACCTCGCTAGCAATCGATAATATATGCTTAGAATTTGGACATAGAGTTTTTATTCCTTTTCTGATGGTTCTTAGACCTAAACTAGGTTATATCAACAAAAACAAATCACTGAGCCCGCACAATGGTGTGTTGGCCTGGACTCGGGGTTTGCTCCCTCGAGGCTCAGGTTTGATTCCCGTCGGGCTTACTCAGTGCACGTGGTTTGCGGGCTACTGCGTGCACCTGCAGGGGACTAGTCTCACCCCAGCTCGCCCCCTACCGTCCCCAACTTGGCAACTTGTAAGCCCAAGGTAAAGAAGGGTTGGGTTGCTGGGCTGGGTCACAGCGACACCCCTGTAGTTAGCAAAAACAAAACAAAAAACAAAAACAAATCGCTATCTAATCTTGCTTCATCACTTTTGTGTAAAATGATCAACAATAATTTAAATTATTTAGGATTAATGATTCACATTTATTATAACATTGTGCTATTATCTTATCTCACTTCATCGCTTTTGTACAAAAATGACTAGGAAATACTCAAATTATCTATGATTAATGAGAAACAATTACAATAATAGTGGGCTACTTATGCAATCTAATAGCCTCTAACCTAGATACTTCAAATGCAATTTTAACTACCATGACTTTATTTGGTAGCTAATTAAATCCTCAAGTCTATTTTCTAAAAACCCCATTTATTTATAATTCATAATATTTATCTCCACTCCACACAAACTATCCAATGATAGGAACTCATACAATACATCTCTTATTTTCATAAAGTTATAGTTATACATAATTACTTCAAAATTAATTTTAATTATAGCGATGTAAGATTAGATGTAATTGAAATTAAATATATAAAATAAGAGACAACTCTTATGTATAATTATTATTAATTATAATTTAATTTTAAGATATCTCTTAATTACCTATTCCAATGGAAAATAATGTGAGGAAAAAAAAAATTCCTACTATCCATTTAATAATTAAAAGCAAATAAAGATGGTAACTATTAAAATGATCTTAAGCCTCAAAACAAATATTTTTTTGATACGTAAGCAGTGAGAATTACATTCATCAAAAATTGTTATTACAAAAGGTTGATGCCATGAGGACATTGCAGATGAGCATAGTCCAAGTCATAATTACCCAAACCCTTCCGACAAGAGAAGCCATGCAAGGCCATAAGCCATTATAGATTCCCAAACCCTTTTAACAAAATGGAATGGTCGTGCAGGGTCCATCCGAAAATAGTGCCCTCACAAGCAATCATCAAAACTAGAACTACACTTTAGTACGAGGTCACAAAGAGAATGCCAAAAATTGGATTTTTCTCCTCTGAAGCTTCGACCCATCAAACTTTAGACAAATTTGTCTCTCGAAAGCACAAACAAAAAGACTTGTCATCACTGCTTCACCCAACCACAACCTACTTGACAAAGTCGAAGAAGGTCCCAATCCACTCCCAGTCTTCCACAGGTGTCAAAAAATGCAGCTTCTTTAGAAATTTGCAAACCCTTTCAGCTTTGTACCTGTGCCAAACCAACTATGGCCCGATGAGATCTGTCACAAATGGCAGTCTCTCCACCAAAACCCCTGGTAAGAGCAACTTATAGAGATCCCTGGGTTGAGGAATACCAACTCTTGGCTGAGCAAAGATGATAAGATCCTCCACTCTCCCTAGGTATTCATTCCTTACCAAAATTCTAGTCAGTGCAAGAATTATTGCTTTTGGTTCATTTAGATCCAGCAACAAAACAAGATGCTAATTTCTGAGTTGACCCTATAGCAATCATCGGAATGCAAAAACTTGCCCTAGAATTAATCTGACCACCAATGTTTCCAAACTTCCTGTCACCTTGAACATGGACTTGATCCTAAGGTTGGAGACACTACCCAGAAAGGCCATTTGATGCCTTTCACAAGTCAACCTAATAGGTGTTTCCATCTCCCAAAGTCAAGGAAGAATTGCTCGATGTTGCATCTGGTTGGACGCCTTCGCATTTAAAGATGAGATTAAGCCTCATTAATTCCAAAGGCTTTAAATCCACGTGTGTTGCATAAAAGAGATGTGCAATCAACATAATCCTTAACCCTATCTTTGAAGTTATTAAATGACATTAAAAGCTTGATAGTGTAGATTGGGGATCTCCAAAAACAAGGGTCAAGATAGACTGAATACCGATAGTGAGGTCCTCCAACATACTAACTAGAAAAGACCCTCATGTCCTTTCTAATATCGAAGAGCATATAAAATTCAACTAAACTTTTGAACTATCAAATTATATGTTAGGATCTCTGAGGGACGAAGAAAGGGCGAGGAAGACTGTCAGAATTTTCTAAAACAATCCCTATGCACTAACAAAGTCTCTTGCCAACACCACTAACTAAAATCTCTAAAAGGCAAACAAAGAAACTACCCTGACCCACTATCTTAAACAAACAAAAAGTAAAATTTCAAACCGTCCGTTGCTCTATTGGCAAGGTTTTATACTTCCTCATTGGCTTCCCTAAAAACATGGCCTATAGAGAAGAAATCAAAGGATTGAGATATTTCTAAGGCTCCTTCCAAAAGGGCCTGCATCTTCCAATTAGGGGACCGACCTTTCCTTATAACATTTATAACTATGGAAGAGTCCCCTTTTGCTAACACTTTCTTTAGCTCCAAATCTCTGCATTTTTTCAACCCCACAATGAGCGCCTTAAACTCTTCTTCATTGTTGGATCCTCTCGAGAGGGGTTTTTCCATACTACACATAACTTTCCCTTCCCAAATTCTAATAATGGAGTCTACACCTGAGACTCCAGGGTTGCCTTTTGAGGCCCCATCAAAATTTACCTATACCACCCCACTTCTGATTTTTGCCATTGAGTTGTGTCTCTTAGTCTCTGGGTCTCAGCTCCTCCTAGTCCCCACACCAAAGGGTTCCTCAAACGATGCCAAATCTTTTTCATGTAAGCATCTAAGTTCAAAAAAGAGGTTCCCCCAAATTTTTGCTCCCTAATTCTACTATTTGTAACTTCAACCACTGAAGCTTCAACCTTGTTCAGAAAGGAGACCAAGCTCATTTGTTTGCCTTGAAAAATCCTATGATTTTGCTCCTTCCATAATTCCCATATCAAGATGGAAGGACAAATGATCCATAATCATGAGAAGGTTGTTGTTTTATTCAAAATTGGCCAGGATTTGAACAGACTTAGAATGTCATTTGGAAGTGTTGACACCTAACCTAATTTCGTGCAAAGCCACCTCCAACACTCCTTGGAAAAGGGGCACCCCAACAAAAGATGATCCACTGTCTCTTTTGAATTTTTGCACAATTCACACCTAAAGGGACTAAGGAAGCCTAAATTTCTAAACATTTTAGCTGTCAAAATCTTCTTCTGAATTGCTACCCAGGTAAAAATGCTCACTTTAGGCGAACAAAATTTGTGCTAGCATAAATTGATCAGGATTTGTACATCTTCTTGAGCTAATTCGCTTTCTAGTAGCATATATCCGTCCTTTGCATTATAGAGACCAATCTTAGATTCAATCCAAATAATAGCATCCTGACCTTCCCAAATGACCACGATTCTATCTTCAAGACTTTTCTTTAATTCAACCTCATCCTCCCTTGGCAAACCAAGAGTTTCCATCTCCTTCCAGACCCAGCTATGCACTCCATCCTCCACATTAACCTGCATGTAATCCCTCACCTTAACACCCCATCTTTGCATGAGGAATGCCTTAGTGGCCGCCATCTCCACCATATTGTCTATACTTGCATATTCACACCAAGAATCTTCCCAGAATTGGGCAGATCTTCCATTGTGACTGTCCCAAGTGAGATATTTTGTGATTAAGGGTCTGCAATCCAACATGAAGTTCCAGATTCTAGAGCCTTTTGGAGGATTAGAGGTAGTTAATATGTTAGATGCTTCATTATCCTCCAAGTATTTGTGTTGTAAAATTTTGTCCCATTTTAACTGAGGTCCCTTAAACATCCTCTGGCATACATGTTTGATGCCTAATGCCTTGTTCTGAACATTTTGCTTTCTTAGTCAAACTCCTCCAGACTCTTTTAGTTTACACACTTTATCCCACGCAATCAAAGCAAATTTGTTTTCTCTGCATTCCCTTGCCAAAAAAAATTCTCATATGCTAGTTCAATTTCTAATTAGCATCGACCAACAGAGAGAGGCAAGACATTAAGTAGATAGGAATAGCAGATATTACATCCTTCAACATGGTGATTCTCCCAGCTCAAGACAACCACCGACCTCTCCAAGATGTTGTTCTATTGACAATTCTTTCACAGAGGGGGTCCCAAAGCTTGTTTGGTCTTATTCATTTGTCCAATGGCACTCCAAGATAATTGCAAGACAATTGTCCTTTCTTGAAGTCTAGCATCCTGACGATTTCTCGGTCTTTCCTTGTTGGGGTAAAGAGGAAAAGAAGTTCTCATTTGCTTTCTCCAACTTCTTACCCAGAGATTTTTGAGTAAAGATCTAGATTTTTCTTTATTGTCCTTGCTTCTTGCCTCTTTGTTGCTCCAAAGAGTAAGGTATCATGAACAAACTGCTGATGTGAAATTGGGGGAAGAGTGCTAGTTACTTTGATCCCTTCAAGATTACCCCTTGATAAGGCTTCTTTAAATGATCTGCCCAAAGCCTCCTCCATTATTATGAAGAGAAAGGGGGAAAGAGGACCCCCCTATCTGATGGCTCTCAAAGCCTTAAAAAAGCCTTTTGGAGCACTATTCAATAACACTGAGTATCTGGGACTAGCTATCCACTCAAAAATCCAATCCAACCAAATCTTAGAAAAGCCAAAGGCCTCCATAACTTTCAATAGAAATACCCAGTCAACTCAATCATAAGCCTTTCTTATATCTAATTTAATCAGCATCCCTGGATTTCTAATTTTTTGCATTGAATGTAGAACCTCTTAAGCAATGATTACCCCATCTAATATGGATTTGCTCGTAACAAACCCAGTTTGTTCATCTAAAATGATATCTGGTAGGATATTTTCAAGTCTATTTACTATTGCTTTGGCCAATATCTTGTAGAAGGTATTACAAAGCGAGATTGCCCTATAGTCATCTAAAGATCATGCTTGTTCTTTCTTTGGAATGAGAGCTAAAAAAGTGTTGTTGAGTTCTCTTAGAATCATATCTGATGCCCTAGAGTCTTCGATAGCATCCGTCACCTCCTTGCCAACAAATCTCCAACATTTCTAGAAGAAAGCAGTGGGAAACCCATTCGGACCAGGTTCTTTATCTGGATGGAGCTGAAAGATAGTTGTCTTGATCTCCTCTTCATTAAAACTTGTCAATAGCATTTTATTTTGCTCCTCTAAAATTAGCTTGGGAATGTTCTCCAATATTCTCCTTTGTGCCAACAAATTCAAACCATCCCAATTGTTGAGAAGCTCACTGAAATAATTTATTGTTGTGGACCTGATTACATCCATATCCTCCACTGTTGAGTCATCCATCAACTTGATTTTAGAAATTATGTTGGCAAATATTTGAGCTTTGGTGCTATTATGAAAAAATTAGAATTTTTATCTCCATCCTTGATACAAACTTCCCTATATTTCTACCTCCAAAAGGTTTCTTCCCTTGCTAAAGTCTCCTCATAATCCCCCATCAATATTTTTCCTTGCAAAAACCTCTCCTGATTCATACCATGCAAAAGGGCTTCCTTGTTTAGCTCTTCCATCTCTTCTTCAATAAACTTATTAGTTTCAAAAATATTTTTGAAATGAATCCTATTCCATTCCTTCAAAAGTTGCTTGATTGCTTTCAATTTGGTTGCTATATTAAACATTTGTGAGTCATTCACTTGCACTTCACCCCACCACCTTTCAACCAGAGGAAAGAAGTCCATATGCTTAAACCACATATTTTCAAATTTAAAGGGACATCTGGCTGGTCTTTTGTCCCCAACAGTGCTCAAATGGATTGGATAATGATCTGATCCCGACCAAGGAAGAATTTCACTCTCCAACCCAAAGGTGAATACTTTCAAATCTCCCTTCCAAAAGAACCTATCTAGTTTCTCTACAATGTTGATGAAGCCTATCCGCCTGTTTGTCCAAGTATAGGTCCCATTTTAAAAACCTATCTCCATCAATTGATTTCTTTCCACCTAAGCCTCAAAATCTACTTGAGACTATAATTTCCTGCTAACCCCTCCCCTCTTGTCATTCCCGTAGAGGATTGAATTAAAATCGCCACAAAGAATGTGAAAATCATGAGGCTGAGTATTTAAAACTTGTTCAATTTCTGCCCTAGTTTCTCTCTTATTAATGCAAGCGATCGGTCCATAAAAATTAGTCAAGATAAATTAAAGATTTGAAGATAAACTTTTGACTTTACAACTCAACTAGTTCCTCCTTTTTGCAATATTTTCCACTAACACTAATGATGGTCTCTAAAATGTAGCGAGGCCACCGGAAGCAACTTCTGATTGCACCCACTCTCCCTACCATCATTTTAGTCTCTTTGAAAAAAGGTCTCCTTCAGTGTTGGTCAATTTGGTTTCTTAAATGAGGAAAATGCTTGCTTCTGTCCTCTCCATCTAACGTTTGAATAACTATTGCTTGTTAGGGGTGTTTAAGCCCCTAACATTCCACGAAATGAGCCTCATGGCTCCTTAGAAAGGGGGTTTCCCTTCCCTGATCTCAGTAGTCTTGTGATTTTCACCTGTCCCTTTGCATCCCCATCTATGCATCATTTTTCCTGATTAGTTTTTCTCCCTGTCCTCTTTTTTGCCCCACAATCTGGAGATAACTTAGTTGATTTATTTTGACTAATACCCAATTTCTCTATTTTCTTCTTGAAAAGATTGTTGCTTCTTCCTTCTCCCTAGGAGAGGGTGGATTCATCCCTTCATCAGCCCCTTGATCCACCAGGATTTCTTTATCAACCTTCCGCTCCTCAAAATCCAAGGCTAAATCATCCTCCCCAAGATCTAAGAGCTGACAATTGGTAATCTTGAACAAGTATCCAAACACATCCCTAGCATTTTCCTCTAACACTGTAACAGGGATGGTAGAACCTACTAAATCTAAATCTAGCTGTGAACAGGCTCTAATTTCCCCAGATCCAACTGCTTGATCATTTTTATTGGAGATAGCTTTTGGGTAATCCTTCTCCTCTACATTTGTATTAATCTTCTTGGTATGAGTGTGCTAATTTTCTTAAGGGAACAAAAACTAAAGGAACCAAAATACTTTCCCCATCCAAAGCATCTTTGGCTAGAAGATTGTCCAAGAGTTTAGAGACTTCATCTTTTCACTCACAATCTTCTATATTTCCTTGGACGCCTTTGGGGCTTTGAAATCCCTGCTCTGCTTACCGATCCTCTATAAATCTAAGACCACCTGGAGATCCATAATTCAAACCACACTTGGGAGATCTTCACTGGGAGATCTTTTATCTTCTGGACCTCCTTCTTTATGATCTAATAGACGACTACCTGCTACTGAGTAGAATCCTTCTTAAGGAATTTGTTCTTCCTATTGTCCCAAAAGGTTTCCATTTCAATCTTCTACTTCCACGGGCTTGATACAAATGAGATCTCTAACTCCTCCCAACATCCCTCTTCCAGATCTATTAATACATAAATTCTTGCGAAGGATCTATTATTCCCTATAAGTGATTCCTCATCTGACTTAATAAACGATCCCAGTTCCTCTCCAATTAGTCTCAAAGCATCCTCTCTCCAATATTCTATAGGAAGATTAAAAAGTCTTATCCACATCAGGGTCCTGCCCATCTTCTGCCTGAATGGATCGAAATTAGGTTCCCAATCCTTGATAAAGAAAACCAAACCCTCTATCATATGTGACCCACCCTACATTACTCCTCTTTTCCGCTCTGGGGAACAACACTTGATTATAAAAAAGCCATTGGGAAGAGCCTTGATTAAAAACCCATCGCCCAGTTCTCCTTCCACCATTTAATAATTTTGGATCTTTCTGTCCTCCTGCCAAACCACTTAACAAAAAAGGCTCTGTCTTTTAACCACTCCTTTGTTGAATCTAGGGTTTTAGCAGGGATTATTATTGCTTTACATCTCAGCATCCTAGGGTATCTCGATCCTTGTCTATTCCCAATCTTTTCGTTGAAATTAGATTTCTGAAAGCTCCAATCCCTAAAGATTCCAATATCCTGTTCCTTTATACTAATCATCTGCCTCCCTCTCTCCTCCATCGCAGGAGCATTCTAAAACCTATTCCCTAAAGGAATCATGTTAGCTCCTGTAGCGAAGGGAGGAATGTCTTCCTATAACGATGCTTGCCAAATCTCTTTATTCCTATAATCCTCTAAGCCATCTCACTGCACCCATTGATTGCTCTTTGCTCTGCTGCTTTCGCCTATCTCCTTCCACCACGCCATTATAAAAAAATTAGGACCAAGGATGTACCCTAGGATGACATACAAATGCTCCACTCCACATGTCACAGGCAAGTCAGGATACAAGATCCTAGGGGCCCTTTAATTGTTGACGCAATAGAGGGCAACCTCGCGAGGTTTGAACTTGGGTTGTTGGCACTACAGGCAAGAAGTGCCTCAAAACAAATATTAAGTTAATATCATTAGAATATAAATCTACAATATTGGGAGGGACATGTATGGTAATATAATTAAGGTCAATGGATTAAAGATTAAAAAGTTATAAATTATTTTTTAACTAAATATAGAATCTCAAAAGAATTAATCTATTTAATAGTCTTTTCTATAGTTGTTTAACCTTAACCATATCTAGGCATGTAAAAAATATTTACATGTTATTTTTTGAAAGATAAGTTAGATTTTTTTAATTTGTTTTTTATTAGTAAGATTTAAGTTGGTTTTTGTAATATTTATGTTTGAGGCATAACTACAATGATAGTAAGAGGTGGAGTGTAATGGCGTAAAAAACAACTAAAACTGTAAACTAGCTATTAAATAAAATAAAGTAACTCTTGAGTAAATAAAATGGACATCCCATAAAAGTAAAATATAAATATCATTTAAAATAACTCTTGAACATTGTTTAGATAGATATTAAAAATGATCCACGAAAATAAACAAAAACATAGTTTAGACTGCATACAAAAACCATATAGCTTGCATACGTTTTCTCTTTCTAGGTAATTAAAACCATTTGAAATTTAGAAAAAGGAATCAAAAGTTGTTTTGCATTCATATAAAATTGCATTCATTAAAAAATACCAAAAAAATTAGAAAACACAAAAAAAGAAACAAGTGATCAAGTCAAACCCTTCATTTCATTATCAGGTCAACTACGTAAAAACAATTAAAACAAATCAATGCAAACAAACATTCCCCCGTTGTCTAGCATTCAACATGCCCAAGCATTAGGGAAGATTGGGTAAAATCGATATTAGGGAGAACGTCCCTCAACCAATTCTCATTCAACAAAACACAAAATAGACAAGAGAAGCCGAAGAACACCAACAAAGAATCACTGATCACCAAGAACTCATACAACAGTGCATTTTAAATTAACAAAGGAGGCTAGATTACCTCTGCATCTTAAATGAGTAGAATAGTCTTTGAGTTAGTCTTAGAACAAGTGACCCTTCGGGTCATATTATTATTACTACAACAACAACCATTGAATGCTTTCTGTGGATAGAAAATTGATCTAAAGGCAATATAAGGATAATGCAAACAACCCAATTACCTTTACCTTCGAACCAAGTCCTCCACACGCGATAGAATGGAGTAGATGCACCCAAATCTACTAGCTTTGTTCTCTTTGACAGATGATGAATAGGATGAGATGTTGATTGCTCAAATCTGTAGCATAACACCAATATGAGGATGATAGATGAGAGGATCTTAGAGTGATTTGGACAGCATAATTATACTTGAAATATGGATGCCTTTCAAGAGCTCCCAAATGACTTGGGTGAGGCTTCATTTATAGGAGATGAGTGATAGGAATGGATGGCTAGGATTAAGTGACACAAGGTGTTGTAGTCATGTGACAAGTTTCACACGAGGGTTGAATGAGATTAATAAAGTCAAGAGGCTTCCACATAATAAGGCTATCTAGAAGCTTCTATCCATGTGAAGATAGAGACAAATGTGGAATTAATTAAATAAATATTTAGTTTATTTAATTAATTTAGATGAGGGAAACGTGGGAATGGGATTTAAAATGGGATTAGGTAAATAAACATTATTTATTTAGCTAATTAGGTAATGAAAGGGTTTCTAGGACAAAAGTGTCCCATAAGGTGATGTCACAAGACATGTGTCAATTTGAGGTGTCTACATTTTTCCCCTCTTTGAAATGATGTTGTGACTAAGAGAAGTAACATCATTTCAAAGAAGATAAGGTCTGGATGAAGATAAAAGGATGCTCCAACCACTTGAAAGAGTGACAAGGAGGAATGGATGAAGGGGTGGGATGATGATGTAAGGATAGGATGATGCCCCTTGAGAGGATAGGCGAGTTGGAAGAACACGAATATGCACTCGAAATGGATGAAATGATAAAGGATGGATAAAGAGATGGATGATACAAGATAAGGGATGGATGAAAGAGATGAATGATATGTTAAGCTACAATGAGGTGAGTAACCATATAGTTTGATATAGCACTAGACATTATGCACCAAGGTATAAGGACCAAGGTGATGATGTGTCTTGTGCATCCATCATAATACAACCTTGTCTAGATGTATGAGGAAGAAAACTTAGAGCATTAAAGTCCTAATGCATAAAAGGTATGATATGACCTTAGATGCAAATGATAATGCAAAAAGCTATTCCAACATACACAAGATATGAATATTAGCTGGAAAGATATGGATTTGATACAAATGCAAGATAAAATGATAACAAACACAAGAAAGAAAACAAGCATGCACAAATGATTCAAAAAAACAAGGTATTGCCCCTGTCAAGCTGTAAACCAATAATTGATCGATCAATCGATTGATTGATTGATATTGATGATTTGATGATGATGATACTAGTGTTGTTGGCCATGTGAATCAACACCGGGATTTGATTGATTTGGATAGTGTTGACATTGTGGGGAATGATATATCCCTAGATCAACACAATGATGTGGGAACGATATATCCCATTGATGATTGATTGATGATGATACTAGTGTTGTTGGCTATGCGAATCAACACCAGGATTTGATTGATTGATGGATTGATTGATGCTATTTATTGATTGATTTTGATGTGGTTTACAACAAGGCTAGGATCAAGACCAAAGGATGTGATTAGATGATTTGGCTAGATTGATTGACTAGATTGGTATGGATTAAGGATGTATTGCATTTGGATTTATTGCTTGGATATTTTGGATATTTGATTTTTTTTGTGTTTGTGAATGTTTTGATTTTTTTTGGGGGGGATAGCATTGGATGACAATTCGGATAGCCTTTGTGTTAGACACCAATGACAAAGGAGAACCAACTCTAGATGCAAGGATGAAGGTAGAATTGGATGGATAAAAAGATGGGCAATAGGAAATGGGATGGAAGACTCGTGATAGATGGATGGATAAAAGGATAGGTGATAGTTGGTGGAATTGAAATTTCATGATAGAGGGATGGATAAAAGGATAGGCAAGGATGGATGGGATGGAAGACTCATGATAGATGGATGGATAAAATGATAGGCTATAGTGGATGGAATGGATGTATGCATCATAAGGGAGCTAGGATGTGATCTCCAAAGACTATGTAGCATAGGAATAACATGCCCCATTCTAGGTGTAATGCTTAGGATTTTACATGGCAAAGCTTATGATAATAGGGTGATGATAGGATTGGTTTGGAAAGGATGAGGTGTATCAAGAGATATCCAAAGCATTTATCAACATTTTGCCCCCGTATCTTTATCAAGATCAAAAGGAGGAAGGGAGGATGGATGGATTCAATATGATATGCATGTGGGTATAATGGCTAAGGATGGTAGCATAGGATATTATGGGATGGGAAATGATAGCATGAAAATGATAGGTTGGATATGATAGTTTGGATGAGACAACATGCCCCCAAGTGTAGGTCACATAGATAATCAACCTACACATGATGCTTGTTTGCCAGGTTTTCATCATGGTACTTATCCATGGTGCCACCAAGGGTGGTTTTCACCATTGGACAAAGGGATTTCTCTTTACTATTTTGATATTTTCTTCTTTTTTTTGAAATATTTGGATGGGATAGGTGGATAAGGATAAGAGGGACGAGGACTCAAGCATCTAGTTCCATGAAAGGTGATAGTCCCATTAGAGATGGATGTCACACATGAACCATGTCAAATGTCATTATACTCATAGATGTTGGTAGGTGTGGGAAGATGGAATGGATAGCTATGAAGTAGGTAGGTAATGGATTATGGAGGGAAGGATAATGGATTATGATGTGGATTATGGATGGTTTATGAAATGATGGATGGGGAATTATGGAATAATGTTGTGGAATATGTATGGAAGGATAGTGGATTATGGATGGAAGGTTAGTGGATTTTGGTGTGGATTATGGATGCGGGGATAGTGGATTATGAGGTGGATTATGTATGAAAGGATAATGGATTTTGGCTAGATTATGAAAGGTTTATGCAAAAGCATGGACCATAGGAATATGATGGGTGTAATACGTGGGATAATGGATAAAAGATGGGGAGATGGAGGTATGTGGGAATGTTGTGGAATGGAGAGGAACCAATACCAACAGTTGCAAACACAGTGATAAACATTGAAGCTTTTGATTTGGAGGAGGGGTAGGAAGTAATGGAGATGTCTGCTTAGGAGATGGTCAATGTAAGAATTTAGGTACCCACATAGAATTGAGATTTTTATGATTTTTGCATTGCGTGTGGGATGAAGGAATTTGAGACTTTTGGATGGAGTAGGGTTGTTGGGATTTTTGGGATGTGGACGCTTCATTTGACTTGAGTTCTTTTTGCTTAGGGACCCAAACCATTTTAGTTTTGGACTTTTCTTGTGAAGGTATGGGTTGGTGTAGCCTTTTGGATGGATTTTTCTTTAATTCTTTGCATTGGTGCCCCAAGACATAAGAATCTTTAGTATTTTTGGCTTTATGGGTAGAGGCATCCAAATTTTTATTTTTGAATCCCATGGACATTGAGGAAGCTTCATGTTTAGTCGATGTGTGCATTTGTTGATCATGACTAGGAATTTTAGGGGATTTATGGATGGTGATATTAAAAATGGATTTATTGATAAATGGATGAGGGGATTTAAGGATAGGGCTATTAGGCATTGGGAGAAGTGGTGGTAGAGTGGATGGAGGGATATTAGGAGTTGGAAGTAGTGGAGGGAAAGTGGATGGTGGAAGGTGTATGGTCACATGCTTTTGGGGTTTGTAGGATGATGGAGAAGGAATGGAAACATATATGTTTTAGGGATACGAGGAGTGGATTGAAGAGGCATGGAGGAAGTACCAACATCTTGAGATTATTTCCCTTGGGGTATATATCCAAGGCCATATGAGCGTGGAGGGACTTTGACATGGATGGGCTCTAAAATACCTTGTTCATGAAGGCCTAAGCCTTTACCTTGATAGTTCATTTTTTGGAGTACGTGATGGACAATGGGACTACATGTGTTTTGGACACTAGATGCGAGCTCATTATTTGATGGAAAGGGTGAGGTGGTGAATAGAGGTTGTTTCTTTGCTAAGGAAGAAAATTCATGAATGAAGGTAGTAAGACTAATAGGATATGATGGATTTGCAATATGGTCGATAGTGGGTGATGGAGGATCAATAGGATCTTGAGTATCATTATGCTAACTAAGATCTAAGATATTTGTTTGATCATCTATGTTTACTTGGGAGCCAAGTGTCTCATCAAGGGAAGTGGATATTTGTAGATCATGGATGGGGCTAGATGGAAGATGGATAGGAGTAGTGGAGGTTTCTTGCTCATGGATAGTTATGGGATTATGGATAGGTAGCATGATAATCTCTTGATCATGGAATGCATAAAGTTTGGCTAAGAGAATCATCATGGTTTTCTTGATCATAGATAGGATCTTGATCACAAATGGGAGCATAAATAGGATTAAGTGTGCTATGGATGGGATAAATTGGCTCATGGATAGGCTCACGATCATAGAAAATATCTTGATCATAGAAAATATATAGGTTATGGATAGGTTGAACTTGGAGATACTTTGATCTTGATTTGGATAAAGGATTAATGTTTCCACATGCTTTAGATTATACTCTTGACATAGCTCTTAATTTTATTGAATGGAAGTGGAAGGGGGAGACTATTGGATAGGCTTGATAGGCTCTTGATGGTCAACAACCTGAGAGTACAATAGATATTGACTTGGACTCATGGTGGGAGACTCTTCAAGAGGCTTGATGGGTTGTGGACTACATGATGGACTAGAGGAATAGGCATGATGTTTGAAGGCTCTTTCATAGGTTCAATGATAGGTGTTTGATGACGTAGTTGATTCCTTTCTAATAGCCATTGGATCACATCCTTCATAAGTGTATGTGTGGATGGACAATATATGGATGGATAATAAGGGTAGATGGTATTGTAGGCTTAGGATTAGGATTAGGTGGAGGGATAGTGGTATTGGATGGATTAGGATTTTGATTAGGTGGAGGGATAATGGGATTGGATGGATTGGGATTTGGACTAGATGGAGGGATAATGGGATTAGATGGATTGGGATTTGGAATAGATGGAGGGATAATGGGATTAGATGGATTGGGATTTGGAATAGATGGAGGAATAATGGGATCGGATGGATTGGGATTTGGACTAGATGGAGGGATAATGGGATCAAATGGATTGGGATTTGGACTAGATGGAGGGATAATGGGATTTGATGGATTGGGATTTGGACTAGATAGAGGGTTAATGAGACTAGATGGATTAGGATTTTGGATGGATGAAGGGATAATGGGATCAGACGGATTGGGATTCGGACTAGATGGAGGGTTAATAGGAATGGATGGATTAGGACTTGAACCGGATGGAGGGATAATGGGATCAGATGGATAGAAATTAGGAGTGGATGGAGGGATAATGGGATTGGATGGATTGGAATTAGGAGTAGATGGAGGGATAATGGGATTGGATGGATTGGAATTAGGAGTAGATGGAGGGATAATGGGATTGGATGGAAGGTGTTGGTTTTTTCCTAGACTGGATGCTTATTCCCAGATTTCCCTACAAGGTAGCCATCAATGATCAACAGGATCTCCGGGCCAGGGGCCAACAGTATAGGAGATAGACTCTATATTTTATCTCCTCTTCTTCTTCAGGCTCTGCAAAACCTAGGGGGGTATTCCCTACTCAACATCCATGGGGATATGCATACAAAGGATGGGATGCTGACAGAAAGCAGATAAGTCCTCCTGTAAGTAGACCAAAACTGCAAGATAAGAGCAAAGGGGCTGGCTTTGGGCCTATTTTCAGTTGTAGACAGAGGACTTGGATCCTAAAACTAATTCTAATGTCCTAATGGTTGTTTTAGAGTTTGATTTTGATTTTATGTTTGGATGCAAAGCTGGACATGGTTATAATACAAACACAATGCAAGATTGGTGCCTATCCAGGGCCTAGAGTCAGTAGACATACACCTGTGAATGATATGCATGAACAACTAAAACTGGATTTCAGGGGGATACATATGATACCTGCCTTACAGATATCTCCCAATACAAAGTGTTAAGCTATCCATACTTATGGCATCCCTATTGCAGTATATCCTTCCCAATATTCAATCTGAAAATAGTTTAATCTACCCCTTGAGCAGAAGTTAAAAGATTAAACATTCAACACAGGAATTCTATGTTCTAGAATCTTAGACATTCCTTAAATATCTGGATTCGGAAGAAAGATACATGCAACACTGGAGACAGAATTAGCACAACACATGCAAACATAGCATTACTCATATAGGATAAACCATGAAATCAGTGGATTCATGCAAAAACATACCACAGGAGATACATAAACTCACAAGTTTTACTGCACAGAGCAACCAAATCAGCTGTATTACATCACAGAGCCAAAAATGTTCAGCTTTCAACAACCTAAAATGAGTAACACTTCCAGCTTAAAAACCAGCCAGAGGGAAGCGTACTCAGCATTAATTACATGGTTGACCAAAAATCCTGCCAGATACACAGTATCAGAAAAATGGCACTCAACGCACTGAATACAGCAGGTAGGGGAGGAGACAAGGAGGGATCTCGAGCCATGAGCTACCAACCGTGGATGTACAACTTCAGTCGGGTACCAGATCCGTCCACACCATCGCCCATACTTCAACAACAACTGCCATTAATGTCCATCTACCTCGCAGCCATCGGGAAAACATCAAACAGTATATCGCAACCGTTTCCTGCGAAAACGCACTTCATCGCAGTTTCAAAATAATACAGGGAGATTAATCCCACATGCACGGTGCGGAGAGCCCCCTACCACTTTATACACGCGGCCACATGCATAATAAGCGTCGAGCGCTTTTGCCATGCTTGACCCACGATCCTTCGCACAAAGCCTTTCGCCAAGACCCAAGCCATCGGCACACCCCACAATTCTCCCACCGACCTCATTTGTCTCACCGACAGCCACACTACACTCCACTCCATCAGCCAGAGACAGACCATCAGCCTAGCAAGAAACCCCTCTGCCAATAGAACAACTCTTGCCGATAACACATCGGCTCGCCACCTCTGTCGGTGTGACATACACCGTCGGAACAACCAAAATCTCCCCAGCCGATGAAGAGTGCTACGCCGATGCCTGCATATGCAAACATCTTTCGGATGTTCAAAAATCATCCTGACGTCAGCATCATCATCTGCACGACCACCCTCATCGGCACAACCTGATGCATCAGAGGAAGATCCTCCTGCTTAGCTGATACCAAATGTCTGGCCGATGAACATCCTGATGACGTCACCGTCATGTCTTGATGATGTCACCATCGCCCGTCTGCATACCGCGCAACTCTTGTATCTGGATGACGTCACCGTCATATTCGCAACATCGGGGGATCTCTACAAGGTGACTAGTGTTAGAAATATGACCCCCCTCGGACCTTAATGACGTCACCACAAATCGGCATCAGGATGATATTCAGAAATATGATGATGATGACAACCCACCCCTGGAATATCATGATGATGATGCCCTCCTCTCCTTAAGAAAATATGATGCTGCAGCTGAAAAATGCTGAGGAGGTCCAACACTTAGGAAATTTTGGATTTTAGAGAGGGGACCATGCCAAAAACCTTGAACATAAATTATTACCAATAGGCACCTTGACCTTCTATCGATGACCCTTTTCTCCTTTCATTTTCCTTTATCGCTTTTGTATGTGCAAATCCAAATGCATATACATCATACAGGGCGGACGTCAAATGTTATAGAACAAACAAAATTTCGGTTCGGGTCCGGCTTGCAAATATTTTCATTGCATATCTGAATGTATATTTTGTTTGTATGCTGAATATACAAACACAAACATACAAGCAGGGAATCTAATGAGAATATTCTAGATACATTCCTCCCCTGTATATTGAACATGTACAAACCCGTTTGCATAAGACTGCGGCAGGCCCCACCAAATGTATATCAGCCAATATATATTTTCCTTTGTATATGACCCGATATACAAAGCGGGAATATTCCCTTCATCGGCCAGACCAACACCATCGGCCAAACACACACCGATGATGAACATTACGCGGATGGCACATCACTACCACCAATTAGATCGCCAAGAAGCCTATGAGGTCATGCCGATGGGCAAGAAGATATAGGGTTCAAATGAAGAAACCCTCTAAACATGAAAAATCAACCTCCAGGTCAAAATGAGTACCAACACTGGCTCCAATTGGGGACGTGCAGGTGAAAACCTGCAGCGAGAACCAGATCTCCGGGCAGACCAGGCAAAAACCAGAAAGGCATGAACATGTACAAGACATTTACAATATATACATATTTTTACACATGTGCACAGAGGCAAGTCATCTATGCAAAATAGAACTTAAGGAATTGGCCATGCACAGGCAATTCCAGAAATTCACCATCTAGGGCCTAGAGGAAATAAGAGTCCTCCCCATGGGTACTGCAAATCTGATATGGGCCCATCCATAAGGGTTTGAATTTACCATGTTTACCCCTGTCCTGATTTTTTGCATTCCAGATGAGTACCAAATCATTGACCTGAAACTTCCTTTTTGTAGCTCTCCTATCAAATAGATATTTCACATCTTGTTGTCTCTTGAGATTGATCTGGTGTGCTTTCCTCCTGTTCTCATCTAGTGCAACCAGCTGGTTCACTCTTTCTGTCATGGAGTCTTCAATCTCCTCATCATTATCTTGGATAAATTTGTAAACTGGCAGGAGATTGTTTATAGGCAATCTGGCTGATGCACCATATACCAGCTCAAAGGGTGACATCCCAATAGCCTTTTTTACTGTCACCCTGTTAGCCCATATTGCCAACTTTAATTTTGAGTCCCAAGCTCTCTTGTTCTTGTCTAGTATCCTCTTGATAATTTTCATGATACTTTTATTGCTTGATTCAGCTTGACCATTTCCTTGTGGGTGGTATGGTGATGCATATGATAGATTTATCCCATATTTAGTGCAAAAATCAATAAACTCACCTGATCTGAAGCACATAGCATTATCAGTAACTATCTTGAATGGTACTCCAAACCTGATGATAACATTTTCCATTGTGAAATCCGTTATCACCTTACTTGTAGCTCTCTTAGTTGGAATGGCCTCAATCCATTTGGTAAAGTAATCAGTTGCCACCAAAATCCAACTGTGTCCCCCACTTGACTTGTCTGCAATTTCCCCTATAAAGTCAATTCCCCATTGCTGAAATGGAGCATCCACAGTTACAGTTCTGAGGGGTAAAGCACCATCATATCTCAATTTTCCTGAGAATCTCTGGCAAGCGTCACACTTCCTCACTAACCTTTGTGCATCTGAAAAGAGAGTGGGCCACCAATATCCTACTCTGAGAATATTATGGGCTATTGTTTGGGCAGTATAGTGTCCACCACACAATCCTTTATGCATGTCATTCAAAACATTGTTAGCTACATCTTCATCCACACATCTCAGCAGCACACCATCAGAGTTTTTCCAGTATAGCTCACTTTGAACAATAACATACCTGATTGCATGTAACTTTAAAGTCCTCTTTTGACTATCACTGAAATGGGAAGGACAATTCAGATTTTGCAAGTAGTATATAATGTCCTTGTACCATCTAGATCTTGATACATTTACATTCTCATTTTGGACTGCATTAACTTGGCATGCTTCCAAGTTTGACTGTGCCATCATCTTGGCTAATCCTTGTCCTCTTACCAACTTGGTAATTTGTATTTCTATGTTGAACTCCTGCAGTTTGTTTATCCATCTACACCTTCTTCCAGTCACCTCCTGTTGAGTGAATATGTCTTTGACTGCTGCATGGGGTACATATGCAATTACATGTGATCCTACCAGGTATGGTCTGAAACTTTTGATGGCTCTGACTAGTGCATATGCCTATTTTTCCATAATATCATATTTCAATTCAGCAGCCTGCAAGGACATACTGAAGAAAGCTATGGGTTGTTCAAATCCATCTTCATTTTTTTGTAGCAAACATGCAGCAACAGTGTGAAAGGAAGCAAATGAAAACAACTGGAACGGCCTAGAAAAATCAGGAGATTTAAGAATAGGGGCCATTTTGATTGCCTCTTTGATACTCTGAAATGATTCAATTGCTTCACTTTCCCAGTGAACAGTTGCATCCTTCTTCATCATCTTGGAAATGTTCCTTGTGGTTTCTGCAAAGTTGGGAACAAATCTCCTAACAAAATTTATCTGTCCAAAGAAGGACTGAACTCCTTTTACAGTTTTTGGCATTTGAATTCTGTCAATAGCAGCCACTCTCTCTGGATCTATCCTAACTCCATCCTTGGAAACAATGTGCCCTAGGAGTTTTCCTTCAACTACCCCAAAAACACACTTCTTTGGGTTGAGAGAAATGCCATACTCTAGTGCTCTAATGAAAATCTGCTCCAAGTGCATACAATGCTGCTCTTCCTTCTTTGAATATGCAGTCAAATCATCTTGATATACAGCCAGGATTGAATCAATCAACCCTGCAAAAGCAACATCCATTGCTCTTTGAAATGTAGCACCTGCATTTGTTAGGCCAAATGGCATTCTAACATACACATAAGTTCCCCATGGAGTGGTGAAGGCAGTCTTATATTGTTCTGATTCCTTTACCTTCACTTGATTATAACCTGAAAATCCATCCATCATGGACAAGAGTTCACAACCAGTCACTCTCTGCAACATAGCTTCCATATTAGGCAGTGGATAGTTATCCTTTAAAGAGGATACATTTAAGTTCCTGAAGTCAACACAAAGCCTAATATCACCATTCTTTTTTCTGACTGGGACAAGGTTAGATACCCAAGTTGAATGTCTGATTGGCAGAATTATTCCAGCCTCCCTAAGCTTTTTGAGTTCTTCTTGCATCTTTGGAGCTAAGGTAGGATTAATAGGTCTTTGCCTTTGTCTAAATGGCTTAGCTCCCGGCTTCAATGGGATATCATGCTGGAATAAATCTTCCCTATAGGCTTTTAGGTCCTCATATGACCAAGCAAAAACATGTTTGTACCTTTTCAGTAATGCAATCAGCATACTCCTGATGTGTGGTTTGAGCTGTTTACCAATGTATACTTTCTTGGGGGTCTGAGATGTTCCCAAATTTATCTCTTCTAAATCCTCCTTGTTTGTGGGAGATGTCTTTGTGACCAATTGGTCTCTACTGTCAAAAGCTCTTTCCAAAGCTACTAACCCTCTAGGGATTTTATTAGTCTTCAATTGAATTATCTCTTTCCCCACAAGAGTTTCTTTTCCATCTATGGTTTCTACAAAAGCTTGGAAATCAATTTCTTGATTCTCATATTCATCTATGCAGTGCAAAAATTTTAACAAGTCCCTATCATCATTAAACACTTGCCAACTGCATATGTTCTCTGGTACTGCAGGCCTAATTTTAACTTCTACATTTGTAACATCTGACAGAGTGATGTCATCTGGTCTTACTGCAACATTAGCTAAGAAATCAGCCATAACATTCTTGGATCTCTCTACCCAGCCTATTGAAAATGCATCAAATAGGTCAATGGTATCCCAAACAGCATGCTTGTATTGTTTCAATCTTTTATTTTTTGAAGCATACCTATCTCTAATTTGGGATACAATCAGCTCAGAATCACCAAATACTCTTAGCATTTTGATTCCATGTTTGAGGGCTATATTTAGGCCTAAGAGTAAAGCCTCATATTCTGCAATGTTGTTTGTGCAAACAAATCTCAACAAGAAAGAGAATTTGAGGAGCTTACTGTGATAGGTGAAAGTCAGGTTTAGCAGATCAGACATAGTCATGAAACCCTAACCCTACCATCATCAAGGAATCTAATCTAAATGAAATCAAAGAACAATGCAATTCAAGCATAACATCACCTAGACTGTACGATTCCTTGTTTGAGGGATGTGGACTGCTTCTTCAATAATGAACAATTGCAAAGCTGAAAGCTGCCATGATGGAAGATGAAAGTTCAATTGGATGATCAAATGCTCAGGATGATAATGTAGGTGCTATATGATTGCTGGCTCCCCCCCCTCATATGGAATGAGAGGGTGTTTATATAGGACTCAACCAAGATCAATCAACGGTGGAGATTCAGAGGCTATGTGAATGGCTAGGATTGAAAGATACTAAATTTAGGTTCCATTAGTTGTGCATGTGAAGGATATGAGTGAAAGTTGTCTTACAACACATGATTGACTAGATAAGTGTTGGAATGTGATGAAAGATGAGTATTTAATTCAAATAAAATATTTGAATTAGTTGGGATATGAGTTGGATATTAATTAAATAAATTAAATTTATTTAATTAATAGGATAAATGAATAAAATGGGATAAGATATGATGTGGAAATTAATTAAATAAATAAAATTTATTTAATTAATTGGGATGAGAATAGGATAAATGGGATTATGACGTGGAATTAATTAAATAAATAAAATTTATTTAATTAATTGGCTAAGTAGGATGAGAATGGGATTTTAATTAAATAAATAAAATTTATTTAATTAATTAGCTTGATGGATAATGATGATTTAACAAGGTGTTACTAGACATGGACAAAGTTGGGACAATTTTGGGTGTCTACATTTTGCCCCTCTTTGATACAATGTTCGATAGAGCGTTGTGTCAAAGAAGATACGATATGCGTTCGATAAACAAGTTATGCCCCAGTGTAACTGGCAGGTTATTTAATTAATTGGGATGAGGATAGGATAAATGGGATTATGACGTGGAATTAATTAAATAAATAAAATTTATTTAATTAATTGGCTAAGTAGGATGAGAATGGGATTTTAATTAAATAAATAAAATTTATTTAATTAATTGGCTTGATGGATAATGATGATTTAACAAGGTGTTACTAGACATGGACAAAGTTGGGACAATTTTGGGTGTCTACATTTTGCCCCTCTTTGATACAATGTTCGATAGAGCGTTGTGTCAAAGAAGATACGATATGCGTTCGATAAACAAGTTATGCCCCAGTGTAACTGGCAAGTGATGCCCCCTCGAGAGGTAAGCCAGGCTAACCAGGAAGGGCTGGGTTGGCTCTTGATAGGAAAAAAGGCTAAAAAGAAGGCAGACACGAAGAAAATGGAAATGAGTGATCTTGGCTGAGTATGATGGAATGAATAGATAGAATGAATAGATAGGATGATGATGGGCAGCTTTCAAATAATTGCTCAGAATGAAAAGAAATGCAGTCCTTATGTTTGATATAGCATATGGATGTTATGCACCAGGGTATAAGAGACCAAGGTGTCGAGATATCCAATGCGCAACTAGCGTGTTACAATCTTGTCTGAATGCATGAGGTCAAGATGTTGAGCCAACATGCACAAGATATGAATAACAGCTAGTGTTGGACTTTGACACTACAAGCAATGGTGTGAGCTTATCTCCACGACACACAATGATAGCTTGCTGGTTATATGTATGGAGTTAGTCTTAACATAGAATAGTCTCAAATGCATAAGAGACTGTTTAGCTTCTCAGATGCTAGAGATATTGATATGTAAGATGCTAATCCCAACACGTACAAGATACCAATACGCATAGGAAGAGAATAAGATCATCCCGCAAATGCAAGATAAAATGATAACACACACAAGCAAGCAAGCAAGCATGCACAAATGATTCAAAAAAAAACAAGGTATTGCCCCTGTCAAGCTGTAAACCAATGATTAATTGCTGATTGTTTTGTTGATGATAGTTGAGAGTGTTGTCATTGTGGGGAAAGCTATATCCCTAGATCAACACAAGGTTGTTTGCTGAGTTGGTTCGCTGATTGGATGATTGATTTGGCTTACAACAAGGCTAGGATCAAGACCATTGATCGCGCTTGGATAACTTGGCTTGATTGATTAACTTGATTGGTGTGGATTAAGGATGGGCTTGCACTTGGATCATTGCTTGGAATGGTTGGAAGATGATGAAATGATGGATGAAGGTTGATTTGATGAAATGTTGATGATGGATTGAGTTGCTTTTGATTTGCTGAAGTGATTGGATTTGTTTTGATGGCTAGCTTGATGTGCTTTGGTTTTGATGTTTGCTATTGTTGGGTTGATTGTTTTGATGATTGGATTTGTTTTGATAATTGGATTGATGTGCTTTGGTTTTGATGTTTGCTTTGGCGTTGATGTGTGCTATTGCTGGGTTGATTGTTTTGATGATTGGATTGTTTTGAATGATGATAATGATGGTGTGATGATTGGAGTATCCACTCAATCTAAGCATAAGCAAGTGTTCTTAGTATGCTCAAAGGATGTAAAACAAACAAGGTATTGCCCTTGTCAAGTCATAAACCAATAATTGATTGTTTGATTGATGATGATAGATAGTGTTGTCATTGTGGGGAAAGCTATATCCCTAGATCAACACAAGGATGTGGGAATGCTCTATCCCATTTATAATGATTGATGCTGATTGAGTTGGTTCATGACAAGATTAGGATCAAAACCTGTTGATTTGATTGGATAATGTTCCTTGATTCATTAGCTTGCTTGATATGGATTAGTGTGACTTGGGTTTAAGATCATTGCTTAGATTGAGTTAATTGATATGATTGGAAGAAGTGATTGATTGAAATGGATGAATGAATGTTATTGATAGGAAGAATTGATTGATGATGACGATGATTTGATTTTGATTGAATGTTGATGGAGTGGATTGTTTTGGATTGATGATGATTGGTTTTATTGCTTGGATTTTTCGTTGGATATTTGATTTTTTGGATTTTTGAGAATATTTGATTTTTTTTGGATTTTTTTGTGATATTTTGATTTTTTTATGTTTTTGAATGTTTGGGGATGTTAATGGATTTACAATTGGGCAGCCTTTGTGCTAGATACCAATGACAAGGGAGAAAACCAAGTCTAGGTGTAAAGATGGATGAATGGGATTGGATGGATAAAAGGATGGATGATAGTGGATAAGATGAAAGGCTGATGATAGATGGATAGATAAGAGGATAGGCCATAAAAGGGAAAGCTCATGATAAATGGATAGGTAGGCTATAGTGGAAAGCTCATGATAAACAGATGGGGATAAGCTATAAGATGGAAAGCTTGTGATAAGGATACACCATAGTGGATGGATCATAAGGGAGCTAGGATGTGATCTCCATAGGCTATGTTGCATAGGAAGAACTTGCCCCATTCTAGGTGGTAATGCTTAGGATTTTTACATGACAAAGTTCATGACCAAGGGATGACATGATGGATTGGTTTAAATGGGATGGATGAATGGTCAATGGATATGACTTGGTTTGGAAAGAAGGTATGTCAAGAAATATCCAAACATGTTTTAACATTTTGCCCCTATGTCTTCATCAAAATCAAAAGGCAGAAGGATGGATAAATGGATTCAATAGGATAGGCATGTGTATGTAATGGCTAAGGATGGTAGGATGGTAAATGATATAATGGGATAGATAGTTTGGAAATGGATAGGTTGGATAAGACAATGTGCCCCCAAGTGTAAGTGACATAGAAGATCAACCTACACATGATGCCTGTTTGCCAGGTTTTCATCATGGTACTTATCCAAGGCGCCTATTTACCAGGTTTTCACCATTGGACGAAGGGCTTTCTCTTTACTTTTTTGATTTTTTTTTCTTTTTGCTTTTAGATGGGTTGACAATTACACATGGCGCTTGTTTGCCAGGTTTTCACCATGGTAATGGATAGGAGGGACTCAAGTGTCTAGTGCTATGAAGGTTGATAGTGTCCCATTAGAGATAGATGATGTCTTCGCATGGACCATGTCATTATGCTCATAGATGTTGATAAGGGATTGCATGGATGGGAGATGGATTAGGTAGATAGTGGATGATGAGAGGTTCATGCAAGGATAGATGGATGGGAATAGTGGATTATGGAAGGCTTATGCTACGATGGCTGAAAAGTTTATGCAAAAGCATGGACTGTAGGGATAGTGATTGGGGAGATATGTAGGATAATGGATGAAGGATGGGGAGATGTAGTTATGTGGAGGTGCTGCGGAGTGGAAGGGAACCATGACCAACGGTTGCACACACCGTGATAAACATTGAAGCTTTTGATTCGATGGTGGTGTAGGAAGCAATGGAGATGTTTGCTTAGGAGATGGTAGATGAAGTGATTTAGGAACCCACATAGATTTAATATTTTTAGTACTTTTGCTTTGCTTGTGGGATTTTTGAAGGGAATGGAAGTTTTGGATGGAAGTAGGCTTTTGGATGGAGATAGGTGATTGGGATTCTTGAGATGTGGATGAAGATACCTCATTTGCTTTGCTAGCTATTTGCTTAGGAACCCAAACCATTTTGCTTTTGGGCTTTGCATTTGGAGGTAAGGGCTTTGATAGCTTTGTGAATGTACTTTGCTTTGATTTTGATTCTTTATGTCCTAAGGTATGAAGACCTTTAGGATTTTTGGTAGGATTTTTAGCTTTATAAGTAGAGGCATCAAAATTTTTGCTTTTGAATCCCATGGGGTGGGTGGAGTGGATGGAATGATTAGAAGCTTTATACTTAGACGATGTGTGCTTTTGTTGGCCATGATTAAGGATGTAAGGATACTTATGAATGCTTGGTATGTTAGGTGTTGGAAGCAATGGTGGCAAGGTGGATGGAGGGATATTTGGAGTTCGTAAAAGTGGAGGCAAAGTGGATGGAGGAAGGTGTATGGTCACATGCTTTTGACATTTATAGGATGATGGAGTTGGAATGGAAACATATGTTTTGGGTATATGATAAGGTTTGCGATGAAAAGTGGTAGGTTTAGGATGCATGAAGGGATTACCAACATCTTGGCCTTGTTTACCTTGTGGTGTGTATCCAAGGCCATATGAGCATGGAGGAACTTTGACATGGTTTGGCTCCAAAATACCTTGTTCATAAAGACCTAGGCCTTTACCTTTGTAGTTCATGTTTTGGAGGATGCGATTGACTATGTGACTAGGTGTGCTTTGAACACTAGACTTGAGTGCATTATTGGATGGAGAAGATGAAATGGAGGACAATGGTTGTTGTTGTCCTAAGGAAGAACATTCATGGAGGAAGGTGGTAAGACCACTAGGACATGATGGTGGACTTGAAACAGGATCGATGGTAGATATGGAGGGAGGATCATTAGCATTGTGTTCACTAAGATCCAAGTTATTTGTTTGATCTTCTATGCTTATGTGTTCTTGAGAGGCACATGTCTCATTATGACAAGTGGATGTTTGCTCATTATGGATAGGGCTAGATGGAGGATGACTAGGAGCAATTTAGATATCTCGCTCATGGATGGTTATGGGATTATGGATAGGATCAAGGTACTTTTTAATAGGTTCTTCATCATAGATATCATCTTAATCATGAGATAGATAAAGTTTTGCCAAATGGATCATCATGATTTTCATGATCTTAGCTAGAACCTTGATCATAACTATGAGCAAAAATAGGCTTAAGTGGGCTATAAAAGGGATAAATTTTCTCATGAATAAGGTCATGGTGATGGCTAATAGCTTGAGGGTAAACCATAAGTAGGTCATGGATAGGTGGAACTTAGAGGTGCTTTGATCTTGATTAAGACTAGGGTTTGATATTTCCACATGTTTAAGATTATGCTCTTGACATACCTCTTGACTTTGGATGGAAGTGGAAGGTTCTTGAGTGGACTTGATAGGCTCTTGATAGTTATCAACATGAAGGCATGATGGCTCTTGACTTAGGCTTGTGGTTGGAGACTCTTGAATAGACTTGTTGACTTGTAGGTCACATGATGGGCTTAAAGGGCTAGGTATGTTAATGGAAGGCTCTTGAAGAGGCTCAAGGATATGTGAACCACATGATGAGATTATAGGATTGGACATGACCTTTGGAAGTTCATTGGTAGGCTCATGAATTGGTATTTGACATGGGGGTAGTTTATTCCTATCTAGTAGCCAATGGATCACATCCTTTGCAAGTGTATGGGTGGATGGGAAATATAATGGATGGATGATAATGGTAGATGGTGTTGGATTAGGATTAGGATGAGGATTAGGTTGAGAGCTAATTGGATTGGATGGATTAGGATTTGGACTAGATGGGGGTGACACATAGGATGGGGATGATGTGGCACGATTTCCCATTATAGGTGGGTACACCTTGTAAACAATTGAGACAAATATTGGGCATTGATTTGTATTATGGCCTTTGGTCCTATGGTATGCACAATAATCATGTTCATCATATGGACTTTCTTCACATGGTTTGACTTTAGGAAGTTCAATGAGTTTTGCTTCAAGCATCCTTTGTAAAACTCTCTCAGCCGCATCCTTTGGTGAACGATTAGAATGACATGGCGAGGAAGGTAATGAAGGGCTTGGTGATTTGGAGGGTTGATGGACCAATGGACTAGGAATAGGATCACATGGTGGTGTTGGGATAGGATTATGTGTTGGTGTGTGATTAGATGATGAAGGCCACTCTAGATTGGTATCTCCCTTATCAAAGGTTATTGGATCTTGCATAGGATAACTTGGGCTTGTTTGATTTATGTACAAGGGGCCATTGGGATTTGGATATGATTCTTGTTGGAAAGGTGGATTTAGATCTATCAATGGTGCTTGGTGGTCTTGTTGAAAAGGTGTATTTGGACTTGCTTGATTTATGTACAAAGGGCTATTTGGACTTACATGTTGTTCTTGTGATATCACTTGATTGCCTTGCGGATGGGCTTGGTAGTGCATTGGAATGGTGGCATGAGGGATTGGATAAGCTTGAGGTGGATATTCATAGGTTGATGTGGCATTGACGTGATGTGTAGATAGATGAGGTTGGTATGAAGTTAAGGTGGATGACACATAGGATTGAGGTGGAATTTGTTGAGGTTGGGATGGCATTTGGATTTGTTGTTGTGATATGATTTATTGTTGTTGGAATTGTTGAATAGGTTGTTGTGAAGTGATGTGTTGATGTGGATAAGGGATAACGTTAGAAGAAATGGAATAAGTTGGTATTGAATTGAGTTGATGAGTGGATAGATATGATATGTGGCTATGAAGTGGATTAGGTTGATAGGGAGTGGCTAAGGTTTGTTGTACTTGTTGGGCTTGACTAGTGGCTAAAAGGTGTTGGACTTGGGCTATGGAGTGTTGCAGTTGAGGTGATTAGCTTGCGTGGGGTTGAGCTCTTTGGAGGAAGAATTGTAATATTTCCATCGCATCTTGGTTTAGGGGTTGTGATCCTTGATAAAGATTTTGGAGGAATCTTTCGAATTTGATTTCTAGGTCCTCTAGTGTAGACATGTTGTCACCAAGTGTTTGTCTTAGATCCTTTTAGCAAGTGCTCGTTTAGGGATTTGGATGATGATGTGGCTTGTTTGGATGATGTGGATGAAATTGAGTTGGATATGATGTGTGTTGACTAGGATGAATGTTTAGATTGATTTGTTTATGTGTTTGGTGTTTAGAGCTTGATGTGGCAATATTCAAACAAATGATTATGCATATACACACATGAATCACTCACGCAAGACACATAAGCAAGTTTTAGTTTAGAAGAATGTGATGATGGTTAAGCAAGCACGTGAAGACACTCAACAAGTCCTAGTTAAGGCAAGGCCACTATCACAAGGAGGTTCTAATGAAAATCTGGGGGACCGGCACCCCACGAGCATCCAGCAAGCCACTTAAGACTTTAACTAACCCTACTAGGAGTTTTAATATACACAAAGGTACACCTCCTTTCGAGTTAGCACTGTATGGTGAGCGCTAATACCGGTTAGACTTGGCTTTTGCCTTATCCTCTGATTTTTATAGCGGACCAAATGAAAGTACCGCTTGAGGTCATTCCCTTGGGGTGGATACCAAGGTAGGCCTCTCTAAGGCTAAACAAAAGCAACACAAGTAAATGTTTTTGATCTCCAAGTTCGTGTTGGGACGCAAGGAGAGAGCATACACATTTACTTGGTCACACTCGCATGGGGTTCATTAACCTTAGAAATCAATGTGTGATCAAACAATTCAAGCACTTGTTCATTTTAGATCCAAATCCAAATGTGATGAAAGACACTTGTTCATTTTATCCCAATTTCTCAATGATGTGATAGCAAACAATGTTCATTTTAATCCCAAAGTCCAAATGTGTGATCAAACAAGATTAAGAGATGAAAGATTAGAATGAGTGCACCTGATACAATCGCTTTCCAATTTTCTATAGATGTTGATGCCAATGTTGCTCCAGCTCCTTAGATGTCCTTACAAGTCACCAATTCCAAAAAGAAACAAGTAAACTTGCAAAGAAGATTACATGAAAAAGATGAAATCTGAAAATTTTGATTAAAATGATCTGATACAAAAGAATGGATTGCATAAATAGAAATTTCAGGAGATTCTAAGCAATTTGAAAAAAAGTTTCGCTGAAAAACGATCAAAATTGCTAAAGTTATGCTCAAATGAAGTTTGCAAGGAAGCTGAACTTTGACTGATAAAAAAGCCTGAAAAATGGTATAGTCACCTGATAAAACCTGCTTAGCTGCAACGTTTATCCTCCCATCTTTCCAATGAGTCCTCGTTTGCATGATTTTGATACCGTATGCTCCAGTTATGATCAAAAGAAAAAATCAGCCTCCTTTGGCATGTTGAAGGAAGAGGGTAACCTTAACAGTTTAGATTTGACCGCCAGCTATTTGTTTGTTTTGGTCACATGTGTAGGTATACTTGGTCATTTGCTCTAATGGTTTGTGGTTGAGGATGCTCAACAGAGCCCCTGGTTACTCATGTGACCAGGGCTCAAATAAAGTGAAAAATAAAAAACAAATGCAAGGTTTCGATACCACGGGCCTGGTCACCTTGGTGACCACAGGCTATCGACCAAAACCAAATGGATTTCAAACACTATGGAGAGATGCCCTCAACTGAAGAACCAAAGCACCAATGGTGGAGTACTGTAGACTCCAAAGATGCCGATTACGCTGCGGAGGTTGCCGATTGTAAAATGTGTTTGGTCGTTGCTAAAGCATTGATCGTTGATGCCTTAGAAACAAACTACCAGATATGAGTGGAGATCATAGCAAACTGCAAAGAATGCCAAGTGTTTGGTCAATTATTGGATCGCTTGAAATATGTCTAAAAGTTTTGTGAAGACCAGTGCTTAGTCGCTGGGTGTCTTCAACATTGGCAGGCTGACAATTAGAATCTTTTCTGGCATGAAATTTATACGGCATAAGACAATTCCCGTGTAGACCGCCTTGTATTCGATTAAAGGCCACAGTTACAATGGATTGAAGATATGACAGAGTAGTTAAGATCCACCGCTAACTTCTTAAGATAACTGCCAGGAATAATGATGTTGTAGGTTTTATCACTGAAATGTATTACCACCGGCAAAGATATTTTGAGGACCACCGGATTTGAAGATATGCCCCAAAAAAAAAAAGCTTTAGATCTCACTGAAGTTTGCTCGCTGGAGGTTGTGGGAACTTTGATGAAACCGCCGACATTGATGACAATTGTTGATCATTGCAAGTGGCGAACTTTGTAAATGCTGACCGAAGTTTTGATGTATGCCAACAAGAACAATGCTATAATCACATAAGCAAAATGAAACCCGCCAGATAGATCGGATCAAGGCATTTGACGCCAACCGATCTTGAACACTAAAATGCCAAAAGCAAAGATCTACTAGATTTCAATGACTATCCCCAAACTTTTGATTCGGTCGACAGTAGAGGTCGATTAGAATGAACTACTAGATACAGAATTATAGTCGACTATTATTAACTATCGATGGAAGTTGATGAATAAGTGATGCCGACCGCTTAAAGCTTGCAAATGTTTGGTCGCCAAAGGGAGGATCCAAGAAAGACTTCCAATGATTTGATCGACTGTGTATGATTGCTATTAATATGTAAGATCTACCAAAGTTGATGTTACTTCAAAACCACCAAGTATGTGGCTTAAACCGCTAGAAACAAAGACACACCAGAGGAAAACTAATGTGACCACTGATTTGTATAGCCACACAGAGTCTTTGATTTAATATCTTAGATCCCACTGAAAATTTTAGATCCCATTGGTATGTAGAGTGGAGATCACCGAAGCTGGAGCCGCTGGAAAATGTAGATCACCCGATAGTGCTTAATGTAACGTACTTTGATTGACAGTATTGGTGGCAAAGACGTGAACAAGTGGCATCGACAGTGCTTCCAAAGCCATGACTAAGACCTCATAAGCTACGACGGACCTATGATTTAACTAGGGTTCAGACTCCAGTGAATAATGAACGAGAAGTCTGAATGAATGGTCAACCAATACAGATGTGGCAGCGAGTGGAATTAACTAGGCTATGCAGAAATGTTATGGTGGACACAGACTAGAAGTAACTGGGTAATTGGAACGTAGGAGTGCAAGGAGACTCCACAGACCAGTGAAGACAGGGGCGACAAATATTTTTAAGGTGGTAGCGGGAAACCACCGATGACGACGGGATCCAATGATGACAATTGTAGTTTAAACGGAGGCAACAAGATCTGTAGATAGATAAGAGTCTGCGAAGGTTGACAAATCAAAATCCATGGATTGGCAATTTAGGCTCTGGTCAATGGTGACCACTGTTTAAACAAAGAAATGGAGATTTATATGGTGGAGATCTGGTCAAAGCGAGAAGCTTTGACAAGCAATGAAAATGATGACGACGAATCTTTTGGTGGACTGGTGGGTATCGACTAAGATTCGAATGAAGCTAAGTAGCCAAACATCGGGTGGCGATTACTCAGTGACAGAGTACAAGATCATGGATGGTGGTTAGTTTTGAGCGTGGTGACTGGTCTGAGGCAATGGTTTAGATATGGCACAGGTTTAAGAAATGTATAGCATTGTCATCAGATATGGCCAGAAGATAGTAGCAACAGGCTGACCAAGGATTGTAGAGAATGCAGGCTGAAGGGTGGCCAAAGCCAGTGGATCACTGACTGCACAAAAGAGTTTGATCAAGGATTTAGATCTCTCCACTGAATGACCACTAGATGCTGAAAGAATTTCCCGCACCAAATCAAAACTTCATGTAGATGTTGAAGCTTGAGACTTCAACCATTGCAGATTTAAGATTTTGACTGCTATAGATTTAAGGCTGTGACTGCTAGGATGCAACAGTCGATATGAACAAAGGGTAAGGCCATTGCTCAAGGTGGGAATAGAAGACTGTATATCAAGTGGCGACAAGACAAAACAAGGTCAATGAGTTGCAAGGTGATGGTGAGATCAGAGGTGTAGACCGTTGTTTTGGTAGTCAATAGAATGCATGGAGGGTGGATCGAAGGGAGGTCAACAATTAAAACCAAACAAAGGGAAAAAAGCTTAAGCTACGAAGGGCCAACTTAGGGTTTTGGACAGCGAACTATGTTTGGACCAACGATGACAAATTTCAGAAAGGTGGTGATGGATCTCAAAATTCAGAAGTGACAGTGGAAGCAACAAACATGAACGGTGGCGACAGTGAAAATACAAGGTGGCAATTGTTGCAAAGATAGGCGGATCTGAGACCAGTAAAAGGCAGCGGATAAAATGCACAAAGCAAATGCGGATTCTGATTTAGGCCTGCAGATAAAAACTTAAATCCTGCAACCTATCCTGCAAAACAAAACCAAACTTTGCCTGCAATACAAATCTCAAACCAGATTCAGTGATCAATGGTCAGCTCCAGTCCTTACAGAAGGTCTATATGGTATGATCCGTATTGTACGGATCTGTGAAACTAAAAAAATTTCAAATTTTTTCAAAAATTTCAGTCACCAAAGATAGGCAAATTTATAGTCAAAATTCATGGAAATGACCTCCTGATCGCAATGGTGCAGTCTGTTTTTGCCCAGGACACAATCTATGACAGCTTACCCTCAAAATTTGCAAAATTTAACAAAACTAGGGTTAGAGAAATACAAATTTTTGCTACAAAAACCTGCAAGAATGACAGATTGATGCTCCAAGAGATCTGATCTTTAAAAAAAACAACTCAAACAAGAGAGTTAATCAGGGACGTGAGTCCCACCGGGCGTGCCAAAATGTGATAGGTGAAAGTCAGGTTTAGCAGATCAGACATAGTCATGAAACCCTAACCCTACCATCATCAAGGAATCTAATCTAAATAAAATCAAAGAACAATGCAATTCAAGCATAACATCACCTAGACCGTGCGATTCCTTGTTTGAGGGATGTGGACTACTTCTTCAACAATGAACAATTGCAAAGCTGAAAGCTGCCATGATGGAAGATGAAAGTTCAATTGGATGATCAAATGCTCAGGATGATAATGTAGGTGCTATATGATTGCTAGCTCCCCCCCTCATATGGAATGAGAGGGTGTTTATATAGGACTCAACCAAGATCAATCAACGGTGGAGATTCAGAGGCTATGTGAATGGCTAGGATTGAAAGATACTAAATTTAGGTTCCATTAGTTGTGCATGTGAAGGATATGAGTGAAAGTTGTCTTACAACACATGATTGACTAGATAAGTGTTGGAATGTGATGAAAGATGAGTATTTAATTCAAATAAAATATTTGAATTAGTTGGGATATGAGTTGGTTATTAATTAAATAAATTAAATTTATTTAATTAATAGGATAAATGAATAAAATGGGATAAGATATGATGTGGAAATTAATTAAATAAATAAAATTTATTTAATTAATTGGGATGAGGATAGGATAAATGGGATTATGACATGGAATTAATTAAATAATTAAAATTTATTTAATTAATTGGCTAAGTAGGATGAGAATGGGATTTTAATTAAATAAATAAAATTTATTTAATTAATTAGCTTGATGGATAATGATGATTTAACAAGGTGTTACTAGACATGGACAAAGTGTTGGATTTAAGGCATACAACTGAGAGGGGGGGGTGAATCAGTTGTATAAAACTTCTTGTTCTTTCAAACACTTGATTCTTCGTTGTTAGTTAACAGCATATCAATTAATCATCCATGAAAGCATAATACATAAACACAAGAGCAGATAAACATCAACACATTGAACACCAAGATTTTGACGTGGAAAACCCGGTTAAGGGAAAAACCACGGGGTGATTAACCCAAGGATTATTCTCTGTTAGAAGAATAAGAAAAAGAATGGCACTTGCTAATTAGGGCTCACTGCCCGAGCACACTGCTCACAAAGAGGCCCACTGCCTACAAGGAGACACACTGTCTACAAAGTGATAAGAATCACAGTCTTGAACTGGAGAATGACATCTCTACCATGTCCGGATCAGTTCCATTTAAGCCCAAAAACTTCTGCTCTGCCTTTCGCACTTCTCTTCACTATGCCACACTCATCCACACAATCCACACTTCGAAATGAACTCACAAACCGTTATTTATACAAGACATCGACTTAGGAACAAACATCTAAGTCGGCAAACAACCATAAGAGTATCTGCAAGATGAATAATACATCCGGTCGGCCACCACAAGAACATTCGCAGGATGAACAACTCATCCGGTCGGCTAAATAGAGCAAGAACTTCATCCGGAAGAATAACTTCAATTCCGGGCTCTACTATCAATGCGGATCAACAACACAACCTCAACACGATCCAAAAAAAACTTCACAAGCCTGCCTGAATGACCGGATACATCCGCACTTCCTTTACTTGCTGGAATCTCTTGTCTTCCTCATCCGGAACTTCAAGAACACAGTCTGTCGCCACTGTAAAAGGTACTTCCGGACCTCTAAATCATACATTATCAATGCGGACCAACAACACAACCTCAACATGATCCAAGAACCTTCACAAGCCTGCCTGAATGACCAGGTACGTCCGCATTTCCTTTACTTACTGAAATCTCTTATCCTCCTTATCCAAAACTTCAAGAACACTGTCTGTTGCCACTGTCATAATGCAAGAGGTACTTCCGGACCTCCAAATCATACACAACTCGAGATGGCACATCACAAGGACATCCCAAACACTTCCTTCCAATCCGCAAATTAGGATAATACAATTCCGGACCTCACCGGACCTTTTTGTGATCCTCTGTCACCTCTGAATACTTGCCGGAACCGGTTCTACACCGACAGCCACAACTCCTTCAGATCTTCATGCGGACCTCTGAAATCTTAACTGAAGCATCTAAAGACTCATATCTACAAACCCTTTAATCCGCATCCTCCGGTTCTCAACCTATACAATACATTTGCCTTCTTCTCATCACTATTCTTCACTGTTCCTGACTGAGGCTAATTTTCTCAATATCCTCAGCACACAGCTCATCAAATCCTTCTTGTCAATGCAATATGAGTATGTTGACATCAATGACAACACTGGCTCACCTCATACTTGCAACACAAAGTTGGGACAATTTTGGGTGTCTACACTTACCATTTGGAGACAAGAAAACAACTCCAGCTCCAGAGCCTTCTTTTGCACAAGCTCCATCAAAAAACATAGTCCATAAACCTTGCTGGTCCAGCTCTTTAATGCAGACATTTTTCTCTTTATCTTCCTTATCATCTGAGACAACCTTGAAGTTATCACAGTCAGTGTTTACAAAGCATATCTGTTCCTCAGCTTCTTGGTCTTCCACTGTCTCTGATGATCTTTGTTCTCTGATTAGCTTAACATCCCTGCCATTCATTGGAATCATGGCATATGACAGGTCCAGCTGCATACTTCCACCAATTAGTGCTACCCATCTTCTTGACAGCAACATACCATACTGTGGCTTGATGTCAACCACCGTTATATTCATTTTATATCTTTTTTCAGGAAATGCTGCCAATTTGAAATCTACATCCTTCATGATTCCAATAACTGGTACCTCTCTGGCATCCATAGCATAACATTTTCCACATGCCTTGTCAATTTTCAATCCAGCTTGTTGCATGATGGCCAAAGGCATGACATTTGTAGATGCTCCAGAATCAAGCATACAATTTCTGATTATTTTTCCATTTATAACCAGGGATACATAAAATGGTTCCACTTGTGAAGGACACTTTGTCATAGTCACTCCTAAATAAACCTCAGGAGCCTCATCTTCTTCATTACATATGACATGTTTGTCACCCTGGATCTGAACATTTTGTTTAGCTTGAAAAGGCACCCCTAAAATTAGGGATACTGTCATATTCTTGATTTCTTCCACTCTCATCAGTTCCATAAGCGGAACAGAGACTTTTACTTGGGAGAGGACTTGAGCTATATCAAATGGAGCATAATTTTGTATAACAGTTGTAGCTTGCTCCATAATCTTGTTTTTATCCTGAACTGATTTAGCTTTTACTTTCATAGTTCCCTGATCATCATTCTTGTCTTGGGAACCTTTGCTTTGATCTTCAGCTTGGGGGATTCTATTTTCTGGTCCTTGAGATTCATGACCTGTTCTTTGTCTAAAATTCTGTTTATTATTAACCCACTGCCTCTTTTGTGATTCAATCCCCTTATGACCATGTAGTGGCTGACCTGCAGAAATACCTTCTGGCTGATGTGGGCTGCTTACTTGATTTTTACCTCTGAGATTGTAGTTGCTTTTGACTTGAGCAACTGCTGCAGCTGTGAAGGCCCTAATTTCCTCATCAGAAGGTTGTTGTAAGTTACTCAGAAAATTGTGTGAGCTCTGAGCATACACATAGCTTTCTTCATTACCTTCATCATAAGAGTCCTGTTGACAGGCCTGAATTCCATCATCTGTACTCTCATCAGCACTATAAATGGGGTATCCATTATTTATGGACATCATATTAACATGATCATCTTGCACATAATGTGGCTCATTGCACTCATTACAAGATGTAGCATTATCACACAAGGACTGAGCAATCATACACTGTGACTGTGAATGTGGCATCTGACAAATCATACACCATGGAGTATCATCAATAATATTTATAGCTTTCTTTAGAGGATCAGGAGTTTCTTTGACATGTTGAGCTCTCTGATTTGTGTTGTTGTGTGGGAATATAGGCTTACCATTATGCCAATTGGTATTATAAGGCATATCATGCAATGATGGCCTCTTTTCCTGCCTTTGATAGACTTGCCTATCAGGACCTATCCCTTTTTCACTTCTAGCTATTCTATAGCTTAGGTCCTTAACAACATTTGCCAATTTGTCTATCTTATCTTCAGGGGCAGACGTATTACCTTGAGTGTTCTGAGGCTTGTTTGGATTCTGCAGAATTTTCACATCATCTCTTCTGTTTGTCTTGCCTGATGCTTTCCTGTTGTTCTCAATATTCACTGCAATTCTGAAAGCATCCCTGATAGTAGCAAGACTTTTATCTCTTAATCCATATGCAGTTTTTGCATCAAAGGCATTGATATACAATATTATGCACATAGGTTCATTTGGCCTCATGTGATGTGGCAATTTGTTTAACACTTTAGTAAATTTTGCATTAAAATCTGCAACCTGCTCATTTGACCCTTTAGTGATACTGGTAAACTCATTTACAAAAAAGCTAGGGTCAGTTTTGTCACCATATTGCTCCTTGAACATCCTTTTAAAATCATCCCATGATGAAACACTCCGGTCAGGCAGATTCTTATACCATTCCTTGGCCTCATCAACCAAAGATTGCATGAATGACTTCATGAAAACATCCTCATGTTCTACCTCAAAGTTATCCATGACATTTTGAAAAGCCTTTAGATGATCTTCTCCTAACACTGTGTTGTTTCCTAAAAATTTAGGCACTTGCAGCCTTAGATGCTTGTCAATGGGATTAGGATACCCAGGAATACCATCAAACACCAACTGTCTGAATCTATCTAGCTGCATGGGCTGTCTATCAAACTGATTAACATTGATGTTTCTATTTGCATTCTGGTTTCTTACATTGTTCAGTGGTATCCTAGCATCATTCACATTTTGTCTTTGATCATTATGTTGATATTGCACTTCATTTCTCTATTGATGTCTCTGCACATTTGCATTCTGAAGGGTAGGGATTGAATTATTTTGGGCAGTGCTTAAAGCTTGCACTTTCTGCCTCAGGTCATCTCTGATTGTTATTGCCTGCTAATATTCAAACTCGGCCCTTAAGCTCCTAATTTCATCAGCTAGCTCTTCCTCGCTAGGCCTAGAGGAGGATGGTTTTACCATATTCTGATCTTCATTATCATCATCCCTTAGGGATTCAGCTTCTTCAAATCTGTCAGGAGAATCATGAAAAGGATGCTCCTGAAACACCTCTGACCTTATTCTCAAACCATTACCCTGCTGTCTTTCATACACACTCTGGATTTCAGCCTCATTGTTTGAAAAATAAGGTACTGTCTTGTCTGAAGACCTTGGATTATCGTGAATAAAATCATTTTTCTTGGGGTTAGGAGAACCATCTTGACTAGCTCGAACAGTCCCTTTTTTTCTATACATCATTTTTATGGGTAACTCTTCAAATAAAGGATTTTGTTGGGATCTTCTCCCCTGCATATAAGTTTCACTTTGACCGGTTGGGAGCTTACTTCGGAGTCGCCACCTATTACTAGGAACTGTTTTCTTTTGTAAATCAGGGTTCTTTCACAAGATTCCCCAGCGGAGTCGCCAATTTCTGTTGGTTTTTTCCCAGACTGGATGCTTATTCCCAGATTTCCCTACAAGGTAGCCATCAATGATCAACAGGATCTCTGGGCCAGGGGCCAATAGTATAGGAGATAGACTCTATATTTTATCTCCTCTTCTTCAGGCTCTGCAAAACCTAGGGGGGTATTCCCTACTCAACATCCATGGGGATATGCATACAAAGGCTGGGATGCTGACAGAAAGCAGATAAGTCCTCCTGTAAGTAGACCAAAATTGCAAGATAAGAGCAAAGGGGCTGGCTTTGGGCCTATTTTCAGTTGTAGACAGAGGACTTGGATCCTAAAACTAATTCTAATGTCCTAATGGTTGTTTTAGAGTTTGATTTTGATTTTATGTTTGGATGCAAAGCTGGACATGGTTATAATACAAACACAATGCAAGATTGGTGCCTATCCAGGGTCTGGAGTCAGTAGACATATACCTGTGAATGATATGCATGAACAACTAAAACTGGATTTCAGGGGGATACATGTGATACCTGCCTTACAGATATCTCCCAATACAAAGTGTTAAGCTATCCATACTTATGGCATCCCTATTGCAGTATATCCTTCCCAATATTCAATCTGAAAACAGTTTAATCTACCCCTTGAGCAGAAGTTAAAAGATTAAACATTCAACACAGGAATTCTATGTTCTAGAATCTTAGACATTCCTTAAATATCTGGACTCAGAAGAAAGATACATGCAACACTGGAGATAGAATTAGCGCAACACATGCAAACATAGCATTACTCATATAGGATAAACCATGAAATCAGTGGATTCGTGCAAAAACATACCACAGGAGATACATAAACTCACAAGTTTTACTGCACAGAGCAACCAAATCAGCTGTATTACATCACAGAGCCAAAAATGTTCAGCTTTCAACAACCTAAAATGAGTAACACTTCCAGCTTAAAAACCAGCCAGAGGGAAGCGTACTCAGCATTAATTACATGGTTGACCAAAAATCCTGCCAGATACACAGTATCAGAAAAATGGCGCTCAACGCACTGAATACAGCAGGTAGGGGAGGAGACAAGGAGGGATCTCGAGCCATGAGCTGCCAGCCATGGATGTACAACTTTAGTCGAGTACCAAATCCGTCCACACCATCGCCCATACTTCAACAACAACTGCCATTAATGTCCATCTACCTCGCAGCCATCAGGAAAACATCAAATAGTATATCGCAACCATTTCCTGCCAAAACGCACTTCATCGCAGTTTCAAAATAATACAGGGAGATTAATCCCACATGCACGGTGTGGAGAGCCCCCTACCACTTTATACACGCGGCCACATGCATAATAAGCGTCGAGCGCTTTTGCCACGCTCAACCCACGATCCTTCGCACAAAGCCTTTCGCCAAGACCCAAGCCATCGGCACACCCCACAATTCTCCCACCGACCTCATTTGTCTCACCGACAGCCACACTACACTCCACTCCATCGGCCAGAGACAGACTATCAGCCTAGCAAGAAACCCCTCTGCCAATAGAACAACTCTTACCGATAACACATCGGCTCGCCACCTCTGTCGGTGTGACATACACCGTCGGAACAACCAAAATCTCCCCAGCCGATGAAGAGTGCTATGCCGATGCCTGCATATGCAAACATCTTCCGGATGTTCAAAAATCATCCTGACGTTAGCATCATCATCTGCACGACCACCCTCATCAGCACAACCTGATGCATCGGAGGAAGATCCTCCTGCTTAGCCGATACCAAATGTCTTGACGATGAACATCCTGATGACGTCACCGTCATGTCCTGATGATGTCACCATCGCCCGTCTGCATACTGCGCAACTCTCATATCTGGATGATGTCACCGTCATATTCGCAACATCGGGGGATCTCTACAAGGTGACTAGTGTTAGAAATATGACCCCCCTCGGACCTTAATGACGTCACCACAAATCGGCATCAGGATGATATTCGGAAATATGATGATGATGACAACCCACCCCTAGAATATCATGATGATGATGCCCTCCTCTCCTTAAGAAAATATGATGCTGCAGCTGAAAAATGCTGAGGAGGTCCAACACTTATGAAATTTTGGATTTTAGAGAGGGGACCATGCCAAAAACCTTGAACATAAATTATTACCAATAGGCACCTTGACCTTCTATCGATGACCCTTTTCTCCTTTCATTTTCCTTTATCGCTTTTGTATGTGCAAATCCAAATGCATATACAACATACAGGGCGGACGTCAAATGTTATAGAACGAACAAAATTTCGGTTCGGGTCCGGCTTGCAAATATTTTCATTGCATATCTGAATGTATATTTTGTTTGTATGCTGAATATACAAACACAAACATACAAGCAGGGAATCTAATGAGAATATTCTAGATACATTCCTCCCCTGTATATTGAACATGTACAAACCCGTTTGCATAAGACTGCGGCAGGCCCCACCAAATGTATATCAACCAATGTATATTTTCCTTTGTATATGACCCGATATACAAAGTGGGAATATTCCCTTCATCGGCCAGACCAACACCATCGGCCAAACACACACCGATGATGAACATTACGCCGATGGCACATCACTACCACCAATTAGATCACCAAGAAGCCTGTGAGGTCATGTCGATGGGCAAGAAGATATAGGGTTCAAATGAAGAAACCCACTAAACATGAAAAATCAACCTCTAGGTCAAAATGAGTACCAACAGAAGGTTTGATGTGTTAGGGTTTATGGTTTCTTCAACATGTGGTTGGGAAGATCCTCCAAATATTTTCTCAATTAGGAGAGGATGATCCTTAGGGAGAAAGAGGGTTATATCAAAATTCATAGGTATTTTATATCATGGGCGAAGTATCCATTTAAGGTCTGCATCAGGGTTTTTGTCAACAATGGCTTTAATATCGAAAGCATTTTGGGTGGGATTATTTGGCCTTTTTGAAGATGGTGACGTTGATGGGATAGGATTAGGAGGCTTGGAGGGACATGATGGTGAAGGTGATAAAGGTAATGAAGGGCTTGATGGACTAGACAAATGATGGATCAATGGACTAGGAGTGAGAGTACATGGTGGTGTTGTGATAGGAATAGTAGGCTCTTGGATTGGCATTTGATTGGATGACTATGGAGAGTACTCATAGGATGCATAAGCTAGAGTGGTATTCCCCTTGTCAAAGGTACCATGAGGACTTAAGGACACTTGATCTTGGTGCAAAGGGTAACTTGGACTTGTATGTGCTTGTTGTGAAGGAACTTGATAGTCTTGTGAGTGGATTTTGTGATGAGGTGAAATGGTGGGATAAGTAGTTGGATGATCTTGGGGTATGGATTGATATGGATATTGGTTAATATTGGAAGAAGTGGGGTAAGTTAATGTAGAATTGACATGATATGTGGATGAATTTGGTTGGTATGAAGTTGAGGGGGATGAATCATAGGTTTGAGGTGGAAGTTGTTGATGTTGTATGGATGTTGGTAGTGACTTGGATGAAGAGGCTAAGGTGGATGGATCAATATATGAGGTAGATGATTGGGCAATGTCATTGATTGGGCAATAACGAGCTTTACGATATGGTCCTTCCACTAAACGACAAAATTCAAAAGGATGTGGGTCAGCATAAATGGTAACTTCTCGGTCATTATATGGAAATTTGATGCATATGTGATAGGTGGAAGGAATAACCCTCATGGCATGAATCCATGAGTGTCCTAGGAGGATATTATATGGGAGATTAATGTCTAAGACTTGACAAGTGATTTCCACTAGGGTTGGACCTAATTCGATGGGCAACTGAATATTACCTTCAAACCTCCTTTCAGTTTCATCATAGGACCTAATAGTGATGGAATGTTGTTTTTCAATAACCTCAGTGGAGTATCCCAATTGTTTAACCAACCTTAAAGTGCACAAGTTTAACCCTGAGCCATAATCTATTAGGAGCCTTTTGACTAAACACATTTTGATTATAACTTCTATATGAAGGGGTTCGTTATGGGATGAATCATTATCGAGCATATCCTTTTCAGTGAAGACCAAACAATGAGTGGATGTAAGATGTCCAACCATGGTTTGAAATTGTTCAACATTAATGTCACATGGGATAGATGATTCAAGTAGGGCTTTGTCCAATATTTCCTTATGCATAAGAGAAATTTGTAAAAGCTCCAAGATCAAGATTGGTGTAGATATCTTTCTTAGATGATAAGGGATATTATACCAAGGAGTTTCTTTGGATGAAGATGGAGCTCCTAGAATAGTGATATGACTATGGTCTACAAGGCGCTCATCATCATTATAACTAGAAGGAGGGCCTCCTAGGATTATGATTTTGGGTTTTAGATTTGACCTAGGCTTGCTAATGATCACAACCATCTCAGACAAGTGATAGATTAGGTGGGGCTAAAGAATGGGATGATGATTAGGATGATGAAGGATGAAATTGATTGGATTATGGAGAAGACTAGGATGATGATGTGGAATGATTAGGATAATGAAGAATTATTAGTATGATATATGGATGAATATGATTGTATAAGTGACTAGGATGATAGTGATTGGATGATGTGGAATGATGCCCTCTCAAGAGAATAGGCTGGGGTGAAAGACACAGGTAGACTCTCGAAATGAGTTGAAGTGGATAATGATTATGATGATGTCGATATGACAAGTAGGATAATTTGGGTTATGAGATGGATGACAAGGATGATTATGATCACAAGGATGGATGATTAGGATAATTAGGGTTCGGATTATGGTGAAGGTGACTTGGCTTAAGATGGATGTAATGATAAGGATAAGGATGCAAGTTTGACTTTGAAAATTGATTGTTGTGATTATGAAGACACTTGAAGACACATCAACAAGCCTAATATTAGTTAAGTGGGTATGACCAATAGGTCTTAGTCTAGGATGAACAAGTTGTCTAAGGATGTCCCCAATATACTCGAGGTATGGGGGACCCAATTCCATGATATGAAAGTGAAATAATGCCACACAATTGGGAGAAAGGGGTAACCCACCCTTCACCTTCACTTCCCCAAGGTATAAAGTTCTTGGGGGCTTAGCTCGAATGACAAGATTCTAACTTCCAAGAGGTGTGTCTTTCGATTCACTCACTTTTTATACTTCGTCAGAACACTAGAGTTGAGGTCGTCCCTTGGAGTGGTGTGTCTCCAAGCATGCCTCCTAAGAAGGGTGACAAAAGCAAATCAAGTGGGTACTTTTGATCTCCAAGATCACCTTGCAGTGTGAGGAGAGAGCATACACACACACTTGAATCACACTCACAATGTTAATTGACCCTTAGAAATTGAAATGTGTGTGAAGATGAATGGATTAAAGGATGTTTTTGATTCTCAAGATCACACAAAGTGCATGAGAAGAGCATACACACCCTAAATAACACTCAAATCCACCAAGCAATTCAAGCACAAGTTCATTTTATAGCCAAATCCAAATGTGATGAGGAAGACACATGTTAATTTTAAGCCCAAATTCAAGATATGATGATGCAAACAAGTGTTCATTTTAAGCCCAAACCGAAGTGTGATTGCAAACAAGTTTTTTTGATCGAGTGAAAAGACAAAAGTTGGATTGTGTGCACCTGGAATGTTTGTCATTAGATTTGATATGAACGTTGATGTTGTGTAGCGTGTTATGCCCTCCTAGATTCCACACAAAGAAAAATATCAAACCAATGTGTTAGGTGAAAAAGGAGCAATACGATTAAATTATGATAAATATGAATAGTGATAGAAAAATAGATGATATGATTAGAATCTATAGGAAATTATATGTTGTTTCAAAAAAATCATGAAAATTGGATAAAATTTGTACAATTTATGAGTGTTTGAAGTTCATAAACAAAGGTTGACTTTGACTAAGTGTAGGTCTCAAACTTGATATAATTACCTAAATTTTTTTTTACCATAGCGAAGCTAGGCAGCCAGGTCTCCAATGCCACTAGTTTTGCAAAAATCCAACTTGTTATGAGAAAGTTATGAAAAAAAAAAATCCCTTTAGGGCTTGAGGAAGAAGATGGAAGACCTAGCGATTAGACCTGACTGCTAGCAGTCAAGGGTTTGTGGTCACATAAGGCAGTTAAACCCAAGGGGTTAAGGTCTGGCAGCTAAGGTCAAGCGGGCCCCTGGTCACCCATGTGACCAGGGGCTACACTATGGAAAAAATAAAAAGGAAGCCCAAGCGTGGGGCACTGACCTAGCCACTAAGGTGACCATAGGCCACAGGCGCATAGGGCTAAGGCAGGCGAGAGAGTGGACGGAGGGTGGAGGAATGGTGGCAAGGGATGTTGACTAAAGGTTTCAGGGAGGTGACATGATTTAAAATCAGGTGGAGGGGTATACAATGGTGGAGGTCGGGATGTATGAGGGTTTCGATAGGAATGTGAGCAAGGGAAGGGAGCGGAGATCGAGTGTCGACGACGGTAAAGGGGTGGATGTCGAAGGTTAGGCGAGAGGGAGGTGATAGGGTTTGAGGAGGTGGTTAGGGTAGTTAGGGATGAGTTTTATAGGTAAGAGTGGGAGTCAATCAATGGTGGTGACAAAGAGTTGAATAGGGTCGACGATGGTGAAAATGACTGTACGGATTTGTAACCCTTAAAATTTTTTCAAAAATTTACAAATTTTTTTTAGAAGCGAAACATAGAGTGTTTTGTGTCAATCTTCACCTGCGAGGCCTCCCAAATGCAATGGTAAGGTTAGATCTAATGTAGGAGATCACCTGTAGAAATTTAATTCCAAATCTTGACACAAAACATGTTAGATCTCACAAATTCAAGTGCAAAAACCTACAACAAGCGGGGTTAGAGTAGCGAGGCGTGCCAAAAATGTGGATAGAAAATTGATCCAAAGGAAATACAAATATAATGATAAGATACCCAATACCTTTACCTTCAAACCAAGTCCTCCACACATGATAGAATAGAGTAGATGCACCCAAATCTACTAGCTTTGTTCTCTTTGATGGATGATGAATAGGATGAGATGTTGATTGCTCAAATCTGCAACATAACATTAATATGAGGATGATAGATGAGAGGATCTTAGAGTGATTTGGACAACATAATGATAATTGAAATGTGGATGCCTTTCAAGAGCCCCCCAAATGACTTGGGTGAGACTTCATTTATAGGAGATGAGTGATAGGAATGGATGGCTAGGATTAAGTGACACAAGGTGTTGTAGTCATGTGACAAGTGTCACATGAGGGTTGAATGAGATGAATAAAGTCAAGAGGCTTCCACATAATAAGGCTATCTAGAAGCTTCTAGCCATGTGAAGATAGAGACAAATGTGGAATTAATTAAATAAATCTTTAATTTATTTAATTAATTTAGATTAGGGAAAAGTGGGAATGGGATTTAAAATGGGATTAATTGGGATTAGTTAAATAAATATGATTTATTTAACTAATTAGGTGATGAAAGGGTTTCTAGGAAAAAATGTGTTACAAAGTGTCCCATAAGGTGTCGACAAGGTGATGTCACAAGACATGTGTCAATTTTAGGTGTCTACACTTTCATCAACACTACCACATTCATAACAATTTCCATCAAACATACACAAATACACATCACATGAACAACCTAACCATGATCCACGACGTTCTACTTCCTAGTTAATAGAACAACCCCTTGGTTATACCTCCACTCAACTGGCTCTTGCAACAAGAGTGGGAGTGACTAGGTAGTTGCTCATAGAAAGGATACAATTCATGTGTCGCATTGGAGTCTGACTCACTTGCATTATGTCTTAGTCACATTCTAAAAAACATAGGTTGTTGGGTTTAAAAGATAAAAGGCCAGGGTCTTTTGGAAGATGGACCGGGACCCTCCAAGGTAGTTTGTTGGCAATCTCCCTCATTTTCAACAACATATGATTGTTAGGTCTTTTGAAGGATCTAAAACATACCAATGTTTGTATAACTAGCATACCATTAGATGAACAAAGTAATCATAAACCAATACCTTGCCCACAGGATCAAGAATATCTATCAAAATAATAGCACACGGATTAATTTTCCCATATTATCTCCTTTTTTAGAACCATGCTTACTTTCAATATGGTGCACGCCCACGGATAAAAAATAATTTCCTCGTGTCTAACACCTCTTTTAAAACCATGCTTACTTTCAATGTGGTGCATGCTAATGCAAAATATTATGTTTCAAACATTCAAAAGTGTCAATAAAATCAACCATGGGGTAGACAAGAAGGAATCTAGAAAACTGAGGTACCTAGACAGTCATAATGAAAGCCCATAATCTACTTCAACTTTCAAAGAAAATAAGATAGTGCAAAAAATCCACCATGTTTGTTACATCCCTCTTTTTGAAATTGATAACGCTATTTACTTTTCTTGCAAATTTCAGTTATATAATATGTTGTGGACGACATGGAAACTGGTGATATATTTAGACAAAGTTAGTTCTATGAAATTTTGGAATCTATTGATTATGATCAATGTGATATTTTAAATTAAAATGTCTTTTTGTTAAGAGAAAATGATGTTTGGATATATATTATGCTTTGATTTGGGATATAGGTGCTTTGACCACAAAAATTGTATGTGGGACTGTCGTTGCAGGAACAGGTGGACTATGTTCGACAGGAAGAGAAAGTATAGACTCTGGAAATTAACCATGGGTGTTTGTTACTGAAAATGCCAAGCAGGTAGATAAACCTTGAAGCCATCAATTTAGTCATGATTTTGACAGAGATAGTTTGAGACTAGATGTCGACATCTGAAGATAAGGTTTAACACCCTTTTCATAAGTTGTCATATAGAATTTTGGAATCGACGTTATTGTCGCAAGTCCACCAAAGCGAGTCGACTTATATAGACGATTATTATTTTGTTTGTAGGTAATTAAATGAACCTATTTGTGACGGATTTGTGAATCACGTCTCATAGTCGAAAGATGTGAGAAGTCATTTTGTGTGTCAAACGATGTAGGAAGCTTATTTTGCGTTACGCTTAATCCATCGCGATTGCCGTAAAAAAAATACGTTGATCATGTGTTGTGAATTTATTCTTTTTTGGAAATCGACAAATGTTGAAATTTGAAGCCATAGCGTGTAATAATTTGTTTTGGTCGTTGTTTGGAATGAGTCTTTTTCTTCTAGCTTTGGCCGCGAGATATTATTGATCTAACCTTGAGTTTCTTTATTAAGTTGGTCTTTATCTCTTTTTCTTATTTCGACCATAGAGATGCTTTAGGCATTTATTATCCGCTACCTTATTGAGCTTAACTCCACAATTCAGCTTTTAGTTGCAACTTTGAGGATTAGAAGCCTTAATGCTCGAGTGTGTGGGCGGGGTTGTTATGTCCACTAACAGCCACGTCGCCAAAGGAGCCTCCATCTTGTTAGTGGTCGTGGTAAGTAAGAAGTTGGGTAAAATACAGTTATTTGACCTCCTTGTGTTTAGGCTTGTCATGGTAGTAGTTTAATGCCATTTATCTTCCATCGTTATGGGCAGTCAGGAGGTGGTAAATTCTGTTAAGAAGAAGTGATAACGTGAGTAGAGGGCATCATATATGTTTCGCTGTGTGCGGCTTGGGAGGAGGGATTCGGTTGTTAAGAAACTGAATCGAGAGGTAAATGAATGCTAAGTCTTCTTCACCGTGGAAGGAGGAGGGAGAGAAAACATTCTTACTTGCCATAGAGAGTCTGGGAGGAGTTTATGTTGTGAGGAACTTGGAAAACCAGCGAGGACGTGGAGAGTGTTGTGGGTTATCGCCTGAGGAAGGACGACGCTGAGGGAGCAGCGAGGTCTATCATCCAAGAGTGAAACTCTACAAGTATTTCGACAGGTTCTATCCTTTCCCTCTGCGCAGTCTATGCACACTATTTATGCCTTGTTCTGGTAGCGTTTTGTGTGTTTCTTGCAATATAGAGATTAATGCATATAACATTATTCTTCTGTAAGCTTTGGGTGAGGTTTGTCCTCAATGCGAATGATAGTTTCTAAGAATCACTCAGCCCTACGCCATTGTGTAGGAGTATTAACTCAGCTTTGACACCTGTTCCGACGTAGGTTGATTGCATTGTATAGCCTGTGGTTTTGTTGTTACTGGCTGTGTATGTGTTGTGTTCCACATTATAGAAGTTATTGAAAACAATGCGTTCTTCTGTATAAAATGAATGGAGTTTGTCTACTCAGAATATGTAATCTTTGTCCATCATGAACACTGTCTTTGCAATAGGAGAACACAGGTTCACATTTGTAAACACCAAGGTAGCTACATGTAGGAAGTAAGACGTGAACAATAATCAGAGTATGAAGGATAACTTTGTAGTATTTGGTGCAAACCTAAAACTATATACCTGCTGTGAGAACATCCTTGTATGCATGTTATTGTAATGGTCGTAATGTAAACCACAACCTATTACTGAAATGCAGTGCTTTCATACACCTTTGGTAAGCATTTTACATGACTGTGTTTCCATCTCGAAATGTCCCTGAATACTTGAAATATTTCCTCTTTTTGTTTGACATCAGATGTCCACACTCGATGACTTATATGACATAGGAATCCCGACAACAAGACATTGAATGTCGACAAATGCTTTTATCTAATTTCTTATTCAGTTTTTGATCTTCAATTAAAGGTCGACATATAAGTTTGTGTCGCTATTACCTTGTAGACCCTTATGAGTCTAAAACTTTAAATTTCGGACTTACGGGAAATTGTATTATTTACTTGAGTATGTTTTATAAACATATGAGAACCAAATAGCCTAGTTTGAAACCACTTAGGAGTGGGTGTTATTAAGCGATGTTTTATATGAATATGGGATTATGAAATTGCATTACAAATGCTATCCATATAAACAATGAAATAGAAAACCCATTGTACAACGTGTAAACGGAGATGAATCCATAAACTCGGGAAAAGAGTAAACATTTGCGCCATGCGCTATTGCATGAGAAAATCCAAATACTTTGAGGTTATCAAGGTCAACATTTGTATAAACCTTATAAATAGGAAACTATAGGATTGCGATCAATTCAAGTCGAGTAGGGTGGGTGAACTAAGTTCATGCGTTCATACAACACTATTTAAAAACAAATCCTTTGGCCAAGGTGATGCACGATCCTCAAGTGCATTGAATGTTCACTGTGAATGGATGGCGTGTTCTTGTGGAAAGTCATGCATGACTAGAGGGTGTCTAGGGATCTGCATGATAGCAAGATATGTAAGTTATAACACCAGAGCTCAGATGGCAAACACCGATGGTTATCCTAAGTCTATCCTCTTGAGTAGGGTAGGGCCACTTCCGGTTAGGAAGGAGTGCGGGAGACCGACGGTCTGTGGTTGGAGGTTAAGCTCCTTGAAGATACTTTCTCTTCCTAATATTGAGGATTGTCGAGTCTTGAATGTGATGGGTTGACAATCGAGATGCATGATAATGGTATGTTTCCAATATTTTGTTTATTTCAAGAAAATTTCAAATTGCTAGAAAACAAAATGTTTATTGTATATCATTTCTTTCAGCTTTATGAAAAATGAAATCATGTTTATGTTAAAGTGAAAAATGTTATACTTGGTAGTAGATAAGTTCTTTTGTATTTGATTACCTAGAAAGGGAAAAAAAATAAAATTACCTTTGTTAAAACCTAGTTTTCTAGTTAAATCGGATATGGATGTTACATATGGTATCAGAGCTAACCAGGTTCAGTACTAGGGCTGATGAGTCCACTAACCTAATTAGGAAATCAACATTATGTGGGTAGCTAATGATTTGATTTACTGTGCCAGGATGGTACGCATCAAGAAAACTGCAAGAAAATCCTTCGCGGGTAAGGAACGTTATCTGCAAGCTAAGCAGAAACGGATTGCGATGATCAAGACCATTGAGAAAACTAATGACGAAAATGACATTTGGCTTGATGATGTGGAAACCTTAGCCAATGCAATGTCACGATTTAAATGAATGAGGAGAGAACTCCTAGAGGGAGCAATGACGGCAGCTCGAATCATGATCAACTGCTGCCCCGTTATTGTACCTAATAGTGTACTTGTTTGTATACCTGTGAGTGTACCTATTAGTATACCCATCATCACTAGGGATCCTCGTGTAGTACCTAGAGCTGAGATCATTGAGCTAGCTTCTGATAGTGAGTCTGAGGGGTATACACCTCGTGATTATGTGTCGGACAATGAATCCGAAGGTTACACTCCATTAGATAATACTGAGTAAAAACATGAGATATGTCTATCTCTAATTATGTTGGAACAATTTTGCAAATTGAATAAAGACAAAATTTTGGTTTGAGAACAATTATGATTATGATCAATTGTTGTTTTCTTTTGATGATATATAATATGATAAGCATAAAACTTATTAGTATATGTTTAAACAGGTGAGAAATTAAACTATCATGGACCAATCAGAGTTTAACGAGGGGGAGAATCGGGAAGGTCATAACTCTCGGGAAAACTCCACTGACAAGTTGGATAGGATTCTAAATATGCTTATTGAAACCAAGGAAAGGTTGAACAAACTGGAAAAGAAAATGGATGAAACTAGCAACACATAGGGTGAAAATGAGAGCTCACATAATACAAGCAAAAGTAAACATTGGGAAAATGGCACGTCAAGTGAAAATCCTGACGACAGTGAAATTCAAAGAAAAACCAAAGATAAACTTGCATTAGAGTTATCTAAGGATATGAAGAAGGTTAACCCTCCTAAGTTTGATGGAACAAAAACTAGGGATGCAGCAGAAGCATGGTTAACGGAGATGGAGAAATACTTTGAGATCAGAAATTACTCTGAGGTTACTAAAGCAGTGTGGGGAGCATATCAGCTATCTGGGGAAGCATCCACTTGGTGGATGAATAAGAAAATGGAGCTGGAATTAAGTCCCTTGAAGGTGACTTGGAATGAGTTCGTGGAACTATTCCAAAAATGGTGGTTACCTCAATTATATTTTGATCAGAAGTTAACAGATTTCCAAAACCTCAGGCAAGGTGAACTATCTGTGGTTGAGTATGCAGAAAAATTCACTAGACTACTGAAGTATGTTCCTCAATACCAAAAGGATGAAAGATTTTGAATCAAAAAATTCGTCATGGGACTCAATCCTTAGATTGGTGGTGAGGTGGAGGTGCATGGTCCAAGCACAATGGATCAAGTTTATGAGAAAGCAATTAAGCAGAAGCAGAAGATCAAATCTATCTCTGCTTACCATGATAAGAAACGCAAGAAGTTTGATAAGAACTACAACGATCAGTCATATAAAAGGAAGAATGAGAAGGGATATGGAAACAGGAGGTTTGATAAGGGAAATTGAAAGAATCAAGGGGGATTTGGTAATGAGCGAAGAGGTGAAGATTATAAGAGAAATGTTAATTTTAAGAAGAATGATGATTCTACAAGTAGGCCATCTGAGAAGCGAGGACCTATAGGAGGATGCTTTTCTTGTGGAGGAGATCATTATGCCAACCGTTGCCCTAACAAGAAGCAGAATGGGAAGCCTAGGAACACGGAACTTCCTTCGCAACAGGAAGCATTTCAGCAAAGGATTCATGCCACTCTTGACAATCACCAAGCAGAGTATCAGATCACCCCTATTGAGATGACAGGTACCTTATTTGGAGTTCCTATTTCTATTCTATTTGATACTTATGCAACAGAAAATTTTGTCTCACCTAGAGTCTTAAGTAAATTTTCTAGAAAAGTTGGTTTTATATCAAACCCATGGATAGTTGAGTATGCAAATAACTCAAAGGCTTAGGTAGAGTAATGTTTGTTTGAAGCTAAGAATGATATTCCTAACTTCACCACTGAGGCAAATTTATACGTAGCGCCTTTAGCGTCCTACGATGTCATCTTAGGAATGAATTGTTGTGGAAACATCGAGCCAAAGTAGATTGTTTTCATAAAACAATTGAGTGTCTGGATGAGACGGGCAAAATAATAAATCTTCAAGGAATTCAAAGGGAAATAAGGATTAGATCCATTTCTTCAAAACAATTAAAATGGGCTAGGCAAAAGGGATGTCAACTTTTTGCAGTCAAAATGGACCTAGTAGAGGAAACCTTGGAGAAACAAACATTTGAGGAAAAACATCCATATCTTTGCAATTTCAGGGATGTATTTCCCGAGGAGCTACCAGGCTTGCCTCCAAAAAGAACATTTGACTTTGGCATAGATATTAAACTAGGATCAAAGCCAATCTCTAAAGCTCCGTATCGTATGACTACCACTGAACTTATGGAATTAAAAGCTCAATTGCAGGAGCTATTGTCTAAGAATCTAATTAGGCCAAGTGTATCACCATGGGGAGCCCTAGTTATATTTGTCAAAAAGAAAGATGGAACTCTAAGGCTATGTATAGATTATAGGATGCTTAATAAGGCGACAATAAAGAACAAGTATCCCTTGCCACGTATTGATGACCTATTTGACCAAATGCGTGGTGCATCAGTCTTTTCTAAGATAGATCTGAGATCTGGATACCATCAGTTAAGGTTAAAAGATGAAGATATTCCCAAGACAACATTTAGAACGAGATATGGTCATTATGAGTTTACGGTGTTGCCGTTTGGATTGACCAATGCACCGGCTACTTTCATGAATCTCATGAATAGTGTTTTCAAAGATTGTCTTGATAAGTTTGTGCTAGTTTTCATTGATGATATTCTAATTTATTCCAAAAATGAAGAGGAGCATAGACAACATCTTCAAATAGTCTTGCAACGATTAAGAGAACACAAATTGTATGCGAAACTCTCAAAGTGCACTTTCTTTCAGAAAGAAGTGCAGTATTTGGGGCATATAATATCAGCCGATGGGATATCAGTTGATCCAGCCAAAATAAAAGCTATTATGGAATGGCTTGAACCTTCCAATGTGTCAGAGGTGCGAAGCTTCATGGGATTGGCAAGATATTACAGGAAATTTGTGTTGAATTTCTCAAGCATTGCTAGCCCAATTACCTCTTTGCAGAGAAAAGGAAAAAGGTTTGTTTGGACGGATGAATGTCAAAAGGCTTTTGACTTGTTAAAAGAAAAATTAACAACAGCTCCAATTCTGAAAGTTCCTGATCCTGAGGGAGATTTTGAGGTTATCACTGATGCCTAGGGAGAAGGATTAGGAGGTGTACTTATGCAAGATGGCAGGGTAGTAGCCTATGAGTCAAGGAAGTTGAAAAACTATGAGCAAAACTATGCTCCTCATGACTTAGAAATGGCAGCAGTGATTCACGCCCTTCAGATGTGGCGGCATTACTTGTTGGGAAAGACTTTTATACTAAAATCCAATCATCAAAGTCTTCGCTGCATATTTACACAACCTAATCTCAATGCAAGACAAAGGAGATGGCTGGAATTAATATCAGATTATGACTTTGAGATTTCTTATATCAAAGGCAAGGAAAACAGAGTAGCTGATGCCTTAAGCAGAAGAAGGCATATAGCTTCTATAATCTCCATACATGCTAACTTTAAAGATTTAGTAATGCAAAACTTATCTGGAGATGAGTATTATGAGCAAGTGAAACAGGTTCTGCACTTAAACCCTAAGGACCCAAGATATGACAGATTCAGTTTTGAATCGAATGGATTGATGAGATTTAAGGGAAGAATCTACGTTCCTAATTCAGTGGAACTTAGAAACCTCGTGTGGAAGGAAGTTCATTGTGCTCCTTACTCTGGACACCCTGGTGTAACAAAACTATTAGCGGATGTCAAGCCGCTATATTTCTGGAAGGGAATGAAAAGCGATGCTGCAAGGTTTGTAGCTAGTTGTCTAGAGTGTCAGAGAGTTAAGGCGGAACACCAACATCCTGCTGGATTGTTATACCTGCATGATATTCCAGAATGGAAATGGTAGGTTATTAGTATGGATTTTGTCCAGGGGTTACCAATGTCTAAAAATAGGCATGATGCAATATTGGTTGTTGTGGATAAACTAACCAAGGTCGCACATTTCATACCAGGAAATTTGATGGATGGAGCTCATCTTTTGGCTCAGAAATTTGTGCAAGAAATATTCAGATTGCATGGTGTACCTGAAAAGATTATATTTGATAGAGATGCTCGGATAACTTCAGGTTTTGGCAAACCTTATTTTCTGCATTAAGGACTAAACTTAATGTGAGTACTGCTTATCATCCTAAAACTGATGGACAAACAGAAAGAGTGAATCAGGTATTAGAAGACCTTTTGAGAATGTATTGCATGGATCAACAATACAGATGGGAGGAATATCTACCTCTTGTCGAATTTGCCTATAATAACTCCTATCATTCTGCCATTAAGATGGCGCCATTTGAAGCATTATATGGAAGGAAATGCAGAACTCCTATAAGCTGGGATAAGCTGGAAGATAAGATAAGCATTGGACCTGAAATGCTTGTTGATATGGAAGAAAAAGTGAAAATGATTAGGAAGAGGTTGGCAGAAGCCAATGACAGGGAAAAGAGTTATGCAGATCGCAAACGAGTGCCTAGACACTTCTCTGTTGGCGAGAAAGTGCTTTTGCGTGTGAAACCCCAAAAGAGTTCAATAAAATTTGGTAAATCATTGAAATTGGCTCCTCGTTATGTCAGACCTTTCGAAGTTCTTGAGATTATCAATCCAGTTGCCTACAAAGTTGCTCTACCTCCAGCCTTGTCCAAGATGCATAATGTTTTTCATGTTTCATATTTAAAGAAATATTTTGTAGGTAATAATCACATCCTTAACTAGAATTCCTTACAGATGCGAGAACCTGGGGTGGTTGTGATCGAGCCACTCAAGGTGCTCGAAATGTGTAAACTTCGTTTACATAATCGAGAAGTTTTGCAATGCAAAATTTAGTGGGACCAATATGGTGAGGATAGCGCCACTTCGGAAGACTATAAAGACATTTACCAAAGATTTCCTAAACTTTTCAAAGACATTAATGTTGAACTATAAAAAAAGTTTGTTTTAAGTTTAATTTTTGCTTGATAAACTTAATCATCGGGGACGATGATTTTTAAAGGGGAAGGATATGTTACATCCCTCTTTTTGAAATTGATAACGCTATTTACTTTTCTTGCAAATTTTAGTTATATAATATGTTGTGGACGACATGGAAACTGGTGATATATTTAGACAAAGTTAGTTCTATGAAATTTTGGAATCTATTGATTATGATCAATGTGATATTTTAAATTAAAATGTCTTTTTGTTAAGAGAAAATGATGTTTGGATATATATTATGCTTTGATTTGGGATATAGGTGCTTTGACCACAAAAATTGTATGTGAGACTATCGTTGCAGGAACAGGTGGACCATGTTCGATAGGAAGACAAAGTATCTTTGAGAGAGAGTATAGACTCTGGAAATTAACCATGGGTGTTTGTTACTGAAAATGCCAAGCAGGTAGATAAACCTTGAAGCCATCAATTTAGTCATGATTTTGACAGAGATAGTTTGAGACTAGATGTCGACGTCTGAAGATAAGGTTTAACACCCTTTTCGTAAGTTGTCATATAGAATTTTGGAATCGACGTTATTGTCACAAGTCCACCAAAGCGAGTCGACTTATATAGACGATTATTATTTTGTTTGTAGGTAATTAAATGAACCTATTTGTGACAGATTTGTGAATCACGTCTCGTAGTCGAAAGATGCGAGAAGTCGTTTTGTGTGTCAAACGATGTAGGAAACTTGTTTTGCGTTACGCTCAATCCATCGCGATTGCCGTAAAAAAACACGTTGATCATGTGTTGTGAATTTATTCTTTTTTGGAAATCGACGAATGTCAAAATTTGAAGCCATAGCGTGTAATAATTTGTTTTGGTTGTTGTTTGGAATGAGTCTTTTTCTTCTAGCTTTGGCCGCGAGATATTATTGATCTAAGCTTGAGTTTCTTTATTAAGTTGGTCTTTATCTCTTTTTCTTATTTCGACCATAGAGATGCTTTAGGCATTTATTATCCGCTACCTTGTTGAGCTTAACTCCACAATTCAGCTTTTAGTTGCAACTTTAAGGATTAGAAGCCTTAATGCTCGAGGGTGTGGGCAGGGTTGTTATGTCCACTAACAGCCACATCGCCAAAGGAGCCTCCATCTTGTTAGTGGTCGTGGTAAGTAAGAAGTCGGGTAAAATACAGTTATTCAACCTCCTTGTGTTTAGGCTTGTCATGGCAGTAGTTTAATGCCATTTATCTTCCATCGTTGTGGGTAGTCGAGAGGTGGTAAATTCTGTTAAGAAGAAGTGATAACGTGAGTAGAGGGCATCATATCTGTTTCACTGTGCGCGGCTTGGGAGGAGGGATTCGGTTGTTAAGAAACTGAATCGAGAGGTAAATGAATGCTAAGTCTTCTTCACCGTGGAAGGAGGAGGGAGAGAAAACATTCTTACTTGCCGTAGAGAGTCTGGGAGAAGGAGTTTATGTTGTTAGGAACTTGGAAAACCAGAGAGGACGTGGAAAGTGTTGTGGATTATCACCTGAGGAAGGACAATGCTGAGGGAGTAGCGAGGTCTATCATCCAAGAGCGAAACTCTACAAGTATTTCGACAAGTTCTATCCTTTCCCTTTGCACAGCCTATGCGCACTATTTATGCCTTGTTCTGGGAGCGTTTTGTGTGTTTCTTGCAATATAGAGATTAATGCATATAACATTATTCTTCTGTAAGCTTTGGGTGAGGTTTGTCCTCAATGCGAATGATAGTTTCTGAGTAAGAATCACTCGGCCCTACGCCACTGTGTAGGAGTATTAACTCAGCTTTGAAACCTGTTCTGATCTAGGTTGATTGCATTGTATAGCCTGTGGTTTTGTTGTTACTGGCTGTGTACGTGTTGTGTTCCACATTATAGAAGTTAGTGAAAACAATGTGTTCTTCTGTATAAAACGAATGGAGTTTGTCTACTCAGAATATGTAATCTTTGTCCATCATGAACACTGTCTTTGCAATAGGAGAACACAGGTTCACATTTGTAAACACCAAGGTAGCTACATGTAGGAAGTAAGACGTGAACAATAATCAGAGTATGAAGGATAACATTGTAGTATTTGGTGCAAACCTAAAACTATATACCTGCTGTGAGAACATCCTTGTATGCATGTTATTATAATGGTCGTAATGTAAACCACAACCTATTACTGAAATGTAGTGCTTTCATACACCTTTGGTAAGCATTTTACATGACTGTGTTTCCATCTCGAAATGTCCCTGAATACTTGAAATATTTCCTCTTTTTGTTTGACATCAGATGTCCACACTCGACGACTTATATGACATAGGAATCTCGACAACAAGACATTGAATGTCGACAAATGCTTTTATCTAATTTCTTATTCAGTTTTTGATATTTAATTAAAGGTCGACATATAAGTTTGTGTCGCTATTACCTTGTAGACCCTTATGAGTCTAAAACTTTAAATTTCGGACTTACGGGAAATTGTATTATTTACTTGAGTATGTTTTATAAACATATGAGAACCAAATAGCCTAGTTTGAAACCACTTAGGAGTGGGTGTTATTAAGCGATGTTTTATATGAATATGGGATTATGAAATTGCATTACAAATGCTATCCATATAAACAATGAAATAGAAAACCCATTGTACAACGTGTAAACGGAGATGAATCCATAAACTCGGGAAAAGAGTAAGCATTTGCGCCATGCGCTATTGCATGAGAAAATCCAAATACTTTGAGGTTATCGAGGTCAACATTTGTATAAACCTTATAATTAGGAAAATGTAGGATTGAGATCAATTCAAGTCGAGTAGGGTGGGTGAACTAAGTTCATGCGTTCATACAACGCTATTTAAAAACAAATCCTTTGGCCAAGGTGATGCACGATCCTCTAGTGCATTGAATGTTCATTGTGACTGGATGGCGTGTTCTTGTGGAAAGTCATGCATGACTAGAGGGTATCTAGGGATATGCATGATAATAAGATACGTAAGTTACAACACCAGAGCTCAGATGGCAAACACCGATGGTTATCCTAAGTCTATCCTCTTGAGTAGGGTAGGGCCACTTTTGATTAGGAAGGAGTGCGGGAGACCGACGGTCTGTGGTTGGAGGTTAAGCTCCTTGAAGATACTTTCTCTTCCTAATATTGAGGATTGCCGAGTCTTGAATGTGATGGGTCGACAATCGAGATGCATGATAATGGCATGTTTCCAATATTTTATTTGTTTCAAGAAAATTTCAAATTGCTAGAAAACAAAATGTTTATTGTATATCATTTCTTTCAGCTTTATGAAAAATGAAATCATGTTTATGTTAAAGTGAAAAATGTTATACTTGGTAGTAGATAAGTTCTTTTGTATTTGATTACCTAGAAAGGAAAAAAAATTTTTACCTTCGTTAAAACCTAGTTTTCTAGTTAAATCAGATATGGATGTTACAATGTTTTCAAACCATGCATATTAATTGAGATATGATATGTTTTTAGGTTAGACTCTTAGAGTGGTCTTTTTATAGAGATCATACTATCCCATATATTCAAGAGATAAATCAACTAGAGACAATTTGCCTCAAAAAATATGCAAGGAACATTAAACAAAACACATGAGAGTAACCACAAATGTGTGTACATATGTAGTAAACATAGAACACAATAGAAATAATACTTTACACATTTCCTTTTCATGTTGACAAAGTCATTCCATGGATAGAGGACCAACAACCAACTTGTATGGGCCATCCTTATAACATTGGGTTTCGCTGAATAGCCTATTACACAAGGGAGTACAAGGTATTACATACCATAAGCACAAACACAAGTGGAGTTTTGATACTAAACATTGTATGGAAGCATCGTATAATAAAATTGGAACAAAAAATACACATTCCCTCCATATAGTTTTCATAATGATGTTCATAAATCCTTGTGGTATAATTGTATAGGTCTCAAACACCCACACACCAGTGTAATGTTCATTACTCACCATGGTCATGCAAACCCTATTCAAAATATTGATGTCACCTGAGAGGTCCTAACAACCTTGATGACAGGGTTTATAGACCACATTGCACCCAAAAGAGGCAAATTATGGTAGCTTCTTCTCTGGGCTATGGTTTCACTATGATACATAAGAAGGGAGAAAACTCTTACCTTTTGCATGATCCAAACCTAAAGTATGATATTCACAAAATTACAATAGGCACAAACGGTGTCAACTTTTTCTTTCCTTTAACTTACTTTCGATTACAACATCTTTTAAATTCTCGTATATACATACATACATGCATGCATGTATGCATACATACATACACACATATGTATGTATGTATATGAATATATGGAAAGGTGGATGATTGAAATGTTCATTTTAGTGACTAGTGATAGTTAGGATGAAATAATAATTTAGCTGGTGATCTTATTTCGTGTTACACAATCTTCTTTCAAGTTTCAATGTATGTATGTATGTATAGGAATATATAGAAAGATGGAGGATTGAAATGATCATTTTAGTGACTAATGACAATTATGATGAAATAATAATGTAGTTGGTGATCTTATTTCGTGTTGCACAATCTTCTTTCAAGTTTCAACTTATGATGGTTTATCTTCAAGTTGTAAAGAAAATTAATTGTATCTAGCAACAATTTTTGAAAGATAGTTCTACATCAATAAACGCCATATCACTCTATAAGCATTCAAATAACATTAACTATCAAGGCATGCTCCAAGGGCACTCTCTGAAATAATCACACATTGACTTACATCAACCAAAGCAATAAATTCATTAATCAACTCAACAACATTCACATATAAAAGGTTACTATTCAATATAATTCATGTACTTGTACCTTTAAATTTAAATTCTTTTTGACTTATGGTGTTGGTGCCTGAATAAATCATCTAACAACAAAGTGAAGAGCAATTACTTGCTTACATCAATACAAAAGTAAATGCTAATTCATTGTCTATATATTGTGTGAGCATGCTTTCTACATTCCTATACATCTAATAGCTTCCTATAACTTTGGTTGCTTGTTCCTTTGCATTTCTCGTGGTTGCTCATGTCATTGCATTCTACATCCTTACCATTCATTTTAGCACCTCCCAATAAATCCTTGTTATTCATTTAAAGATTAATTTAAAATATCACCATCCTAATTACAATCTTTTCAAAACAAACATCAGGTGGAACTCAAATTGACATTATTTTGTTGTGGGAACAAAATAGTTACATTGGTATTTTGTGTTTGAACTATATTTTTAAGCATGGATTGGTATTAATTTATTAATCGATCCACCTAAAGTTCACATACACATGTTTATACAATTGCCAATTAGTAATATAGTTACAACTTACAAGTAAGTTTGACTACTTAGATTACCCTAATCAACTCACAACCTACCATTCACATAAACATGATACAACTTGATTAAGTAAAGAGTTGTCCCTTAGAAATCTAATTTAATTTAAAATGTGTAATATAATTTCATTATTTAGTACATCTCTGATATGGTTAATGCTTGAGATGGTAAGAAATATAATTTGTTTATTATAGAATTTATTATTCCTACTTGTAGTAGGGTGGCTATAACAATCAATATTCACCTGTCTTTTTAATTACTTACTCTTCTTTCAAACATGTTACATTAAAGAAATACACTAATAGACTTGGTATTTTCTAATTTTTATTGAAGAAATATTTCTTATCAAATCTCAAGAAGGTAATAAAGTGAAGATAAACAATAATGAAGCTTAAGTTATGTACACACATTAAATTTTTATTAATTGAATGAAAAAAAATAAAGCAGACAACTCTATAATTACTATGCATAGCTAAGCATCACTAATGTGACATCCTTATGACATTCTTTGTATGCTAATCTTCATTCACTATAGTAAGCTTTGTTGCTCTTAAATCAAGAAGCTCAACCACACATTTATAATTTGTTAGATAACTATGCAAGGATGTACCAATCTTAGTCAAGGGTCGAGAAGGAAATTAAATATTCAGACTCTAAAGAAGGCACCAATTGTAAAGATACAAGTAATAATGGTGTTAAGGCTTTGCACTTATGTATTCACTAAAGAAAGGGTTATACTACCAATTTGGATTGATATTTACCTCCGATGATGTTGACACTTTATGATAATGTAGTCACATTTACCAATAAGGCAACATATATTTAAAATTTGACTCCTTAAATTATGGTGACCAAGGTAACCTATTCTTCTTCCTTTTAGGTTATGATCACATAGAGGGGGCCACCTAAAAAAATTAGTAGGTTCTTATAAGAATATTGATCATAAATCTAGTCGAGAATTTAAGACTTTTAAATAAATAATTGTATGATCAAAATGTAGTTGTATATAGTCTATATGTCTTCCTCGTATTCCTCAATAATGTATTCAAACATTATAGCATGAACACTTCATTTGACATTAAACATTCCTAGAGGCTCAATATTCCAACAATTATTATATCTTAAATCTCAAATAGTTGTTAGAAAATAGGATCTTAGGATACTAATCATTATATACATAATATAAAATAAATATAAAAGAGAATTATAAAAGCATAGATTTAACACATTACACAAGATATACACGGGGAAAACCCCATAAAGAATCATTTTATTAAAACACTTACAAATATAGTCTATTAATAAATAGACGGAACCTGGGGATATACTCCTCTACATACTTCCACATGGCCAATAATATCTTCTGTGCATAGTGATATAACTCACTATAAAACTCCAAATTCACACCCTCTCAAATGAGAGAGAACCTCCTTATATAAAAGAGAAGGGGCGACATAATACCTAAAGAGGTATTAGTCACACCCATTCAAAGCAACCATTTGTAAATAATTAATAATCTAATAGTTATTAGATTATTAATTATTAAATGGTATATGCTTTATAACATAAGGTTTTATAACCTTATATTAGAACATTATATAAATGTTATAAGGGTATGACCCCTAATAACATTATGTTCTAACACTCCCTCTTAATGTTAATAGGGGGCATCACATGTCAATTTCCATAAAAGAAAAAAATGAAGTACCCCAGTAATGTAGGTCTTCTTTGACAGTGATAAATAGGGACACAAATATATGCCAAAATTAGGACCATGTATTCCGGACTACATGAAGATAATTTTGTCATAATTTATAATCCCAGTGTTCTTAAAAGATGCTATATACGAGGTCTTAAAAATATTTCTATTGGAGCCCGGAACTCCTCAAACCGGCCTCCTCCAGGTTCATTACATAGTGCCCGTAGGTCTTATATAATACAATGCTCTTACAAATGGAAGATTTATAGACAGAAGAAATTTTCAATACGCCTATAGGGCTTACATACAATGCGTAGAGGTCTTATGTTATGCCTGTTAGGTCTTACATCAAAGGTGTTAAAATGCCTAAGGTCTTATTTTATGTGTTGGGTCTTACATCTAGAGGTGCCAATGTCATGCACACTCCCCCTCAAATCTCGAGGTGTTAAAATGCGTAAGGTCTTATTTTAGGCCTTAGGTCTTCCATCTAGAGGTGCCAATGTCATGCACACTCCCCCTCAATGGCAACTCCTTACATCTTGATGCGTTAAAATGCCTAAGGTCTTATTTTATGCCTTAGGTCTTACATCTAGAGGTGCTATTAACATGCACACTCCCCCTCGATGACCAAACATTGATTTGAATTTAGAGAATTTGGTACTGCACAGAGGTTTGATGCTATATTACATATATAATTTTTTATGATTACTGGGAGCCTAGCCCAGATCTTCTTGAAATAGTATATCTGCCATCTGATAATCAGTCTTATAGAACTGAAGAATAATATTAGGATGGAAGGACTTTCTTTTGAAGGTAGTGCCCACGAACTTCAAATGTGCTTTATTCCTGGAAATAGGAGTCTTGAGTAAGAGTAAATAGCTTTATCATATAATAAAGTGGGACTTGTAATAGCACCTAGGTGAAAAACATTTCCAACAATCTCCTAAGCACATTGATTCTTTTGTAGTGACTTTGTAGTTAACTTTTGACTAATGAGCTATAGAAGATAGCTGTTTAAATATTACTCCATCCATGAGATAGCAGTTGCACCATTTTTTGAAGACATAGATTGAGGTATATGTCCTATTAATAAGGTTACCAACATAGTTAGTAATATAATAATCATGGATAAACTTTTTATTTTTGGTGCAAAACTAATAAAATCCCATAATTAAATAAGTCAGCATATAATATGGCATGACTATACTTAAAAATGATCTAACAATTCTATTATGGAGATCATATGAGATTTTTATAAGTATGTATAATGTCATGTTTCTACAAGGAAAATTAAGTCATTAAACATATAGCAATGATCCATAAAAAATTAAAGCAACAAGTGAGCTATCCTTTCCAAGCTTGCTCCCCGGACAGCGTATAAGGGCGACAACCACCCATTACAAGTAGGTGCTTTTATAACCAATAAGCTTAAGGATATGAAGTTAATAAAATGTTAGATGCATGCAAAAATAACCCTTCTAGTGGATATGAAGAATATGTAAATAATTTTACACTAAACAAATGTTGCAACTAATAATTTTGGCATTACCAAATGATATTACAATGTCCATTTGTCTAAGCCTTAATAATATCAAATTCATTATTCAAAATAAATGTAATAGAAAAATAGGTGATAATAATGTAATGTACAAAGTAAAATACCTTTTATGAACTCTTATCCATACATCCATACCTTTTCAAGAAGGAATTAAATGTGGACTATTTGTCAATTTTAATATAATGAGCATGAGAAGTCAATACTAACCTCCTTAGATGGTTGTGAAAATCACCTATGTGCTTTATCAATATGTCATCCCCTTCTCTTTATCCATTTGTACATACCTTTTTAACTTGCAATATTTGTGCTTCTTGATTATGTTAGTTGTAATATAAGTTATCAATAGCCATGCAAAACTCATTCAAGGTTCTTATCAACTTATTTAAGATATAAGGTAGTTATCTAGACATGTGATAAGGGTTTTGAATGCAAATTATATGTTATCTCTTACTTTAGAGGTGATGATTTTATTAAAAAAACATTCTCTAAGGTTACAAAAGAAATATTATAGAAGTTGTGATTTTAGGGCCTAAATTGTTCCAAGGTAGGATATCAAATTTTTATATATCTATTTATAACTACTAGATTATTGAAGTTTTCCTATTTTTATCGAACATGGTTGCCAAGCCACAATTGGACAAGGTTGTCATTTAGTACTCCACAATTGAAAATAATATCAAAAGATTTCCTACCATTTAAGATGATAGGTTATCACAATGATGGATATGGCAAAGTAAAAAAAGTGATAAATTAGTGATTAAATGATATGTTGAAAAAAAAACAACCTTAGGAACTTGAGAATGAAGCTAAACCTTGAGAGGATGGCCTTCAATTGTCTTATTAATAGGTTGAGAACTTATGTATACCACTAACATTCAACCACATTGAAAGGATGGTTGATGCAAATTCATTTCATAGTATAATTGATAGCTCTTGCTAAAGCTAGAAATTTCCTGTCGAGAAGCCTTGCCCATAGGTCTTAATCTTTGAAGACATGAGATGAGTTAGACCAATTAACACCATGCATATGGATACAATAAAAGGTGGTCTTTACGAATTGATTGCATGCCTTCAATTCTCTCCATTATTCAAATTTATCAAACATTAGTCTATATCACTAATTCTAAAATAAAATAACTAATTTTATAAATGACAAAAATTAAAATACACTAATTCTTAAAAATAAAGAATAGAAAAAAAAATTCAATTTTTTATAATCTTATTTATTAAGGGGTATGAATTTCCCAAAAATAAGAATCCCTTTTTATTAAAAAGCTAATATATTAATCTCTTTAAAAAACAATACCACTTACTCTAAAAACATATTGTTAAAAAAGATACGACTCTTAAAAAACACTCGTTTATTTCTTTTACCTTTATAAACGGTTGAGTTTCTTTTTCTTAAAAGATACAATGTAACTATTTAAAAGAAACGACTGTCCTTTTAAACAAGACATCGATTCATATAAACTTATAAACTTAGTCGATTTATATAGGAGATGAACCGATTTAGTTAAAGAGGTAGGTAGTGACGAACTTTCCTTTTGAACTCATTTAATCTATTTTAAGGCATCGTAGTGTTTATGTTGTGGTGAAGAGGATACATATATTTTGAAGTTACTAATTTGAGAGGAGGGTCGCATTGATATATTAAAGAGTCATGTCTTTCGCCCTTAAGTCCTCCATTTTTTATAAAGGATTTTGAATTATTAGTTCTTGCCTTCGGCAGGTATACTAATGCATCGGCTAGATGCAATTTCCCAAATTATTCATCTAATCATGTGAAAGAACTAAAAATTTGCAACCACAATGTTATAGTTCATTATTTTTTTTTAATTTAATCATTTAAAAAATACCATTTATCTATTCTCTGATTGGTCTATGGTGTGAACAGTAAGGGTAAAAAATGAAATAATGATTTAAAAAATTATTGAATTTTCGAACGATGCCAATAAACAAATACATGTACATTAACCGTATTAATTTTGAGGCCCCAAAATCTTGTTTTGAATTTTTTTATTTCAAAAATAATTAATTGTCATTTAGTTAAGTACAGGTCGTGCAAAGTGACGGAGCCGCTGAGCTTGTTAAATTTATTTCGTTTGCAATGTTAATTAATGATTTTTAATCATCCTTACAAGATGACAGGGCATGTCTTAATCGGAGGTTTTCAATTTGTATGCGCTTTGGATTGTTGTTTCTCAATTTGTTTGGACTCAGAGAGTAGCGAAAGTGGGCATCCGGAAGCCTGTGAAGCTGCATCTGTGGTAAGCCTCTATATGGACTTCTATTTCGTAATTCGTGTAGAAAACCAGTGCTACTATTCACAGAAATTTAAAGATTTCAGATATTATATGAGTTTTAGATTGTAGAGCACTCTCAGTTATAGAAATTTTACAGTTTTCTCAATGTTCTGTTAGAGTTCAGATATCTCTTTCCAGAACTTAAGTTTTCTATTTTAGAAACTCGGATATCAATTATAGAATTCCCAGACATTCAGGTATGAATTGCCAAGTTTCAATATATTGACAAATTCATGATTTGGGAACATAAAAGCAGCTATGCAACTGTGTCACTAAATAACGAAGAAGGTTGCAGGAAGAACTAACTATACAAGTGCTCATGCTACATGCAGTATTACTTGTTTCATTTCCAGATACATTGTATATATTCAAGTTGTAAAGCGTCTACTTATATTCTACTGCAACTTTCTACTCTGCAATTTCTTTGGTACAACTTACAGTTCCTTTTAAGTGATTTCATGCATGTGTTCGGTGTTTAATTTATGTTTGAACGATTGAGGCTCGGAGTTCACTCAGTACCCATCATATAATATGCTGGAATTTTATGGCGACGGTGCTATAGACCTTACTTATACATAGCAAGGGTGTGAATTTCATACCTTGAAGCAGAGAGTATTAACGAATTTAGGTAATTTGCTAGTAATCCCAATTTGGAACAAAGGCTCGCCCTCTTGTTTGGTCCTCTACCAAACATTCTGTTTTGAAAGAAAGAATAAGGATATGTTATCGTGTCCCTATAATGTTTAATGGCACAGATTATGGTCACACAAGGAAAATACCCACAAAAAAAGTGCTCCAATCTTGTGAAGGAAAATGCAAATTTAGATATGAAAGAGAATTCATGACAGAACAACATTAGTTGGTACCCTTCTCCACACATTGGAATACTATTTTGTGAAATTCTGTAGAAGAGGTTAATGCTGGACATGAAGAGTTAAAATAAAATAGATTGTTTCCATCTGAATATCTAAAAAACAATACCCAAATATATCCCAAATGAGGGGCGTTGCTACAAAATTAAATTATAAGCAAGAGAACACTGAGGTAAAATTGGGGAAACAAGGGAGAGGTCAATGTAGGTTAATAACAAAGACAGTTCTCCTAATCAGAAAAAAATAAATAAATAAATAAATAAATAAATAAATAAATAAAAATAAAAATAAAAAAAAAATTAAAAAAAAAAAAATTGCCAATTTTTGTTTGCAAGACACAAATTAAAAAATAAAAATGAATCTTAACAACTGGCATTAGCAAAATCATTAGAAGGGAAGTGAAGACAGCAAGCCCATGCAACCAATTAGTTGGATCTCGACTCACAAAAGTGAAAAAAAAATGGGCATGGCATAGTATAGAACCAGAGTTCCTCAATGTACACAACATAATCTGCAAGATTCCATCTTCTATGGTAGCTTTTATAAACTTTCTGTAGTTTGAGCGCAGCTGCTTCCTCTTTAAAGCTGTCTCATCCCAATGAGGAACTCTAAAAATCTATTTTCTTAGAACTGTTTGATCTCAACGATGCTGATTCCAAATCACCAGCTCTGGGACTAATTGTTTCCTGGGTAGGAGTTAATAAATCTTGGCCTTTAAAACTGATGCACCCCTCTGAAGCTATTTCTATGTGGTTGCATTTGAAGATCGTCTGAAAGCTACTAATCTCCGTTCCACATTTGAGAACCTTAAAAGATGCATGTGTTGATAAAATTGTTAGGGCTACAGTTGTGCACCTCTGAGACAGGTGGCGATTGTGTTTGCAAGTGGCGATTGCATTTGCTTTTGTCACGATTTAGATTTTAGGCCAGTTTAATTTTAGTTTCAAGGGTAAAGGAACCGTAGCATTATTGTTTTCCTATGTGCTTGTTTTAAACGTTATAGTAGCAATTTTATCCATTTTTAAAATATTCTAGGATCTAAATAATTTAAAAAACACATTTTAGAAAATTTTAATTTAGAAATATAAAATTCTTACACTTTATGATGGTAATGGTGAATGCTTATTTTATATCATTGTTTATCAATTAGGTTCATCACATTGTCATGTTTAACTTTCTAGTGCCTTCCACATAGTTATGTTTTTTTAATCTAGGGTAAAATAATAGAAAGTCTTTTTCCTGTTATTACATGATTATACAACTATCTGTATCTTGGAATAAATATCTACTGGCAAAATATAATTTGAAATAGAAGAGCATTTCGTATTCAAATTTTGAAATGAAATGAAAAAAAGAATAAAGGTGGCAGTTGTATATATATGATGACACATCTTTAAAAACTATTCATTTCTCTCTGATATTTGTGAAATCCAATTCTATGTATGTAAGTGTGTAAACACTATAAAGCATTGATTCTATTTAAGTGACAGCTATTCAGTGGTGGAGAAGAATCCATTGAGGTGTCAAGTAAGGCTGTTGTAAACTATGGAAGAGAATGAAAGAGCAGAAATATTTAATGAAAAAATCAACTGCAGACATTATGGCCACGGAACAGGAAGAAACCAGCTTTTCTACGCACAAGTCTGCACACAAAATTGACAATGGTATATATTTTTTTCCATTTCATTTCTACTCACATTTCACTAAGTTGTCTTGCCTTTTATAGACTGTTAAATGCGTGGATAGCTAATATCATATATATGGTTTATGTCGTGTGTTTTCTAGATAGAAATTTTTAATTTTTTTTGTTGTTGTGATGGTTTTTCAGATTCATGGCAAAAAGTGGAGCTCATGTTAGTTACAAGTTTCAACTGTGTGTACATTTTGGGATATTCAAACCTCATTCTAGTGCCTCTAGGATTGGTCTGGGGAATTATTGGCATGGTTGTTTTAGATGCTTTCTCACTCTATGCCAATTTGCTGCTTGCAAATCTGTATATTAAAGATAGCCAATGCTTTATCAGATACAGAGATTTAATTGGTCATGTATTTGGTGAGTACTTAAACATCAGCTATTTTAATTTCATAAGATGAACTTCATATTTAACCAGCTTCCTTCAATGATTTTCGAACTCTTAGAACTGTATGCTATTTCCTGCAAAATTGGCAGTGGTAGGATTGTATATTATTTACCATGTAGGGAAGAAAACCTACCATATGTTATGAAACCCTGCAAGATCAAACAGCTCATTGTTTCAAATGTGATGAAGATGTCACATACATATACTCCCTTTACCTAAAAACTACTGTGACCACTGAGAACAATCAAATAGTTCAGTGTTTTTGTGACAATTCTATCATCCAACTTCTTCTTCCAACCCTCAGCAATCTCACATATGACAAGTATATTGCAGATAAAACAACAATTGTCTTCATGTTACGAGACTTCTCTAAAAAGGGTAAATTCACGTTAAATCGATACAACCTCATCATCAATGCAACTTCCCTTCAAGAATAATCAACACACTCCATGCACATGTACACTCCTATTCCACTTCATTATTGTTATCAATACAATAATTAGATCAAACAAAAATAATTTATTCTCCAGTACTTTTTAATAAATTATTTCTACATTATTTGCATATTATTGTTACTTAGACTTGCTTATCACTAAAAAACAATATACTAAGCACTCCTGTTCTATCCATATGTCAGGTACCAGATAAATAAGAAAACCAAAGAGCAGTTTTTGGGAACCAACAACATATCACCTACACTTCTTACATAAAATTTTTGATAATGATTTTGCCATATCTCAAACTCTATACAGCTATAGTTTCTTGTTATAATACACTACTACTCTGAACAATTTAAAAACAATATTTGTCCTTCACATATATTACGCACCTTAACATCAAACTGAATTAAAGAAAAAAATTTGTTTCCCTGTATCTCCTGTAATTTTTAGTTTCATATTTCTTTTCTATTTCTCTGCTCCTTTTCGTTTTAGCTAGTTGATTCGTTAAAACTATCTCTATTGCATTTTCAGTAAATTTTGGTGGTTTCTAGTTATCTCGCACTCATTATTGTTTAGATGACTAAATTGCAATAGTTTTTGCTTCGCTACAGAAAATCCCAGCCTGTAAAGTTCTTTTGTGACTGCATTTTACTTTCATTATTACTATATTTGACTTCAATACTGTTAAATTTAGTGCAATCTTATGTATTCTGTTTATATTCAGCATTGATGCTGTTATCATCTTGAGCTCTAGTTTCCTTAACAACTTACAGAAAAAATTACATCTGAGATAGCTTAATGGTGTTTGTATACAGTGTTAGAAATCTAATCGTTCATTTGAGGAGCTGTTATTTTTCATCTGACAAATAGGTAATCCCGATCCATATATTTTTCATATACAGATGAACCCAAAGTTAAACACACCCACATCGCATTCTGGCCACTAGTAATGTAATAAGACCACCTCCAGCTGAGAAACTGCAATCGCCACTGCAGACAAAGTCAAGATCTGGAAATTCGTATTGGTTGGCTGTAATTATATCTGACTCCAATTTTGCACTCACAGCACACAGTGAACCGATGCCTGTATTTGACACACATGCATTGTCATTACAACTTGTTTTAGCAAATATTGGATTGTGTTTGTCTGACAATCCAACATAACACTACATTTGTTCCATCATCTATTTCTTCTAAACAACACAATACACTGCCACATTGTATTCGACTATCAATGCTGGCAATTTCTGGAGTTGTCTATATACCTATCCATTCTGGATTGTCCGCCACAATTGTGCTTATGCATTTTGTATTGCATTGGCGTCAGCGTCTTACATAATAGAGATACAGTTCATCACCGTACCTCACAATGAATAGTAATACCTCACAGCGAGAAGCTCGCCAATCGCTTAAAACCAACGGGTCAGCCACCACTGACCAGAAAAGTGCGACCGGAATCCAAGTGAACGGTAAACCCCAATAGCTCTATCCATATCTAGCAAGAATGTGTATCCTATCAAATTGAGGCTTCTTGGCTAGGGTGTCCTGCAATAAGCCTAAATATGATACTGCAATATTGTTTCTTTCATAATCTTTAGCCTTTTGTGTAAGAAGACACTTCAACTTCGTCTTTAATTTGGAATCATGGTGCACATTTTTGAACAAGGGAATAGGTTCCAATTAGCTTAATAGTTCTTCAGTTTGTAGAAATCATTCAAATCGTTTGATCTATAAGTGCCAAAATTCTCTAGCAATGTAGGGCAATCTTGGTTGCCAAAGCTACACAATCCTAATGACCCATGGATTATGCCAAACTGTTAGATAAATTGCTCACTGCCATTGCCAAAATCCCAATTGTGTAAGCTAAACCCTCTTTGCCTGATCTGTTAATCTTAGACTTTGGTATTTTAACCATTTGTAGATTGGTAGAGTGTCCTGCAATTACATGCAATATTGAATGTGTGTGAACAAATTAATGGCATTTTCTATTACAATCAGTATGGAGATCAAACAACTGTAAATAAACATCCAAAGAATTAACATCCAACCCAAAAGAACAACATTAGCTCTGTGTAAGTATTATGCTAGAACACATAAGATGACCAAACAATGAACATCCAACCCAAAAGGACAATAAACACATTTCACTGCATTCAATGAGATTTATCTTCCTCATGTGTAATAGTTCATTCAATATAATAATGATCATATAGTTTTCGATGCCCAATGGCTTAACAAAATCGTAGATTGCATACGACAATGGGCATTACAGGAATAGTGCCCTATTTAACTATGTGTGTTTAATAATTGGGTGGCAAAAGTTTGTAGGAACTTGTTCTATATAATATGATCTGTTTACTATCAAAAAGTGTTGATAAGATTAAACCTTTGGGGCCAAGCAATACTATCTGCTCAGATACTATCATGCAATTCTGTTCTAATTTGAAGAGGCAACAATCATTATGGGTCAAGTTGCCAATTGAACAAATTCCAATCACTTATTTTGTAATATAAAATATATTTCTAACTTTTAATATGGAAGCTTCTCTTCCTGTATGTGCACATAATTCACTCCATTACATCTGTATATTATAGATGGCCAATGCTTTTTCAGATACAAAGATATTTTAATTATTCTAATGGCTACCAAAATTATTTGCAAATCGTTTGTTTAGGCTAGGCCTAATGGTCCTTGGTAAATTTATGATTCCAATGCAGTTGAGTATTATGCGAATTATCTATCTTTAGTGTCTAAACATTTCAACAATTCGATAGGTTCAAAGGTTTAACCGTTCAACCGTTCAGCAGGTTCAACAGTCCAACAGGTTCCACGGTTCAACAGGTACAAGGGTCCAACAGGTTCCACAGTTCAACATGTTCAACGGTTCCACCGGCACAGGGAACATCAAAGCAGCATATATATGTGTGTGCGTCTTGTTGATTTTGGTAGCTAGGTCAGATCCCTTGTAGAGACCGACCTAGTCACAAAATGCTGAATCGCCTATCGGCCTTAGCATTTTGAGCATCTCAGTTGTGCTATACGATATACGCCAAGCCCCAATAGGGTGAACACAACATTCTATCTATCTTGAATTTACAAATAGGTCAAGACCTATTTCAAATATAATGTATATGTAATTTGCAACAAAACGTTTGTACAATCTCTTGTTCATAGTCCATGATTCAAAAAACTATAAATATTATGTTACAAAATTTTGTAATAAAGAAATTTATGTCATGGGTATTTCAGACAAGGGCTAACCAGATGATCGAATAATGTCCAGGAACAGGAGATTCAATTGAGAGTTGACCCAATTCACAGAAACATTGATAATACGATTTCTGATCTTCATCACAAGGTTTTAGGGCTCAAAAATGTAAGCCACGTATCAGAATTATGTTTCTAGTTACATGTTTTTTTATTGAGGTAATCTTTATAAACGCAGACAATTGAATCTTTTGACATGGGTTTTAACTCTAATTTATAGAATTGAATATTTTTCATGTGGTTTTTTTTTGTATACTTGGGAGAAAACTATCATGCCCCTATACCCATTTGCAAGTAACTTAGGCAATAGACTCCGACACCAAATTCAAGAATGATTTTCTAACCCAGCTAGTAATCCCAAATTTCCTTTTCTTTTTTCTTTCCACTGTGATGCAATTTATTGGTTAATTGAATACATGATTAAACTCATCAACCCATACTCTGGGTTTAGATTTCTTTCTAATTGTCTTTTCATTTCATGCCAGATGGGATTTAATTTATTGTCACTACTCATTTTATGCATGAAATTTGCATTCATCCTACCTTTGTTTTCGCTATTTTCTAAGGAATTTAATTTATTGTCACTACTCATTTTATGCATCAAATTTGCATTCATTCTACCTTTGTTTTGCCTATTTTCTGAGGGATTTAATTTATTGTCACTACTCATTTTACACATGAAATTTGCATTCATTCTACCTTTGTTTTCGCCCAGTAAGTTCTGCCAACAGTTGGACCGGTTCATTGAACCGGTTCATTGGTTCAAATGGTTCAACAGTTCACAGTTTCGCCAGCGCAGTAAATTCTGCCAACAGTTGAACCGGTTCATTGAACCGCTTCATTGAACCTGTTCATTGGTTCAATCAGTTCCACAGTTCACAGTTTCACTGGCTGAGTAAGTTCTACAGACAGTTGAACCGGTTCATTGGTCCAATCAATTCAATAATTCACACTTTCGCTGGCTCACTAAGTTCTGCCGACAGCCGAACTGCTTCATTGAACCGGTCCATTGGTTCAATCAGTTCAACAGTTCACACTTTCGCTGGCTCACTAAGTTCTGCCGACAGTCAAACCGCTTCATTGAACCAGTCGGTTGAACCGGTTCATTGGTTTAATCAGCTCAATAGTTCACACTTTCGCTGACTCACTAAATTCTGCCAACAGTCGAACCGGTTCATTCAACTAGTTCGTTGGTTCAATCGGTTCAACATTTCACAGTTTCACCGGCTCACTAAGTTCTGCTGACAGTGGAACGGCTTCATTCAACCGGTCAGTTGAACCGGCTCATTGGTTCAATCGGTTCAACAGTTCACACTTTCGCCGCCTCACTAAGTTTGACTGACAGTCGAACTGCTTCATTAAACCGGTCGATTGAACCGCTTCATTGGTTCAATCGGTTCAACAGTTCACAATTTCGCTGGCTCACTAAGTTCTGCCAACAGTTGAATATCTTCATTGAACCGGTCTGTTGAACCGGTTCATTGGTTCAATCGGTTCAACATTTCACAGTTTCACCGCCTCACTAAGTTCTGCCAACAGTCGAACCGCTTCATTGAACCGCTCGGTTGGACCGGTTCATTGGTTCAATCGGTTCAACAGTTCACACTTTCGGCGGCTCACTAAGATCTGCCGACAGTTGAACCGCTTCATTGAACCAGTCTGTTGAACCAGTTCATTGGTTCAATCGGTTCAACATTTCACAGTTTCACCGCCTCACTAAGTTCTGCCGATAGTCGAACCGCTTCATTGAACCGCTCGATTGAACCGGTTCACTGGTTCAATCGGTTCAACAGTTCACACTTTCGGCGGCTCACTAAGTTCTGCCGACAATCAAACCGCTTCATTGAACAACTCAGTCGAACCACTTCATTGAACCGGTTCATTGGTTCAATCGGTTCAATAGTTCACAGTTTCGCTGCCTCACTAACTTCTGTCGACAGTCGAACCGCTTCATTGAACCACTCTGTTGAACCGGTTCATTGGTTCAATCGGTTCAACAATTCACACTTTCGGCGACTCACTAAGTTCTGCCGACAGTTGAACCGCTTCATTAAACCAGTTTGTTGAACCGATTCATTGGTTTAATCAGTTCAACATTTCACAGTTTCACCGCCTCATTAAGTTCTATCGACAGTCGAACCGCTTCATTGAACCGCTCAGTTGAACCGATTCATTGGTTCAATCAGTTTAACAGTTCACAGTTTCACCGCCTCACTAACTTCTGCTGACAATCGAACCGCTTCATTGAACCACTCCGTTGAACCGGTTCATTGGTTCAATCGGTTCAACAGTTCACACTTTCGGTGGCTCACTAAGTTCTGCCGACAGTTGAACCGCTTCATTGAACCGGTCTGTTGAACCAGTTCATTGGTTCAATCGGTTCAACATTTCACAGTTTCACCGCCTCACTAAGTTCTGCCGACAGTTGAACCACTTCATTGAACCGCTCGGTTGAACCGCTTCATTGAACCGGTTCATTGGTTCAATTGGTTCAACAGTTCACACTTTCGGTGGCTCACTAACTTCTGCCGACAGTCGAACCGCTTCATTGAACCACTCAGTTGAACCGCTTCATTGAATCGGTTCATTAGTTCAATCGGTTCAACAGTTCACACTTTCAGCGGCTCACTAACTTCTGCCGACAGTAGAATCGCTTCATTGAACCACTTAGTTGAACCGCTTCATTGAACCGATTCATTGGTTCAATCGGTTCAACAGTTCACACTTTCACCGCCTCACTAACTTCTGTCGACAGTCGAACCGCTTCATTGAACCGGTCTGTTGAACCGGTTCATTGGTTCAATCTGTTCAATAGTTCACACTTTCGCCGGCTCACAAAGTTCTGCCGACAGTTGAACCACTCCATTGAACCTGTCTGTTGAACCACTTCATTGAACCAGTTCATTGGTTCAATCGGTTCAACAGTTCACACTTTCGCTGCCTCACTAAGTTCTGCCGACAGATGAGCCGCTTCATTGAACCGGTTGATTGAACCACTTCATTGAACCGGTTCATTGGTTCAATCGGTTCAACAGTTCACATTTTCGCCACCTCGCTAAGTTTTGCCGACAGTTGAGCCACTTCATTGAACTGGTCCGTTGAACTGCTTCATTGAACCGGTTCATTGGTTCAATCGGTTCAACAGTTCACACTTTCGCTGCCTCACTAAGTTCTGCCGACAGTTGAGCCGCTTCATTGAACCAGTTCATTGGTTCAATCAATTCAACAGTTCACAGTTTCACCGGCTCACTAAGTTCTCTTTAGGTTAGATTTCCTTGTGCAGTTTATTGCAAGCATTATATATGCTCTTTTATGATGCAAATTTAGGAACCAATTGTGGCTATTTTAATCTCCAAATAATAAATATTTAACTGTAGATGCCAAACATGATTTTTACACCAAGGATGAATGATTTATGGCTCACAGTTGAAGATTGAAATTACAATAATCATTAGTACTGCTATAGCAATCCCAAACAACTTCTTTTGCTTTAATTCTCAAGATAGTCTGTACACACGAAGTATTTAGAAAAAAGAACTATGGTCCTTAATACATAATGAAATAATCTGTTCAGACTATCTTGTATCCAAGATTTCATTGCACATTTTTCATCTAATGCTTTTTCCTCTGTTCTCAATCTTCTATTTGATGGTTTGCAGACTAAATTCGACATATGAAATCATTACTCGCATGAGCTATTCTCATCTCATCGAGTTTTCCTTTCTCACAATATACTACACCAACATTAAACGCATAAAGGCAGGAACATGACGCATTGCGTCTCTTGTTAAAAAACAAAATGTGACTTGAATGTGATTATGAATAAGGTTAGTTTTTTTTAAAATTTTTAATTAGTCAGTTATGTAGTATTCAATGCGATGTAATAAAGAATTATGATAGATGCATTGTTCTTGATAGCAATAATTTAATAAATATTATCATGCTATTTAATGGATGTGAGTGGTAATTTGATGATATTATTAAGAATATTTTGAAGGCTAATGAATTCAAATTGATGTTGATAAATACAACTATTACTAACACAAAGTAATAGGGATATTATGACTATGAGTGTAGAACCTTAACAATAATGGTATTGACATGGGTAAATGATGGTGGTTATACCATAAACAATAAAGTTGTGTCAAGTGGGAAGGAAAAATCAATTAATTCGTGATATTACATGAATGGTTGACACTTACCAGTATCCGATGAAGCACCTTTTAACCAAGGTAAGACCAATGCTCCTTTCCCTTCCTTTTCAATGTAGTAAGAGATTAGTCATTCTAGTTTCACCATAGTCTAATTATGGTAAGTTTTAGAAGACAATAATTTAGTTTTAGATATCATATTATGATTTTTCTACATTATAAGGGTTGTGTATATTTCCCCCTAAAGCAAGATCATAGAAACTATCTAAAGCCATATAAAGGGATATATATACCTATGGAAAGTTTATCTTGTGAATTTATTTTGAAAAAAAATGGTATAAATTAAGGAGAAAAAATATCTTAAACTTTATTTTTCTTGTAATGTAGTCAATTCAAATAACTCATACCCAATTAGAGATGGTTTCGAGGAATTAAAAATATGGGACTCCTTCAAATCTATCTAGTAAGAGAAGAAGCCATTAGAGGAAATTCATGACTATGTAAAGAAAGTTAGTATGAAAAAAAATTTATCAAATATATTTACAAAAGAGATTTAGAATTTCCTTACTTGGTTTCGATAAATTGATTTTAAAACAATAGAAAAGACACACCAAATGTACTGCACATTTGGTCTTGTATATGCCTTGATTGAGTACAAAGAGGTTTCCCACAAAGTTCTATATGTCTTTTGGTATAACCTGTAAAAATGATTAGTATAGCCTAACCTGCTCTAATACCATGTTAGAAATTAGGATCTTAGGATACTAATCATTATATACAGAATATAAAATAAATATAAAAGAGAATTATAAAAACATAAATTTAACACATTACACGAGATATACATGGGGAAAACCCTTGTAGGTAAAAAACCCCATAAAGCATCATTTTATTAAAACACTTACAAATATAGTCTATTAATAAATAGACTGACCCTAGGGATATACTCCTCTACATACTTCCACATGGCCAACAATATCTTCAGTGCATAGTGATATAACTCACTATAAAACTCCGAATTCACACCCTCTCAAATGAGAGAGAACCTCCTTATATAAAAGAGAAGGGGTGGCATAATACCTAAAGAGGTATTAGTCACACCCATTTAAAGCAACCATTTGTAAATAATTAATAATCTAATAGTTATTAGATTATTAATTATTAAATGGTATATGCTTTATAACATAAGGTTTTATAACCTTAAAACCTTATGTTAGAACATTATATAAATGTTATAGGGGTATGACCCCTAATAACATTATGTTCTAACAATAGTTCCTTTTACTTTGTCATAATATCCATTTACTTTAAATTTTTTCAATGTTAATGTGATGTCTAATAAATTAAATCTTTATGTTACAACAATGTCCAATAACATTAAACATGGAAAACTAATTTGCAATAAATATAATCATTATTTTAGAACTCATAGTTTGGACCTGCTTATTTACAATTCAAGATCTTTTTTGTATTTCATATTTATATACTATACACTTATCTCATGAGAAAAGTAGCTGAATATTCTATTTTTATTATATAGAGTTTATTTTCAAGTGCATTTGTTGATCACATGCTCTTTTAGTGAATTGACAAAAATAAGCTCATAAACTTTTTTGTGATTTGTCTTCTCCATGTCTTGACTTTCTTTGCTTTAAATAATAGGGTGGTGAGATGATTTTTCCATAAATGTACCCACCTTTTACAATATTGGAATGTTAATATGTAATGACAATAAGTTATTGGAGATTATTTCTGACTTACAAGTAGAAAAAGTTGTAATCATAATGACTGACAGGGATTGGAAGAATGATTCAAAACAATATTTTAAATTTTATTTTATAAAATGAATAATTACGCTGAGAGGCATTCCTACATTCACAACATGGATGAGAGCTGAAAGATTCTGGAATTTCTATGTAAACTTATAAGATTCTAATCTAGAATTTTTATTAAAAAACCAAAAAGTCACTCCACAAATTAAGAAAATAAAAAAAAGAAGGTGAAAGGAATAAAAAAAGAAAAAAAGAAAATACATGCTGGATGTAAAGAAAGGTGGATGACAGTTTCAAAGAAGCCATCACTATCCACTAAGATGAAAGAAAGAAACGTTATGGAATGACATATGAAAAGACACACATTCAGTCTATTTATATTGCCTCCTTAATTTTTTTCCACATGTAGAATGAACATATCAAATTGTAGAATTTGAGGTGATCCGAAGAGGAGTGCTGTAAATTGATAAAAAAATAGACGCTAGGAGAAGATATCTCTCGGCGTACTTTAGATATATTTTTTAAATATAAATATACTAGTTTATTTATTTAAAAAACCATGTGAAATGAGTGTGTTGTGGGTCCTTTTAGTGTTGATGGTTCATATTACAAATGATTACTCATGAAAATAGTTATATGTGTATTAAGATATATATACTTAATTTAATATGTTTAAACAAAAAAATTAAAATACAAGTTATATTAAGAATAGGAAACAAGAATATCAACATTTGTGGTCCTTATCTATAAGTTGACCCTTGGGAAAAATATTTAAAACATTTTCCTTTTTGTATGTCATTAGCTATGATTACTCAACATGGTATTATAGAAGTAATGTAGTGATATTGGTAATTACAATTTGACATTGTTCTTTCAATTGTGCGTTTCATACATATCATAAATGTGTAAAAACTTCTATTAACATGATATTTCATTCACACTGTTGACTATAATATGATGTAACATGATATTTTGTTCACACTACTAACTATAATACATTGTGTTGATACGATCTCCTATAGAGTATGATCATGGCATTTATGTGTTTGCATGTTATTGCATTACATGTTATGCAATCATCATTCTTTAAGTTACTTGTTTCATTGCATTAAGATCTAGAGGTGCTTTGGCTCTATGGATTTGTTTTGATAAGAATTCTAAGCATATGAGCTTCATAAATGCTTTGTATTACCATATATTTGTTGTAGTTATCACTAGTTTGCTAAACCTAACAATATAAGGGGCACATAAGTTCTAACATATTGCAATTTTGTTGCTATCAGAAGTTGACAATAAGATAACAAACATATTCTACTCATGCATATGCTTCTATTAGAAGAAGGCCTTGTTAATTGAACAAGAGATTTTCATTCAATGTTAGAAGTAACATTTGAATTTTGTTTCTTTTTTGTTGTGTGCAATCTTTGACACAAAAATGTATGTTGATGTAGAGATTTGTGTTTTTGGCTTTAATTTTTTTGCTTACTTTATTGCATCTAAGGTGGAAGTAAAGTTTCAAGTAGGCTTCTAAATTCTATGTTGTTATTCACAATGATGTGAATGAAAAAACAAAGTCTTAAGATAAAACTTCTTGATAATTGTAAATGCCAATGTACTAGGCACATGAAACTTGGAATTTCATAGACACACTTGCAATATTACTTGGGTGGATTTTGGGGGTGTTGCGAATTTTTTGAGATTGAAAATTGGTTCTCTTTTAGATGTATAACAACTTCAATGTACTCTAATTTTGAAAGGTTTCATTTAGATCTATAGCAACTTGTGTTTAGATTATATTACACAGTTTGGATACTACTATGTTCATGCCATTAAAATTTTGGTTTATCATTGCTTCTTATAATAGCTAGGTTGGAGAATGGAGGAATGCAACTATGAAGCGGACAAAAGCAAAGAATATCTATAATAGGAGCAATATTAGGGAACACAATTTCTTGGTTTGATACAATAAAACATAGTTCTAGTTTGGTCAGTCAACACATCATGAATGACACTCTATCAGTGAAGTCAATCATAACAAATGGCATTTTGTGATAGTGAGGTGCATACCATCCATGTTGTTATAATACATATTTTTCACTTTATTTGAATGTCTTGGTCAACCTTTATATATCCAGTGTTTGAATAATGTACACAAAAGACTATAACTATTTGTGCCTATCAACTATTCATATGCACAACCAATTTAAAAAAAATTAAATTATTTAGTTCTTAAATCTCATTAATTAACAACATTAAATCTTATGAATGCTCCGTAAAAAGCAAGAACTACTATATTTATACTATTAACCATTTAATAGCACGAAAGGTGGTGTTATTACACTAGAGGCGATCTACACTCACATCAAGGGTTGAAAGATTCAGATTCCCATAAACATTTAGATTTTGCAGACAAAAATCATAAAATATTTAAATAAATAAATTCATGTAAATAAGATTCATTGGAAAAAAAATCCCATAAATGTCTACTGAGCTCTTTCCGGATAAGGATATCAAACAGGGTATAAAGAAATTAGCAAATGGTAAAGCATAGGACATTGATGCGCTGCAAGTTGAATTCTTAAAGTGGGGAGTTGAACACCTTGCTCCGCACATCAACAAAATTTTTAATGAGGTCAAGCAATGGGGCTTTCCAGTGGAGTGGACGACTAGTGTTGTTATCTCTCTCTTCAAGAGTGGGGATATCAATAATCCCTCTAACTATCAAACTATCATGGTCAACCCTCTTCTTGGAAAGTTGTTTGGGAGCTTGATCGAGCGTAGAATCAACAGTTGGGCAGAAAAAGAAGGGAAAAGAGCAAAGGGTCAGGCTGGCTTTAGACCAAGGCACTCTACCATTGATCACTGCATTACTCTTAGGCATTTGATTGAAAAAGCTTGGAACACCCAAGGTGGGGAAGCTTATTGTTGTTTTGTGGATTTTAAAAAAGATTTTGACATGATTTCCAGGGACAAACTCTGGAAAAGGATGGAAGAATTGGGGGTTCCTGATGAGTTTAGAGCAGCGGTTCACAAACTTTATGAGCATGTTAGAGCAAAAATCAGAACTACAGAAGGCATATCTGAATACTTTGGCAGCAACATCGGGGTCAAGCAAGGGTGCCCACTTTCTCCCACTTTGTTTGGTCTTTACATTGACAAACTTGAGGAATGGATAAATAAAACCGAAGGAGGGGGCATCCAGTTGGCCAGTTTTATGGTAAAGCTGCTTTTATATGCGGATGATCTTATTCTTATTGCAAAAACAACCCATGGTTTGAGGGGTCATTTGAAGGCTTTAGAGCTATTTTGTCAAGATGTCGGGATGCAAGTGAACATTAGCAAGACTAAAATCATGATCTTCTCTCTAAAAAGGAAACACCAGCAAACTAATTTTATTTTTGAAGGTGGCCCGCTGGAAATCATCGAAGAATACAAGTATCTTGGCATTATTTTTCACAATAGGCTCAGTTGGGAAACTTGCAGGGCGAAAATGATACAAGGGGGATGGAGAGCTTCTTACCTTCTCCAGAACAGGTGTAGGAAAGCGGAACTTTGGGATTGGAAAACCAAGAAAATCCTTTTTGGTTTGTTGGTCACACCGGTTCTCCTCTACGGTTGTGAGGTTTGGGGGAGCAGCATGTCAAATCATAGGTGGAGACAGTTGGAAAGAATTCAAAAGCATCTTATCACTAGTAGTCTTAAAGTTAAAGCAACTATTCCTTATGAGATTCTTTTGGCGGAGGCCGGTACTTTCTCGATGGAAGCTGCTGCGATATCACGGTTACTAAGTTACCTAAAAAAGGTTGAAAACATGGGGAATCACCAGTGGCCCAAAGTGGTGGTAAACGAGGTGTTAGATCAGAGGAAGAAGATGTGGATGAAGCAAAACATCAAGTGCCTGGGAAAATGGGATATTAAGTTGCATGAATGTCCTAACACCAAAGAGAAAATAAAAAAGTTTGTGTTAGAAAAATTCAGGATTGCCATGTGGACAAACCAGATTGGGCGTAAAAAAATGCATTATATTAAGGAGTTCAATCCCACTTGGGAGCATGGGGATAAAGCTTATTTGAGTGTCGATCTTAAAGGTAAGGCTAGGCTCTTAGTGGCACAATTGAGGACTGGTTCACACCATCTTAGATGCGAAACTGGTAGATGGACGGTTCCCAAGGAAAGGTGGGAAGATATGACTTGCATTTTTTGCAGCGATAGAGCGGTTAAAACTGAGTGGCACTTCATTAGAGAGTGCGATGCGTACAAGGATATCCGTATGCAGCAGGATAACGTGAATGTTGGCAGTTTTAGTGAGTTATTTGAGGGAGAGAGGCTTCACAACATGGCCTGGCTGTTGGTCAAGATTCATAGGAGGCGAGATGACATTGAAAGGAGCCTGAAGAATTCCTAGTGCTTTTGGCACTTGGTCCCATAGACTATTTGGTCTCGTGGATGTTATTAAAACTCATTCATTCATTCATTCCATAGTTTTTGTGATTTTCTTATTTTCATTTTTTTTTTATTTTAATTTTTTTATTTTTTCCAATTTCTTTTTTATTTTTTGTTTTGTTTATTATTTTTTCCAATTTCTTTTTTAGTTCGATAATTTTTGTGATTTTCTTATTTTCAATTTCTTTTTTTGGTTCGATAGTTTTTGTGATTTTCTTATTTTCAATTTGATTTTTATTTTTTATTTTTTCCAATTTTTTATTTTATTTTTTTCTTCTTTTTTCCTATTTCTTTTTGTTTTTATTATACACCGAGAGGCGTTATAAGTCAGAGTCGGATAGGGATGAAAGCACTTATTTTTTCTGCCTAAATTTATAAGGAAAAAAAAAAAACCAAAAAGAAAAAAAAAAAAAAAACTTAAGAAAATCAAAGAAAAAAAACTAAAAAAGAAATTAAAAACCGAGAAAGAAAAAGAAATCACAAAAACTTTGGAACCAAAAAAGAAATTGGAAAAAAAAAAAAAAAAAAGAAAAAGAAAATTGGAAAAAATAAAAAATAAAATTGGAAATAAAACTAGAGAAAATCACAAAAACTATAGAACAAAAAAAATTGGAAAAATTAAAAAATAAAAACCAAAAAAAAAAAAAAATCAAGGAAACTATGAATTTAAAAAAAAAATAAAAAAATCTAAATATACTAGTTTTTTATTTTTTCCAATTTCTGAAAAGAGATATCCCTATTTTTTAAAATATAAATATACTAGATCGTTTTTAATTAGACAGACTAATAATAACTCGACACGTGCAGGAGGAGGAGTAATTAAAAAATTTGCCCAGGATGATCGAAAAGCCTAATATTTGGAGATTAAGTGTAACAAATGTGTCCTTTTCTCCCATATAAAATGGAGGGAGCGATTAAAAAATGATTTCTTAGGCATTGCTACTAAATAATGAGTTCCAGACGGCGCCAGAAAAAACATCGTCTCTGCAATTACAGGAGGTGAAGTGGTTCGACTCAATTCCTTGCGAAACTCCATCTGCAACAAACCTTCACTATTTCGCAGGTGACCAGGACATTGAAATAAAATTGTTGCTATGTAATTTAGGTTATATGATGATTAAATTTAATTGTTCCTCAATTCTTCTGATTCTGTAGTCTGTTGGGTAGGGGAAAAAATACGGGTGTCTCCTTATAGCCTTTTCGTCTGGATGATTTCAGTGTCATGTTTTTGCAGGAAAATGCATTTTCTGTTGAAATTTCGTTAAATTTTGCCTTGGGTTTGCTTTTTTTTCTTCTTATTATATTAAGTTGAAAAAAATTGGGGTTAAAATTAGCTTGTGCAAGAAAAATTGGGGTTAAAATCAGCTTGTGCAAGAAAGCATGTTCGTAATTTCATGATATACATGTGCAGTATTTAGCTATCTTTTGCTGGAATTATTCTAGCTAGCCTAGTTTCTTCATCTATTCTCAGAGAATGTTTTTCCTGAAGCTTTTTAAAAAGAATAATGTAAATAAATTGTAACATTTTGTACACGGTTAAGCTGCTAAGGCTTGAGGTTAATTCTTCTGTTAAATTCTGTCTCGGATTTGCACCATGTGTTTCGTATCTTTATTTTTTTTTTGGGTTATATGTTTCGGGGGCTTGACCCAATTGTAAGAATGGAACCCTGGAGGGATCTGCATAAGCCAAACACCTACACTAATGAACCATGGCCATGCCTGCAGTTTTATCAAACTTAGAGTAGCAATTGCCTGGGATTTGCACTTTATCTCTTTTTGGGATTTAAGTAATTCAACTGCCTTAACACGGAAAATGCGAAGAGCCTGAGAAGCTACGTCCAAGGGGTTTATAGTACACCAAATTTAAACCTCGCCTTAGAGTGGCTGGCATCAATGCGACAGCTTTAAGGCAGGGAACATGCCGAGAAGGTTTTGCAACTTTGTCATTAGCATTAGAATTGCCCCTGTTTCCAACTAGACCATGGGCTATTGGAATGGAAACCGGGCATCACCATCTCATGTTTTTTTTCCTGCAGCAAGAGGTTAGAGGGGCGTTCTTCAGTCCCTTGAGTCACTTGACGTCAGAGAATAAGAGATTCTCCCCCTTCGGCAGGCCACATGGCCATATTGCAGAGCTCAGCAGCTGTATGTGTTCATCCCATGGCGTGCCAGAGTGGCTTCATTGTGATTAATAGGTGTATTCTTGCCAAAAGTGATAAGCCAATGAATAAATACTTTTAACCAGAGAGATATACTATTGAACAAAATGTTGTCACAGGGATATGACACCGTGTTTGCTTGTAAATTTTAAGGGATTTAATATTAGATAACGAAAACCAGCTAGAGAAGGCCCACAGAGCAGAACTTAGAATCTACTTTGGTTAGCTTTGGTTTCGACAAATTTTGGTGGTAGTTCTGGAGTGATTCTGTTTGTGAAAAAGTACTGATAAGGCTTATCCAGCCTCTCCCAGGTTTTGTACTGTTTGGTTTTGTCATTTTAAATTCAGGGTTCTTTGTAGTTGGCTGTTATGGTGTTGTGACTAGGGAAAATTGAGCCTATATATTCTTTAGTTACAATATAATAGTTGGAAAATGTTCATATTCGATATAATAAGAAATATAAGAATTTTGCTAGAGTTTGAGAGAACTAATAGAATTTACTATTGGCTAATATGTAGGGAAAATCTTTTCAATTGCAAATTTAATTTTTGAAAAGTTTGGAAAAAATAGCCAGTTTCACAGTATATAGATTTTCTTCCTGTTTAATTTTTGATGCAGGTGATGAGTATATCTTGCTTTGGGTCTAACTTTTTTCTGTCAAACTGGCAGAGGTATTGGTTATTATGATCCAGACACCAAAGAACAAACAACTCTTGGCCTGGCCAAGTAATATTGGTATTTTGTTGTCCAGGCATTTAGACACCATTTAGATTCTGCATTTGACCTGCTATAGCTGGTGATTCTGTCCTGTCTATTCTTGCACCATGGCAAATCACAAGGGTGCTTCTGATACGGACATTAGTGAAGCTGAAACACTGGAGAGAGCGGAGGAAAAAGTTGCAATGGCTGTTGATGGTGGGGATTCCTCGGAAGATGAGGCCGAAGTCATACTGAAGGTTGTTGAGAATTTTTATTTCACAGATGAGAATCAAGAACCGATTTCCTTCACAGTCTTACCTAATGACATGGATGGGGATGAGAAAAAAGATGGCTTAAAGAAGGAGGTTTTCTTAGAGGGTACTGCCGATGGTGGACTACAAAAGGTGTATAAACAGGCTGTTGCATGGAAGTTGGATCTTGAGGAGCAAAAGCCTGTTGTATGTGTTATGATTAAAGAAAGAGCCTGGTAAGGGGAACTGGGCAAATTGTACAACGTAGGATGTTTTTTCTATTTTTATTTGAGCTTGCTCTATCTATCCTAATCAGTGAAGTCTTAAGATTGTATATGTAACCTTAAATTGGTTTTCATACATCCTTTTTCAATATTTCAGGATCCAACTACAGAAGCCTAGAAAAAGTTATGAGGAGTTAATCCGGAGCTTTCTTGTTTCAGCTCACTTTCTTCATTTTGCAAGAAGAAATCCTGAGGCCTCAGAGAAGGCATATTGGGAGCATTTACGGAAATCCATTAGGTACATTTACAGATTAGTAATTTGAGTTTACTGTGGATGATGAGTCAACATTAGCAATATTTTGTTGGTTTAAATCCTGAAATTTGTAAAATTTCTTGTGCAGCACATCTGATGACAAACCGGCAGAATCTGATTTGCTTGAACATTCTTCTATGATTGAAAGCATGTACCAGAGAGACGAGAAATTGAAAAAAGCAGATGTCAGTAGGAATATTTACTGTTATTTTCTGTTGTAGTGTTAGTTTATTTTTAATCTACGTCATATTCTTCATTTAGGTTTTGATTGATTTTTGCAGATCTTTAATTTACCAAGAATTCAATTCTGGTGGTAGGGATAAATGAAGTTTAGTTTCACATAGTCAAGCATATGTTATTTGAATGCTCTGAATTCCTCCCCTTTGCAGAGTGATTCTTTTCTTTCTAATTTCTTCTTAGGTCAAAGGCATGAGCTATACACCAGTTTGCTGGAATTATTATACAACTGATGGTTATTATATTCCTCCGTGTTGTCAAAGATTCTCATGTTGCTTTTCATTTCCCAAGATCACGTCTGTGTCAAATGTGAGGAGTAAATGGTGGTTGGTTGTCGAAAGCTTTCTTGTTAGAGTGGAAATTTCTGTTGATGAAATTCTTACCCATCAGTGCCCATCCATTCAGTGTTTTGATTTCTAGGGCATGCATTGCACACAGGGATAACAAAAGTTATCCTGATATTTTATGAGTGCATGGCCCAAATACTTATGTGGCATGTGGTTGGAAAAATTTTTTGGTCATTAATATTGCCGGGAAACCCTTATTTTCCTGTTCTAAGTTTTTGAAAGTGAAGACAACTAGGAAGCAACTTATGTCAATGTTATTTACGAAGTCATGGAATTGCAATTGTATAGTGCAGTTGCAAAATTGCAAACTTTAATATGGCTATCTTGTTGTTTTTTTGGCAGGTCCTGAAAAAATTTGTGGAAATGAAATTTAGGAAGAGGAAGCCATCTGATGAGGTTGGGTTTTGTCATGATGTTTGTTGGACTTCCTATGTTTTGACGGTTGTTTTTACAGATTCAAAAAATCTCCTCATGTTTTATCATGTTAGGTTTAGTAGCACTTGATGCTAGCTGGTCAGAGTAGTAGTTGATATTTAGATTGCTTATTTTTGTGACAGGATGGGGATATTAATTCCAAAGCTAAAAGAGCAAAATTTTTAGTCAGCGACGAAGAATCCGACAGGGACTTAGGAGAGGATGGTTTGGATGAGTCTGATGAGGAAGAAGATGATCTGTTTGATTCTGTATGTGCCATTTGTGACAATGGTGGGGATCTCTTATGGTAAGCTCTTTTGCAAAATTTCCCTTTATTGCTTATCATATGGGGTACTTAGATGTTGTGTTCTTAGTCAGTTGAGCATTCAAATGTGGCTTTGCAAAAACCACTTGGTTATTCAAATGTTATTTGTTATTTTGTGCAAACTGTGAAAATATTTTGGAAACTTGTAGAGTACCTGAAAGTTGTTCAAAAAAGCAATGCTAGAATTGCAGCTTCTGAATAAGTCTCACAGATATTATAACAGTTCAAAGCAGATGCACATCTATCTCAAGGCATGATTACATTTCATAAATGAATTAGAGTTGTGTTTTTTTTTATTGTGATTTGTGAACACCATTGTGGTTCAAGGGTTTCCTCTCAATTAATTTTGCAAATGGCTTCGTGACTGGCAGTTTCATGATAATTATGTCTCTGTAATCACCATTAATGATGTTCTGTTTTTGTATGATCAAGTTGCGAGGGTCCTTGCATGAGGTCTTTTCATTCAAATAAAGAAGCGGGAGAAGATTCAAACTGTAAATCATTATGTTTATCCAAGGCCCAAATCAAGGTAACTATCTTTGATATGCTATTGTTTACTTTGTATAGGATGAGATTTTTTGTACATTTCAGACACTTGATGTTGATTTTTCCACATTCCTTCAACTTTGTGGTGCAGGAAATACAAAATTTTTACTGTTACAACTGTAAGTATAAGCAACATCAATGTTTTATTTGTGGAAAGTTGGGCTCATCTGACAAGTCTTTAAAACCAGAGGTAAGCTACATCATAATTGGTTGTCTGCTGATAGCTTGATCCTTTCTTCCATCAATCTGTTTTTAGAGTGAGGAAATCCTTGGCCCGTATAACCCCTAACCAAGCTAATGCTCTTGCTGTTTTATTATTTTCAGGTTTTCTGTTGTGTTTCTGCAACTTGTGGGCACTTTTACCATCCACATTGTGTATCAAGAATGATTGCACCAGAAGCTGAGGCAGAAGAGCTTGAGAAGAAAATTGCTGACGGACAGCCATTTACATGTCCTGTGCATAGGTGTATTGTTTGCAAGCAGACAGAAAAGAAGGAAGACAAAGATATGCAATTTGCAATTTGCAGACGTTGTCCCAAAGCATATCATAGGAAGTGTCTACCAAAGTAGGTTATCCCTGTTTCAGCTTTTTTATTTTCTCTCTTTTTAAAGTACTTAGATGAAGCCAATAAGTTGTAAAACATATGATAAGATTGTATGCTTGTTTCATGTCAGATTCATCACTTTTGAAGAGACAGATGATGAACCACAACGTGCTTGGGATGATCTCATCCCAAATAGAATCCTCATATATTGCAGGCAAGCAGTTCATGTTTACATTGTAAACATTAATGGTGTGGGAGTTATACCCCTTCGAAATGATTTACTTGTTATAATATAACATCTGTAACATTTGCTTCTTGCAACAGGAAACATAAAATTGATCCAGAATTAGAAACACCAAAAAGGAACCACATCACATATCCACAGGTGCCTTCAGCTGATAAAATTGTTAAAAGAAAGCATGTTATTTCTCCTGAATCTGGTGTGGGCAAGACTGTCGGAAAAAAGAAAATGAAGTCCCCAGCTTCTACCAACGAAAAATTCTCCCTGGAATCTATCAAAGAAAAAGTATCTCCAAAACCATCAATGAAGAAAGAAAAGAGTACATCGAGTGGCACACTTCCAAAGGTTCGTAGTGTGCCTGAATTGCCTAAGAAGGCAATGAAGGAGATGGATATACATTCTTCAGTGAAGGAGGATAAACAGATGAAGAAGAGTCTGGGTCTAAAAGAAAGTAAATCAAAAGATTTTGATTCGAATAAGAGTAAAACAGCCCAGGGATTAACTTCTTGTAAACAAGATCAGAAGAAACCTACTGTTGTTCTACCCAGTTTTGTAGAAAATGACATCAAAATTACGTGAGTGTTTGTAGGCTTAGTCTTTCTAATCGTTTATATGTTAGGGCTTTTTATCAAATAATTGTTTTAAGTGGCATGCTCAGCCAGATTATGTTTTGTCTTACAGAATTATGGATATCATTGAGAGATCAACATCTGGGATAAGTCTGGATGATGTATATGCAAAGCATCAAGTACCTTCAACACACAGGAGTTACATAAGGAATCTGGATAAATCTATAACTCAAGGAAAGGTAGAAGGATCTGTCGAGGTATGTTTGCTTGTTCTTCAATAGAGTAAGAATAGTCATGTAGGCTTATATTTACATGATCACTATCTGCATTTGAGACGTACTTGCCTTTTATAATTTATACCAAATTAAGCTTTCGGCTTTATGCAGGCTGTTCGCACAGCTTTGAAAAAACTTGAAGAAGGTGGCAATATTGATGATGCTAAAGCTGTTTGTGGACCAGATATACTTAGCCAAATGATTAAATGGAAGGTAAGATTTGGGGTAGTAACTCAGAATATTATTTTCTAAAATTATTTATCATTACAACATTTTGGCATTTTCCTATTATAGTCTGTGGGATGCCTGCATTGCAATTTCACTTGCACTTTTTAATTTATTGTTTTCTACTTATTTGCTAATAGCTTGTGATAAAGGACCATTTGTGCAGTACCAGGCCAAACAAGTGATTTCTTTTGCTATCTTAAGAATACCTTTTTCTCTTCCACTAAAGTGAAGATATGGCCAGGATACTTTTTTCCAAAAGGCTACAATACTTTTATTACAATGGTCTGCTTTGAGCTATGAATAACATGTGGAGACAATGTTCATTATTTGAAAATTGTGCAGAACAAACTGAAAGTTTATCTGGCACCTTTTCTACATGGGATGCGCTATACGTCATATGGTCGGCATTTTACCAAAGTTGATAAACTGCAAGAGGTATTTTAGTTTGTTATCTGTACTCACCTGTTTGATACTGTTCTGCATTTCCTTGTAAAGTTGTCAACTCAATTGGCATTGATTGGGGCAAGGGAACACTACCCTTTCAGTTTTTGAGCCAATCCTATAGCAGTATACTCATGGTTTTTTGTTAGCTTTTCCAGATTTGCTTTGAAGCTATTGAAATGCAGTCTCTTTGTGGCACCCTAGATCTTTATCTAAGCTTGATAACAGAATGACATGAAGTCAAATAACACTGCTTTTACAGTAGTAAAATAATTCAAATGGAGTAAAGAGTTGAGATAACATGTCTTACTCAGGAATGCTAAATTTTTCAGTGGTATCGTTGTTACTTGAACGGTATTGGTTTTTTTTACCAACATTACACTGCTGAGGGCTTATTACTTTGACATAACCTAATTAATTAAGTAGTTCTTGAAAGGAGAAACAAATATGCAAAAGTATAAACTATCAAAATATAAACCATCAAAAGTACTTCATTACAAGCTTTCATCAGATCAAATCTTATTTGAATTGAGTGGGCTGATGCATGACCTTTTCAAATTCTGTATGTTGAGTGACACAGATCCAATAAACAGCATATGACTGCCTTTTTATTGGCACTGCCCTAATAACAACTGCAACATTAGTTGAAGGCCTCCTGGTTTTGGATGCATTTTATTAATTTTTGGTTGGTAAATTCTGACTGAGGGATATCGCTTCCGTTAAATTCACACAGGAGCTTGCACCTAGCCTCATCCGTGGGGGTACGACACACCCAGAATTGGATATGGTAACTTATCCAATTTAAATACTCTACTTTTGTGCATTTTAGAATGTAATATGTCTCATGGGGATTTGAATGTGGGTCTCCTCTGACACACTAAAAATTTACCACTTGAGCACAAACCATTTGACTTTTGTTATAGCTGCATCACTCCAGCTTGTGAGTCTACTTTATTGCATTGTACAATATCCATGATGTATTTTACAAGCCTTTCTATTCGTTAAATTTGGTCTTTTATATTTTATACCCAAGTTTTGTTATTTTTTGATTAAGTAGTGAGGAATCTCTGGGGCTCTCACTTAAAACAAAGTATAAATGATTATAAGAGTCGCAACCTATGGGTTAGGAAATGAGACACCAACCAACCAAACAACAAAACCTGATAAAAAGAGACCACCATCCAAAAAACTTGTCAACTAATTGAAGATCATCATTGACAAAGGCCTCCAACCTCCAACACCGAACCCAGAAGGAGTATCCCATCTACCATCTCCTGCACCACCACCTCTTTCTATGCAGCCAAGTTGAAGTCGTGAAGCTCCCTATAGATAGTAATCGTTTTTAACTAATGTCCACCATATTTGCCACTATAGAAGTACCCACCTTATTTCCATCCTCCTTCGGCTCCTCCATATTCAATCGAAAATCAAAAAAATGCTTTAAGAGAAGAAGCCACAACAATTGCACCCTAGTCATTGTCGATGACACAACAAAAGCAAGTTTTTGCACAAAATCCTCCCTAATGGAGGCCCTCAACCTCGAAGGCCCAGACTCGACCAAACCATCATCACCCAACACAACTTTAACAAAACCAAGCATGGTCGCATCCTTGCAATGGAAAATAGCTTCAAAATGGTGATCAGATACCCTACCACACAAGTAAGGATAGTGAGACCATGAAGAACTGCCATGTTTTGCCATTGAAACACTAACCCACAATAGGAAAATGCTACCAAAGCCAAGCTACATAGTCACCTGCCAACACTGTCTTTGACGCCTATTGTTGAGAGACAAGAAAACAATGAAGAAAAGTTTGACGACTCTTTAGAAAATATAAATCTCTTTTGCATGCTCTGGCTATTAATACATAAGCAATGGAATCCTACCATCAAGTTACTCTTATGCACGCCAATCACATGAGACGCTATCGTAGTGAAACAAGAGTAAATGGTTCAATTCAATATGCCACCATGTGGCTAAAGCAAGAAGAAAACGAGGACTATGGTGGCTAAAAAACCAACCATTCCCTAAGTCCCAACCAAGACTCAAGATGCATGATGTATACTTGCCATCAAAGGCTTTTAATCCACACCTAAGTTGGCTAAAAAATTTGCAACCAAATTCACATCCCAAAAGTAATGTGAGAAAACTACAACTTCCAAGGAAAAACAAAGAGCATGCACTTCCTCTTGAAAACCCTAAAGTTTCCAAGTAGGACGAAAGCCTTTATGCAGACTGTTGATGGCATTAAGAGAGTCACCTTTAGCCACAACGCTCTTAGAAGCAAGGGAAGAATACAGAGAAATCCCAACAACCATAAGCTCCCATTCTGCTTCATTATTCGTTTGATAGCCTAGAAAAAGAGAACCATTGTGAACAAAGCTATGTTGCTCATCTCTTAGCACTGCACCCACACTAGAAAAACTTGGATTGCCATTAGACATTCCATTAAAGTACATCTTCAGAAAATCTTTGGGGGTCTCAACCATATCGAGTTTTGTCTAACAAATTGTTTGATTCTTATCCCATTAATAGGGGGAGGGATTTCAAAGCCCTAGTTTTTTAGAAAATCCTAGTCATGATTGGTCAGAGAACTTGACCCAGCTTGATGGATGGGATAAAAATAGACTTGAATAGAAGCCAAAACCTTTCTACAACATCTCTCCCAAGAAACAGCAATTTCATTAAAAAAATTTGTTCCTCTCCAATCAAATGCCCCACAAGGTACAACCCAAAACAATCTTCTAGAGAGGACCAACACTCAAAGAGCCTTCAGGCGAGCTGTAAAGATGCATCCACAAAGAATGGGGTGAAACCCAACACAAACCCAACAAACTTGTAATATTATTCCAAATTGTAGACGCATAAGAGTACTGTAATAGCAATTGATTTACTGGCTTGTTTTCTTCCAAGCACAAAACACAAGTAGAGGGTCCATTAAAATCTTGCTTCACCAAGTTATCAAAAGTGAGACTTTGATTAAGCAACACTAACTAAACACAAACATTACACTTTAGAGAAGCTTCTTTGCATCAAATCAACTTCGAAGGCCAATCATGAAGAGACAAGAAGTTCTTATACCGAAGTGAGGAATAACCAACGTGAACCAAAATACTTATTATAAGGACTCCCATTCCATTGGATACAATTAACTCTATGCAGATAAGGAGTCTATGCATTTTTCAAAACATTAGAGGGCACAACCTTCTTGTCATCCAGACAAAAAAGACCCTCAAAAGCTTTTTCAAACCTAGACCAAGTGACCATCTCATTGTACCTCTATGCAATAATCACAAACTTTATTGCCTATAAGCTGGATAAGCATGAACCAGCTTTAGATAGTCTAGGAGTGTTGAAGATAGGGGGATTACCCAGCCAAGAATCAAGCCATAAATTTGTTGTTCTTCCATCTCTCAAATCGCAAGTAAGTCTCGAATTGACAAACCATAAAGTTCTAAATTGAGCTCTTTTGGCAAATCATCATTTGCAAAAAAGATTAGAACATCTTGATGCCCCATAGAATAAAGCTTTAGAAGGGAGCTCCATCCAGTGTCGATGTCATCCAAGAAGCACCAAGCTAACTTTGGTTCTAATGCCAAATTGTGTGTAGCCAAATCTTTCACCCCTGCTCCTCCCAGCACTTTTGAGTCTGCAGGCTTTTGCCTAGCTCAAAAGTGTAAACTTCCTTTCCTCACTTGTACCTTGCCACAAGAAATTTCTACAAATGTAGGTAATCTTCCCGAGAGTAGACTTAGGAATGGGGAGGATCAATATCAAAAAGATTGGAATAATTTGGAGAATTGCTTTGATTTTAATTAGCTTCCTAGCTAAGCTTAAGCATTTCCTCGTCCAAGAGACTAAATAGGTTGAAGCTTAGCAACTACTTCATCCCAAAGTTTCACTTGACAAAGGCTAGTGAAAATAGGGATACCTAGATACGTACAACAAAGTGAGGTCGGGCTAAAACCCAAGAAATCAACAATCCTCCCTTGTAGATGGAGCCCAACATTAAAGAAGAAAATCATAGATTTATCTTCCTTAATTATTTCAATTGTCTAAAATCTCACACCAAAACTGTGCCTTTTCCATCGAAGCCTTCTCAAAAAGGATTGTCACTCACAAATTGTTTGTGTAATTGGAGTCACAAATTGTCTGTGTAATTGGAGCAAGCAACAGAGGAATTGACAAACCTTGAGCAAGCAATGGAGAAATTGTTGTTTGAAAACCTTTAATGAGTTAGCCCAACAATTCTGTCATAATGATAAAAAGATATAAGGAAGAGGTCACCTTTCCTAATCCCCTTAGAATGTTGAAAAAAGTTGAAGGGACTTCCATTAATAAGAATAGAAAAACAAGCCTCAATGACCACATTCATGACCCAACTAATCCACTTGGAAGCAAAACCAAAAGCCTTGAAAACTGCCATCAGAAAATTCCAAAAGACTCTATCATAGGCTTTCTCAATCTCCAACTTAATCACCATCCCTTTAATCTTAGTCAATTCATGAGTGGCAATTATCCCATCCAATATTTGATGGCCTTCCAGAAAAGCTCCTTGTTCCAAAGAAATAATCTTCGGGAGTAAGGTTTTAAGCCTCTCAACAATAGCTTTAGAGATAATTTTATTCATTATATTGCGCAGATCAATCATCCTAAAGTCTACAGAGGAAGAGGGATTCTATTTTTTTGGAAACAAAGCCATGGAGGTACATTTGAAATCCTTCAAGACCTTAATTGATTTTAGGGAATCATTGACCACAATTGTAAGATCCCTACCAATTGTATCCCAAAAGGGAAAAAGGTGACTTGAAAGCAATCCGAGCCAGAAGCCTTGCTCCCTTTGAGAGCAAACAACGCCCCATGAACTTCATCTTGTGAGAAAGACCCAAGCAACATTGAATTATCCGAATCATCCAAAATCTTTGGGATATTATTTACCAACCTAGTTAAGGAAACAATATCCTCATAACTTGAGGCCAAAAAGGGTTGAGAAGAAATTCACCACAGCAGTTGCAATAACATCACGGGAGTTTGCCACATTCCAACTTGTTGATGATGTTTTTGTGACTGCAACAACATTAGAATAAAACACAGAGTATCCTATCCTCTCTTGAATAAAGCTTCTCAGACGCTAAACTTCGTGATTGAATGAGACTGCTCCAAGGTTCCTTTTGTGTCAGGTCTTGACTGGTGTGGGATAGACTTAGTGGAATGATGTGATTTGTTGGTAATCACAAGGGGGACTTACGTATCAGACTTAGTGTTTTAGTGCTCAAGGAAGAAGGTCAAGAGTTTCGGTGGATTATGGAGTCTTGGACGTGGATTCCTCTCTTCATGGACTGGATTTTCAACTTCTGGCGGAAAATATCTAAGTTCAACCAGACTAACCTATGCGGGTAACGAATGTGTTTGCAGTTGGCTCTTCTAGAATCTACTCCCAAGGAAAATTCAAAGAAAGTGAAAAAAGATAGGGATAGTGGAAGAGAGTTCAAGGATCTAAATGATAGGAAGGACTACTGCTGAAGATTGATGTTGGAACCACGCTTCTGCTTTGTCATGCGACAACAGCTAGGCAGAGATGGTGCGATCTTCTGGGATAGCGGCAGGGATTTTCGCACTATCCTGACATGGAACATGGGACTTGATCATTCAGGAACAGTCGAAGTTAAGCTTGGAATCAGTTCAGATTAACCATACAAAGTGATTTGCAAGCCACAAATCACAAATGGTATGAACAAATCAGCACTCAATCATTCAATAATAACATTTTCCATCATACTAACTAACAAAGCTTGAAATAAAGGAAATAACTTGAATAACTTTCAGATTTGCTTCAAGGAATCAATAAGACCACGTCAAACATCCAAAGAAATCATATGAACACCAATATTCAATGCTTATATCCTTGCTTCAGAAGTCTGTATTACAACAATCCAACTGATCCTTGGAGTTTCAGCTCAGAAATACAATGCAGAAATGAAAGCTAACTACTAGGGTGCTCTAGGAGCATCAGAATGATGGAAAAATAGAAAGAGAGAGAGCTAAATAATGAGGCATCCCCCAGCCTTTATATAGGCAATCAAAAATATATTAGGGCAAAAGGAAATCAGATTTCCTTGAAGTATGTGCCATGGGTCAGAAACCCTAGGAAAAGTAGGTGGGGTCGTCAGATCCCTCATATAAGTGACTGCCACCTGTCTTGGGCGTCAGAAAGTGAAAGGATGACCTCCAGCTGTCCGGGGTGTCCCAGCTGACTAGGACTCCCGGATAGGGCTATCCTGCCTGTCTGGAACTTCTTCCTGCTCTTTAGTCTCTGCCTCCAGGAACCTGGTCAGGACAACTTCCAACTCTTCCATAGGAATACTGGGCATGTTTTCAATCCGGAACTCCATGACGGACGTGGTGGTGGTACAGGCGACAAGGATATTTTCCCAATCCGCCCTTAGCTCCTGGATATTGTTAATGAGGATCAGGAATGAGGATGCATCCTCAAGATGGGACTCCTAGGTAGGATAAGCAACTTTGAAGTATATGCTCCGCATCTTGCCTTTCAACTCCTCTAAGTCAATGACTCCATTCGGTGCTACCTCCAGATCAAACTAGGCCTCCAAGGATACAAGGATTTTGTCTTGGATTTCCTTCAACATGGCATGGGCCTGGGAAGTGTCGCCTTCAATCTTCTCAAGGCTATCTCTCTTCATGACGAAGGCGGAATACCAGCGGAGGAAATCATATACTGAATTTGCATGTATTACTTTGTTCCTCACCAAGTCCGGCTTTAGAGTGTTCATCAGTGCCTTTATTCTAGGGATAGTTTCCTCCCGGACGACTATGAATTGCTGACATGTATCTAGAATTGCTTGAATTCTATCCATGAGTGCTGTAACTCTCCCGTTCACCTGGACGAGGTCTTCTATGAACTTATGGGCTCTATCCGAGACCACCTCTATCCAACCTTTTGCTATGTGGCCGACTGTCCTCAAAATTTCAACCTCAGCTAATGAATCCTTAGTTATGCTTAGAGGTTGGGCCGTTGCTCCTTGGGCGGATTGCAATTGGCCCATGAGATGCTGGATGTGCTGCCGCAGTTCCTCATTCTCTTGCTTCAATTGGTTCTTCTTTTCTTCTTCCTTCCTTAACCTTTCTTGGATGGCGGCAACAGAATCCTCCAGCTCTTCCATTTCTTGATCCTTCGTGGTTGGTCCAAGGTCGACCTTCAAGATGTCAAAGTCACCCGGATTGATGTCCTCCTTCGCCTCGGTTACCCTGGGAATTGCCACCTCTACTCGGCGGGATCTTGATTCATCCCTTGTAATCCTGGAAAACTTCTTCGCCTTCTTTGGACCTGCGGATTTCCCTATCCTGGCCAGAAAATCACCAAGTTCGGTGGAAGGATCATTCTTCCTGATTGTCTTCTTCTGCAACCTGTCCTGTAACCAATTGGGTTTTGTGGACGAAATGACTTCCTTCTGTGGTTCCTGAGGATCTTGACCAACTTGTGGTGTTGATGTCGGTACTTTGCCGGAATTGAACTCCTCGTCAAGGAATTCCAAATCAGGGTGATGGAGCATGTTCTCAAGATGGACCTCCCCTGGATTCCGCGGTGGAGGGTTAGGCTAATTTCCCACCATCAGGCTGGGAATCCGTTCCCGGGTGGAATCCATGGACTGATTATCTACCTGATCATCTTACTCATTCGGGACCATTTCCTCCTCCACGGGTCCCTTACCTTTAACTGTTTGCACATCTTCAAAAAGATCAACCTCCCGGACGGAAGAAGTGCTAGCAGAGTGAGGTCTGGATGCATTCTGCTCCTCCTGGTCAGGCCTGCTGATAGGTTCCTTCCGAGCCTTCACTCTCTTCGCTGGTGGATCTTCCGCAGTCCTGTCTTTCACTTCCTGTCTTCCCGTCTCTTGTTCCTTCACAGGAGTTTCTTCGGTCATATCCTCTTCGGAAGACTGAGAATCCAAGTCTCTGATTAGGTCATAAGTCGGACGGATACCTCTTTTGTGCAATTTCACTGTTTGCTGGCTTATCCATTTTTGTGTTATCGTTAGCACGGGTGCCATTAGATCGTCTAAGTGGGTGCCCTCCGGATTGGACCAAACCAAGGGTGGAAGAGGCTTATCCTTCTCCTGTTCGAAGAATGGATGGACTTGCCTTCCATCCTCCTTAACTTGATCCGGGACTGCAAAGATCTTGGTGGCCCTGATCATGTCGATTGAAAGCCGAGAACATGTCCTCCGCACTTCGAAGTCATCCTCAGCGTTTGCCCAGTGGTGCTCGAGGTGTACCTTATGTCTATGCCTCCTTCCACATGCTACCCGGGTGGTATTGAATGGGTCAAAGTTCTCCCGCAAGGAATGAGTCACTAGGTTATAGAATTGCAGCTCCTCTTCGGATCTTTCTGCGGCTTGGGGAGATAGGCATGCTTCGACCGCACCTTTCGTTTGGATTGGGTAGGCTACCCCGGCCTTCTTCTTCTAAACTTTGTCATATGCTGAGAGTTGCCTTGTCACTTCCAACAGGACCATCTTGTCCGACAGATATCTTGGTAGTCTATATGGGTAGCCGGAGAATCCTTGCACCTTGATGTATGTGAACTTCGGGAATTGGATGAACCAGGAGCCATAAGTCCTGATCAACTGCTTGGCCTCGGGTGATAACCTTTGGTGAATGCCTCCTTGGAGGGTCCTTGTAATGTGCATGGCGAATGCATCATAGACCTTGACTTGCCCTTCTTGATTGCCGATACGTCCCTTCCATGACAGTCCTCGATATTTGTTGTTCCTTGCCAGTATATAGATCACATAGGAACTCATGTAAAAGGCCTTCGATTCCTCCAGGTTTCGGAATTGTGCATCAATACTGTCACCGAGGAGTCAAGCCCAATCAATCATCTTTGTCCCAGTGGTGACTTCCTCGATGTAGTAGAACATCCATGGCTCGAAGGTAGAGGACTGCGGACTTCCCATGATCCTGTTCAGCATGACGACGAGGTCTCCATGCTCTTGCTTGAAGTCGGATTTAAGGAGTGTCCTTGGCAACTTGGAACGGTTAGGCTTTTTCTTCTGCATCCATGACTTGTTGATGATCCCGAAACAGGTTGCCGGATCGGCCTGGAACATGTCAGCTGACTCCTCCTTGCTTGTGTACTCGATGGGACCAGAGACAAGTATGTTGAATGCCTCCGCAATCTTTTCCTTGGAGAAATAGGCCACCACTGTGTTGTTACGGTCGACAACCATCCTTCGTTCCGGATCATAGTGCATGAAACATTCCATGATCAACTTGGGACAAGGAATAGCGGGCGGGAAACATGAGGCCGAGGCAACTCCATTCTGGACGATCTTGGCTGCAAGCTGGGATGGAGGATGTCCATCAACTCCGTACATTCGCTTCCTAATTTCTTCCATGACTGAAGGATGGATGTTGGTGTCTCCCACGTTCGCCCATTTTGAAATGATTCTGGACTCCGGGAGTGTCCCTTTGAGGGCAGCTTTCACTTGAGTCTATCTTGAAAAGTTTGCCTTGGCACTCGCCATTCACCTGTGGAATCAAGGAAAGAAATAGCAAAGTATAAGTTTTTAAAGAGGTACGGATGGAGGCAGGATGAGGGTTTTTATTCCCACCATTAGAAGTTAGTATGATAGATTTATGCATGTGGGACTAAAATTATGAAATGTCAAGTACATAGGAAGGAGAAAATAACAATATTCTAAGTAAGAAGAATCATCTTATGTACTCTCATACCTCTCCTTGCACAAGGAACTTTTGACTTTTAATGGAATTTCTGATTTTTTGATGGATTTCTGACCTTCTAATGGATTTTCTGATTTCTATGCAGGAATTTCTGAGTTTTTAATGGATTTTTTGTCAAGAAATCTGCCTTAGGAATTTTCAGAAATTTGAGTCTTGGTGAAGAACTTACCTTAGAATGGAGGATTCTTGTCTTGGAGGATGAATTTCTGCCCTTGGAGGACGAATTTCTGCCCTTGGAATGTTCAGAAATCTGCTTTAAATCTACAGAAATATCTTCCCTAATGAAGAATTTGGCCTTGGAAATGATGAAATCTGCAATATGCTTGGATAAATTTTGTCCTTCAAGTGATGAAATCTGCCCTTGAATGAATATTTCTGCTCCTAGAAGGTTAATTTCTGCTCTTGAAATCTATTTTTCGGCTTTGGATTTGTGTTTGGATGTTAAGAATGACCTTGGGCGCTGCCTTATATAGGCGTTTGGACTTGGATATGCCACTTGGCCGACCTCCACTGGAGGAAAATATAAATAAAATAAAGGAAAACCCCTTGGCCGACCTTCACTGGCCGCCATAGTGTTTTGTCTTATTCTCCTCAGGCGGTGGCGCGGAGATTCCAAATGGTCGGGGAATTTCAGATGTCGGGGATTTCTGCTCATCCTGGAATGCATCCATCCTGGAGCGCAAAATTCATCTGGTCCTGAATAGTGCGACCAGGGATGATTTCTTCCTGAGTCAGGAATTGCTTTCAAGTTCTTTTGTCATAGTTTTGCCAAGTTTTGGAAGTCTTCTCCTGCAAGATCTCATGAAGATTATTGTTTCATTTTGGACAGAAATCACTTGTGGAGGGAACTGGAGTCTTTTTGTCTAGGGGCGCACATTCCTTGAGGAGGTGGATTTTGCACTTTGGACAAAAACCTTCCAAGAGCGCAAATTCCCTGAGGTGCTGGATTTTGCGCCCTAGTCCTTGGGTGATCAGTTTTTTTAGGCTTTTGGCTAAGGACTTATCCTTCCCTTCAGTTCAATTGCTTGAGTGAGTTTTCAGTTTTGCGAAAGGTGAACTTTGGTTGCTTCACGAAGGTTTGATCATTGACACGAGATTTGGAGTACGGGTTTTTCACCATTTCCTCAAGGAATTTCACTCTCCATGGCTAAATTCTCCCAAGAGACAATGAATTCTTTCATTCAGGGACTTACGGAGAAGTCTGGGAATGATTTCCTGACCAATTGCATAGTCTAGACTGGATAGGAAGGTGGAACTGGATACCTTGATCTTGGGGCGCATAATCCAGGAGGTACTGGATTATGCGACCAGGACAAAAATCTTCCCTGGGCGCACAATCCAGTACCTTCTGGAATTTGCAACCAGGACAGTCCTTGTCTAGTTTTCACAATTTCTTCAGGATGACTAAGGACTTTCTCTTTGCATGTTCAGTTTTCAAGATTTTGGCCAAGGGTTTCATCACTCCGCGGGGGCAAGGACAGATTTCCCTCTACTCGGATTAGAGACTCCATCATTTGATATCAGAAGTATGTTCCATCCTCCTAGGGATTCCGGATTCCAGATTCCATGGTGAGACTCTATATCAGGCAAGGAAGCTTTTCATGTAGGAACTTGGAGACTAGATTCCAGAAGCTCCTTATGCAGTTCAGGTACCCAGGCTGGATCAGGGATTTTATCCTGTAGGCCAGTTGTCTAGGAGCGCATATTCCCACAGGTCAAGGAATTTGCGACCTGGATAAAAAACCTCCTAGAGCGCATATTCCCATAGGTCAAGGAATTTGCGACCTAGACATTTTTTGAGTTCTGTCTAAGGACTTATCCTCCTGTTTCAATTTTGGCAAAGGGTGAACTTTAGTTTGTTTCATCGGAGGTTCAATTGTTAATCACGAGATCCGGAACAAGGAGTTTTCTTCCATTCCTCCAGGGAATTTCAATCTCCAGGGTGAAATTTTCCTAACAGATGGTGAATTTTTTATTTAGGCAGTTGCAGACTAGATCGGGAATGATTTCCTGACCAACTGCATAGTCCAGACTGGACTGGACTCTGGAACTGGACACCCTGGTCCTGGGTGCATAATCCAGGAGGTACTGGATTATGCGACCAGGACAAAAATCTGTCATGGGCGCATAATCCAGTACCTACTGGATTATGCGACCAGGGAGAAATTTCTTCCTAGGCGCATATTCCAGTTGGTACTGGAATATGCGACCAGGAATGTTCCATGATCTGCATTTCCACATTCTTTCTGAGGGGTGTTGGAACATCACTTGCTTCGAAATCATCCTAAGTCCCTGAAAACCCTGTTAATTGAGAATTCTTCGAGTTATAATCTGAGGTTGAGTGAGTCCTGTAATGTGGATTCCGAAGGACATTGCTTGGTATTGAACTTCTGGACTGGAGTTGAACTGGAATCCTTTATGAAAAGATGAACATGCCAAGGAGTGACAGGCTTTTTCAAATCCAGGATCTTGTCGGGATAGGAATTTGGATCGACCTCGGAACTGAATTCCGAGCAGGGATGGAGGAACATGACTCTGGGATAGGTACTTTCGGACAGGACTCCGGATTGGACCTCCGGACTGGAGTCCCTGAATGACTTCCTGAGTGGGACTGGAGTCTGGAACAAGATTAGAACTGAGTTCCATGTCGGGAGTGGAGTGGGTTCATCTCTTAAGATGCAAAGATAAACTCCTTCCCGAGGACTGTTCAAGACAAGCAGTTAGGGCTTTACACTCATGCAGGAGGGATTCTCCGTGTTCACCTCTTTCAGCGTCCGTGATCCACCTTGACTAGTAACATCTACTGTCGTGAAGATAAGCCGGAAAGTCCGAGATCAGAGCAAGAATCCGGGCTAAGTCAAAAAAAAGGGGGACCCAATTTGCAATTGGGGTTGATGTTGTATAGTGGTCACAACACAACCATAGTCCAAAATGGAGGAATTGTGTTTGCAGAGCCTTCTCTCCATCGTTACTAAGTGGAAATATTTTGAGTTCCTATCTCCTTTCGAAATCCAACATTCTCATGATTCTTGGCACCAAAAATCTTAGCATTAATTAATACTGTTCCTATAGAGAAAGGAGCTTAGCTTCATCTCCCATTAAGGCATCAATGAGACCTAAAGATTGAATTTCTAAGCTAACCTTGGCCAGCTGCTTTGCAAGCTTCTCTTTGGCATAAAAAATATTTCCAAAGACTTCTTTGTTCCATGAAAACATGCATCTTTCACATACTTAAGCTTCTTTTAAAAGAAAAACATTACAGAGCCCAAATTAGGAGGGCACTCATTCCACCAATGCTCCACCTACCCAAGAAGAATCAATTTTGGAGCCACATAAGTTCAAATTTGAAAGGACTTTAGGGAGGGAGAGAATCAGCTTAAACCTCTAGGCTAATACGATAGTGATCTGAGCTAGCCATCGAAAGAATTGTTGTCTCCAAAAACCAATTGCCTTGCAGCCAAGATAAAGAGGTGATGAACCTATCAAGCCTCTCTGCACTATAACCAAAACCTTCCCAGCGATTGTTCCAAGTAAAACACCCATGTTTAGGAATGTTGACAAACAATGGATTAGAATTCAAGAAAGCCTTAAAGACAATCTCTGATTGGGTAGCTCAATCAACTCTACCCCATTTATTCTCTAGTCTAGTAATGGCATTAAAGTGACCTCCCAAAAGAACTTGATCACACAGAGCAAAAAATTCGGTTGAAATATCCTCCTCCCATAGCTTCCTTTTTTGGATCAAGTTGTTTGGACCACACACATTAAAACGTAAGCCAAAAATTTTCTCCTTAAAAGAATTTGAAAGAGCAATAGATACAGTTCTCATAAAATCCAAAGAGAGAGATTTGTACAGAAAGAGGGTTCCAAAATATGCATGGACCCCTCGAAGCACTAGAAGCATCCACTTCTTCTCTATTACAATGCTCCCATGAAGTGGTGAGAAGGGAGAGAAGATCACAGGCAACAAGTTTTGTGTCTTGAAGAAAAACAATATCCAGATTGCAAGTTGAGAGCTTCTTTTTCAATAGTTTCATTTTGCCAAGGGTATTTAAACCCCTAATATTCCAAGTGAGGATTGCCATTGATCCGATGGCGGTAACTTCCCCCTTTGCCCTACACTACTGCTACCAACCAAGAAATTATCTATAGTCTTTTGTGTACCTACCTTAATGTCTTTGAGAGTTGTATCCAAAAGCTTCTTCACCTTCATCTTATGACCTTTCTTTGTTGTTTCTCGCTTTTTAGTAGTGCAAAACGGGAAACCCTAACACTAGAGATATTGCTCAAAGCATCCAATGCTTCATCTACATTGTTGTTGCCCAAAAGTGATCTTCTGGGATTGAAGAACAACCGCCTTCCTCAAAAGAGACTTGTTGCATCGAAGAACAACTACATTCCTCAAAAGAGCCGAGATTTTGGGGAAAAGATTGGAGCCTTCGATACTACTTTGATCAAAGCCTCCAACAGCTTCCTGAGATTCTCGAAAAGTTTTCCATATCAGTGGAGAGGCCTTTAAAGAAAAGAACAAGTCGTGATTCCATAACTTAAAGAACTTTTGTTTGACTTTTAAAACTGCCTTCTACTTCTTCACCTTCTTTGATTTAATTGGACTAGAGTCCAACTTTTTGGGTGAAGATACGGGCTTTGACTTGTGACACCCATTGGCATCATAATTGTTCTTGTAATAGATAAACCAATGAAACAAAATCCTTTCATAATCCAGCACCTGAGCATAAGAGCCTTTTGCTGAAGAAAGGAGGATCTTTTTTAGGAAAGGAAAATCTAAATTTCTTGCAAGCTTAATGTTGGCATACACAGTTTGTGACCTCTGCAAAGATCTAAAGGAAGTCCATACAATTGAACTCACACCTCTGAAAGGGAGGAACCAAAGACAAAAGTTTCAGAACCCTGGAACCTAGGGTTGGAGTGAAATACTCTAGTCTTTAATCTGAGGCACAACAAGGGCTAGGCCATTTTGTTGTTCCTCTTGATTCTGAAACTAAAGAAAAAAAGCCTTTTGGGAGGAAGTAAAGATTAGGATTAAGGTTTCCACGTTTCTTAGGCCCAAGCCTTCACAAAGTCAACCGAGAGCCCTATCATCGCAAAAACCAACCATAGCTGAGGCACGAAGAATAGTTGATTCAGTCCCCGCACTTGAGTCTTTCAGTGACACCACTGGAGTGTGATCTGCAACTGCTGCACGAAACATAGGGGAAACGACCCTACTTGAAGGAGCTTTTTTGGTCCTACCATTTCCAAGAGCGATGGCATTAATGCCCAAGGCTTGCCATAATCCTTTTCACCTAGAGCACAAAAAATCCCACCTAAAATTAAATTTGAAATGAAGGGGGGGCTGAAAGCTTCTGTTTTTCTTATACTGCTTCTACACATTATCTTGATTAAAACTATCCCGACTCTTCCACATCCATACATTGATGGCGTGATGCTTTTGAAACCTGCGAAACAACACTCTGCTTATACAACGATGCAAAATTCATAGAGATCTTTATGGGAGGAAACTGGTAGCAGAAAGTACAAATATCGCTTAGAGTCAAAGTGAATTAGGACATTCTAAATGAAATCATTTTCCCTGCATCAAGGGACACCTTTGTTGTCATTGTTGATGAGGGAGTCATCTGAAAGGGAGGGATGCTATCAATTATAACTAACTTTGCAAATTTGGTTATGAATAAAGTCCAATGCATCTTTATGGTGGAGGCACACGTACTCCATAAGGGCTGTCACATATTCTGATCTGGAAGGCTTTACAGTTGTACACCTCAAAACACTATAAGGTAAATGGAAAAAAATTCCCTAGTGGAATGCTTGCATAATGGGGTTCTCATACAACAAATTGGTGTCTTGCTTGGTGGTGGCCTAAAAAACTACAGTTACTTTTTTTTTACCTTATAAATTTGAGTCTTTCTTGAACGCCTGTCTGCCACTGAGCTTTAATATCAGGTAATTGTTGTTCTAGTGATTGATAACCAGAGGAAAGAGGGTCTAGGTGATATGACCTTTTATTTTGCACTACAGAAAGCTAGAAAGAAGTGCACAAAAATGATGGAGAAAGCAAACAGATGATTGACACTCTTCATAAGTATCGATAAGACAAAGCAGATGCAAAAAGGAAGAAAGTATGTTTCTTAGTTTATCTCACATGCACTCAAAAAGGCTTTAGCAAGGTGGGCCATGTGAAAGGAAAAGACAATTACAAAATGAAAATAATATTGATTCTAAACAATAGGCAATTGTGAGTCAATTGGATAGCTTTTCATGAAGTACACATGTTTCGAGACAACAGCCACACATCAATTCCCAAATTACACAGCATATGATTACTCGAAGAGATTTAATATATCTTATTAACTATTCTTTAGAAGGGAGAACTGATAGCTATCATTCCATTGAAGCTCATTGTGAATTGATTATCTCTAATGATCATCAAGTGACTCATGAAAATACACCAATTTTTGTGACACTGATTGTTGCCATTAATATTTGCCCTTGACCGGGGATGCTCGACAGAAGGGAAGGTTGTAATGAAAAAAGGTGTTCGCTTTTCCAATCATCCAGACCTTACCGGACATCAAGGACAAAATCTGGGAGAAGATTCTACAAGCTTCACAGAATCATCCCTGATGATTAGTAAAATTCTCCATTTATAGATACTCTAATCATAGTCTAATCAGCATTAGCTCACAAAGTACTGAATTCTGTTAATGATTGGGACAAAGTCAGACATGGTAATCCATCTCAGATTACTTATAAGGTTCTCTGGTTCCAGGACGTGTTGCCATATGGGGTACTTTGTGGAAGTCACATGGTCTAACATCAATCAATTAAACAGATAACAATCATTGTCCACAAGAGAAACTTAAAACCAAAATTATATGAAAAGCCTACAAAAATTAGAGCATGTGTTGTGACTTTTCACTAAATTTGTCCACAAGATAACAATTTTTTTCTTATATATTGTGTTGTTACACTTCACTAATTACTACATAATGTATGTACGGTTTGTTTGAAACATGTGGTCATTTTGTTTACCTTAATGACTGTACTACAGGGGTACCTCACATGAAAAGAAAGTATACATTTTATTTCATTGCTGCGGGTCTCAATAGCTTGAGAAGCAATTGTCTCAATACATATGGTTGAAGATTGCATTAAAGACGACATTAGGCAAACTAAAAACAACATGATACATGCTTCTTTGTTAAAAGTTGCCTAAATTCTATTTCCAAGGTTGATGTGTTGTATTCAATATCTCTGGAGGATTACTGACTTCATCTAATTGATACAGGTGGTTGAAAGGCTTCATTGGTATGTGCAGAATGGTGACACGGTAAGAAGCTTATTGTTTACATCCTGTTTTCTATTATGAATATCTATATCTGTATTTTCTGCATCGTTTTTTTGAAAGAAATTCCTGCCTCTTAATCTCTATGTACATGTGCATAGCCTTCCCCTTTTCTCCCCTAGATGCCCATATTCATTCCTCTATTTGGTTTAATTGGATATAAAAGTAAGGTATGCCTGCAATCTTATAATGACCAAGCTTATAAGTAAAGGCAAGTATTTTTAATGTATGGATCCAAAGAAGCTATGCAAATTCCTAAAAGATGAGAATGTAACTTCATGGTAAATAGAACATAAAACGGTCATTAGGATTTTTCACTGGTTTTCGGACTGGGTATCAAGGATGTTTTAGAAGTCCCCTCAAATTTCAAGGGATATCAGGATCAATTACACAGGGAATCCTGCCCCAAATATACAAAGAATACAGTAATTCAAAGAAGTTAAAAATCATTACTTTTTATTTTATTAATCTTATATTAACTCAATGAAATCAATAATCACCATATCAAATTGGGGTAATCATTACATTTCAAACATTATTATTCTAAATATTGCTGTAAATACTATAAATTGGCTATTAAATATTAAATTTTAAAATAGATCATGGAACACGAAGATGAAGATTGAACACAGTTTGTTTATGCCGTAATGGCAACATTTCAGTCATCAGCTATGTCACTCCATGTTTCGGGGATAGAGGATGCAGGGATTCTGGGATAGGTATCAGGGACATATGATAAATCTCCTCAAATTTTAGGTAATATCAGGATCCTTGACATGGGCGGGCTCTCCCTGAATTCAAAAACATTATAATAATTCTAAAATATTGAAGACATTATTGTTTAAGGATTGGAGATTTCTGCAGTGCATAGTTTTTTGAATGGTAAATCTGGGCCATCAGTGGGACCCAGACTGGGTGGGGGAACTCAGACAGAACCCCTGAATTCCTGTTCATAATGTCAACATTCAACATGCCACATGCTTTGAGTATCTGCTCGAGGTATTATGGTATCTCCCTGAAAGCAAGTGAGGTTTTGAGGATGGGTCTCCTTAGTGAGAGCTCCCTGATTTAAACATGAAACAAAAACCCTGAGATACCTGTGTGGCATAGCTATTATGAACATAGTTCCAAGACGCGGACTCGGCGAGGGTGACTCGGCTTGGGACTCGGGCCTCGGCGCAGACTCGGCAAAGTGAAAAACCCAAGAAATTTAGAGATTTTTAAGGATTTAAAACTTGTTTCATGCACCCTTTTATTAAATAAACCTTAAAGACACAATAACATCATCAAATAGAAGCTAATTTGATCACATACACAAGTATACATCGATTACATAAGTATAAACGGAAATTGTAGCTGAGCTGCTGAAGGAAATAGCACACTTAGATATATATTATAAATATAGTCAAATGTATACAAAACTCATGGAATATGAAATCCATGACATCAAATGTTCCAAACAAACATGAAATATTGAAACAATAACTAGAAGTCTATGGCTTAGAGGAGCCTGCATCCTTCGCCTTCCTACGAAGGCATAAATGGTAGGTCTTCAATGATGCCAAAATTGACGAGTTAACAAAAACTCGGAGAAAACTCGGCAAAAACTCGGCAAAAACTTGGCAAATCAATAGGATCTATCTCATCCAAATCAATAGGATCCAGTGATTTGTCCTCTACTCTATTTGTCCGAAACCGAAACCCTGAATTTGACTAAGTCTAAAATCCTGAAACCCTGAAAAATTGGTTAAGTCTAAAATCTGATGAATCCTCCAAAATCTAGAATCTGCATGTTAAATCCCATGGATCCGGAACCTATCTCAAACATTCTGACAGTATATTTCAAAATATTTAAAGTATAAGAAATTCTTATACTTAAATGTATTTTGAAATATACTGTCACCTTGTTCCTGATTTTTTAAGAGATTGAAATGGCAAAATTGTATAATTAATGGCCGAGTCCGAGTCCGAGACCCCAGGACTTGTTTGGGGTGACTCGGCTCAGGGCTCGCCGAGTCCAGGCGAGTTTCGGAACTATGATTATGAAAGATCTTCTAGATTAAGCTGTGTTGATGCATCTTTATTGCTTATTATACAGATTTAAAATAACTATTTTAAAATTGGCTGATCATTGCATTTCATGTCTATAGATTAAAATAATTACAAGGATAGTAGATAGTTCATGTTTACAGTTAGTAACAAAATGCTTTTCAGCTGCATTGCTTTTGGCCTTTCCATAGGAAAAAGAGTTTTATTTTATAAACCCCATTTTAGGGTCTAGGCTTCTTTCAAACAATTGGAATGCACTATGGGATCCACTAGAGGTTCTAAAAATAAAGATAATAGACATTTTGTAGCATAATTTATTTTCATTTGCAACATTGGCTGGGAATACTTTGGAGTCGTCGTCTCTGAGTGTAATGGGAGTTCCTCCTTTTGAGGGGGGGATGCTGCATGCAATGTTGACTGCTGTTCTCCATGTCCCCACATAAATAAGGGATATCTTTGAGATTTCCCTAGTTGAGGTGGCAGTTTGGAACACAGTTTTGAAAAATATTGAAAAACTTTCATGATATTTATTGCAGTTCGACACTGTTTTGTGTGTCAAAAATCTGAGGTCATGCTCCACAACCCCACTTAAATGGTTGTCATGGGTATGTTTTTGTCAGCTTTTGACAACTAGAAAAGGTACAAAGTGCCCCAAAAAAGATAAATACAAAAAATATAGAAAATTTCAATCTCTTTGGGGAACGTGTCACATGGCTTTTCATATTCTTGGGCGAATTGTTTCATTTTTATTGGAGGAAGCAAGCTTGGATCCATCAACAATCTCTTTCAAACAGAGGTGAGTTCCCTATACGCCAAAACAAAAAGTTGCAAAGAAGGTCTCCATCAGAAACATGGGCCCTAGCACACAGCTCAGCAGGGAACATGTTAGGCCTTGTAACCTAAGGCAAAAATACCCTGCCTCCTTTTTCAAAGCAATCAAATCTGGGCGGTGTAAATCATGGTTGATGGGGCTGGTGATTGGTGTAGTTTATCATTGCACCAAAGATTTGAATATTGTGCCAAAGACCTAGTACTATGCGATTAGCATTAAAGGTTATGTCGAACTTTTGTTTGTTTGTAGAAAGCAATGTTTTCTTTGACTGACACATCTGCTTAGAAGAGATTCCTTTTTTTGTTTGAAGGGGTTCATTTGTGGTGGTCACAACAGAAATAACATTGTTTAAAGGTCCTTAGATGCTTTATAAAGGATGACAAAGGTTATTGCATGATCTGATAGGGAGGAAAAGGTCCTTCTTTGAGACAGTTTGTTTGCCATTTGCAACACTTGCCATCTTTCTTTGGCCTCTAGTAGAGGTTGTTGCTTTAGTAAGTGCAATTATGTCGAGTTTGTTCCTTGACCTTTTATGCCGAAGTTGTTGTATACTAGGAATCCTCGTTTTATCTAGGACTAGCCTATGTCGTGTCTTCTATAGCATTGTTCGACGAGTATACAAATGACAGTTTGTACATGCGAGAAGTATCATGCTTTCCTGAGCTCAAGTCTTGTCGCAATACTGTGGCCTTCTCTATTTCAAGGCGGTATTCACTTGATAAGGAAGTAATGGATGGAAAGGATAGTTTTATAGGTCTAGGTAATCTCTTTTAGTAGTGTAAGGTGCTAATTCATTCCACTGAACTTGAGGTGCATGTAAATTGTCCCATAAAACAATTATTATAACCTCTTTTCCAGTCGCTATTATCTGATATTTGGTAAGAAAGGGCATTGAAGGTAGTGAAAGGACACAAAATACATTCAACAAGGCAACAACCACGTGAATCTTAGCAACAACACAAAAGCCGAAGGCAACGATAGAACAAAGCCAACTGTCGATGCAGTGCCAGAATAAAGTTCCTATGTCAGCACTAAAGGGGGGTGTTAGGAATTTATTAGTGCATGACATAGATTAATATTTATATGTGATGTAATAGATAGTAAATTAATATGTTAATGCTAATTTATTTATTAAGTGTTAGTTATTGGGTAGTCTAGGTAGTTACTAAGTTGAAAGGCTTTAGAAGGCCATTGAACATAATAATGCAAAATGTTGAAGATGAGTGACTGATTGTAGTTTTGAGCCTCTAGCTCTTCTTTGTGTGTCTCGTTTTCAATATTCACAATGCCCTTGTACTCTACCTTTGTAGATGAAAGAGCAATAACATGTTGGTTCTTGCTCGTCCAACAAATAGGACCAGATCCAAGGTGGAAGTTGTAGTTAGATGTGGACTTGCGATCGTTGGAATCACCAACCGTATTAGAATTTGTGTATCCTATCAAGTCTATATCTTGGCTTGCTGCATAGTGTATCCCATATGAATGTGTCCCTTGTACATAGTGCTATATATGCTTCGCAACTTTCTAATGAAGCTCATGAGGTTCTTGCACAAAGCAAGAGATCATGCCAATAGCATAGGAAATGTTAGGATGAGTGTGTGTGAGGTATATGAGACTCCCCACAAGTTGTTGATATAAGTAGCATCAACAAGAGGAGTTGAATAATAAGCCTCCAACTTGAGTCCTAATAGAAAGGGAATTGATGCGGGCTTACAAGCAGCCATTTGAAACCTTGAGAGGAGATCGAGAGTAAACTTATTGAGTAATACTTAGCTCGGATTTAGTCCAAGTGATCTCGATCCCAAGGAAGTAATGTAACAATCTCAAGTTTGTAATGAGTGCTTTAGGATTAAACTGTGTGTTAGTTTTTCCCTCAACGTTTCGGATCACACTCCATGATCCATCATCAAGAGAAAAGCAAGAGAGGAGAAATATTTCTCCTCATAAAGAGAAAAGCAAGAGATCCTATTTCTCCTCTCTTGCTTTTCCCCTGATGATGGATCATGGAGTGTGATCCGAAACGTTGAGGGAAAAACTAACACACAGTTTAATCCTGAAGCACTCATTACAATATTATGGACTGTGGAAATTTGATGTCTATAATCTCAAGTTTGTCATAGAAAATGTGTCCTGCAAAGCATACTGTATCGAGCCAATGAGGGATGAAGATCTCCTTGTGGTGATCAAGTCATCGACATACAACACCAAAAGGAGAAGCTCATCATCTTGTTGCAAGATGTAGATAGTAGGGTTGGAGTGACATCAAGTGAAGCCAACATGAAGAAGGAATGAGTCCAATAGGAAGGGGATTTTTGAAGCCTACAAACCAAGGAAGAATGTTCAATGAACCCTTGTGGTTGTGCCATGTATATTTCCTTTTGTAAATCACCAAGAAGGAGGCACTCTTCACGTCCATCTAATATATTGAACATAGGTGAGCAACTGCAATGGCAAGAGTGAGGTGGATGGAATAAATTTTGGTGATAGGTGCAAAGGTCTTAGTGTAGTCTATGCCTTGTGTGTGTGAATTTTCTTTTTGCAATAAGTCGTGCTTGGAATTTGTCAACAATTCCATCTGCTGCATACTTGGGCTCGAAATATCCACTTACATTGAACCATTTTCCTTCCCTTAGGAAGAGTGTCTAAATCCCAAATGTGATTCTTTGATTAAGCAAGATTATTCTTCCTCCATTGAGTCCCATTGAGTAATACCCACCGCTTCTTAAAATGATTGTGGATCAAAAGCTTGGGCTATGTATGCATGAGGCATATCCTGATACTATGATCATTTTCTCGAAGTATTTGATGGATCCCCAACTGATGTACTTGTTGCTTGTAAAGTTTGACAAGGCCAAGTTGAAGAGTTGTTGAAGTGGGTGTAGGCTTATGTGTTGGAGAAACTTGAATGGAGATCGCATACGGAGGATGAGATTCCTCTATCTCATAATCAAAATCATGAACAAGATGATAGACTCGTGTGGAAGATGAATGGGAAGAGTCAATTGTAAGGGAAGGGTATTTCTCAAACTTGACACTTCTCACAATGATTACCTCAAGCGTATTAAGATCAAAAAGCCGATACCCTTTGACCCCATCAGAATCATCACCCATATATATTGTTGGAGTAGCACGACTCAAGTGTGGAGAACTAATCCTTGGATGAAGCCATGTGGTGTGTGGCACTTGAATCAAATATCCAAGTCTGCAGAGATGATGAAGAGGCAATGGCTATAAGAGCTTTGCCTTTACCTTTCTCAGTTTGGAGTAGGGAGATGCACTAGTGGACTTAGGAATATTGATCTTAGTCTTCTCTAGCTCTGTGAGTGAGTCAATTCGTTTCCTCATGCACTTGGATGCATTATTGTCCCCTTTCTTACAATAACCACACTTACCCCACCCTTTGACTGACCTGCTTTTGGAGTAGAGGAGGTAGGTTTCTATGTAGATGAATTTGGTTTCTTCTCCTGTTTTCTTGAAGCCTTTGGTACTTTCTGACTATTCTTTGATTGGTTGGCAATCAAGGTAGTGGACTTGGAAGACTTACTAGGGAGTGCCCCCATTTGAATCAACTTATCTTGCTCACGAGAGAGGCGTTCAACAAACACATCAATGGTTGGCATAGTAAAAGCAACTCCTAAGGTATCTTTAGTAGAATAGAAGGTGGATACAAAGACAATATTTTGGACCTAACTTTGAGAGAATGCTTACAACAATTTGTGCATCAATTTTAATGATTTGACATTGTTATAATATGAGTTGGAGGGACTTAAAATGTGTTACAAAATCTTGAATGCTTTCAAAGTTAGTAGGATTAAGATTAATTAGTTCATTTTCAAGTTGTTGACCACAAATTTCATCAGTCTTACCATACATTCTTTCAAGTTTTGTCCAAATTGCATTAGGTGTTGTGAGTGACTCAACATGAAATAGAAGATCTGGAGAGATTGCTAGTCATAGTGTTCCAAAAGTTTCATCTAATTTGTTGAGAAATTTTGTTTTAGTTGGTTCAGTTGTTGGTTTAGTTTCCGTTCTCTTAGTCATGTGCCAATATCCTTTAGTTTGCATGATTATTTGCATTTTACTTTTCCAAGCAAAGTAGTTGTATGGTATGGGCATTAGAGAAGAAGAATAAGCCATGTTGGACCATGTAGAAATGAGCCTATGGAGAAGAACTGAAAAGATAAAAAAAAATGCAACACCTCGATACTTGCTCAATCAGAAAAAATGAAAACTAATAACACCATTGGACTCCTTGCGATTTTTTGAGTAATTAATTTTTTTTTTGGGTCAAATTTCGACTTACTACATGAAAGTTATGACCGTTTGAAGTTCAGGTCCTTTGGAGAGGAAGAGAAAAGGGCCCGTAGCATTGTTTGGTCGATGCCCTGGTTTCATAGCCGGTGATGAGTGGGCTGAGTGGTGTAGAGTTGTGTTGGAGCGGCGATGCTAGTGACGGTGGTGGAATTGAGTGGTACTTTTGAGCCAGTGGCTGAGTTGCAATCGAGTGGCCGTCCAAGCGGCACGATTGGTGTTGATGGTAGTTTGGTTGTTGAGCAGTGGAGTGCTGGTTCTGGCTGAGCGCTTAGGCGGTTGTGGCTAGTGTAACTGTAGGTTGTGTGATCTCAATGAAGCTCTGTAGTCTACATAGTAACCGTGTGGTCTCAATAGTGCTGCATGGTTTACATTTTAAAAAAATATTTTTTGAAGACAACGCTTGTGTATGGTTCAGTACGGCCATACTACATATTAGAGTAATTCTTTTTGCCTTAGATGCTCCCTACTTGGATTTTGATGATTTTACTATTGATCCATATGTTTTGACGCCCTCTAGACGTAATGGTGCTATCTGTTTTGTGCCAAAATGCTTTGAAATGCATGCAACTTGCAAAATTTCTTGATCAAACCTTACAAGATAGCACCATGTTCAGGAACATTTGTTCAAAGGTGGCGCTAGATGTTGTGACGTTTTCACACATCACCCCATTGCAAATGGGGACCCCCTCTTTTGCTTGCTTTCGCCGTCGTTTTTGCTTTGATCTTGCAGTTTCTTGTCTTGATCCATGAAGCTAGGAAAGAATGTCCGAGCAGTCAGCTCATAGGGAACATTAGGAATGCTTGAAGTAGTGAGTTTTCCTGAGGATAAGTGAAACCCTGACTATCATTCCTCGATCAAAACTGACCAATCCATGGCATAAGTCCATCATTCCATAAGGAGGGTCTTGATCCTTCACTCTGTCCCGAAGTTCCAATCTAGGGTTTTGAATTCAACAAGGCTTGTCCTTCCATGTCAAAATCCATCTTTCCACCTTAGAACCCTCTCCATTCCCGGCATGGAGCTCAATTCTAATCTTGTTCCAAGACTCCATGTTCCACTCAGGAAATCATTCCCAGACTCTAGTCCAAGAATCCAGCCCGAAGGTCCAATCCGAAGTCCTGTCCGGAAGTGCCTATCCCAAGATCTTGTTCAAGGAATCCCTGCTCGGAATCCTGTTCTAGGGTCTATCCAGATTCTTATCTCGACCAGGCCCGGAATTCAACAAAGACTGTCACTCCTTGGCATGTTCATCTTTCATCATGGAACTTAGTTCCCGGCCCGATGGCTTCAGTCCGGAAGTTTGTCCAAGGGATATCCTTCTGATCCAATTCCATGACTCATTTCATAACTCGGAAGATTCTCAATCAAACAGGGTTTCCAAGAACTTAAAGCAAATTTTAAAACTATCAACGTTCAGGCACCCCTCCGGAAGACTGAAATGTGCAAACAAGAATATTCTTGGGCACATATTCTAGTACTAGCTGGAATATGCGCCCAAGGAAGAAATTTCTTCCTAGTCGCATAATCCAGTAGGTACTGGATTATGCGCCCAGGGATGTTTTTTTTTTCCCTGGTCGCATAATCCAGTACCTATTGGATTATGCGCCCCAGGATCAAGGTGTCCTGCTCCACTTCCTGTTCCAGTCTGAACTTTGCAATTTGGCAGACAGACATTCTCGAACTTGTCCATGAGTACCTGCATGAAAATTTCACCGTCTGTTGGTCTGGAAGATTTCGCCATAAAAATGGGAGATTCCTTGAAGGGATGGGAGAAAAGAAAACTCCGTGTTCTGGATCCCGTGTCGTCATTGAACCTCCGTAAGGCAGCTAGGGTTCACCTTTTGCAAATTTCACCATGAAAATGGGAGATTCCTTGAGGGGATGGAAGAACCGAAAACTCCGTGTCTCGGATCCCGTGTCGTCATTGAACCTCTGTAAAGCAGCTAGAGTTCACCTTCTGGAAGATTTTGCCATGAAAATGGGAGATTCCTTGAAGGGATGGAAAAAAAGAAAACTCCGTGTTCTGGATCCCGTGTCGTCATTGAACCTCCGTAAGGCAGCTAGAGTTCACCTTCTACAAAACTGAAACCTCGTTCAAACAACAAAACTGAAAGAAGGGATAAGTCCTTAACTGAAATCCTAAAAACTGAGCCTGTGACCTTTTACAACATCAACTCCAATTGCAAATTGGGTCCCCCTCTTTTTTGACTTGGTCCGGATTCTTGCTCTAGTCCCATACTCTCCGGCACGATTTCAGAACTCAGATGATGTCAATGGCTTAGGCTGGCTCACCGGTGATCGAGGAAGTGAACACATAGATTTTCCCCCTGCATAGGCTTAGAACCCTAACTACCTATTCTGGACTGTCCTCAGGAAAGGGTTTTTCCTTTCCATTAAGAAATAAACCCCCACACTCTATTTCTGACATGGAACGCAATTCTGATCTTGTTCCAAGACTCCATGTCCCGCTCAAGAGATCATCCCAGACTCCAGTTCAGGAATCCAACCCGGAGGTCCAATCCGGGGTCTTGTCCGGAAGTGCCTATCCCGGAGTCTTGTTCAAGGAATTCTTGCTCGGAGTCCTATTCCAAGGTCTATCCATATTCTTATCCCAACCAGGCCCGGAACTCAACAAAGACTGTCACTCCTTGGCATGTTCATCTCTCCATCATGGAACTCAGTTCGCGGCCTGACAACTCTAGTTTGGGAGTTCAATCCAAGGGATATCCTTCTGATCCCAGTCTGGCACTCAACCTCGGATTATAACTCGGAGAATTCTCAATCAACAGGGTTTTCAAGAACTTAGAGCAAATTTCAAAACTATCAACGTTCAGGGACCCCTCTGGAATACTGAATTGTGCAAACAGGAATATTCTTGGTCGCATATTCCAGTACCAGTTGGAATATGTGCCCAGGGAAGAAATTTCTTCCTGGTCGCATAATCTAGTAGGTACTGGATTATGCGCCTAGGGATTTTTTTGTCCTGGTCGCATAATCTAGTACCTTCTGGATTATGCGCCCCAGGATTAGGGTGTCCAGTTCAGGGTCCTGTCCAATCCGGACTATGCAGTTGGCCTGAAAATCACTCCCTAATTTCTCTGCAGATGCTTGAATCAAAGAATTCACAGTCTAGTTGGAAAATTTCACCATGAAAATGGGAGATTCCTTAAGGAGGATGGAAGAAACGAAAACTCCGTGTTTCGGATCCTGTGTCGTTAGTGAACCTCTGTAAAGCAGCTAGAGTTCACCTTCTGCAAATTTCACCATGAAAATGGGAGATTCCTTGAGGGGATGGAAGAAACGAAAACTCCGTGTTTCGGATCCCGTGTTGCCATTGATCCTCCGTAAAGCAACTAGAGTTCACCTTCTGCAAATTTCACCATGAAAATGGGAGATTCCTTGAGGGGATGGAAGAAACGAAAACTCTGTGTTCCGGATCTCGTGTCGCCATTCAACCTCCGTAAAGCAGCGAGAGTTCACCTTATGCAAATTTCACCATGAAAATGGGAGATTCCTCGAGGGGATGGAAGAAACGAAAACTCCGTGTTCTGGGTCTCGTGATTAACAATTGAACCTCCGATGAAACAAACTAAAGTTCACCCTTTACCAAAAATGAAACAGAAGGACAACTCCTTAAGACAGAACTCAAAAAAGTGTCTAGGTCGCAAATTCCTTGACCTGTGGTAATATGCGCTCAAGGAGGTTTTTTATCCAGGTCGCAAATTCCTTGACCTATGGGAATATGCGCTCAAGGAGGTTTTTTATCCAGGTCGCAAATTCCTTGACCTGTGGGAATATGCGCTCAAGGAGGTTTTTTATCCAGGTCACAAATTCCTTGACCTGTGGGAATTTGCGCCCTTGGACAACTGGCCTACAGGATAAAATCTCTGATCCAGCTCGGGTACCTGACCTGCATAAGGAGCTTCTGGAATCTAGTCTGCAAGTTCCTACATGAAAAGCTTCCTAGCCTAATATGGAGTCTCACCATGGAATCCAGAGTCCCTAGGAGGATGGAACATACTTCTGATATCAAATGATGGAGTCTCTGATCCGAGTAGAGGGAAACCTGTCCTTGACCGCGCTGAGTGATGAAACCCTTGACCAAAATCTTTAAAACTGAGCGTGCAAAGGAAAGTCCTTAGTCATCCTGAAGAAATTGTGAAAACTGGACAAGGACTGCCCTGGTCGCAAATTCCAGAGGGTATTGGATTGTGCGCCCAGGGAAGGTTTTTTGTCTTGGTCGCAAAATCCAGGACCTCCTGGATTATGCGCCCTAGGATTAGGGTATTTAGTTCCACCTTCCTATCTAGTCTGACCTATGCAGTTCCTCAGGAAATCATTCCCAGACTTCTCTGCAAGTCCCTGAATGAAAGAATTCACCATATGTTAGGAAAATTTCGCCATGAAGATTGAAATTCCCTGAGGGGATAGAGGAAAACTCCTTGTTCCGAATCCCGGGTCAATATTCAAACCTCTGAAAAACAACTCAAATTCTGCTTGAAACAGAAAGAAAAGTCCTTAAAGCAGAACTCAAGCAGAAAAAATCCAAATCGCATTTTTCCCCTGCAGGTGGATTTTGCGCTCAGGAAGGAAATTTGTCCTGGAGCGCAAAATCCAGTTGCAGGTGGATTATGCGCCCAGGAGAAAAAATCATCCAGGTCGCATAATCCTGCTCCTGCTGGATTTTGCGACCAGGATTCCAGGACTCCCAGTGACCTGCACTGTAGGAATCCAGTTTCAATCCAGCATGAAAATATGAGAAGATTCCTGTTCAACATGGAAAATTCAACCTTCTGTCTAACAAATCCTTCACATGGACCAAATTGTCCAGGACTCAACCAGAATCAATCCATCTCCGGGACTTGCAGGAAGATGTACCATATATGCAACATGAGTGGATTCCTGTCCTTAAATGAAACGATAACCTTCATAAAATTCATCAAGGAAAAGATTTCCAAAACTTAGCAAAAGACTAGAAGGAATCCCTGACTGGAAGGAATCCTTGACATCAAGAAATCCAGGACACCAAGGAATCCCTGACATCTGAAATACCCCGACTTACTGAAATCCCCGACCACCGACACAAGGAGAAAAGGACACAATTTAAGTTGGCTGAGTAATAAAGTTTGGCGGCTAGGTTTTCCTTCCTCCAACCTAGGTCGGCCAAGTGGCAAGAAGCTCAAGTTGCCTATATAAAGGGGGCGCTCAAGTCATTTTCAATCATTCAAATTCAATTCTAAATCAAGGAGAGCAGAAAATTACCTTCTAGGAGCAGAAATATACATTCCAAGGGTAGATTTCATCACTTGAAGGACAAATTTATCCAAGGATATTGCAGATTTCATCATTTCCAAGGCTGAATTCTTCATTAGGGCAGATTTTTCTGTAGGTTAAGGGCAGATTTCTGAAGTATCCAAAGGCAGAAATACATCTTCCTAGGGCAGATTTCATCCTCCAAGCCCAAGACTCCTCCATTCCAAGGTAAGTTCTTCACCAAGGCTTATATTTCTGAATATTCCTAGGGCAGATTTCTTGTTGGAAGACCCATTAAAACTCAAATTCCTGCATAAAAATCAGAAAATCCATTAGAAGGTCAGAAAACCGTCAAAAAAATCAGAGATTCCATTAAAGGTCAAAAGTTCCTTGTGCAAAGAAAGGTATGTGAATGCATAGGAGGATTCTTCTTACTTAGAATATTGTTATTTTCTCCTTCCTATGTACTTGACAATTCATGATATTTAGTCCCACATGCATAAATCTGTTGTACTAACTTCCCATGTGTGGGAATAAAAACCCTCATCCTGCCTCCATCCTTACCCCTTGAAAAACTTATACTTTGCTATTTCTTTCCTTGACTCCACAGGTGAATGGCAAGTGCCAAGGCGGGCTCTTCAAGACAAACTCAAATGAAGGCTGCCCTTAGAGGGACACTCCCGGAATCCATAATCATCTCGAGATGGGCAAACGTGGGAGACACCAACATCCATCCTTCAGTCATGGAAGAAATTGGGAAGCGAATGTACGGAGTAGATGGATGTCCTCCATCCCAGCTTGCAGCTAAGATCGTTCGAAACGGAGTTGCCTCCGCCGCATGCTTCTCGCCCACCATTCCTTGTCCCGAGCTGATTGTGGAATGTTTCATGCACTATGATCCGGATCGAAGGATGGTTGTCGACCGTAACAACACAGTGGTGGCCTATTTCTCCAAGGAAAAGATTGTGGAGGCATTCAACATACTAGTTTATAGCCCCATCGACTACACAAGCAAGGAGGATTCAGTTGACATGTTCCAGGCCGACCCGACAACCTGTTTTGGGATCATCAAGTCATGGATGTAGAAGAAAAGACCTCACCGTTCCTAGTTGCCAAGGACACTCAAATCCGACTTCAAGCAAGAGCATGGAGACCTTGTCGTCATGCTGAACAAGATCATGGGAAGTCCTCAGTCCTCTACCTTCGAGCCATGGATGTTCTACTACATCGAGGAGGTCACTGCCGGGACGAAGATGATTGATTGGGCTCGACTCCTCAGTGACAGCATTGATGCACAGTTCCGAAGCTTGGAGGAATCAAAGGCCTTTTACATGAGTTCCTACGTGATCTATATGCTGGCAAGGAATAACAAATATCGAGGATTATCATGGAAGGGACGTATCGGCAATCAAGATGGGCAAGTCAAGGTTTATGATTGCTACACCCAACTTCATCTCCAGAACGTAAATCATTTCCGGAGGTTCAATGACGCATTCGCCATGCACATCACTAGGACCCTCCAAGGAGGCACTCACCAAAGGATATCACCCTGGGCCAAGTAGCTGATCAGGACTTATGGCTCTTGGTTCATCCAATTCCCGAAGTTCACATACATTAAGGTGCAGGGATTCTCTGGCTATCCATATAGATTGCCAAGATATCCGTCGAACAAGATGGTCCTGTTGGAATTGACGAGGCAACTCTCGGCATATGACAAAGTCTAGAAGAAGGAGGCCGGAGTAATCTACCCAATTCAGACGGAAGGTGCCGTCGAAGCATGCCCATCTCTCCAAGCCGCGGAAAGATCTGAAGAGGAGCTGTAGTTCTATAACCTAGTGACTCATTCCTTGCGGGAGAACTTTGACCCATTCAATACCACACGGATAGCATGCGGAAGGAAACATAGACATAAGGTGCACCTGGAGGACCACTAGACAAATGCTGAGGATGACTTCGCAGTGCAGAGAAGGACATGTTCTCAGCTTTCAGTTGACATAATCAGGGCCACTGGAATCTTTTCAGTCCTGGATCAAGTCAAGGAGGATGGAAGGCAAGTCCAGCCATTCTTTGAACAGGAGAAGGATAAGCCTCTTCCACCCTTGATTTGGTCCAATCCGGAGGTCACCCATTTGGATGATCTAATGGCTCTTGTGCTGACGATAACACAGAAATGGATAAGCCAACAGATGGAGAAATTGCACAAAAGGGGTATCCGCCCGACTTATGACCTGATGGGAGACTTGGATTCTCAGTCTTCTGAGGAGGACATGACCGAAGAAACTCCTGTGAAGGAACAAGGAACAGGAAGACAGGTAGTAAGGAACAGGACGGCGGAAGATCCACCAGCAAAGAGAGTAAAGGCTCGGAAGGAGCCTATCAGTAGGCCTGACCAAGAGGAACAGAATGCATCTAGGCCTCACTCTGCCAGCACTTCTTTCGTTCGGGAGGTTGATCTTTTCGAGAAGGTGCAAATAGTTAAAGGTAAGGGACCCATGGAGGAGGAAATGGTCCCGAATGAGCAAGCTGATCAGGAAGATAATGAGTCCATGGATTCCACCCGGGAACGGACCCCCAGCTTGATGGTGGGAAATCAGCCTAACCTTTCATCCCAGAATCCCGGGGAAGTGCGACTTGAGGACATACTCCATCACCCTGATTTGGAATTCCTCGATGAGGAGTTCAATTCCGGTGAAATACCGACATCCACACTACAAGTTGGTCAAAATCCGCAGGAACCACAGAAGGAGTTCAATCCATCCACAAAACCCAATTGGTTACAGGACAGGTTGCGGAAGAAGACAATCAGGAAGAATGATCCTTCCATCGAACTTGGTGATTTTCTGGCCAGGATAGGGAAATCCGCAGATCCAAAGAAGGCGAAGAAGTTTTCCCGGATCACAAGGGATGAATCAGGATCCCGCTGAGTAGAGGTGGCAATTCCCAGGGTAACCGAAACGAAGGAGGACATCAGTTCGGATGATTTTGACATCTTGAAGGTCGACCTAGGACCAACCACGAAGGATCAAGAAATGGAGGAACTGGAGGATTCCGTCACCGCCATCTGAGAAAGATTGAGGAAGGAAGAAGAAAAGAAGAATCAGTTGAAACAGGAGAATGAGGAACTGCGACAGCACATCCAGCAGCTCATGGGCCCATTGCAGTCCGTCCAAGGAGCAACGGCTCAACCTCTAAACATAACTAAGGATTCATTAGCTGAGGTTGAAGTTTTGAAGACGGCCGGTCATATAGCCAAAAGTTGGATGGAGAAGGTCTCGGATAGAGCCCATAAATTCATAGAGGACCTCGTCCAGGTGAACAGGAGAGTTACAACACACATGGATAGAGTCCAAGCCATTCTAGATACATGTCAGCAATTCATAGTCATTCGGGAGGAAACCATCCCTAGACTGAAGGCACTGATGAACATCCGAAGCCGGACTTGGTGAAGAACAAGGTGATACATGCAAATTCAGTATATGATTTCCTTAGCTGGTATTCCGCCTTGGTCATGAAGAGGGATAACCTTGAGAAGATTGAAGGCTATACTTCCCAGGCCCACGCCATGTTGAAGGAAATCCAGGACAAAATCCTTGTATCCCTAGAGGCTTGGTTTGATCTAGAGGTAGCACCGGATGGAGTCATTGACTTAGAGGAATTGAAAGGCAAGATGCGAAGCATATACTTAAGAGCTACTTATCCTACCAAGGAATCCCATCTTGAGGATGCATCCTCATTTCTGATCTTCATTAATAATATCTAGGAACTGAGGGCGGATTGGGAAAATATCCTTGTTCCCTGTGCCAACACCGCGTCCGTCATGGAGTTCCGGATTGAAAACATGCCCAGTATTCCTATGGAGTTGGAAGTCGTTCTGACCAGGTTCTTGGAGGTAGAGACTAGGGAGCAGGAGGAAGTTCCAGACAGGCAGGACAGTCCTATCCAGGAGTCCTAGACAGGTGGCGCCCAGGACAGATGGTGGTCACCCTTTCACCTTCTGACGTCTAGGATAGGTGGCAGTCACCTACATGTGGAATTTGACGACCCCACCTACTTTCCTAGGGTTTCTGACCCATTGCACTCTTCCTAAGGAAATCTGATTTCCTTTTTTTTGCCCTAATGTATTTTGGTTGCCTATATAAAGGCTGAGAGGTCTCATTTGAGAGGATCTTCTTTTCCTTCTCTTTTCTATCATTTTGAGCCTCCTAGAGTCGCCTAGTAGTTAGCTTTCATTTCTGCATTGTTTTTTCTGAGCTGAAACTCCAAGGATCAGTTGGATTGTTGTAATACAGACTTCTGAAGCAAGAATATAAACATTGAATATTGGTGTTAATAGGATTCTTTGGATGTGTGACATGGTCTTATTGATTCCTTGAAGCAAATCTGAAAGTCTTTTCTAAGTTATTTACTTTATTTCAAGCTTTGTTAGTTAAGTGTGATGGAAAATGCTATTGTTGAATGATTGAATGCTGATTTGTTCATGCCATTCGTGATCTGTGGCTTGCAAATCACTTTGTATGGTTAGTCTGAACTAATCCCAAGCTTAACTTCGATTGTTCCTGAATGATCAGTCTCATGTTCCATGACAGGACAATGTGAAAATCCCTGCCGCTACCCCAGAAGATCGCACCATCTCTGCCTAGCTGTTGTCGCATGAGGAAGCAAAAGCGTGGTTCCAGCATCAATCCTCAGTAGTAGTCTTTCCCGTCATTTAGATCCCTGAACTCTTTCCCTCTATCCCTATCTTTTTCATTTTCTTTAAATTTCCCTTAGGAGTAGATTATAGAAGAGCCTATCGCGAAATCAACCCGTACAAGTTAGTCTGGTTGAACTTAGGTCTCTTTCCTGCCAGAAGTTGAGAATCCAGCCCAGGAAGAGAGGAATCCACGTCCAAGACTCCAGAATCCACCGAAACCCCCTGACTTTCTTCCTTGAGCACTAAAACACTAAGTCTGATAGGTAAGCCCCCCTTGTGATTACCAGCAAATCACATCATTCCACTGAGTCTATCCCATACCAGTCAAGACCTAACATAAAAGGAACCTTGGAGCAGTCTCATTCGATCACGTAGTTCAGCATCTGAGAAGATTTATTCAAGAGAGGATAGAATACTCAGTATTTTATTCTATTGTTGTGGTGTCACGAAAACATCATCAACAGTTCGGTACGGCCATACTACATATTAGAGTAATTTTTTTGCCTTAGATGCTCCCTACTTGGATTTTGATGATTTTACTATTGATCCATATGTTTTGACGCCCTCTGGACGCAATGGTGCTATTTGTTTTGTGCCAAAATGCTCTGAAATGCATGCAACTTGCAAAATTTCTTGATCAAACCTTACAAGAAAAAAAGTGATTAGCAGACTTAATAGTGTGTGATTTGGATGAAATGAGAGTCTACCCTAATTAATTTGAGCCTTTTGATCGCAATGAAACAACCACTTCTTCCCTAGAGGCCTCCTACATTGGTGATAAAAAAATCACACAATCTACAAGATTGAAAACCTAGGGGGGAAAAACAAGACAATCTCAGACCTAAAAATAAATTTCATCTAATCTGCTCTACTTTGATACCATGTTAGATTTATAAATACATGCAATATAAATCAACCTAGGAACAAAACAACATATAATGACACAATTTAATGTGAATAAGAAAGACAAGATTTCAATATTCTAATATCTGAATTCTATTAGTTGTCCAAATGGAAGGAAAGAGCTAGAATGTATAGCCTCATAACTTCCAAATTCAATGAGAATGAGGAAAAAACAGAAAACCAAAAAACGATGGATTGCCATCTAAGTTTCCAAATCCAAGAGGACAAGGAAAAGCCGAAGCCCATAAAAGGAGGAGAATATATATAAGCTCATTATCCTATGCTGCCTAAGTAATAAAAATGAAATTACCTAATTAAACTTAATATAATAGGTGCAATAATTAATTGCACCAACATCTTGGAAAATCCATCACTACCTACAAACTTGTAAAAACAAGACAAAATCACAAAACGTTTGAGGTTTTTTACACAACATCAAAACTACACAGATATTTGTGCCATACAGGTTTTGCATGCTTGTGGAGCATGCCAACCTCAACAAAGCTTATATTCCATCAAAATCATACAACAATTGAATAATAACTGTTCCATCAGTTTTTTGGTTCAAATGAGCTACAATATGAAGTGCTAAGGAGATGAAAATAGAGATGAAAGAGAAATAAAATGGTGATTTAGCTACATATTGTCTCATGCTTCAGTATGTTGAAAGAGCTTTAGTAAGTCATATGTTACAAACATGGCAATCCATCCTCCAATAAGTATTGTGAAGCCTCCTTTCACTAGAGAAGCTTGGCCAAAGTAAGCTCCCATAGCTGCAAATGTTAAAAATGTCAAGCTGGAAACCCCTACATGCACCTCAACTCTAACATTATAATTGCTAGTGAAGGCCACAAAGATCAAAGGCACAAATGCTCCCACTTAGAATGCCAAGGCCAATGGGCAAGCTGCTTGATGAGGGTTCGGAAGGGCTGGTTTTTCACTATTGTGTAATGAACATTTGGATCACACCTGGTTACATTTTGGACCAGCATTATTGACAACCAATGTCAGTCTAGGCCTCCCATACTGCTGCTACTCAGAAATAAATGGATCAAAACCCCTCCCTTGCTGCTTATTTACATGTCTAGGTTGTATCTATCCTCGCGATGGTTGGGGGATGTCTAGGTGTCCCTTGGTCGTCCCTCGATGCTTCTTGTTGTTTCCTATTTATTTTTTGCCATTTCTGAAATGCTGCTTAAAATTTCTTGCTAGTCATGTGGCCCCGAAACGTTTCTTGTGGGGGATAGGGTAAAAAAATATAGGGGATGTGTCCCTGAGGTACATAGGCTCTAACCATTTAAATTTTTTATTTTTTATTTTTATATTGTAGATAGTTTATAAATATTCTGCTCATATGAGCAGCAACAAGAGACTAATACAAGCTCTTTTGAGCACTTATTAGAGACTAATACTAGCTCCTTATGAGCAAGCACACTAGAAATCACATATGGAGTACCAAAAGTCACTATTTAGAAATCGACATATTTAGAAACCACATTCACATTAAAACAGAGTTGCATGGACATGGATACAGTATCGGATACGGATACGGCTTCAAGACCCCTAATATGGATACGACTAGATACGACATACATATATATAGATATATTAGCAATAAATAATATTAAATAATTTAAATTTAATATAAATAATATATATTTAACAAATATATTATATATTAATAAATTAAATTTAAATTAAAAGTTAAATGTATTAAACTTAATAAATAAATAAAAGTTTACAATGTGAAGTAAAATTTGCCTCTTCCTCCATTGCTTGTTGACACTATATCTCCAACTTTAGAATGAATGTGATTATTTGAGTAAATACAATTGTGTAGAAAGACATATTTCCGATCGTGTGTGTGCTGGTCTAGAGTAGTTCCCTGCAACAAGAAATCGGCATGCCAGGTCATGGAACAGTTGCTTGCGGCAATTTTTAAGATTCTAGGGTTACTATTTTTGGGATACAACACAAATATCATGAGAATGCTGTATTTGTGCGTATTCGACACGGGAAAAAATAGGGCTTTATTTGGTATGGCCGGATACGGTATCCAAGACGTATCCGAGCTGTATCCTATGAGTATCCGTATCCGATACAACGATATGCATACCAAGGGAGAGGGGGAGGAGTATCCGGTAACTGTGCATTAAAAGCCAACTATAGAAGACCAAGAGTCACAACTTAGAATTCCACATTAGATGGCCCTATGGGGATGTGAACTTGGGTCTCAACACATAGAACCCAACGCTTTAACGAAGGGATGCAACATTATCATGGATGGATGGATAGATTTGATGCATCATCTACTTATCAATATCATTGTGACATATATGTAGGGCCCTTACATCCTCAGAGCTATTGATTGTTTGTTCATTCTTATGGAGAACATGAAAGTCACATGGGTCACAAGTGGAAGCAACATTATCATGGATGGGTGGATAGACTTGATGCATCATCTACTTATCAATATCATGGTGGCATGTATGTAGGGCCCTTACATCCTCAGGGCTATTGATTGTTTGTTTGTGGCACTGCAAGGATGTAGAGTTTTAGTTTCACATCCTAAGAGATGCTATTGAGGATTTTGGCCTTGTGAGTGTGATGTAGGTTGTGATAGATGTGGTGTATGTATGCATGGCAGCAAAGAAGTTGTTGAAAGTTGCCTACAAACATATATATATACACACCCTATGTTTTGTGCATGTCATGAACAATGCATTCAAAGACATGGGAAAATTGACTGGATCAAACATGTAGTACTTGATGCAATCACTACACATTGCATGCTCTATTTTGGAGCTTCTCCTAGAAAGAGATTCTCAAACATGTTGAGACTACATATACCTCATACTTCATTCTCTTGGAGAGGATGATTGAGTTGCAAGATCCTTGCAACTAATGATCATGAAACAAAAGTGGAATTGATGGGTTGAGTCCAAGTAAGTAGGGTAAGAGGGTGAAGGAAAGGGTGAAGAGTGACACTTTTTGGGTTGATGCAAAATACAATGTCTCCATCATATATATAGTTTTTATAGTGATTAGACATGAGGACTCTACTGCTCGAAGCCTTGGGGAGGTGTATCATTGCATTGATAGCATGCTTGGCCAAATGAAGGTCATCGTACAAAAGAGAGACCACACCTTGTAGTTCTATAATAAACACATTCTACCTATTGTTCGATGGAGGTGGGAGAGGCTCAACACTCTTTTGCACATGGCTGACTATGCAATGAACTTGAAGTGGTGCGTGCAAAAGCCTAGTTGAGTTGCCCCTATGGCAGGTATTGAGGTGATGAGGGTTCATGAAGGCAATTTTGAAGATGTACAATGCAAAGGATGCTAGAACCATTCGTTATGAGTGGACCAAATTTGCCACACTAAAGGGATATCCAAAAGAGACAAAATTTGATAAGGAGATTATGGTGTAGGATGATCCAATATTATGGTGGACTATGCACGACCCTCTTTCACTGACAACCATGTGCACTAGTCATTTGCCTCGTCTCAAGTTTCTAGTTCCCCTGCTGTTGAGAGAAACTGATCTACATACAACTTCATTCACTCTATCAAGGGGAACGTGCTTACCTCTAGGGGAGTGGAGAAGCATGTAGCTATATGTAGTGCCTTGTGTCTCATGGACCTCATTGCACTTACGTACAAGGAGAGCCTGACAACATAGCGGGATGTAGAACCAAAGGAGCTGGCACAAATTGATGAGGATTAGGCACAAGCAAGGTTGGTTGGTGTCCATTTGAAGGAGCTTCAGCTAGATGGTTTTGGGTTCAATAGTTCTAGCAATGAGGAGTTTGACACAGCATTTGAAGAGGATGATTAGACCATTGAGGCATTGGCCCATTGTATTGTGATGTAATCATCATATTGAATATAATAATATATTGAAATTCAACGTTTTCAATGCATTGTGTGTAGCAGTTTATAGTTTTAACTTTACATAAAAGGCTTAGATAAATCATAAATCGCTATTTCTTATACCTTTTTTGTAACTAATTTTTCAAGTACCATATTATATCTGCACTACCTTCCCCCCCGCTGTCCCAAAATTTGTGTCCATAATCCCCCCATCCTTGAATCCCATCCTTGTCCCCATTTTGAAACTCCGGAGAACACTGGTTACTTATTACAAAATATATTTTTGAACTTTGTTTTTGTTTTTCAATCTATATCTTTGGTTTGATAAAGCAAACTGCTAGGACGTTCATGTCACCAATTTTTTTTGGAGGTAGATTTCATTAATAAGCAATTGCTAACTGAGGCAGCTACAAACTAAAAAAGAAGAACTATATTACTATGCTGCAAATGCTACCATGGGTCTTTATGGAAAGCCCAGCACATTACTGAAAGTTAGTCATCTTATCTTTCAACATCTCAATGAAAAACAAACGAAAATATCTCATAATAGGACCGACTTATTGCTTGGGGGGCATCCTTCAAGAATTTAGCCATGATATCATCCTTCCAGCACTCAAATGTTATGCTTCCTCAAGCACTTAATGGCTATCTTCATTGTAAGGTATTAGAACAACCACCAAAGTACTATGGTATAACTGCTACCATAGGATTTTATGGAAATGTAACACACTATAAAAAATAATGTTTGAAGTATTAAGGCCTCTGTTATTGGCTGTAGTCTTGCATTTCAGCATTTCAAAGAAAAACAAACCAAACTATCTAATAAGGCTTAACATGGCATCCTCGAAGGATTTTGCCACCATACCCTCTCAAACTAGATCTTAAAGGCTATCTTCATTGTTGAGTTATTGGCACCAGACATGATGTTAAGAAGCTTCTTACAAAGTAGATACGTTACATCTTTCTAAGAGTTGGCCAGTTCTCACTTATGTCATATAGGCTTCTGACTTATCTTTTAACATCTGACTCAGATTCATTGATGTAGTGCATTCTTTGTTAATTGTTCCTGCACCCCCCCTCCATTTTTATGTCCTTTGGACTTTGTGTCGTTAAGATCGAATTTATATTGAAATTGTAAAGATGCATTTTAGGCCTTTAAGCTTTATGTTCTATTTTTTTGTCTTTTAGGTATTATCATATATTATTAGTTCTGAAGGGAACTCTTGCTTTCACTATTCTACAAGTGATTATTGATTGCACCTATCTACCAGTCAAAAGCTATTTATTTTGTAACAGTTTACATAAAAAATGAATTTTCTCCATTCTGATTGGTTGAGGCAATTGAGGCTGTATTCCCAAACTTTTAGAAAGAAGGTGTATAAATGATATCAATGTCATTGTCAATTATTACATTCAAAGATTATTCTTTTTAATATCAAAGCTGTTTTGGATGTATGGTACAAATTGTGTTTTGTTAAGACTAACAGGTAAAATTTTACACCATTTGTAGATTGTGGATTTCTGTTGTGGCGCAAATGATTTCTCAAGGTTGATGAAAGCAAAGCTTGAGCAGACTGGGAAAAAATGCTTCTTCAAGAATTTTGACATTATTCAACCAAAGGTAAGATTCATTTGTTTGCTTATATTTTAAATTTTAATTTTTTTCCCTTGTTCCCTATAAAAAAGAGAGGTTACAAAAACACAAATTCTCTTGTAGAATCTGTACAATATTTGTCTGTTCTAAACTGGTTAGACACCAAGAAACATTATCGTAGTGGTCTGTATATGTTTATGTATAAGGATGCCATATTGTGTATGATGATACACAAGGCTGGAAGGGGGGACTTGTTGTATTTGTTATCATTAATTATAGAAAACAATGGTAACCCAAGGGGGTGGAAAGATCTATATAATCCAGTTGTTTCCATGAAAAAAAGGGTGTGGAATGTTTGAACCATAGTCACCAGAAGCTCCAATAAGGGGATGAGGAGTGAGTCTCCATTTCTGTACCTACATCTTATGTTGACTAAATTTATATATAATTATATCGAGAGATGTTCTGCAGTGGCAGCAAGGCGCAAAGTGTCATATCGTGACCGTGTACATAAAACTAAAACACAGCCGAGATATATTTGAACAAAAATCTAAAACTATAAAATAACCATGAAGTAAATAAAATAAAGTAAAATAAAATAACTCTTTAAGTAAATAAGATAAAATAACTCTTAAGTAAATGAAATAAAATAACTCTTAACTAAATAAAAATAGCTCTTCAAATAAAAATAAAGTAAACAATGTAAACAAAATCACTCTTAAGTAAAGAAAAATAGCTCTTCAAATAAAAATAAAGTAAACAATGTATATAAAACAAAATTCTTAAATAGTTCTAAAGTAAAATAAAATAACTCTTTAAGTAAATGAAATAACTCAAAGACTGATATCTCTCAGCATTTTTAAGATAGATGTATTTAAGATATCTATACTAGTGTAGCTGCAGCCTTATTCATTCATTATTCACACACCTTGATTAAAATGAGACCCTGGTACCCCTATGTTTCCAGCGAATATAGGTTGAACATACATCTGAAACACTTTAGCATCCATGGCTTAGAAATAAATATGCAGCCCGGTCTGTTCTCATTTTGATCACTGTTGTATATTTGGATATTGTGGTCCCTTGCAAATAAAGTCACTTACATGTTGGAAGTAGGTGGTGATATAATCTCTTTAGATTTCTGTGTGCTTCCCTTGTTAAGGAAGTTCTACCTTTATTATCTTTAGCACCCATGGTAGAACTGGGTTGAAATTAAAATATAAATCTCAAAACAGATCTAGATCTCGGGATGAACTGCTCTTCTGTCTCTGGCACCATTTAACAAAGGCAACATGTATGTTGATGTTTGAAATGATGATGGTTATCCTCTTTTCCAAATTTCTGTAGACAGTTTTGTAACTGGCCCAAAAGGAACCTTAGTATATTGTTGAGGTTAATATAGTTATGAGATTTATTATAAGCCAAGTGTGCATCCGAAGATATGTCAGCTAATAATGAGTTTCTTCTTTCCCAGGTTAAGGGCATGAATAGAGATAGAGTATGCGGGACATGTTAAGATTTAACATTCAGAGAAGATAGATTGCCTGGGCATATTGGCTATATCAAAATCCTCTGTTTGCAAGTTGTTTTTGGAAATGCATTAAGGAGTTGAAAGTCCCTTTCTGAAATAACTAGTGATGGAAGAGTAGTGAACCTAGCCAAGCATGATGAAAATCTTGGCATATCTTGCCTCTGTATTGGCCTTATGCATAGCTTTGAGATAGCCATCTCATTATGACATTTACACAATTGTTATTGTGCTTGATAGTAAGTAGACCAAAAATATAAGAATGCGTCGTGGAACAAGAATAGTTGCATTGAAAATCTGATTTCTTGATGGCAATATATATCGAACAATCATGGACATGGTGTGTTAAACTTCTCTCTAAAGGTTAGGCCACTCGAAGCACTGTTGCAACAGAGAGGAATTTCCAAATTTATTGCAGTGGTCCTCTTGGATCTTGTTATTGGATTGAGCACTTTGTGAGATCTAAAGCATGCAAAGTGTTACAAGCATGGACATGTTGGGTAAAACCTCTCTCCAGAGGTTAGGCCAATTGAAGCACTGTTGCAACAGAAGAACTTCCAAATTTATTGCAGTGGTCTTCTTGGATGAGCATATAGCATTGATCACCTTGTGAGATATAAAGCATGTTAAAGTGTTATGAATACAAGGTCTTAAATGTTGTTTGTTTTTGCTTAACCACAAGATGGAACTTTTGGAGGTAGATCGTCACTTTAATTCGCACACAGTGTCATAGTGCTTAAACAATTTGTAAGAGTTTATGGTTTGAATGTATGACTTTCTGACCAAGGATGTAGTGCCTCCATGCAAACACAACTCGCCAACAAAGTATAAATGTTCTCAGAATTGTAGGTGAACGCATGTCAAAATGTTATGAATACAAAGTCTCAAAATATGGAGGATTCCTACCACTTGTAGACAAATGAGATAGTTTATGGCAGGATTAACGTTATTTGTTTTTGCTTAAACACAAGATGGAACTGTTGGAGGTAGATCACCACTTTAGTTCGCACACACTATCTTAGTGTTTGAACAAATTGTAAAATTTTATGGTTCAAATGTATGACTTTCTTACCAAGGATGTAGTGCCTCCATGTGAACAACCTGCCAACATAGAACGTATAAATTCTCTCAGAATGGTAGGTGAATGTATGCTTGTTTGTGTTCGAGACTTCATCAAAATCTCAAATGACTGATGAAGGTTTGGTAGGCTAAGAACTGTTTCAGAGAGAATTCAATTGAGTTGGGCAAATACTTTTTGTTACAAAGCATGGTCAGGTTGCCTTGGCATTGCGATTTAGAATATGGTGTAGACTATAAATGGCAAGCAATTACAATGAAGCCAAGTACCAAGTTTGGAGTAGAAGTTGGTAAGCCAAGAAAGGTGTGAATCTTTGTAAGGGACTCAAAAGTAGGCTAGCTATAGATAATCTGTATCATATTTGGATTAGTTTATGCACCATTATCATCCATTATGTAACCAAGGTATTGTATTCATTTCAAGGCAAAAAAACATTTCTTCAGTTTTGCAAAAGGGTTTATTAGCTGCCTGGTGTTGAGCATTTGTCCAAATTTGCTGAATTTCTCTTCCCACTTCCTACAGTTGATGAAAATGTCATTTAAGTTCACAATAATGAAGCGATCTGTGAATGGCTAGAGTATGATGTACATGAGGTGCATAATGGTGATGGGGGCATCAGTGGGGCTAAAAGTCATACCTATCCCCTCGAGGAGAACTTCATTAGGATTCAAATGCAGTCTTCCAAATGTTTGTTGGGCCAATTGAATCATCATCAGTTCCATACTTTAGATCAATCTCAAGAAATCTTACTATAAGAAACTGATGTAGTCTTGCAAGTGGTTGTGTTTTGTCTACAATTGTTTATTGTGCAATAGTCACTGCAATGTCTCATTGCTGTGCCACTTGATGCAAGAATTATTTTATGTCCTTAAGATTTACTGTCAGATCTGTAATCTCTCTTGTTGTGAAGTTCTTGAAATTGGCATTTGATCTTGTCATTTTCCATGGTGGAACTATGATGTTGTTGACCATTTGGAATGGGGTTGATCGAATGCTTCACTTGGAAATGGAGTTCAACTGCAAAGAGTAACATGGAAAACACTGGATGATTGCTGCTGATTGGGTTGTGTGATGGGAGATACCTATGCTGAAGCCATAATCTTTTGTTGATCTTGTGGTCTAATCATGAGAGAGATAAATTCAATTGAGTAGTTGATCAGTTCTGAGCATTGTTTGATTGTAACCATAGTTACTAGAATCGGACTTGACATAGATTTGACATGCTGATTTTTGAATAGGACTCATTAATAAAACTTGACACAAACTTGACAATTTGAAGAAAGAAATTAGAAATATAGAATTTTTTTAGGAAGCATAGGTTTTTCTATGTGTTGTTCTCTAAATCAACTTTAAAGACAAGAAACTAATCAATTACATGCTACTTTGCTTGCATACACAAGTATATATTAAAAAAAGGAGTACAAAGATGAAAGGAAGCAAGGTATGTGGAAACACTTCCTACATTAATATTATGAGGAGAGACTTGAGCAAAATTTCAATCTTTATAATTACAGAAAGTAGAAACACATATAAACATAAAACAAACAATACACCATAACACAAGTGTACATGGGGAAAACCCTTTTGAAAGAAAATCCCCATTATAGAGCAGCCCAATGTATTATTCAGTAAACAACATGATTACAATACACTTGTAGAGCAAACCTTTACTAGAGTATCACCAACATTCAAATCTGGAGTGATTTCGGCAGCACTATGGTACCTGCAAATTAACCCATACAAAATGCGATTCCAAGCGCCATTAAATAGGTGAAACACAAACTGTAAATCACAAATGATTTGGGAAAACCATTAGCCAATACAAGAGAGATATGGCACCCAAATTCAAAGACCACAATCCAATGCCCCTCTTTGGTCTTGGTCATCGCAGCTATATTTATCATATTCTCTTACAAGTCATATTTCATAAATGTCATATTTGACCACCCAAACTTGGGCACCCCAATTTGTCTTCATTCCCAATGCATAAATATGGTCCATGACAAGTTGTTATGGAAAAACGTAATGGTAAAATCACTTAATCATATTAACATGAGAGCAAAGCTCTTATATACAAAGTTACAAGGAATGTTTCTAAAAGAAACATAACAAATGTTTCTAAAATACAAAGATAACTAAAAAATACAGAAGTATCTATAATACAGAATTAGAAACATATTTAACCATTAATATATCTAAGATATTATCTTAATACAAGCGTCCACACTTGTCATAATGCTGGTCAAGATTCCAATATAACGTTCCTCTTACATGCTCTTACACGTCATAAGAATGTCATTTTCATAATAATCTTACAACTTCACAAGATGTCGACACATGGCTAAATTATGCCACCTCAAATTGGGACGCCTACCTCCTCATGTGAGGACAAAATCCACTAAAGACGAATTCCATGTCACCTCCAAATAGGATGCCAACTCTTCCACAAGAAGACAAAATACACAAAAGACGAAATAGTAAATGCATACAAAAGTCCTAAAAACGAACATTAGGAATGCAAGGTTGAGACACCTTTTCCCAACATTATGGATTTGAGATGAAGGAAACAAGATTTTAAATACATAGATATTCAAAAGTGTTTTTGGTATACAAAAATTACGATTCGGGACATCCATGTCATCAAAAACAAAAAGTACAACATGGAATCGTGGACTATGATTGAGAGGAGTCTGCATCACTCAACCTGGCATCATTAACTCTACTGTGGGTCTTGCGCTTGCATCTCAACTAGGACCTTGATGTTGTTTCAACCATGATACCTATGGGTGTTAGCAATGTGCATGGGATGTGTAAACATAGAGAAGATTGTTCAATATTTGCATCATCAATCTATTGCGCTTCATGGAGTGTATGTGCTCAAACTGTAATGTCCCCTTCTCGCCATTGATATCCAAGGGTAACCGTTAGCCTATTCTGGAGGCCTGTAGGCTAATTGGAGGCAATAATTAGGGTTTCCAACTATGTGGTAATTTCTTTTGAGTTTCAGGGATTGGTTTGTCAATATATGATGGTTTGATTACTGGATTCCTTTTGGGTTTTCAGAGAGCTTTAGGGTGATATGTTCTGCATTGGCAACTAAGGACTTTCTTGAGCTTACTATTTTTAGTAAGTGCTATTTCTGGCAGCATGGACTATGGCAGGGTACAACATAAAGTCTTCCTTGACAGTTTCTAGCTGGAATGGGCCAGGACATTATTATATGGGCATTTTATTATTTTATTCACAAAAAGCTAACCTAGGCATAATTGAATATTATAAAGTTAAGTTGTACCCCTATGCCTAGGAGTCACAACTTAAAGTTGTTTTTAAAAAGGGGGCCATGTGAATATTTAATAAATGAATTAATTATGCAAAAAGGAGGAACGCCTAGAGGGAAAAAAAAGAGAAAATGGAAATAAAGAAAAAAGATAGAAATAAAGAAAAAGGATTGAAATGAAGGAAAAAAGATGGAAAGTGATTAAAAGGATGGAAATAAAAGGATTTTTCCAATTTTTCAAAAAGGAAGGTTTCCCTCTCATTTGAGCGCCCAAGTTGAGGAAGTTTCTAAATGTTTTCAAGGAGAAAAGAATAAAAAGATGTTAAGTCCCCTCATTTGGACATGTTGAATATTTGCTGATATTGTTATGCTGTTGGCTTGTCCATTGATCCCAGGGCTTTGAGGATGAAAACCCTCATAGTTAACATCAGTTTCGGATTTGAGAGATAATCCCTAGCTGATCATTCAGGAGCAGCTTCACACAGAGGTTGCACAGTGCATATTGAAGATTTTAGTGAGATTTCAGGGTGTTTCCATCATTCCGGCATTGCTGGTTTTGACAGGGCTGAAACAAAGATTTGCTCGTGGAGGAAAAACGAAGACAAAATTCATTCTGGGTATTTGACCCAATTGATTCTCATCCTAGGGCGACCATTTACCTAGGTTTTCTGGAGCTTTCACGGAATATTGAGCTTGCTACAAAAAATTGCCCCTCTAGAAGTATACGACCAGCCTGGAGAGTGCATTGGGATTCGTGCAGAAATATTTCTGCCATTTTCAGCTGGTTTTTTGCATTGGAGCCTGGGCGCCTAAGGCAAAGGTGCCATTTGCAATTGGTTTGGGGTCATTCGGGAACCCGGAGAGCATTGAGCGAGTAATTCAGTGGTTTCCAGCATTCATTCTGTCAGGCTGGAATTCATATCAGATTGTTGTGGTTTGTATTTTTGCAGTACTTGCACTCTCTTTTTGTACAAAGACTCATTGGGAGACAAAAAATAATAAGTTCTTGTTCCAGCATATGTTCATTTGTGGTTTTGTGTTTGAATTTCCATGTTTATATGTGTTTTGTTGCTGCTGCATTCATAAAATAAAATAAAGAAAATAAGTGGGACATTATACAAACATATTCTAGTTGTGCTCATATCTTTAAATGTTGCAAGGTTGGCTCAAGACGATCCTCTAAAGATTTGACATCTTAGCACCAAATTTCCTACACCATGCTTTTGAAACATGAAAAATAATATTAAATTTTCATTTAAAAATTAAATGAAATAAGTGAAAAGAATTCAATCTTACTGTTCAACATCAACACAAGAAATTTGAAAGTACAACTACAACTTTTACATTGCTGCAATGTTAATAGAATTGCCTTATATATATCTTGAGAAAAAAGGTCCCCTTTTGCAAGTTTGAAGATCTCAATCCCAGAGATGATCCTTACTTTCATCTCAGAACTTGCCTCCTTTCGCTCTATGACCACATAGAGCCCTCTCAAAAGCCTTTTTGTTAGCCTTGAAACTGTTATTTTCAGAATCTATGGAGTAATATTAAATCAGAATATTTACATAGGAGAGAGAATGCTCAATTTATAGAGATTACAAGGTCTGAAAATAGACAGAAAGCTGTACAAAGCAAAAAGCTACAGCTTATAAAGCAAAGCGGGAAGAGAACCTATCTAATAGGAAAAAAACAAGGAGTGACCATTAAAAGACTAGATGTTATCTTAATACCCTCCCTTAATAGTCAATTGGTCAACTATACCAAGATGCCTCCGAAATTTGACAAACTTATCCGGGCTGAGAGACTTGGTGAGAATATCTGCAGTTTGGTCCTCTGTAGGAACATATTGCAACACAACAGATCCATCTTCAACCAGCTGGCGAATGAAGTGACAATGAAGATCAACATGTTTGGTCCGTTCATGGAAGACAGGATTTTTGGCAAGTTTCAGCACCCCTTGATTGTCACAATACAAGGATGAAGGCCCTACTAGAGACATGTTCATGTCTGTAAGCATCCGTTGAAGCCAAATTGCTTCATAGGCTGCTTTAACAGCTCCCCTATATTCAGCTTTTGTCGATGAAAGAGCCACTGCTTGCTACTTCTTGCTAGTCTAAGTGACTGCATTTGTTTCCAAACTGAAAACATACCCAGAGGTAGACTTTCTGTCATCAACAAAACCTGCCCAATCTAAGTCTATAAAACCAATCAGCTGAGGGTCTTTGCACCGGCCATACAGAATGCCATAGTTAGAAGTGCCTTGCACATATCTCAACACACGCTTTGCTGCAACCCAATGTTCAGCTTTAGGAGCTGTCATGAAACGAGAGATATAGCTCACTGCAAAACTAAGATCAGGTCTAGTGGCAGTAAGATAGATGAGGCTGCCCACTAACTGCTTGAATGCGGATTCATTCTCTATAGGAGAGTCTGAATTAGCTGAGAGTTTTAGCCCTTTTTCCATAGGGGTAGAGGCAAGTTTGCAGTCCGTCATCCGAAATTTGTCCAACAAACTTTTTGCATACTTTGACTGAGAGATGAAGATGCTGTCAGGGTGCTACCAAACCTCAATACCTAGAAAATAATGTAGGAGACCTGTTGATGAGGTTTTTGTGACTACAACAACATTAGAATAAAACACAGAGTATCCTATCCTCTCTTGAATAAAGCTTCTCAGACGCTGAACTACGTGATCGAATGAGACTGCTCCAAGGTTCCTTTTGTGTCAGGTCTTGACGTGCATAGGGATAGACTCAGTGGAATGATGTGATTTGCTGGTAATCATGAGGGGGACTTACGTGGGCTTACTCCTTCGTAGACATGGAATTCACTCCTGGGACTCGGACTTGTGGGCGAATGGAACTCTTTCACAAAGGGACAGCTTGGAAATCCTAGGTTCCACTCTCTGGTTTAGGCGGATGATTTGGCAATGAAGCTTCTAGAAAACTAATCCCAGTGAAAATCTAAAAGAAAATGCAAAGGATGAGGTAAGGGTTTAGGAATCTAATCAATGGAAATGATTGTTGTTGAAGATGAAACTGGAACCAGTCCTCTGCTTCGCCATGAGACAACAACTAGGCAGGGATGGTGCAATCTTCTGGGATAGAGGTAGAGGTTTTCATACTGTCCTGTCATGGAACATGGAACTGATCATACAGAAACAACCGAAGTTAAGCATGGATCACGTTCAGACTAACCATACAAAGTGATTTGCAAGCCACAGATCACAAATGGTATGAACAAATCAACTTCAGTCATTCAACAAGAACATTTCCATCGCATCTATCTAACGAAAGTAAGAAAATACAAGAAATAACTTCAATATCTTTTAGATTTGCTCCAAGAAATCAATAAGGCCATGCCAAAAATCTAAAGAAATATATGAACACCATTCTTCAATGCATATATTATTGCTTCAGAAGTTTGTATTACAACAATCTGACTGATCCTTGGAGTTTCAGCTCAGGAAAATAATGCAGAAATGAAAGCTAACTACTAGGGTGCTCTAGGAGCATCAGACTGATGGAAAAGAGAGAGTTATAATGAGGCATCCCTCAACCTTTATATAGGCTCTCAAAAATATCCTAGGGCAAAAAGGAAATCAGATTTCCTTGAAATATGTGCCCTGGGTTACAAATCCTAGAAAAGCAGGTGGGGTTGTCAGAATGTGCAAGGAAGACTTCCAGCTGTCCTGGTTGCCACCTTTCTAGGACATCTGGATAGGACTGTCCTGTCTGTCCTGCTCCTTGGTCGTAGATTCCATGGTGTCCTGGAGCCCACTTGTCCTGGTCGCAAATTCCACTTGGAACAGGATTTTGCGACCAGGAATGATTTTTTTCCTGGGCGCAAATTCCAGGGGGTCAAGGAATTTTGTGTGGAGGAATCCTTCCTTGAGCAGGGGCGCACTTTCCTTAGGGTCTTGGAATGGAATTCCTTCCTGAGTTGGAATTCCCTGTCCTGGATTCCTGGGTTGGAATTCCTCATTTTTGGCGTGGATTCCCGTTCTTCCTGATGGATGGTGAACTGTACTTTTGTTCTTGGCTCTCCAAGGATTAATCTTCTTGTCTGGAATTGGAATCCTTGATATTGGACATGAAGTGTATTTTCTCTTTTCTTCTTGTGGAATTCACATGTAGTCTCCTCGTCTGGCGTTGGAAGTAGTCCTCTTCTCCGGTGTTAGAACTTCATGATGCTTGAGATAATCCTTGATCATCCTTGAGTTCCGTCTTCATGGAAGCCCATCCTCGTCCTGGATTCCTGCGAAACAAGGGAAACCTCGAATAGTCATGATGCACAAAATCCATAAATGCAATGCAATATGAAATGAAACATGAATGATTTTGCAAGTTTTGATCAATTTCATTTATAAATTCCTGAACAAACAAAGGATTTCCCTCATTCTCCGGCATTCTTCATACTCGACTGACTTTTCCTTCATTCCAGGGTTACCAGACATAGACAGGAGGAATTTCCAGGTCAGGGAGCCATTTCTAGGTGGTTGGGGATTCTATGGAGTCGGGGATTCGTGCTCATCCTGGAATTCCACTTGTCCTGGAGGATGAATTTCTGCCCTTGAATGAATTTCTGCTCTTGGAAAGTTCAGAAATCTGCTTTAAACCTACAGAAATTTCTGCCCTAATGAAGAACCTGCCCTCGGAAATACTAAAATCTGGAATCCTCCTTGGACAAAGTTGTCCTTCTCTTGATGAAATCTGTCCTTGGAATGAATTTCAGCTCCTAGAATGTATATTTCTGATTTGGATTTGATTTGGAATGCTTTAGAAATGCTTTGAGCGCCCTCTTTATATAGGCAACTTAGCCTCCTTGGACTTGGCCGACCTAGGTTAGGGAAAAGGAATTTCCTAACCGCCAAACTTTATCCCTAGCTGACTTGGTTTTTGTCCTTTTCTGCTTTGTCGGTGGTTGGGGATTTATGAATGTCGGGGAATTTGGCATGTCGCGGAATTTGCAATGTCGGGGAATTCCTGAGGTCTAGGATTTTGCGACGTCGGGGATTTCCTGAGGTTTTGGATTTTCCTCCCTAGCATAACTCTTGAACTTTTGCTAAAATCCAGCTAAGTCTTGGAATATTTTCTCCTTTTGGAATCTTACTCTGATGGAAGGTTTAACTTTGCACTTTGAACAGGAATCATTTCATGCGTATTTCAGAGTGGACTGGATTTCTTGGAGCGCAATTTCTTGAAGGTACTAGAATCCTTCAGTCTAGGTCGCAGAATACACCCGGGACAGGATTGTGCGACCAGGACAAGAAAACTTCCCAGGCGCAGATTCCTGTTGGTCCTAGATTTTGGGCCACAGGACAAATTCATGTTCAGTTTCCAAGATATTTGCTAAGGGTTTCATTACTCTGTCTTTGGCAGGGATAGATTTCCTTATACTGGGATCAGAGACTCCATCATTTTAAAACCAGAAGTACCTTCCATCTTGTTTAGGGATTCCGGATTCCGAGGTATAACAGGTGAGGAATTCTTTCATGCAGGAGCTGGCAGACTGGGTTCCAGAATTTCATCCTGCAGGTCTCCCATTCCAGACTGGGTCAGGAATCTCCTGGAGCGCACAATCCAAGGAGTACTGGATTTTGCGCTCAAGGACAAAGTTTGTCCTGGAGCGCACAATCCAGAAGGTACTGGATTTTGCGCTCAAGGACAAAATTTGTCATGGAGCGCACAATCCAGGAGGTACTGGAATTTGCGCCATTGGACCTTGGAATTCAGTTTTCAGGGATTTTAAGCCAAGGACTTGCATTTTTCTTCAGTTTTGGACTGGGATTCCAGTTTTGTAGCAGGTCCGCTCTCTTAGCTATTCCATGGAGGTTTAGATGTTGATATGGGACAGAAAAACGGAGTTCATTTCTTCCATCCTCGTTTGTTTCATCCTTCGTTCGTTCCATCCTCGCGGAATCAGTTATTTCCAAAGCGAGATGCGAACTTCGTTTGTTCCATCCTTCATTTCTTCCATCCTCGCGGAATCGGTTATTTCCAAAGCAAGATTCGAACTTCGTTTGTTCCATCCTTCATTTCTTCCATCCTCGCGGAATTTCTTATTTCCAAGGCGAGATACGAAGTTCATTTGAATGATTTTGCAACTTCCCTGTTTGGAATTGGCTAAGTCTGGTAGCTTGAAATCCTGAAAAAATGACTAAGTCTGAAATCTGGTGGATCTTCCAAATTCTAGATTCTGCATGTTAAATCCGGTGGATTCGAGACCTATCTCAAACATCCTGAAAAGTATATTGAAAAATATTTAAAGTATAAGAAATACTTAAATATATTTTTTAATATACCTTTACCCTAAGAGACACTGAAAAATGGCAAAGATTGTCCTTGAGCGCAAAATCCAGAAGGTAAGGGTTTTTGCGACCAAGGACAAAAAGTGTCCTTGAGCGCAAAATCCAGTAGGTACTGGATTTTGCGACCAGGACAAAAATCTGTCCTGGGCGCATAATCCAGTACCAGCTGGATTATGCGACTAGGGATAAGTCTCCTGTCGCAATTCCAGCCTACCGGAGGGGGATTCATTAAATGCTGATTGTCTCCTGAAATTGCCCTAAGTCGAATTTGCGAATCTTCCGAGCTATGAAATGAGGTTGAGTGCCGGACCGAGATTTAAAGAGATATCCCTTGGCTTTGACCTTCCGGACTAGAGTTGTCAGGCCGAGACTAAGTTCCATGACTGAAGGATGATCATGCCAAGGAGTGACAGTCTCTGTTGAACTCCGCAATCTTGGTTGGAAGAAGAATCTAGATAAACTTTGAAACGGGATTCCAGGCCGGAATTCCTTGAATGAGACTCCGGGATAGGTACTTCTGGACAGGACCTCGGATTGGACCTCCGGGGTGGATGGACTCCAGGAATGACTTCCTGAGTGGGACATGGAGTCTTGGAACAAGATTAGAATTGAGTTACATGCCGGGAATGGAGAGGGTTCTAAGGTGGAAAGATGGATTTTGACATGGAAATGACAAGCCTTGTTGAATTCAGGACCTTGGATTGGAACTTCGGGACAGGAATCCAGACAGGAACTTTGGAATAGGATTCCTGGATAGGACCTTTGGGACAGGATTCCCGAATAGGAACTTGGACAGGGACTTCCGGACTGAAGTCTTGGAATAGGATTCCTTATTCATCACGAAGTCTTATGCTGAGAGCGAAGGATTTGGATTTCTTATGGAATGATGGACTTATGCCATGGATTGGTCAGTTTTGATCGAGGAATGATAGTCAGGGTTTCACTTATCCTCAGGAAAACTCACTACTTCAAGCATTCCTAATGTTCCCTGTGAGCTGACTGCTCGGACATTCTTTCCTAGCTTCATGGATTAGGACAAGAAACTGCAAGATCAAAGCAAAAAACGACGGCGAAAGTGATCGAAAGAGAGGGTCCCCATTTGCAATGGGGCGATGTGTGAAAACGTCACAACAAGACCCAAGTTGGTCATTTCAAATGTCTGATTGAGATCTTGTTTGATCTCCTGAATCAACTGCTCTGAGTTGCCTGTAATAATCAGATCATCGACATAGATAACGATGTAAAGACTGTCATCAGCGTATTGTTGGACATACAGATTGGAATCCGAAGGGCTCCGCTGAAAACCATGATCCACGAGGTACTTATCAATCTTTACGTACCATGCCCGTGGAGCCTGTTTGAGACCATAGAGAGCTTTCACCAGTTTGCACACCTGGTGTTCTTTGCCCGCAACCTTGAATCCAGGAGGTTGCATCATGTAAACTTCTTCCTGCAAATCGCCATTGAGAAAGGCACTCTTGAAGTCCATTGGATGGACTTTCCACCCAAACTGGGCTGCCATAGCAAGGACAAGCCGAATGGTACTCATTTTGGGTGTAGGAGCAAATGTCTCCTCAGTCAATGCCTTCTTTTTGGGAGAACCCTTTGGCTACCAATCGAGCCTTATATTTGTCAAGGGTCCCATCAGCCTTGTACTTGACTTTGTACACCCATTTGCATCCAATGGGCTTCTTCCCAAGTGGAAGGTTAGATAGGACCCAAGTATTGTTCTTCAGAATGTTGTGGTGCTCAGCTTCCATAGTCTTTTCCCATTCAGGTACGCCTTTGGCCTCAGAATATGTTTGAGGCTTTGGGATGCTATGAAGATTGGCCATGAGGGCAAAGTTGATAGTATTTGGCTGCCAGCTCTTCTTCTGAGTAGATCTACCCTCGATGAGTTCATTATCATGAAGATCACCAATTGTTTTGGCCCACCATTTAGGCCGAAGAGTAGATGAACCAACATCTGAAATAGGTACATCAACATCATTAGGAGGAGCAGGAACAAGATCAGGAGGATCTAGAGTATCCTAAGGAGGGGCGGGTGCTTGATCAACAGGCTGAGATGCGGGCATAACGAAAGGAACCCTCCCATCAGGTGGAGCCAAAGGAATGTGAACATCCAAATCTGAGGCCTCCGAAGATTGATCCTCAGTGTGACTAGAAGTAGACAATAGAAAGGGTCCAGTAGTCTCGTCGACCACTACATCACGACTAAAAAAGAGACGATTAGTGTCCACATCAATCAGTCTATAAGCCTTATGATTTTCACTATAACTAGTGAACATGAGCTTTTGGCTTTTAGAATCTAGCTTAGTGCGCTTGGCATCTGGAATCCAAACATGAGCAGTAGAACCAAAAATTTTCAGATGATTGACGTGAGGCTTTCGTCCAGACCAGGCTTCTTCAGGAGTCATTTTCCTGACAACATAGGTGGGAGATCGATTTAGAAGATAGACAACAGTATAGACTGCTTCAGCCCAGAACTTTTTAGGAATGCTTCTATGCTCCAACATAGAACAGGCCATCTCGGTAATAGTGCGATTGCGATGCTCAATGACACCATTTTGTTGAGGTGTGTAAGGTGTAGTCAGCTGACGTTTGATGCCATTGGCAGCACAAAAATGAGTGAAGTTAGAAGAACAAACCCCGCCCCCCCCATTATCAGAGCGAAGAGTGACTATTGGACAGCCTGACTCTTTTTCCACCAAGGCCTTGAACTGCTGAAATGTACTAAGCGCATTTGATTTCTTTTTCAAGAAATATACCCACATCTTTCTGCTGAAATCATCAACAAAGAGCAGAAAATATTTGCACCCAGTAACAGAAGGAGTGTTCATTGGTCCACATACATCAGCGTGAACCAACTGCAAAACCTTGGATGCTCTCCATTTATCACCATCGGAAAATGGAGTACGATGTTGCTTGCCAGCCTGACAGGCATCACAGATGCCAGGAAGGAGAGTCTGAATCTCCAGAAGACCACCAACCAGACCCTCTCGAGCTAACTGAGAGAGATAGTGCATGCTTAGGTGCCCATAACGTTGATGCCAGAGTTTGCTGATGGATGTACTTCTGGCAGCCATGGCGTGCTTGTGAGAATCACCAGAATCCATGAGTCTATACAGACCATGATTCTCAAGTCCCTGGGCAATAAGGTTACGTGTCTCACCATCTACGATGTGGCATGTGTGCATGCTGAAGACAACATCCAGATGAGGAGAGTGCCGCATAAACTGACTGACTGAGAGGAGGTTCAACTCCATGCCAGGTACAAAGTAAACATCAAGAAATATTAAATTTCTCCCACTAGACTAAATCTGTACGTTGCCTTTTCCGACAATGGTATACTCTTCGCCGCCTCCAAAAATGACAGTCTTTGAATGGTGTGTATTCCGTGAACCAGTCTCGGTGATGTGTAAAATGTTGGGAGGCACCTGAGTCAATGTCCCAGGCAGAAGATTTAACAGGATCTGTAGTTTTCCTGGCCATAAATGCGTAGATCGTAGACTCCTGCGCAGTGTGTTTGGCAAAAGACGCCATTTTCCGGCGTTTCGAGGCACGAAAGATGAGATACCGGAGGATAAATGAAAATCGGACGGCACAAGACTCGAAAAAGAACGGGCGTGAAATCCAAGCACAAATTCCAAGAAAAAAATAACTGAGTGCCAAAATGGAGGTCGAGATGTGACCTGGAACTGAGTCCAACGACTTATGCTGAAGATTAAACAGTGCGGGCAAAAAAATCCTTGGTGGAAGAGCGCATAGAGATTGCGACCACAAGAGACCGCCGATCAATAGAAAAACATTGAGGGCCATGAAACCGTGTACAAAAAAAGAACTGCTAGAAAAAAAGTCTTGATCTGGAAATAACTTCTTTCACAAACTACGCTTGGGGATGAAGCGATGGCTGATGGAGCGTCGGATGGCTCACGGGTTGATAACACCCGTTCAAACTTTTCAACCACTTCGCGCAGATTTATTGAAAACTGCCACAAATATAAACAGAAGCCGAAGACACCAAATTGGGAGCAAAAAGAAAACAGAATCCGCGGGCGGGAAAACACGATCACAAAACGCGGCGGCTAAAGAAAATGCCGATCCTCCAAAATATACGTCACAAGAATGGACGTGAAACTCAGAAAAAGAGTTTGCAAAATGCGAATGCTGGCCAGAGAGATTAAAGGGCAACGGCTTGAAGTCGTCAAAATAAACTTAGCAGAAGGTGTGTCGCTGTAAATCGCGACCCAGAAGAGTTTGAGACGGATGTACAAAAAAAAAACGATGACCAGATACAGAGGGAACCTTGCAGGTAACCCTAGGTTGGAACACGTACAGATGTACGGATTTGACAGAGCTGAAAAAATTAATTTTCCCGATCAGTCTGCTCTGATACCATGTTATTTTCAGAATCTACGGAGTAATATTAAGTCAGAATATTTACATAGGAGAGTGAATGCTCAATTTATAGAGATTACAAGGTCTGAAAATAGACAGAAAGCTGTACAAAGCAAAAAGCTACAGCTTATAAAGCAGAGCGGAAAGAGAACCTATCTAATAGGAAAAAAGCAAGGAGTGACCATTAAAAGACTAGATGTTATCTTAATAGAAACTCAAGCATAATTGGAATGCTGGATTCAATAAATATTTTGCTGCATGTAACGGGTTTTAAGGTTGATAGTGCCATAGCCAATCAATGATTTTCCATGTGGGATAGAATTTGTCATTAGCACCACCATAGATGGCTCTTAGGGCTTTGTTAGCCCTATCTATGCCTTCATACACAATCCATCAAGGGCTTCTCCCTATTAACAACACAAAGGGGGCTAACTAAAGGCTCTGTGTGATCTGTAAATAGGGGTGGTGATTTCACTTCATGGATCATCAATTAGAGATTCTATCTCTCCAAGTATTGTTCCAACTTCTTTTGCTGATTAAACAACACAAGTGCTTGAATTTAGATGTTGCCACAATGTCTTTAATGGTTTTCATCTACTCCATTTAGGCACCATGCAACCCTACAAATAAACAAAAACATGCCATGAACATTGCATAGTATTGTTAACCTTCTTGCCATATCACTAATGCACTGTAATTTCCTTGTTGGGAGCCAATTGAGTACTTCTTCCTAAGTGGAATTACTTGTGTTCTTTGTAGTAGATTGATTTATGAATTTGCAAGGATTGAAAGAACAAGTAAGGAACATTCAGACACACTAAAAAACGGGATAGAAGACAAGGTTCCCTTGAGAAATCTGAATTGAGAGAAAACTCCAGCAAAGGGAAAACTAGCTTCCTCAAATCCACTGTAAATATGTGGATTTACAAGTATTCTTCCAACCATTAGACATGATAGTGCAACTCTTTGTCTTCCATATCTCATGCAACTCATCAACTATGGACCTCACCAACTATGGACCTCACTGTTGCCACCTTATTCAAAATTGGGCTCTTTATGTCTTCATCATTAGGGTCTTTAAGCCCCCACTCCAACAACAACAATAGAATCCACTAAATTTTGACAAGGACTAAAATTTTCCAAGCACACTTCATGCTGCTTTGTGTTTGTCTCTATTGCAATCTTCGTTCTCAAGCAATGGTTGGGGACTCGAAGAAGTGTGTGGTACAATATAGAAACTTAATCCCTATCTGTAAACTCTAAGTGCACTAGACTGCTTGGACTTGAAGGAAATGGAGGAAGCTTAGAAGTAGAAGTGTCTACCTGGCTCATGGGTGTCATTTCTTCTCTTTTTAAGGTTCTTTTTTCTCAATGGACTCCAATTGAGTTTGCACCTCTCTCAAAACTTCAGATAGAGCTTGTGTTCACAAAGAAAGCATCTTGGCCAGGTCTACAAGTAAGGTGAAATTTTAGGCTGTTATTGTTTCCTCCGCTAAGCTTGGTTTGTAATAATTGCAAAACTATTTCACATTCTTAACATCTAGGGTCTAACAATGGTTTGTTCTTATTGGTGCCAACATTATGATGATTTGCAAGTAGGCTGCAAGAGAAAAAAGGGGAAATTTTTACTTGGTCGATGTAAAAAAAGAGAAATGGGAAAAAGAATGGATTATGGAACAAGGAAAACCAAAAGAAGGAAAAAAAAGGAGAATAATTTCTTTTAATTTTTCCCGCCTTTTTTTTCTTGTGCCATAATGGAAAAAAGCCAAGTCACAAAGTTCATGTTCATGTTCGAGTTTTGCAAGAAAAAAAATCGGAACAAATTCGTCAATGATTTAGTGCAAAGAATATAAATCTATTTTTTTTAAATTATTATTATGATATTAAAATACTTATTAGTAAATTATATTATTATTCAATAATATTAAATGTTTAAATGTTTTTGTGAACATTTAATATTATATTATATTATAAATTAAATAAAATTTTAGTAAAAATTTAAAACTAGAGAATAAATCCTAATATATAAATTGTAATGATTTTGTGACATTTTGACATGGGAATATATAAATCGTTAAAACTTTTGTAGCTTTTGTAAAACCAGATGTGATAATTATAATGTTACAAAAGCCTAAAATGTAAATTATATACAAAAGTTGATTGACCCAATCTATTCTTATTGCGATGCACAAATAATCAAATTGCAGATTTGCTGCCGGCCATATACGGACGAAAGGAGATTGATACTAAACATATTGTCTGCTGCTAATGTGCCTGTACTATGAATGATGCATATCAGAATGAGATGGTCACTATATTCCATAGTTTATAACCTATCTGCAGTTCTAAAGTGGCCTGGCAAAGAGGATATATGTTTGACAAATTTGAGGCGTAATTCTCTGAAATATGATCAGATTGCCTAACACTCATGGCAGCCGGACTGAATATAAGTTATTCTGTTCTTCATTTCCTCCTCTGTCTTCATCCATCTGCAGCAGACGAGGCCATGCTGTTTGATTTCGATTTGCTTCTTCTGTGACAATTCTTTGTGTTTTGCAGGTCTACATTTGATCCAATTTCGTCAATTGTTCAACACCTCTAAATTTCTGGATGGTGAAACTACAAATATAAGTTTTTATGGTTTTGAATAAAATCTTATGCATTTGTACGAATGAATATTATAGATGAATATAACCAACCTTTTGGGGATTGTAATGATGTTCGCCAGGTTTCAAACTTTTTGGTTGATATGCGGTGAATACTGTGACATAGATGTAAAGAGAAAATAAAGTTTAAAATGGAATGATAAATGAAAAAGAGAGTAAAATGAAATGGTAAATGAGAAGAGAGTAAAATGGAATGGTAATTAAAAAAAAGGAAAAGAAGACACCTCTTCAACTTTGCTGCTTCAAATTCACTTGTTGCTGCTCTAAATGCACCATGGCCTGATCCAGAATTGCAAATGCACTCCAAAATCACCGTTTGCTGCTGTTTTTGTTTTTGCTTTGTGTATGCCTTTTTGGTAATGTATTTGGAGTTCTAGGTTTTTTTTTCCTTTTTTTCTTTTTGGCTTTTGGGTGTTGCATGCAGGACTTGCGAGTTCAGGCTTTTTTTTCAACTGGACGGGCAGGCCTTGTTTAGGGCTCCCTGACCCAGTACTTGTTTTCCTCAATTATGGTGTCTTATGTTGAAACTGTCCTTTTGTCTATCTAATGCATTTTAATAATATCAAGAACATGGTAGACTTGAACCATAAATGCTGAGGAAGTCTTTTGAGGCTGTGAAGAGCAAGTAGGAAGGTAGATTACAGGGGGAACACTACTCCTGTGCTTATCCATTGAACATTCAGGATAACAGTGATTCCACTAGTATGGGTTGTGTTGATGGTTGTTTTTCGACAAGTCAACAATTAGAGTAAAATACTGAGTATCTGACTCTCTCTTGAGCAAAGCCTCTCGGATGCTAAACTAAGTGATCAAACGAGATAACTCCAAGGTTCCTTATGATGTTTTCGGTAAGAGACAGCTCAGCGATTTAAGTATGATTTTGCTGTTAAACACAAAGGGACTTACATAGACTCTTCTCCTTTCATTCGACTTATTCCTCCTTTGATGTGGATGATATGTATACAAGGTTTCTATGATAAAGAAGATGAAAAAAGGGTTAAGGGTTTAGAAGGCTAATCTAAGGACAATGAGATAATGAAACATGTAAAGATAGACAAACTCCTCATGAAACCAGACTTCGCTTCGCCATGAGAACCAACAACTACACGAAGCCGGTGCAATCTTCTAAGGAAACTCAAGGATTTTCATGTTGTAAATCTCCATCCAAACATCCACAGCTGGCGCAATTTGAACAAGCATTCACAACCGAACTAAAGAGAATGAAGGTTCAGTCTAACTTTGCAAAGTGAGTTGCCTTCGACAATACACGAAAAGTATGAACCAGAAGAATTCATCAAATATCTTTACGCATATTCATTACATCAATGCACTTCTAATCTATTTCTAAGCTATTTGAAACATCTCTTAATTCCATCAAGATTCAGGAAACCATGTTACTCCACAAGATAATACTTAACACCAAACAAGTAGCTCCAATGTCTTTGCATTAATCTTGGAAAATATTTACAACAATTTCAAGTTCTCTCAGAGAATTTTGAGAGTCTCTTCTATTCTACTCTTAAAATCTACTCTCTACTACTACTAATGATCTATTGAATTACAAATGAGGCAACAAGGCCTTTATATAGTGCTCCAGATTACAATGAATGGCTTAGATCAATTTGATAGCCAAGGGTCTAGATCATGCCACCTCAGAGGTAGTTACAACAACTTGCTATTTTTAGCATAAAAGAGAGAGGCAATGAAGGCACGTTTTCCAATGTGATAAGGTAAGGCGAAAGCATTTAAAATATTCCTCCACATAGGAATCCCTTTGGCTTCTTTCATTAAATGATACATTTAATGCATTTAATAATGCGGCTAATCAAAATTGAATGATGTGTACTCGCCACATGGATGCCAACTCAGCATACTTTGAAAATTGTATCATCTTTATGTGATATATTCAATGTGATTGTTTGAACTTTTAGGAATACATCTTATAGGTCTTTGCCTTATTCATTCTTCTTGTAACTGGATGTATGATACTTGTTGCTTCACTTGTCTAACTTCATGATTTTTTCTTCTTCTTGTAGGTAAGTTGATGATCTTCCTTGATGCTTCTTCATGTGGAGTAGATGATGATGATAATGATGTGGCTTTCTTCATGTAGAGTAGAAGACTCTCTTGGACTTGAAATTGTAAAGTCTTGAAGTTTAGATGGATGAATGCCTTCGCTTGATGTAGATCTCTTGGAATGATGCCTCTTGAATGATTCCTTAGAGCAGCCACATGAGGTTTCCTTGAAGTAGAGTGGATGCCTTCGGAAAGTCTTGATGAAGATGATGTCCTTCGGATGGATGTCTTCTAGACAATCTTAACTTGATGCCACTTGATGAAGAATTCCAACACAAGGATGATGAAGGATACCCTTGAAACAGCTACATGATGCCTTGCTCTTTTCTCATTCCTTGCTTGTCAAAGGTTCTTATCACTTGATCTTTAGATGATTCCTCCTTTTTGCTGCAACACAAGTAAAGAAACAGCATCAATCCCCTTTCGATAACACATAATACATAAGAATCATTACAAGCATTTCTAATCTAAGCACATGAGTTAAGGACTTTGATGTCTAACTTGAATGATATGAAAACTTTTACTAAGATGGCGTGCTGGTTGAGATAAGTGAATTCCTCCTAGATTCCTCCTTGATAAGCCTCTAAAGTTTGCCTTCAACACTTGACTTTACTTCCCTTCATAAGGTAGCGCTTTAGACAAAGGTTTTAGTTTCTCCTGGTATTGATGCACTAGATAAGTCGCATTGGATTAGTGTTTGACTCTCTTCTTGCATTTCGCATTGGATAGGTATGTTGAAGTCTTCTTGAGGTGATTGAAATACCTTGATCTCCCTTCATAACCCTCTAGGCGCGTTGGATCAAGGATTGAATTCCTCTAGCATTTCACTTTAAGACTTAATTCTTTGATAGTCGCATTAGATCACACCTTCAAAATCCTCATGTGTGGCGCTTTGGATCAAGTTTTTGAATTCCTCTTAGCATTTCGCATTAGATCAAGTTTTAAGATTCCTCTCAACATTGCTTTAGTTTGAACTAGTTTTCACTTGCTTAAGGGAGTGGCGCATTGGTTGAAAGATTGAAATCCTCAAGTTAGTGTTTTGGAATACTCTACCTTCTCCCCTCTAGCGCATTAGATGGGCAACTTGAGATCTTCATGTGTGGCGCATTAGATGGGACATGGAGAATCCTCTAGAAACAAATCTCATTCTTCCTTATGTGTGGCGCACTAGATGCTACCTTTGATTTCTTCCTGTTGGGCACTTTGATAACGGGTCTTGGAAGTGGCGCATCACTTCATTATGTTGGAATCTTCAAAACTTCGGTATATTGATGGCCTTTCCCTTTAGCGAATCATGCATGGTGTTGGCGCATTGGATGGGACATGGAGAATCCTCTAGAAACAAATCTCATTTTTCCTTATGTTGCGCATTAGATGACCTTGGAGAATCCTCTAGAAACAACTCTCACTCTACCTTATGTTGCGCATTAGATGACCTTGGAGTAGGTGCTTTGGATATCCTTGTTGTAGGCACATTGGATCACCTTGTTGGAAGCTTGAAAACTTAGGGGTATTCATGAAGTTGGCGCATTAGATGAAGCTTTTAAATCCTCTAAAACTAGAGCCTTGAAGGCTTCACCTTGGATGTCCACTTTCCTCCTTGTAGGGCGCATTGGATCAAGGATGGAGAATCCTCTGGATTATGCTTTGAATAAGGATCTTTCAACCTTCACACTAAAACAACTTTAGCGCACTAGATCACCTTTTTGGAATCTCTGGAGTTTCCCCTCATGAGGTCGCATTAGATGAGGAATAAAAATCCTCTAGACTTCGCCTTGGATGCTTGACATTGGATAGGCGCATTAGATGGGGTTTTCAAATCCTCTGATCTCTTTTCAAAATTTTAGATTTTCGGAGTCAATTCTTCACCCTTCTTCCTAGCGCATTGGTTGAGCTTTGAAAATCCTCTGACACTTATCATCTTTTCCTTCACTCCAAGATTCGCTCCAAGACTTGTTTTTTCATTTTCGCATTAGTTAAAGGTATTGAAATCTTCATTTTCTCCTTCAAAATGATACTTTTGGCTTGGGCGCACTAGATGAGTGACTGAAATCCTCAAGCATTTTCGCATTAGATCAAGGTGTAGATGGGCGCATTAGATCGTTGATTGAAATCCTCATGCTCAAGCGCCTTTTTCCTCGTGCTTTTGCGCCCAGATTTTGCGCCACTTGGACATCCAGTCGCATTAGATCAACTTTTTGAATTCTCTGGAATTGTCAGGCATTTTTCAGGATCGCGCGGGTAAAGGTATATTGAAAAATATATTGAATTTCTTATACTTTAAATATTTTTCAATATACCTTTCAGGATGTTTGAGATAGGTCCCGAATCCACCGGATTTAAGATGCAAAATATAGAATTTGGAGGATTCACCAGATTTCAGACTTAGCCATTTTTTCAGGATTTTCAGGATTTCAGGCTCCAGGCTTAGTCTTTTCAGGGTCTCAAACATACTTCAGGATTGATCTCAATATTCATTATCTGGATAGAATTCAATCGAGATTCTTCATTTTCCAAATGAGACCTCCAGTTATGAAGCAAAAATCTCCTAGAAGAGAGACTTATTGGATTGGCAGAGGAAATGAACCTAAGGCATCATCTAAACTTAAATTGCAAAACCAGGAGCTCAAAAAAAAAAAAAAAAAAAAGGGGGGGGTCCCCATTTGCAATGGGGCGATGTGTGATTTGGTCACAACAGGTTGTAGGTAATTGGGGGAGAACATATCAATTGCAAAACATGTAAAATTTAGTGGTAAGAATGACAAACATTGTGTACAATATAAACAGATCAGAGTGTGCAAAGCAAAGAAACAGTATGAACAACAAAATTGAGAGCTGTAATCCATTCCCTATGAATAAAGTAGGTCTTGTAAGGCAGCTATGCTCCAAGAAATGGGATTGTTCTGTACTACAAGTGGTTTAATTTCCAGCTGTTACAGAAACATTACAACTGCTGCTATGTGAGTGACAATGTCAGACATAGCTGTGTGGGTTGGGCTCTCTACATGAATTCCTGTGAAAGCATTGATGATAAATTATTCAGTGTTTGGAAAAAAAGTGCAGGAACACTACTGACTAGATCAGTGTAAGCACCAGTTTGGAATTTGGAAATGATGGCTTTGTGCAACTCATATTTGGCATGCAAATGACTTGTGGCTAAGATACCGTTGGCACTGAAACACGAAGCCTTGGTACAGATGTTAATTGGCACATCATACGTACAAGGGTGCATGGAAAGTATTACTAAATTGATTAAGGAAATGTCATGAAGTCAAAAGTGGTTCTGAGATTGGCAAAGGATGAGGTGAACTTTGGTGCTGTTGTTGACTTGGCCATAAGTACACTCATCATGGTCATTATCCTGCCATGGAAGTTCTAGGAAGTGATGCATTTGTCTGGTTTAGGGGTTGCACTTTAAAGCTCGGTAATATCTTGGAAGTGATTGCTGAATCTGAATATTTAGGCAAGGATGCACAATTTAGTTTGATGATATTGGTCTAATATGGATGCATGTTTCTGACATTTGCAGGATGATTTTGAGTTTGAGAAGCGAGATTGGATGACTGTCCGTAAAGAAGAATTGGCAACAGGTACCAGATTGGTAAGTAATATTCTATTTGTGCTGCTCTTTAACAAATGAAAGAAAATGATCTTTCCTTCAGTTATACATAAATTATGTCATAGAAGTTACCGCTCCATATGTCAAAAGGAAAAATCTAGTAGTCAAGAGTTGTCTACTTCACTAATTTATTCTTTATTTCTTGTGATTGGGGCCATTTTTTTAATCTATTCAGATTATGGGATTGAATCCTCCATTTGGTGTCAATGCTGCCCTCGCAAATAAATTTATTGACAAGGCTTTGGAGTTCCTACCAAAATTAGTCATACTTATTGTTCCGAAGGAAACAAAAAGGTTAGTCATCTGTTTTTTTACAGAATGTTATTAAACTAGGAAGCACATATCATAACTTGTGAGCTTAGATGACTAGAATGTGGTATTAAAGCTTTCACAAAATAATAATTAAATTTCACAAAATAAATACATCTTGAATCAATCTCTGACCTATGGCATTGAACTTTGCATCCGATAGTAAATTTTTTGGTTGGTAACTTGCTTAAACAGACTAGATGAGAAACGAGAAGGATATGATCTTGTTTGGGAGGATTTGGATCTATTGAAAGGCGAGGTTTGTTTACTTAGTCTCATGCTTTTACTTTTTTAAATGCCTTGTCAATAAATTGTGCAAGATTATGAAAAGTTTTTCCTAGTTTATGTTCCTTTCATAATGCTTTGGGTATTTCGCAGTCATTTTACATGCCAGGCTCTGTTGATGTTGATGACAATCAACTAAGCCAATGGAATACAGTTGCACCACCACTTTATCTGTGGAGCCGACCTGATTGGACTGTAAAGCACAAGGAAATAGCAATAAAGCAAGGACATGTGAAAGATCATACAATAACAGTGGAACCTGAGGTTTCCGAAACAAAAACTTCCCAGTCAGTTGAAGGGAATCTTGGTTCAGGAAAACATGCCGAGAACGATCAGCAACGTGCTGCATTTGGAAATGAGACTATTAACAAGTCTGGTGTTGTTAGAGATAGTGAGAGAGAATCCAAACCTGATTCTGTATCCTTGGTACATCAACTGGACATACCAGATAAGAAAGACCATGAAGAGAACAATTCTGGCCAGAGGAGTTATGAAACCCAAACGAAGGACAAAGATTCTGATATGTATGGTCGCGAAGATGAATATGGACGCCAGAAACATAAGAAAGAAAACTCACCAGTGGGAGAAAGGGAAAGAGCAGATCCTGTAGACAGAGAAAAGTACAACAAAGGGAGACTTGAGAAAAAGAAAAATGATGCGGACAAATCTGAAAAGAACAAGCCTGAGAGTGAAAGGCGTGACAGGGACAGAAAAAGAGTGAGGCCCGACAAAGGCAAGTTTGAAAAGGAGAGAATTGTTTCGTCACCACCATTAAAGAAAATGGATTCAAGGAGGGATGATGAAAATGAGTATAGTGGGTATATGCGAGAACAGGGTTCTGGAAACATCAATTCTACAGATGGTTTAGGTAGAACATTTGATGGAGGACCTGGTAGTGGTAATAGAGAATATGATGTCAGAGGGCGCCAGATTGGTGGAAATGAGTTGGGGCAGGATATTGGAAGAGGTTTCCAAGGAATATTACCAGGTGATCATGAGGAAGGCTATGTTAGAGGATATCATAGAATGTCCGGTGGTCGTGGTGATGGTTTTGGGAGGTTACATACCAGTGCTTCTGAGGATTATGTGCGAGGAATACAACTTGGTCGTTCTGGAAATATAGACGAAGAATATGCACCTGCAGAAGTGAATAGAGGCTTCTCTAGAAGTTTGCCTGGTTTGGATTCTGACTATTCAGTTTCTTCAGACCTTCAAAGAATGCAGAACAATGGAGTGTACAATAGACAAGCTCAATATAATTATGACTCTGAAAGATCGAGTTTGTTACAAGATCCCAGAACTGATTGGTTAATGGGGGATTCTCAAAGAAGTAGATATCATATCGAGCAGCCTTCTCGTATAAGTGATGCTTATGTGCCTGAGTTACATCACCCGTTAATGCTAGGGAAGCAGCATGAGGAGTCTTCACATCTTTCTAGGGGAACATATCAGTCCGAAACTTACGGGCGTTCAGAAATATCCTCATCAGCCATGCAGCGTTATGCTCCTCGTCTTGACCAGAACATGAATTACACAAGAACAACTGTCGGGAACGGTTCCTTTGGGGTTGGGCAAGCACGTGGATCTGAAAGCTTTCCTTTTGATCCATTAGCCTTTACACCAGGACCGAAAAACATTTATCCACATCAAAGCTCCTCAGGTTGGATTGATGATTAAGCATCCAAAGCAATGGTGCATCTCAATTATATTCTACCTGGGGTTTTCTTCTGCTGTGGCATAACTAATTAATATAGCTTTGGTAATTTTATTTTTGTAGATGCCTGACATTTGTTTGTGTAGTCTCATTTTTGAAGTGCTACTTTATTTCTCCATTTCTTAAAGAATACAAGCAGGCTAGAATTCATGTTGGATTACAAGTGATTATTTTAAATAGTAAAACTGTAAAAACAGAAAATTAGTGCTTTATCTAAAATATTAATATATGCTATTGCTATGATACTTTATTTCTCCATTTCTTAAACAATACAAGCAGGCTAGAATTCATGTTGGATTACAAGTGATTATTATAAATAGTAAAACTGTAAAAGCAGCAAATTAGTGCTTTATCTAAAATATTAATATATGGTATTGCTATGAATAATTTGGCTTACCAAAGCAATGGAATGGGGGTTGTATAACATAAAAATAATGTGTATCGTTTAATTGATTTTGAAGTTCAAATTATCTACTTTTTATCATTTAAGCCTGTAGGTAACTGTTAAAGTGGGTGTAGACAAAGGGGACGGTGAAGCATTGTTACTGCATGTTTATTTTATTCACTGCAATGAAACTGAAATTAATAGTTTAATAACAATGACCATCTTCTTGCAGTCCTTGTTATTGTAGTAAAGGAGAGTCTTTGGTTGACATGTAATATCTGCAGCCTTTTCCAGATCAGAAGGGCATTTTCCAGTTAAAATTATTTCCAAAAATGATCCATACATTCTAGAAGTATTCTTGTGGATTTTATTTCATTTATATACCTCAAGGATTTTTATAGTTATGCTCTCATTCCTTTATTATAGTCGTTTTAATTTTAGTGCTTGGCTATTGCCCAAGCGTACAAGGGATCATATGACATCATGTCTTTCTATCCAAGATAGAATATTAAGTTACTAAAGCATGACCTTTTCACAAACCAAATGGCCTGGTGAACTAGGCTATAAATGTTCTCAAAATGCCATCAGAAGTAACAAAGATGCTTACTTGCGACGTATTCTGGCGTTGAAATTGTCTGTACAAACTCACAAGTGCCCTTTGGCTTGCAAGTTTCTCCTTCAATGAGAATCTATAAATTCATGACATTGCATTTGAAAATTTAACTTTATAAGAGTAATCATTGATATGTTGATCTTTAGTTGCTATTAGTACTTTGTTAGACCACAGGTTGAGTCAGTCCAACTCTTATCGAATTTTCAAACCAAAGAATGAAATGGTATGACTGTCTAGGTCTACGAAATGATAAACTACTTTGAGGAGCGGTAAATTATTTCAGCGATTCAAAGGCAAAAAAGTTAAAAAGCTTGAAATTGAAAGCAATTGGGAGAAACCGTAGCAGGGTTCTTGACAAGTATTCATTCATTTTTTGTTGTTGATTGAATCTCTCTGCACATTAAATCTAAAAATGCAATATCATGTGATAGAGGGGTAAACATCAAAGAGGATTCGCTTTCTTAGGAGTGCCAAAGTGCAATGTCTGTAGTGGTATGTAATATGGGTTCCTCAAGGATTTGATAGCTTAATATTTTCTCGCTTAAATCACATGCGTGCACTTCTTTTTTCACTTTAGCTTGATTTCTGTGTCTCAAAGAAAAAAAGAGATGTTGCTTGATTGACATGTCACAAATGTTAGCTAGTTCCAAATAAATGTGATCTTCTACACCCTTTTAGTTTGCCTCTTACTGCATCCATGTTCCTGCTTAGGAATTCTATCCCATTGTCTTTTCATTGTCTTGATATTTCTCCACTTGGGGGTTTGACCTCATTGGAAAACTTAAACTTGCCTCATTAGATTTGAACCCATTGTATTTCCTTGATGCTTCTCCATTTGGGGGTTTGATCTCATTGAAACACTTAAACTTGGCTTGCTAGACGAGCATAATTATGTAATTAGAACCATTTGAGAGCTTTACAAAGTGCGATGAAATCACACTTCTCAATTTCAGATTTCATGTAGAACTAGATCATATGTGGATTTGGCATCCTTGAGGTTACTATTGTTGACAATGATGGCAATTTCGAGCACGAAGTGTTGGAACTTTGTGTTTAATTTCATATGAAATTGTAGATAAAAATGATGTGCTAGTCAAATAATTAGATGCATTATTTTAACTACAATTTGCTATTCTATTGATTAAATTGAATTTTAATTTTAGATCAAAACTAATTAAAAAAACACTAGAGTCAAGATTGAAACAAAACTAGAAAAGAAATTGATTAGGGATAGAGAATGCATGTATGATTTGACGTTTGGGGTTAATATAGTTGTTGTAGAAGATTGAAGGCATTGGAGGAGCAGTTGGAGATGTTTTGGAGGTTTGTAGAGGTTTTGAAAACTGTATTAGATGGAGATGATCCGGGGGTGCGCTTGTGATGAAGAGGGCACTAGTGACATTCCAAGCATGCTAGTGACCAAGGGGTGCGCCCCTTCGGGCACTCGAGTGTGATCTCACGCTAATGATTTGGTATAGGCCATAGTGTTCTTTGATTGTGAAGGTTTGAATTTTTTTAAAGTTTCTTGCTAAAATTAGTGCTCCTTTGTGGTGGTTGCAGAATTGGTGGATGTGTTTGCATGAGTGAGAAAAGCTAACATAAGTATGAGGGAGAAGAAAAGAAGGTTGTTAGGGTTAGGGGATTGTCCTAGTCTAGCCTCTATTTGGCATGTTTCAGCCCAAAGTAAATATTGTAGTTTCTAAAGTGTGATTCCTGGAGTGTTGGTGTGTTGATGAGATGTGTGCAAAATGGGGAAGGAAGCATTTTAGATTGGAGTATTGTGTGTAGTGGCTGTCTATGGACGACCAAGGATGATAGAGTGATCAAAGACATGCCAAGGATTAATAGTGGAGTTCTTGAAGTTGGAAGGAAATAAAAACATATTATTAGAATGCAAGAGGAATATGAGAAGATAGTGAGAGTGTAAGAAATCAAGTGAGAGAGATAGAATAGTCACATTACAAATGAGGAAATGCTACTTAAATATGCAAAATTGGATGAATGAACTACTAGGAAACAAGTGAGGCAAAGATTAGGGTTTGAGTGCTTGTTAGCTAGGCGAAGGACTTCAAATTGGGGGTTTGACCGCATTGGAAAGATTAAACTTGTGTCATTAGAACCATTTGAACCCATCATATTTCCTTGACGCTTCTCCATTTGGGGGTTTGATCTCATTGGAACACTTAAACTTGGCTTGTTAGATGAGCACAATTATGTCATTAGAACCATTTGAGAGCTTTACAAAGTGCGATGAATTCACACTTTCTCAGTTTCAAATTTCAAGTGGAACTAGATCATATGTGGATTTAGCATCCTTGAGGTTACTATTGTTGACAATGATGGCAATTTCGAGCACAAAGGGTTGGAACTTTGTGTTTAATTTCATATCAAAATGTAGATAAAAATGATGCGCTAGTCAAATAATTAGACGCATTATTTTAACTACAATTTGCTATTCTACTATTTAAATCCAATTTCTTCTTTGAATGATAGAAAAGTAAATAAATTCAAATCAAAACTAATTAAAAAAAAACACTAGATTCAAGATTGAAATGGAACTAGAAAAGAAATCGAGTAGGGCTAGAGAATGCATGTATGATTTGACGTTTGGGGTTGATATAGTTGCAAAAGTTTGGAAGGCATTGGAGCAATTGGAGATGTTTTAGAGGTTTGTAGAGGTTTTGAAAATTGTATTAGATGGAGACGAACTAGGGGTGCACTTGTGACCAATAGGGCACTAGTGACATTTCGGGTATGCTAGCTATTGGTGCTCAAAGTTGAGACTCCTCAAATCCCTAAAGCCAAACAATTTTTGAGTGCCAGGGGTGTCAAACTCAAGGCAAAAGCTTGAACTTATGTTCAAGATGAGGTAACTAAGGACAACATGGAGAAGGTGGATAAGACCTTTTGGCTTTGCTGAACCAAGGAGGGTATTCCCTAAGGTGTCAAGGATACGATCTATAATATCATGAACTCATACCTTGTTACAAACCATACATGATACCCGAGAAACTCCAAATTCCGTCACTAAGTACCTGAAAAGTTGGTTTGAAAAGAACGCAAGGCTATAACACCTCCATTAACTAGATGCACAACTAAATAGGGAGTCTAAAATGATGTAATAACCCTTAATTCTCATGTATTCATTTATACATTGTTGTGAGTAAAACAAAACAACATAAAATATAAGGGACTAATTTTATTGTGTTTGAGTGTGTTGAAGGAAAAGAAAGGTTAAGCAGAAGGCAGATTGGTGCCTATATCTAGTTTGGGAAACGGAGTTTGGACATCCAATCAAAGGGGACACTACGTAACCAAGATTGATATCTAACTAGAAAATCAACGAAGATTGTAACTAACAAGTTTACGACATAAGCTAGGTTCTACACAAACAAACTAGTAGCTAGAAAATTTACAAAACATGAATTCAAATATTCTTTAACAAGCCATAAATAGACATGAGTTTCATATATTGTCTTGAAAAGGTACATTGCAAAGCATTATAGAGGTGTTTCATAATTTACAACAATCAACTAATCACAGACAACATTTAAATCGACAAATGTGATTAGGGTAATTTGTTAGGATACCAAAAATTCACGTAATGCCTATGGAGATAGTTGAAAGGATGAATAATTTACACCTTGAATTCATTCTTTGAGTATTACAATGTCTTATCATAGCCCTTAATAGAAAACCTAGAAAATATTATAATGCGAATGTTCAATAGCCTGTCACTAGAAGAAACCCTAGGATTCACACAAGTTTTACTTTTTCCTTGGCACTTTTTTGCAACCAAAATTTTTTCATGCCCTACATTTTCTCTTCTGCCAATATATATGTGGCATCCTTGTCCCAACACGCAACTCAGTTGCAAATCTCGAATGGTCAATATGATCCCATCTTGTCCATACCAATTGCATCATCTTCATATGGCCATGCACTTGAAAATGTACTCATTTGGACATTCCGCCCATATTCAAGCGATGAAAATCCATCCTTGAGGGGTCCACAAGAATTCTTGAGTGTATGGAGTTCTTCAATCCTTCAGTTGGGTCAATTTTGGATCATTAATGGCGTCCTAGGTTTTGTAGGGGAGTCACTGGAACAATAGGCATTCTCTTGAGAAAATCATAGGGTTTCGGGTGTCTGGGGAGCTGAGGAACAGAGGGACTTAGGGATTAGGTGCAAAGGTCCCAAGGAAGTCCAGAAACCCATGAGGAGAAAAGGGGAATTGCATAGGGGCAGGAACCAGGGATCAGGAAAGACTAGAAACTTAGAAATAGAGGATGCGAGGAAGACCGAGATTTGGGGTTCGAGAGGGATCGAGATCAGGGAAGCGGGGTTTCGAGGGACAAGCAGACCTAGGGAAGAAAAGGAATGGTAAGGAGTTCAGTAATATTTGGATTAAACTGTGTAAGTTTTTTTGCCTCGAAGTTTCTTCTCTGGCTTGTTTCTCCTGATGATGGGTCACAGAGTGTGATCCGAAACGTTGAGGCAAAAAAACTTACACACAGTTTAATCCAGAAATTATTGAACTCCTAACATTATGGACTGTGGAAATTTTATGTTTATCAGGAATGGGAAGATTAGGAATTGGGGTTCGAGGGTCGGGAAGGAACATGGTTTCGAGGGAACTTGGAACTCCAGGACCAAAGGGCAAAGAGAGCAGGAAGTCGAGATTTTGGGGAACTTGAAGAAGTGGGGTTTGAGGTTCAACATGGACTAAAGATCGGGGAATAGGGGATGTGGAAGTTTGGGAGTTGGGAGGACTTAGGGATCGGGAACGAACCAGAGCGGCTGAGGAATGGGAACATGATCGAGTTCGAGAATGAGAAGTTGGGTTTCTAGGGAATCGGGGAACATAGGACATTGGAACTAGGGGCAATGGTTTGAAGGACCTTTGGGGGACCCGAAAATATGAATAGAAAAGAAGAAAGCGGGGAATGCAGACTTTTGGGGTTTTGGGGAACCTTAGGACCTATGGACAAGGTTCCAAGGTTTCGGGAAAACTCAAAAACTTGAAAGGGCGAAGGAGGAAGTGGGGAATGCCGAGTTTTGGGGAAACCTGGAACTCAGGTACCAAGAGGAAAGTGCAGGGCTTCAGGGGATTGAGAAACAAAGGGACCTAGGGATTAGGATCCAAGGTTCTAAGGACCCTCAGAACTTGAAAACCCACAAAGGACAAAGACGATAAAGGAATAGCCTGACACTTAGAAATCTTTGACTCCACATTGACGTCATCATTATCGACTATAAGGACTTATAAAAGGCATGAGACCGGGGTCCAGGGTTTTGGAGGAACTAGGGACCTAAGGATGAAAAGGCCGGGAGCGAGGAAACTTTCTAGATCCAGAACATCTCACTATCTCGAAAAAACCTAAAAACCCGGGAAGGCCCAAAAATGGCTAAGGAAGAGTCAGACATAAAATTTTCTTAGGATTTTTGGCAATAGCAAGATATGGCCAAGCCATGGGGAAGGCCAAAATATCAATGGGACATATAACTTGGGATTTTTAGAGATTTTAGAGTTGGGTTCCAACACTGGCTCTAGTTGGGCACGTGTGGCTCTTGCAAGCACAAAGAGAATCTAGCTTATCTTCGGATTGCAGACCAAAAAGGGAAAAGTAAGGGAAAAACCAAAACAAAGGGGAAAGAGCAACGACAACCTAACACAAAATACATAAAAGAAAGAGTATGGACATGCCAAAATGACAACATACCATCAAGAGAAAAAGTGTTTGAGGTGTTGGCCTGGGTTGGCAGCTCCATGAACTCTCCATCTAAAATTTGGAGGTAGAAAGTGTTATGACTGCACTTGTCAACAATCTGATAAGGGCCAACGCACAAGGCCTCAAATTTTCCATGCTTGCCCTTATCTTTAGATATGGAATTCCACATGAGAACTAGGTCACTAACTTGGAAGCTTCTTTGAACTGCCATCTTGTCAGACTTGTGCTTGACCTTCTGCTGCTATGACAGATTTCTTTCATGTGCAGTCCTCCTAGCTTCATCAAGTTCAGTCAGCTCATGTATTCTCAAGGAAATGACATTTTTATCTCCTTCAATTTATTGTAGTAGTTTGTATACAAGTAGTTCAAGGCTAATTGACATCTTAGCTTTAACTCTATAAACCAATTCAAAGGGGCTCCTACCATTAGCCTTCTTGAAAGTTATCCTATCTACCCAAACAACAAGCTTGATCTTATCATCCCATCTCTTTTTGTTTGATTCAAGTGTCTTCTTGATGATATTCATGATGCTCTTGTTACTAAATTTAGCTTGACCATTTCGCTGTGGGTGATAGGGGGAAGAATGTGATAAAGCTATCTCGTACTTAGAACATGTATCAAGGAGATCATGGGATCTAAAACACATTGCATTGACAACAATAATCCGAATAGGCACACCAAACCTTGTTATGATATTGTTTAGTAGGAAGTCAATCATTGCCTTAGATGTTGCATTCTTAGTAAGTATTGCTTCCACCCATTTGGTGAAATAGTTAGTGGCTACAAGGATCCATTTGTATCCATTGCTATATTTTTCCACAATTTCTCCAATAAAATCAAGACCCCACTTCTGAAATGGATCCTTAGATGATATGGATGTGAGGGGAAGTGCACCTACAAATTTCATTTTGCGTGCAAACCTTTGGCAAGGATCAAACTGATGCAGAGCATCCACCACTCAAACCCTAACATTCAATTGCAAATGTATGTCTATGCATTATTTAATATGCATACAAATTTCAATGTATATACTTTCCCTTCGCTTGCCTATCGCAACACATAATACTATCGGCCTAATCAAAACACCTTCACTCCGATCACTGTAGCATTTGTATCTATCGTGAGATACATTCGACAATGTATATGCAAACCCTTACCGGCTGCACCCGCGATCCATTTGCATCGCTTCATGCTATATATTAACATATACAACATTTGACCTGTCAGCGCCAATTACCTCCACCATTCCTATTGGTCGCCGCTTGTATCTAACACTTGCATCTGCGCATTGTATATTCCAATATACATTCGCGATATACATGCGAACATTGTTCACTCCGCCGAATATACACTTGATTGTTGACCTCTTTGCATCAACCCTATGTACATTTTTGATGTACATTCATCACATACAACTCACAACCTACTTTCCCAGTGCCCTTACCTACTACTGCCGGTCAACTCTTGTATCTGCAGACCAAAAACCCTTCGAACATACATTCCAGCTACCACCTCGGCCAGTCACCTTTTGCATTATTTGGCGATGTAGAATTTCGTTGTATCTGCATAACATACAACTGCGAAATACAACTAATGGATACACAGAGACTGTTGCACTCATGCAACTGCAGTATACACACAAACTGTCTTCGACATACAAAAGACATACTCATAAATTGTATAACCCGTTATAATTTTGTAACATACAAACCTCGATGTGCATCTGCGGGATACTCACAACATTCATCTGCGGGATACACAGAAACTGTATCCAACATACATTTGCAGTATATACAGGAATTGTATATTCAATATACTTAACCTTGTATATTAATAACCTGCATTTTCAAATATGCATTTGACCGAACCTTGACTTTCTTGTATGTCGACTGGGAATCTTAACTTTCTCTCTCCTTTGTATCTGCGATAGACTTGTATGTTTCTCCCATACAACAATGATGGACAAATATGATATACTCAGAACATGTGAGAGCGATATACTCACGGATTGTATATCTCGCATACAAAAGTGATATACTCACACTTTGTATGTCTTTTGCAATTCCCGCAGATTTTCACTGTTTTGACCCACTTTTTGCATAGCGATTGCTTCGAACTGTTCCACCTTCAAACATGCAGCTCTCTGCACTTCGAAAATCTAGCATACAACCATGCTAGAATCCTTCAATAAATTCCTTGCTCGATCCTGCAAGCATTAACATAGACAAACAGAAAAACAAAACAAAACCCTAAACTAATATATACAACCATTCCACCGATTCAGAGAATCAACCGGTGGAATGGATAAACGAATCCATCTGACCTCAGGAAAATGATCTATTCAGTAAATTCAATAGCCATAAAATAACACAATAGGATCTTATATTGATGTTTGAGAAATGTTTACAGATGCTCTGTTACAACTTCCCAACTGAATTGAACTACAACTGACCACCACACTGTACTCTACTGCTATATTCATTCGATCATCTGGAGGGTATTTATCTACTTACCCTCGGTAGTATAGACTGTTAGGGTTAGCCGGCAAAAGATATCAATTAAATGCAAATAAAGATTAAACAGAGAAATAGAAATACACAGAATTAATAATAGCGAGAGACAAGTTTTAACGTGGTTCACCCAAACTCGGGCTACATCCACCAAATAGAGAGTCCAATATTATTATCCAGTAAATCAAACCGATTACAATCAGCAGTCCCTGCAACTCAATACCGCTGCAAAATGCTACAATACAATATCTCAAAACCCTAACCCTTAGCCGCTTTTATCAAGCTTTTTGTCGGTTACAAAAATAGGGTTTTCTTATGTCGGTCAATGAAAAATAACTCCCGGTGCCTTTATAAAATAATAAAAAAACCGTGTGAGGTTTCAGGGGCGTTGCCCCTCGACCCTGCCCTATATCTCTACAGGGAATGCGCCAGGGGCGCTGCCCCTGGACCCCGCAAGGGGTGCTGCCCCTTGACCCCGTCTTGGGGGCGCTGCCCCGAAACCCCAGCAAGGGGCGCTGCCCCTTGACCCCGTAGGAATTTGGGGGGAAACTGCGCCGATAAAAGTGGGGAAAATGTAACCTCCGAGTCTGATTAGGCTCCATATAACAACAATCTCCCACTTGGAGACTGATCAGACTCCACACTATATCATCTCCCACTTGGAGACTGATCATAACACCACTGACCCTATAGCTCCCACTGGAAATAAGCACCCTAGACTCTACTGTTCTATTTTTGTTGTTTTCAGTCGAGAAGACCAACCAAAGCTGAAGAGGAGCTCAGCTTCTCCCTTGTCACTGCCTTTGTAAACATATCCGCTGGATTATCATCTGTATGTATCTTTTCCAACTGTAATTGTCCATCATCCAACACTGACCGAATGAAGTGATACCTCAACCGTATGTGTTTGGTATTTGAATGCAAGGCAGAATTCTTTACAAGATGTATGGCACTCTGGCTGTCTGTATACAAATAATAATTAACCTGTTGTTTGCCCAATTCTTCCATGAAAGATTGCAGCCATATCATCTCTTTGCTTGCCTCTGTTGCAGCTACATATTCTGCCTCTGTGGTGGATAAAGCAACCACCTTTTGCAACTTGGAAATCCAACTCATTGCTGTTCCACCTACAGTAAAGAGATAACCTGTAGTACTCCGCTTGGTATCAATATCTCCTGTCAAATCTGAGTCTACATAACCTGCTAAATCAGCATTAGAGCCCCCAAAACATAAATGTTTATTGGATGTACCTCTCAAATATCTGAGAATCCATTTTACCGCATTCCAATGCTCCAATCTGGGATGACTCATATACCTGCTGACGACTCCTACAGCATGTGCAATATCCGGTCTCGTGCATACCATGGCATACATCAAACTTCCTACAGCTGAAGCATATGGTACCTTGGACATTTTCTTTTCCTCCTCTTGTGTCTTAGGACACATCTCCTTAGTCAATTTCAAATGATTAGGCAAAGGTGTGCTGATAGCTTTTGCATTCTCCATATGGAATCTCTACAACACCTTTTCAACATAAGCAGCCTGAGATAGTCAATTTTCTGTTCTTCCTATCTCTACAAATTTTCATACCAAGGATTTGTTTTGCTGCCCCCAAATCCTTCATATCAAATGACTGTGCTAACTACTGTTTTAACTCTCTTATGTGATCCACGTTAGACCCAGCTACAAGCATGTCATCAACATATAAACATAAAATAATGTAGCTGTCATTATCCAACCTCTTAAAATAAACACAATGGTCAGAATTACACTTGCTGTAGCCTTGCTCAGCCATAAAACTATCAAATTTTAAATACCATTGCCGAGGTGCTTGTTTCAGGCATACAAACTCTTCTTCAATCTGCACACCTGTTTCTCCTTACCTTTGACCTCAAATCCGTAGGGCTATTCCATGTATAACTCCTCCTCCAAATTACCATTGAGAAAGATAGTTTTCACATCTAGCTGTTCCAAAAGCAAATATTCAGCAGCCACAATACTTAAAACAGTACGAATAGAAGTCATCTTGACAACCGGAGAAAATATCTTATCAAAATCAATGCCTTTTTTCTGTGCAAATCCTTGTACAACTAACCTGGCCTTAAATCTTTTCTTACCTCCATCTTCCTCTTTCAGCCGGTAAACCCATTTGTTTGGTAAAGCCTTTTTACCTACAGGTAACTTACATAATTCCCAAGTCTGATTTTTTAGCAAGGAGTCCATTTCTTCTTTCATAGCAAGCTCCCATTGAACCTGTGTATCCACTTGCATAGCTTCATCATACCCTTTGGGTTCACCAGCATTTGTTAACAAAATAGAATACAAAGAGGGAGAAAACCTTTCAAGAGGTCTACTTAGCCTTGTTGACCATCTAACATTCACTGGAGTTTGTGGTATTTCTGGTTGCTATTGCGGAGCAGGAGGAACCACTGGAATATCACTATTTGGAGTATCATCCAGCACCACATAATCTTTTGCTTTCTTCTCATGCTGCTGCAACTGATCTTTGTACAACACCTTCTCATTGAATATGACATCCCTGCTTCTCACAGTTTTCTGATTTTCAAAATCCCAAAGCCTATAACTAAATTCATCAATGCCATATCTAACAAAGGTACACTTTTTTGATTTTGCATCCAGCTTGGTTCTATTTTCAGAATCTACATGTGCAAATGCTTCACATCTGAAAGTTTTGAGAAAAGAATAACTCACCTTCTTACCTGTCCATGCTTCCTCTGGAATACCACAACCCAAAGGAATTGAAGGACCTCTATTAATTAAATATACAACAGTGTTGACAGCCTCTGCCCACATGTTTAAAGGCAGCCCAGCATGCAATCTCATGGTCCTTGCACGCTCCATTATTGTCCTATTCATGCGTTCAGCCACTCCATTTTCCTGTGGAGTCCCTGGAACCATTTTTTGCCTACGAATTCCATAAAAGGAACAATAATCCTCAAATTCTTTGCTGCAATACTCACCACCGTTATTAGATCTGAGACATTTTAATTTTTTACCTGTCTCATTCTCAACCAAGCTTCTCCATTTCTTAAATGTTTCAAATACATCAGATTTCTGTCTAAGGAAATAAATCCAGACCTTCCTAGTTGCATCATCTATGAATGTAACATAATACCGAGAGCCACCGAGAGAAGATACCTGAGCTGGTCCCCATACATCTGTATGCACAAGCTCCAACTTTTCATTTTTCTTTTGCTTCCCATCTCTGAGAAAACTGACTCTCTTTTGTTTTCCATACACAATTTTCACAGAAATCCATATTAATACATTTCAGACCTGGTAAAACTTTCTTAGAATGAAGTACCTTCATACCTTTTTCACTCATATGCCCAAGTCTATTATGCCACAGCGTTGTCTCAGAACCTGCAGCAACTGTTTCAGTCTCTTCCTGCGAACCTGCAGCAACTGTTCCTGAACCTGTTTGTTTTTTCTTTGCAACAGCTAAAGTAGAAGGAATAGTATGACATGTACAAAGATATAAGGTGCCTACTATTTGCACCAGATATAGATTTTATTGAAAAGACTTTACAATTAAAACCCTAAAACCTAATATCAAATGCAATAAGAAGATAATGATAAATTATTGAAACCACATAAAATAAATGTTACCGAATTCGTTTAAATGTGGTTGCTCACGATTTTTGCATAACTCCACTGTAGATGGTGTTGGGGTAATAAATGAAAATGAGTTTGATTTTTATAAAGTTTTGGGGATGGTTTCAAAAGTGGTTTGATCAGTTGAATGGGAAAAGGTAGGTAAATAACGAGTTTTTGGTTATGTGAATCGTAAATAATAAATTAAGTTTATTAATCTTAATTTATTATTTATAGGAGGATTTTAGGTTTAGTAAATAATAAATTAATTTTAATTTATTATCCACAGGATATGGTAAAAGGTAAAGATATTTAATTAATTAAATTTTTAGGGAATTAAGGGTGGATTAAAGATAAATGGAAATTTAATTAATTAATTAAATTTCATGTGAAGGGAGGAATTAGGAAATAGATCATAGGTCAATTTTTGATGTCTACATTTTGTCTCTCTTTGAGATGATGTTGCGAAGCAATGTCATTTCAAAGAAGATTAAAACATAAGTTTAGATTTGGATCTTGGGTAGGCTGAGGCTTATATGGGGCTCATAAAAATGAAGCACTGGTAGATAATGAGATAATGCCCCCTCAAGAGGATATGCAGGGATGAAGGAGGTGGATAAGCTCTTGAAAAAGGAAACGAAGGGGAGGATGGGGAGTTATGCTGATTAAACTTGGAGCAACCTGATGTTTGATATAGCACCTGACATTATGCACCAAGGTATAAAGACCAAGGTGACGATGTGTCCTGTGCCCCAGCGAAATACAACCTTGTCTAACATATGAGGAAGTAAACTTAGAGCATTTAAGTCTGAATGCACAAAAGGTATTATATGACCTTAGATGCAAAAGATAATGCAAAAAGCTATTCCAACAGACACAAGATATGAATATTAGCTGGAATGAGGTGATTCAAATGCAACATGAAATGATGACACACACAAGCAAGCAAGCAAGCAGACACAAATGATTCAAAAACAAACAAGGTGTTGCCCCAGTCAAGCTAAAAAAAAATGATGATCGATTGGATTGATTGATGTTGATAATGATGATGATCGATAGATAGCATTGTTGATGTGGGAATGATTTATCCTAAGAACAACGCGAGGATTTGATTGATAGCGTTGTTGATGTGGGAACGATTTATCCCGAGAACAACGCGAGGATTGTGTTGTTGATAGGGGAACGATATATCCCGAGAACAACACTAGGATTGGGAACGATATATCCCATTAAAGATGATGATTGATTTGGAAGAATTGATTGGATTGGATTTGGATTAATTGATTTGATTTTTGTTGGATATTTGATTTTTTTTTTATTTTAGAAATATTGTGATTTTTTTTTTGCTTTTCAAATGTTATGATTTTTTTGGATTTTTGGCATGGGATTGTGTGTAGATAGCCTTTGAATAGATACCAATGACAAGGAAAAACCAAACCACAAGGCAAGGATCAATAATGAATGGGGATGAACAATAGTGAATGCGATAGATAAAAGGATTGGATGAATGGGTAAGAGGATGGGCGATAGGATAAAGGTAGGAGTATGGATGGATAAAAGAATCGGCAATAGGATAAAGGTAGGAATATGGGATTGGGGATAGAAGGACAATGAATGGGAAATATATGATAGATGGATGAATTGAACTGAATATGGATGAAAGGAATTGAGGATGTGATCTCAAAGGATTACGTCACATAGGAATAACCTGCCCCCTCCTCTATATTATGCCTTAGGATTCAATGGGGTGATGCTGATTAGGATGCATGATAGGGATAATGGTTGAAAGGGACGAATGGAATTAGTAGTGGATGGATGTATGGAGGATATTTTTAGAAATAGATGGATGGAATTGGGAGTATGACAAGAGGTGTCTATAAACATTTTCAACATTATGCCCCTACTCTTATCAAGATCAAGAGGAAGGGAATATAGATGGATAGTGCAATGAGGAATGTATGATAGATATGATGGATAAGATAGGATATATGCGATGGGATAGGTAGGATGGGATAGATTAGACAACATGCCCCCAGGTGTAAAGCACATAGATAATCATCTACGCATGACGCCTGTTTGCCAGGTTTTCATCATGGTACTTGTCCAAGGCACCTATTTACCAAGTTTTCACCATTGGACGAAATAATTTCTCTTTACTATTTTGATTGTTTTGATTTTTTGATTTTTTTTATTTTTTGTAGGGGATAGTCAGATGGAATAGATGAGGACTCAAGATTTTGTTCCCATAGAAACGTCCTAGGAACTCATAGACCATGTCAAATGTCATTGTGCTCATAGATGTTGGTAAAGAATTGCATGAGAGGGTAATAAAGTAAGGAGATAGCATAGTATAGATGGATAGTGGATTATGTATAGATCATTTATATTTAATCATGATGGGTATAAGGATGGAAAGATAGGGAATAGTGGGTTATGATGAGGATTATGGATGAATATATGCACAAGGATGGATGGAAGGTTTATTCAAAAAGCATGGACCATAGGATTATGATGGAAGAAATAAGTAGGATAGCAAATGGGAGATGGGAGGATGGATGTATGTGGGAATGTTGTGGAGTGGAAGGGAGCCAAGACCAACAGTTGCACACACTGAAATGGATTTTGAAGCTTGGAAGGGGGATTTGGGAGTAATGGAGATGTTATCTTAGGGATTTTCCTATTTAGGTCTTTAGGAACCCAAATGGACTTATGAATTTTAGGATTTTGTGATAGGGAGCGGGATATTTGAGATTTTAGAATTGTGGATGATCCAACTAGGTACTTTTTGCTTGGGGACCCAAACCATTTTGGTTTTGAAATTATCTTTTTGAGATGTGGACTTGGGTGGCATTTTTGAATTTTGATTTTACTTTGATTCTTTGCATTTGTGCCATATGGCATGAGAATTATTGGAATTTTTGGTTTTATGGGTGGAGGCATCCAAATTTTTATTTTTGAATCCCATAGGGGTGTTTAGGATAGCCCCATGTTTATTCAATGTGTGCATTTGTTGATCATGATTAGGAATTGTAGGGGATTTATGGGAACGGGATGTATGAATGGATTTGTGGTTAAAGTGATAAGGAGATTGGAGGATGGGAATATTAGGAGTTGGAAGGAGTGAAGGTAAAGTGGATGGAGGGATGTTAGGAGTTGGTAGAAGTGGAGGTAAAATGGATGGAGGAAGATGAATGGTCACATGCTTTTTGGGTTTGTAGGATAATGGAGGAGGAATGGAAACATATGTATTATGGGTACAATGAAGTGCACCTAGTTTGGGCTTAGATGGAGTGGATTTAGGAGGCGGAAATGTGGTACCAACATCTTGATATTGCTTACCTTGGGGTGTATAACCAATACCATATGAGCGTGGCGGGACTTTGACATGGATGGGTTCCAGATTACCTTGCTCGTGAAGGCCTAAGCCTTTACCTTGATAGTTCATATTTTGGAACATACGATGCACAATGGGATGCTTATTTTTGAGGATACAAGACATGCGTTCCTTATTGGATGAGGAGGGTGAGGTGGCAGATATAGGTTGCTGTTCTCCTAGGGAAGAACATTCATTTAGGAATGTAGTAAGAATAATAGGACATGATGGTGGATTTGAAATGGTATCATTATGAGATGGTAAAGGAGAAATAGGATCTTGATTATGCTCATGAAGATTCAATGTATTTGTTTGATTATCTGTGTTTGTGGGGACCAAGTGTCTCATCAAGGGAAGTGGATATTGTGGGATGATGGATATGAGTGGTGGAGGTTTCTTGAACATGGATAGTATTGGGACCGTGAATGGAGGAAGTGAGAAGCTCTTGATCATAGATAATATCTTGATCATAAAAATATATAGGTTATGAATAGGTTGAATGTAAGAGCTTTGATCTTGATTTGGTAAGGAGCAAGGATGATCATGCTTTAGAGTTGACTCTTGACATAAATCTTGAGTTTGGATAGGAAATGGAGGTTTCTTGGATAGATTCAATGTATGGTGGAGAATGAATTGGGCTTATAATAAGTGGATCTTCGAGAACATTTGAAGGTTCTTGCATACTTTCAAGAATAGGCATTTGATGGCATGAGGGTGATAGTTGATTCCTTGCGAGTATCCAACGGATCACATCCTTCATTAGTACATGGGTGGATGGACAATATAATGGATGGAGAATAATGGTAGATGGTGTAGGCTCATAATTTAATGGAAGGATAATGGGATTAGGTATGATAGGAGTGGGATTAGGATCAGGTGGATGGACAAGAGGATTGGATATAATAGGATTGGAATCTAGGTTAGCTGGGGAGATGATATGATTGGCTATGATAGGATCAAGACTTGGATTGGGCTTAGGTTGATAGATCATGGGATTGGGCTCAGGTTCCATAGGGATGGATGGATGAGGAGGACTAGTGGAAGGATTGGTGTACGATTCCAAACTTGAGATGGTGTCTCCCTTGTCAAGAGTATCATTAAAAAGATTTGTGAATTCATGCTCATGTTGTGGAGGATTTTGAGATGGATATTGAGGAATATTCACGAGATTGGTTGATGTGGAGGGACTAGGTTGGCATGATGATGGGGGTGACTCATAGAATTTAGGTTGAATTTGTTGATGTTGTGTGGATGATGGTGGTGAAGGTAACAAAGGGATTGATGAATGAGAAGGCTAGGGGACCAATGGATTAGGATTGAAATTAGATGGAATTTGTTGTTGTTGCATGGATAAAGGTATGGTGGATGATGTGTTAAATGAAGGTTGTGGTTTTTGGGCTAAGATTTGTTGTTGTTGAAGGAGGGCTTGTTTTTCTTGGCTTTGTTGTTGAAGATATAAGGTGAGGGGACTTGGTATGTGTGAAGATGAAGCATGGGTAGAGATCTGGACCTGTGAGGTTTGAGGTAAAGTTATTGCTAAATAGGTTTGAGGTATGGATGTGTTGGGTTGATATGAGTGGTAGATTGGTTGTGATAAAGATTCATAAGAGGTAGATGGAGATGACTCATAGAGATGGGGTGTTGATGTGCTAGATAATTGTGATAGTTGTGCCAATTGAAATTTAAGATCTGCCTCTTGTTGTTGTGATTGAGCGAGTTGTTGTTGGAATTGGACAAGTTGTTGTTGTAGCTGAAGGACTTGCGGATTAATGGATGTCGAAGTTGAGACCTGGGTAGGATTATAGTTTTGTGAGGTTGAGGGCATGGATGGAAAATCTTGGGTTGTGTTGAGATGATAAGAATTGAATTGTGGATAATGATCATCATAGATATGTCAAGGCTCTTGTATTTCCTCATATTCTTGAGATGATAGTGATGTTGGTGGAGGCCAAAATGGGGAGATATATGGTTCATGGGTATCGAAATATGCATCATGATCTATCAAATTCTCATCATTAATATATCTAGTTGGGCCTCCGCGGAGTGTGAGTTTTGGTTTTGGAGTTATCCTAGAGTTTTTGATGGTCACAACCATTTTGACGAATAAGGATTGGACTAGGTGGGAAATGGGTGGATCAGTTGAAAGAGCTTCTTAGGATTCAAAGTGACAAGGTTCCACTTGAGATGTGACACGGAAGGATGATAGGTTCCCGATTCTGAAAGCCAAGTTGATGATATAGGAGACAAGTTGTAGTGATGATGATGATCAGGCACACACAATCATATAAGACACACAACAATTTGATTGGTTGTTTTTTATGACACCTTGATGTTTTGCAAACACTTGTAAACATGCACGATCCTAGGCTTGGAAAGGACAATACTTGTTGAGTTCCCACTTGGTTTTACCCAGCCGCACCTACTTATGGTGTATAGATCCAGGAACTTGGGGCACGGGCTCCTCCTTACAGTGCACTCACTTCTTAGGCACACCAAGTTCCAGGTCCTAGGACGCGCAGATCCTGAGGTACCTCGCTATCTCTGCCATAAGCTGCGAAAATGTGGCACGGCTATCAGAGTTTCCTCCTGTATCAACAAGTAGAGGGTTTTTGGCCACTAAACAAAAGGGTTCTAGTGAATATCCGGGGGACCGGCACCTTACGAGCGTCCAGCAAGCCACTAAAGGCTTTGACTAACCCTACTAGGAGTTTAATATACACAAAAGTACGCCTCCTTTCAAGCTAGCACTGTACGGTAAGCGCTAATACTGGTTAGACTTGGCTTTCGCCTTATCCTTAATTTATATAGTGGGCCGGATGAAAGTACCGCTTGGGGTCACAAATGAGTTCTCCTTGTGGATGTGTCTCAAGAGCAGGCCCACTCTAAGGATGACAAAAGCAAGGAAACACGTTGTTTTTGATCTCCCAGATTGCATGAAACGCAAGGAGAGAGCATACACAACATCTTTGCCTCACACTCGCATGGGGTTCATTTTAATTCCAAATCCAAATATGTGGGTGGTTATACAAAATGTCAAAGGAATGCTTTTGATTCTCAAGATCGCCGAATGGCGCAAGAGAAGAGCATACGCATTCAATGACAAAATTGCAATCCACAAGACATAGCAAACACTTGTTAATTTTAACCCTTGCTTATGATGTGATCTAATCTATAAAAAAGAAGACACGTTTCAAGATTAGATTCTTTGACGATCGATCCTGCAACACACTGATTAGTAGTTTTGAAAAAAATGTCTTTGATAGGCATAAAGCTGCAATGAAAAAGGTTAGATTATGAATGATCCTGTAAAAAGCACACAAAATGTTCAATGTGAGATGAAAAATGTTTGATGATTCAAAATGAAGACTAAATTTCAAATGATTATACCAGAGAATTTGTAATGTTTTCGGACAAATGGTTTGTACCAAAATGTAGTTCTCAGAGTTAGCTTTTCCAATGCCTGTAAAATTGTGAGAATTTGATACAAATTGAAAAAGTTATGCCTGTTTGAGTAAAACAACCTCCAAGGGCTAGAAATAGGCACTTTGGCAATGAACAAATCCCAGACAATTGACCAAAAATTTGATAACTTTGAATTGGTTGCCGTTTACAATGATTAAATGAATAAGGCAAACATTTGGCAATTATTATGTATTTTGGTTATCACCAAATGTCTAATACCAAGATGTATGGTGGTTCATGTTTTAAAATAACAATTTCATGTTAGCAATAGAAATTCAAATCACCACAGTTACTTGATGTCACCACTTAATCCTGCATCACACAATTTAGCCAACATTATCATTTAGTTCCAATATTATATCTTTAAAACCAAATACCAATAATAATTGTAATTAAATAATTAACATGAGCCAACACAAATTAAAAGCTGGGTTTTTGATGAAACTTGTAGCAATAAAAACTAGTAATGAAGGATTTGTGGTGGCATCAGGCTGATCAAATTATCTGCAATAATTGTAGTGAGATCAGGAAAGAGAAAGATTTGCAACTGGCTATGCGATTTCTTGGACAAAATCCACTATTACCCTAGCAATGCCGATTAGATGTTCGAGGTATACGCCAATAGGGACAACAGACATGTTTAGAACAATTTTATGGTGTGAATTTGTTTTACGCTGAGGTAAATTCCAAACACTATAATGTTCACATATAAAAAAAACCTCTACTTGGCTCCACTTCAGCTAACTTCAAATCGTCCAATTTGATAGCTCACCCAATGAAAACAACAGCAAAATTTTGTCACACGCAGCATTTAAGTAGCAATCAATAAACATTATCTGCATTTTAAAAAATGTGCTGGATTCAAGGAATACACCGTTAGAAATAATAGATCAAAAATAAAAAACTTTCCTGGGCGAATTTTCAGAGCCAGAGATTTTTCTTAGTCACTAGTAGTTGCATTCACAGGAGGTTCAAGACATACGCGCATAAACTAGCACATTGCTAACATTTCCTAAGTTCTGTGATGAAGATGATTTTGCTCGGTCCCTTCTGTCAATCACTTCTATAGTTACAAACTCATTAGCACTGGCACTGAGGACCGACAAAAAGCCAGATTCGGGCATTACAGAAAATGCATGGGAGTATCACATGGGTATTGGAAGACACAAGATTTGAAAAAGTGGGTATTGGCTGGGAGGGTTATAGACCCAAACAATCCCTGTTTATAATGCAACGAACATATTAAAGTCAATGATTTAAGTACATATCCCTTTAAATGATTTATTATCAATAAACAAAAAATGCTATAATCAGCCCTGCATTGTAAACAAGGAAATCAGTTATCAAAATAGTTATATCAGAATTACTGGTAATTGTTTATTACACCCTTGAAACCAGACAATCATATGAAAGCAAATTTTACTTATGGAACCAAACAATTGAACCCATTACCACCAATTTGCAACTTTTTCAAACTCCTAAATCCTGCACACAATCAACAAAATGCTTGCACAAACAACCAATTTGTAGAGACTCGTTTCACGTCGGGTTCACCATTGTTTGCACCAGATATAGATTTTATTGAAAAGACTTTACAATTAAAACCCTAAAACCTAATATCAAATGCAACAAGAAGATAATGATAAATTATTGAAACCACATAAAATAAATGTTACCGAATTTGTTTAAATGTGGTTGCTCACGATTTTTGCATAACTCCACTGTAGATGGTGTCGGGGTAATAAATGAAAATGAGTTTGATTTTTATAAAGTTTTGGGGACAGTTTCAAAAGTGGTTTGATCAGTTGAACGGGAAAAGGTAGGTAAATAACGAGTTTTTGGTTATGTGAATCGTAAATAATAAATTAATTTTATTAATCTTAATTTATTATTTATAGGAGGATTTTAGGTTTAGTAAATAATAAATTAATTTTAATTTATTATCCACAGGATATGGTAAAAGGTAAAGATATTTAATTAATTAATTAAAATTAATTAAATTTTTAGGGAATTAAGGGTGGATTAAAGATAAATGGAAATTTAATTAATTAATTAAATTTCATGTGAAGGGAGGAATTAGGAAATAGATCATAGGTCAATTTTTGATGTCTACACCTACTTTCACACCTTTTGCTACTACTAAGGCACCTTTTGAAACCTTCCAATTTTTATCAGTAAATGTAACAATGCAACCTTGTTCAGCTAGCTGTCCTGCTGAAATTAAATTCCTATTGAGCCTTGGAACATGCCTTACCTCTTGTAGTAGCCAATGATTCTCATTCTGCAACTTAATCTTGATTCTTCCCTTTCCAACAATCTGGCAGGGTTCGTTATCTCCCAAATAAACCAGCCCAAAATCCCCTTGGACATAATCAAGAAAATAACTTCTATGGGGCGTAGCATGAAATGAGGCCCCTGAATCTAAAACCCATGAATCATCAGCATTATCTAGGGAAAGAATCAAAGCGTCATCTTCAGATTTATTACTTACCATATTTGCTTCCTTATTACCTTCTTGTTTGTCTCCTTCTTTATTTTTCTGAGACCAACAATCTTTCTTCAGATGACCTAGTTTCCCATAGTACCAACAATCCTTCTGTCCTCTGATTTGGGATCTTTTATCCTTTGATTTTCTTCGTGACTTCCCATGACCTCCAGAACCTTTTCCTCTCTCCTTTGATTTGCCCTTGCTTTCTGCATTCAAAACACTGCCTGATGTGGATCCACCTGAGATTTTCTTACGAATTTCCTCACTCAGAATAACACCAACAACATCATCAAATTTCAGGGTATTTGAACTAGAAACAGAGTTACTAACCGCCATTATCAAACTATCCCAGTTTTCAGGCAATGAACATAATATCAAGAGAGCTCTAATTTCTTCATCAAATTTTACATTTACAGAAGTTAATTGACTGACAATCGTATTAAATTCATTTAAATGACCTGTCACAGATCCACCTTCAACCATTTTCAAATTAAACAAACGCTTCATGAGAAATACCTTATTTGAGGTTGAGGGTTTTTCATACAATTTAGCCAAAGCTTTCATCAGACCATTTGTTGTCTTCGCTTCCGTTATATTGAATGCCACTGACGGTGCCAGGCACAACTGAATGGTTCCCAGTGCCTTTCTGTCAAGAAGATTCCAATCCTCATCAGACATTGTTGCCGGTTTCTTGGCTACTCCTTCCAACGGCCTCCATAAATCCTTTTGATAGAGGTAATCCTCCATTTGCATCTTCCATAACTAATAGTTCTGCCCATTGAATTTATCGACCTTCAATTTACCCTCGTCCGCCATTGCTCCCACTCAACTGTGAGACTTTCCTGCTGACGATAATCGAACACAACCCGCTCTGATACCACTTGTTAGGGTTAGCCAACATAAGATATCAATTAAATGCAAATAAAGATTAAACAAAGAAATGGAAATACACAGAATTAATAACAGTGAGAGACAAGTTTTAACGTGGTTCACCCAAACTCGGGCTACATCCACCAAATAGAGAGTCCAATATTATTATCCAATAAATCAAACCGATTACAATCAACAATCCCTGCAACTCAATACCGCTGCAAAATGCTACAATACAATATCTCAAAACCCTAACCCTTAGTTGCTTTTATCAAGCTTTTTGTCGGTTACAAAAATAGGGTTTTCTTATGTCGGTCAATGAAAAATAACTCCCGGTGCCTTTATAAAATAATAAAAAACTGTGTGAGGTTTCGGGGGCACTGCCCCTTGACCTCGCCCTATATCGTGATAGGGAATGCGCCAGGGGCGCTGCCCTTGGACCCCGCAAGGGGCGCTGCCCCTGGACCCCATAGGAATTTGGGGGGAAACCGCGGCGAAAAAAGTGGGGAAAATGTAACCTCCAAGTCTGATTAGGCTCCATATAACAACACAAATTTGGTTCCCAGCGGCTGGGAGACACTTCCAATCGGTTGGGAGATCTAACAGACTAACAAACTCTTAACTAACAACCTAAAAATAGTAAGCATTGGTCAAATTGACCTTATTACATTGAAGGGTCATTAGGACCTTATTGAAAATAGAAAAATAAACATAAAACAACTAAATGCCTCATGGAGGCCACTGTGGGTTAGGTGCACCTGCACCATACTCCCCAATTTGAAAAGAACTCATGTCCCATGAGTTAAGTCTTTGACTGAATCCACTTGTAGCTTCTACTGTCACATATCTGCCCCATGATCTCTGGACTACAACCTGCTGCCATGGAGGCAAATACTCATGCCTAGCATTGTAGGCTCTTCTCACATCTTGTTGGTCATTCGTTCTGACCATCATCTCTGTCTGAACATGGATAGTGGAAACCTCATTTACTGCTATGGCAGAATGAGTTGGTCTTTCAACTTTTAGAGGGCAAACAATAGTTCCTATGATGATGGCATCCTTGTCATTCTAATCAGCCTGTGGCTGTGTACAAACCTACTTCTGGACCTTCTGCTGATCCACCTGATCTCTGTCAGTCAGAACTGAACTCTTCTTCAAACTTTGATCTCCTCTCCTTGAGATATCCTCAACTGCCTTTGACTCTGCTGTAGGCATTTGCACAAACTCCTTCTTACCTACCAAAATAATCTTACCTGTCATCTTTGCTTCAACATCCTCCTATAATGATATCAACAGAATATTTCTCCCATCCTTCTTGATGGTGTAGGTATTAGCATACCCATCGTACAATGCTCTCCTATCAAATTGCCATGGCCTACCCAACAGTAGGTGACAACATTCCATGGGCAATATGTCACACAAAACTTTATCCTGATACTCTCCAATATGAAAATCAACATATGCTTGTTCATATACTAAAAGTGATTGACTATCACTTACCCAAGATGCTTTGTAAAGATTTTGATGTGGAATCCTTTCCAGTTTCAGTTTATCCACCATTTCCTGAGATACCATGTTGTCTGTTGAACCAGAATCTATTACGACCTTGCATACTTTACCTTTGCTTTTGCAACTGGTCCTAAAAAGTGCTCTCCTTTGCAACATGTCCTTGGATGTCTTCAGGATTGTCCTCCTTAACATCAATGTTTCTCCCTGCTTAGGATATGCATAACTTTTATTAGTGTTTGAGCTTGTCCCACTTTGATCATCAAATTCTTGGACCAGATTTGTCCTCCTTTCTCCTACTGAGGTTGTTGCTTTTTCTGGACATTTGAATGCTGGGTGACCATATTCACCATAAGTGTAACACTTTCCTGAGAATGTATTGAAACCTCTTCCATTGCCAAATCTACCTCTTGTGCCTTTCCATCCACTTCTGAAATTAGACTGTTCTTTTCCTTTACCAGCCTCTTCTGGATTCTCATTGGCTTGCCTTGTTGTAGGAGCTGATCCTCTTCCTCTGAAATTGCTGCCTCTTCCTCTCATGGGCTTATCCTGTCTCCTTTTCATCTTCTCAATCCTGATTGCCATTTGATAACATTCTTTCACACTCCTAGGGTTAGCCAAAACTAATTCATCCTATATATTCAATCTTAAACCAGCGAAATATCTAGCAACTTTTTCAACCTCATTCTCATGATGACCAGACCTCATACTCAATTTGTAAAATTCCTCAGTATATGCCTTCACATCCATTTCTTTTTTTCTTAAAAATTGAAGCTTCTTAAACATTTGAATTTCATAATCCTGGGGTAAAAATTTACCTTTGATCCTTGCTACTATCTTGTCCCATGAAGAAATCTTTGACTTACCTTGCTTTCTTCTCTCTGATTGTACATAATCCCACCATATGAAAGCATGACCTGTCAATTTGGTCTTTGCAATCTTTACCTTCTGCTCCTTAGGAACTTCCTCACATTCAAAGTGATTATCTAGTGCAGCGATCCAATCAAGCAACACTTCCTCATTTAAACTTCCAGTGAACTTTGGAACATCAATCTTTACCTTAGATTTGTCATTTTTGACTGCCCTTAATAGTTTTGCAAATATCTAATCTTCAGCATTCAGTTCTTCATCTACCTCTGCAAATTCTTCAGTATCATCTTCTTCCTTTTCTGATTCACTTTCTTCTACTTCTCTTCTTTTGTTTGTCTCCAAGGCTGCAAGCCTGGCTTGAAGTGCTTTAGCAAGCTCTTTCATCTTCCTCATCTCCTTAGCATGTTTTTCCTTCATCTCCTGTAACTCGCTGGTAGTACCATTACCTTTCGGAGGCATCTTGTCAACCTCTCAATCCTTCTACTTCTACCTTCTTAGTGACAGAATCAACACACAAAAGCCCAAACTTTTTGTTGAGCTTTGATACCACTATGATGCAGAGCATCCACCACTCAAACCCTAACATACAATTGCAAATGTATGTCTATGCATTATTTAATATGCATACAAATTTCATTGTATATACTTTCCCTTCTCTTGCCTATCGCAACACATAATACTATCGGCCTAATCAAAACACCTTCACTCCGATCACTGTAGCACTTGTATCTATCGTGAGATACATTCGAAAATGTATATGCAAACCCTTACCGGCTGCACCCGTGATCCATTTGCATCTCTTCACGCTGAATACTAACATATACAACATTTGACCTGTCGGCGCCGGTTACCTCCACCATTCCTATCGGTCACCGCTTGTATCTAACACTTGCATCTGCACATTGTATATTCCAATATACATTCGCGATATACATGCGAACATTGTTCACTCCGCCGAATATACACTTGACCGTTGACCTCTTTGCATCAACCCTATGTACATTTTTGATGTACATTCATCACATACAACTCACAACCTGCTCTCCCGGTGCCCTTACCTACTACTGCCGGTCAACTCTTGTATCTGCAGACCAAAAACCATTTGAACATACATTCCAGCTACCACCTCGGCTAGTCACCTTTGCATTATTTGGCGATGTATAATTTCGTTGTATCTGCATAACATACAATCGTGAAATACAACTGACAGATACATAGAGACTGTCTCACTCATGCAACTGCAGTATACACACAAACTGTCTTCGACATACAAAAGACATATACTCATAAATTGTATAACCTGTTATAATTTTGTAACATACAAACCCTGATGTGCATCTGCGGGATACAACATTCATCTGCGGGATACACATAAACTGTATCCAACATACATTTGCTGTATATATAGGAATTGTATATTTGATATACTTAACCTTGTATATTCATAACCTGCATTTTCAAATATGCATTTGACCCAACCTTGAATTTCTTGTAAGCCGACTGGGAATCTTAACTTTCTCTCTCCTTTGTATCTGCGATAGACTTGTATGTTTCTCCCATACAACAGCGATGGACAAATGTGATATACTCAGAACATGCGAGAGTGATATACTCACGGATTGTATATCTCACATACAAAAGCGATATACTCACACTTTGTATGTCTTGCAATTCCCGCAAATTTTCACTATTTTGACCCACTTTTTGCATAGTGATTGCTTCGAACTGTTCCACCTTCAAACATGCAGCTCTCTGCACTTCAAAAATCTAGCATACAGCCATGCTAGAATCCTTCAATACATTCCTTGCCTGATCCTGCAAGCATTAACATAGACAAACAAAAAAACAAAACAAAACCCTAAACTAATATATACAACCATTCCACTGATTCAGAGAATCAACCGGTGGAATGGATAAACGAATCCATCCGACCTTAGGAAAATGATCTATTGAGTAAATTCAATAGCCAGAAAATAACACAACAGGATCTTATATTGATGTTTGAGAAATGTTTACAGATGCTCTGTTACAACTTCCCAACTGAATTGAACTACAACTGACCACCACACTGTACTCTACTGCTATATTCATTCAATCATCTGGGGGGTATTTATCTACTTACCCTCGGTAGTACAGACTTGGTTCCCAACGACTGGGAGACACTTCCAATCAGCTGGGAGATCTAACAGACTAACAAACTCTTAACTAACAACCTAAAAATAGTAAGCATTGGTCAAACTAACCTTATTACATTGAAGGGTCATTTAGGACCTTATTGAAAACATAAAAATAAACATAAAACAACTAAATGCCTCATGGAGGCCACTGTGGGTTAGGTGCACTTGCACCACAAACTTTCTAACAAATTTTGCCACATCGTTGGCCACCAATATCCTGACCTAATCATTTTGTGGGTAGTGGTCTTTGACATAAAATGTCCTCCACAGAGTCTTTGGTGACACTCATTCATGACCTTGATAGACTGCTCATGATCTTGATAGACTGCTCATGATCTAGACATTTGAGAAGCAACCCATCAAGGTTTCTCTACATAAGTTGATCCTGCATCAACACATACTTCTGGGCTGCCAACTTTAAGGTTCTCCTTTGATGCTCACTCAATCCTGGAGGGCAACTCAAGATTTTAAAATAGAAAACTACATCTTTATACCATGGATCATCTTTCAAAGAGCAAGGAAGAGGTGTTGGACCAAAATTTACTTGATGTATTTCTGCAACATCCAAATTTGTTTCTACCATTAGTTTGGCAAGGCCTTTACCTCTAACTAACCTTGTAGTTTGCACCTCCATATCATACCCCTATATTTTCTTGAACCACTTGTACCTCTTGCTAAGCAAAGATGTCTCTCATAGTTGTATGAGGCACATATGCAGTGATTTTGGCTCCCACAAGATAAGGCCTAAAGTTCTTGATAACCTTGACAAGATCATATGCATGTTTTTCCACGATGGAGTAATTTAACTAAGCATTTAAGAATAATTTTCTAAAGAAGGCAATAGATTGCTCAATCCATCAACATTCTTTTGAAGCAGCACTGCATCAATGGTGTAGAAGGAAGCAAATTAGAATAGCTAAAAAGGCTTGGAATAGTTAGGGCTAGCCAATACTGGTGCCTTCTTAAGTGCCTCTTTGATATCCATGAAGGATTCAGTTGATTCCTTATCCCAACCAATTGACTGTCCCTTTTTAAATACCTTGGTGATTGCCTTTGTCTTCTTAGTAAAGTTAGGAATGAACTATCTAACAAAAGTAATTTGTCCAAAGGACTATGTTGCTTTAACTGTTTTGGGTTGAGGAATGAGGTCAATTGCTTTGACTCTTTCTAGATCAATCCTCACACCATCCTTGGACACAACATTCCCTAGACCTTACCTTCCTCTTCACCAAATATGCAATTCTTAGGATTTAAGGAAATCTTATATTCTAAGCATCGTTGGAAAATCAACTCTAGGTGTTTACGATGATCATCCCTATCCTTGGAATAGGTTGTTAGATCATCTTGATATACCATAACTTCATTTATCAACCTTGCAAATGCGACATCCATTGCGCTTTGAAAGGAGGCTCCTGCATTCTTGAGTTCAAAAGACATCCTCACATAAACAATTGTACCCTAAGGGATGGTAAAGGTTGTCTTATATTGCTCAAACTCTTTGACCATTATTTGATTATACCCTTAGAAGACATCCATCATTGACATCAACTCAAACCTTGTTACTTTCTGCAACAAATGGTCCATACTAGGCAATGGTTAGTTGTCCTTGAGGGACTTAATATTCAAATTCCTAAAGTCTACACAAAGCCTTATGTCCTCATTCTTCTTTCTTATTGGAACAAGGTTTGAAACATATTTTGAATGCTTAATTGCCTTGATTATACCGCCATCATTCAATTTTATTAATTCCTTTTGTATATGAGGAGCTAGTGTAGGATTGATAGGCCTCTATTTTTGCCTAAATGACTTTGTACCAGTTCTAAGTGAATGGTATGTTGAAATAAATCTTCCCTGTATGCTTTCAACTGATCATATGACCATGCAAAACATTTCTTAAACTTTTTGAGTAGGTTGATCAACAATTGCTTCTTTGTTGGCTTCAATTTCTTCTCAATGTAAATCATCCTTGGGGCTAATTTAGTCCCTAGATCCACTCCTTAAACATCATTTGGGCTAATTGGTTTGCTTCTTGTCTTGTAGCAGTCATTGTTATTAAACATCTTTTCAAGGGCTATTAGACCTCTTGGGATGGTATTAGTCTTGAGTTAAATGATGTCATTTCCAAACAAGGTCTCCTTCCCATCCTCCACCTCAATCATAGGTTTCCAATCAATCTGTTGATTCTTAAAATCACCTATGTTGTCCGTCAATTCATAAATATGCTTGTCATCATTGAATACCTGTCAATTGTATATGTTATTGGGGATGCTTGATCTAGAGAGGACTTCAACACTATAGGTGCAATCAGGTGATGACAAAGATACATCAATTTTTGAGGCCATAACAACAAGCGTATCATCTATGATATTTTCATCTCTATCTAGCCACTTGATACCAAATGCATCAAATAGTTCAATAGTATCCCATACAAAATTTCTATACATTTTCAATCTTTTCTCTTTTGTTTTATATGAGCCTCTATCCTAAGATACTACTAGTTCAGAGTCACCAAATACACTTAGGCACTTGATTCCATACCTAGCAGCAATGTTTAGGCCGAACAATAGAGCTTCATATTCTCCTATGTTGTTGGTGCATTCAAAATTCAATTTGAAGGTGAACCTGTAAGGTGTGTTATCTGGAGTATCAACACAATGCCTGTACCATTTCCCTCTTTCGAGCAAGCCCTATCAAAATGTATTTTCTATACATCATTGCTTCCAGGGAAAGAAAGTTTTGGGCATGAGGCAATGTCAACATGGCTGTTAACATCATCATCAAAACTCCCAATTATGTTGTCAAGATGACTGTCTATATAATGCACCTCATATTTTGCCTTTTCTGGATCTTCCACAATACACAACATCTTCTTTTCTCTGTGTAGTTAAAACTCTTTTCCATTGATCAGTATGGTGGCATAAGATAAGTCCATTTGTATACTTCCACCTATTGAAGCTACCCACTTCCTTGATGTAGCAACATACCCCACTTGGCTGGGCAATCCACAATGATTATGTCTACAATCCACAATGATTATGTCTAACATGAAACACTTGCCAAGGTATGCAACTAGTTGCACCTTGATGCCATTGACAACCTTGATAACATTTACCTCTTGGGAGTCCATTGGAAATCACTTTCCACAAGATTTGGAAACTCTTAGGCCTAGCAAGTTCATGACTTCTAAAGGCATCACGTTACTTGATGCACCAGAGTCCAACATACAATTATGCACCAACCACCCCTTTATTAACAATGAAGTGTAAAAGGGGTCAACTGGTGTATGATTAGATATTGACACTGTGCCAAGGTAGACCTTGGGTGTCTCTTAAGCATTTACTTCAACTATTGTATCTTGAGTAGCATCATTCAAAGGATTTGTTTGGTCTTCAAACATGGTGGGGGCATTGATATATTTTAAGAGTTTATCTTTATGTTCTCGAATTCTAAGCATCTCCTGAACTGGCACTATGACTTTCATTTGGATTATAGTGAGAGCCATATCAATAGGAACATAATCAGGTAGAGGGGAAGACTGAGGTACAATAATTGCATGAGTGTCATGGATAAAAGACATTACTTGGTCACCCTTGTCATTTTCAATTGCCATGGCTGCATGTTGTCTTTGCTGAGAACTCTTCTCTGCTTGGAGTGGCTTGCAACTGACCTCTGTCATCTTGGGACTATCATCCTTTTCTACTATTACACTTGCATTTTTATTTTTTAGAACATATTTTTGCATAGGGACAACAAGTGTAGTTGATTTCTTCTTTTTTGCTGACCTTTCTGAGTTTTAGGTTATCTTTTGACTTGTAGTGTTAGCCCTTCTAACACCAGTGTCCCTTTTCTATTTTCTTTTTTAGGAGATATGCTCGATTCTTTTGGTACAATGACATTTTGGTTATCATTCCAGGCATTAACTTGCCTACCCCTAAGTTGATACTCACTTTGGAAATGCATAATTATTGCATCAGTAAGGGCCTTAATATCTTCCTTAGAAGGCCTCGTAATTTGGTACCTCTGCCTCATGAGATCCTTGAGCTGTTTGAAATCATGAGGTGGCAGTGGGTATTGAAATTGACTATCATCAAAATCAAATTGGAAGATTTCATCCTCAAGGAATTCATCAAACTGATTCGTATCAACATCCTCATAATACTCAGTGGTTCCCTCTTCATTACATAATTCTTTCCCCTTTGATATCCCTACTGTAACAACATAGTTTGTTGGGTCATGAGGTAGAAAACATGCCTCACACCATAACACATCATCTTGCATGTTCACATGATCTCTCTTCAAAGGATCAGGTGTATCCTTGTCTTGGTGCCTCTGATTTCCTTGCCTAGGAGTCTTGTCATTTTGTCCTGGTGTTTTAGACCAGTCAGTATTGTAAGGTCTATTATAACCTCTTCTCTTCATTGAAATGAATAGAAATACTATTAGAAGGTAGACCCTTCTCATTTCTCACTACCTTATAGAATAAATCCTTCATAGCCCCCATAAACTTGTTAATCTTGTCATCAGTAGTAAGTGGCTTGCTTGAAGTTGTCGCATTTGGTTTTCTAATCTTTACCTCAGCTCTTTTGACATGTTTTCCAGATGCCCTCATATTGCTCTCTATGTTGATTGCCATGGCGTAAGTCTCTCTTAGAGTTTGAGGGTTTTTATCCTGAAGGCAATAGCCTAATTTTGCATCGAATGCTCCATAATAAAGAACTAAGCATATGGACTCATTAGGCCTCATATTAGGAGGTACCTTTCTCATTGTCATGACAAACTTGCTGTTGAATTTGTAACAGTCTCATTTATGCCCCTTCTGATTGTTGTTAACTCACGTATTGCAAATTTAGGATCAATTCTATCTCCATAATGCAACCTAAAAACTCTCATGAATTCTTCGCATGAGTCAATACTACTATTGGGAATAGTCCTGTACCACTCTTTTGCACTTTCCTCTAATGATTGTACAAACAACTTCATTATAACATCTTCATCTTCAATTTCATATTCATCTATTACATTAATGAAGCATTTCAAATGTTCTTCACCAGTGACAACATTATTGCCTTGAAACTTAGGCATCCTACCCCTGATTTCATTTGGTATAGGATTAGGATAATTGGGGATACCATATAATTCTAGTTGTTTGTATCATTCATCCCTAATGGCTTCCTTGGGGGTGGCAATATTTGGGCATGCCTCCTATTATGGGCTCTCATATCTTACTGGTTACTTTGTCGTTGATTAGGTTGCTGATTTGTTGCAGGTTGATTAGGAATATCATGATGCTAAGGCTACTTTTGTTGTTGAGCATTTTGAGCAATCTGGGCTTGTTGCAAATCAATTTGAGCTTGCAACTCTCTCTGTCTTTGTCTAAGGTGATCAACCATATCCAACCTTTCATCAAATTATTTTTCCCTACGCTTATTTTTTGATTATGTAGCAACATTGACATCATGAAATGAAGCATCTTGTTCAAGTTCAGTCTTATGTGCAAAGGTAGGGGAGTTAGGATGTGATACTAATCTTGGAGTTCCTAGGTTTGTGAAATTTGGTGCATCCAAACCCTCATATTGTGCATCTTGGGATATGTTCTTGCTTCTTCTAGTTTTGTTAGTTAGATCTCTAGGCATACCATATTTCTATCTAGGATACCTTCTACTAGTCCTAACCATTATATCATTAGAATCATTTGAAGTATAAGGATATGCATCACCATGCACATTATAACCAATTGAAGGACCAACATCATCTCTTTGAAAAGTGTATCTAGTAGACATAACTTTGTTTGTAGCTTTCCAAGCACTACGCTACCTCCCTGAGTGTGCTACAATATTATTAGGTTGTGAATTTTTTGAATGTTTCCCTCTTTCCCTCTTTGATTCTTATCTTTGTATTTTTGATGAATTCATCCAAACAGAGTTTCCACTCTTCACTTGGGAAGAGAAAAAATTTCCTTATCAGTAGATAATTTAGGATATCAACCAAGAACTTAATTCTTCCCCAACAATGATGCTAATCTTGTTGGTGCTCAAAGTTGAGACTCCTCAAATCCATAAAGCCGAGCAATTTTTGAGTGTCAGGGGTGTCAAACTTAGGGAAAAAGCTTCAACTTACGTTTAGGATGAGGCAAGTAAGGACAACATGGATAAGGTGGGTAAGACCTTATTCTTTTTTAGGCTTTGCTCAACCAAGGGGGTATTCCCTAAGGTGTCAAGGATAGGACCTATAATATAATGAACTCATACCTTGTTAGAAACCATACCCAATGTCCAAGAAACTCCAAATTATGTCACTAAGTTCCTGAAAAGCTAGTCTGAAAATAACATGAGGCTATAACACCTCCATTAAGTGGATGCACAACCAAATAGTGAGTCTAAAATGATGTAATAGCTTCTAACTCTCATGTATTCATTTAGACATGGTTGTGAGTAAAACAAAACAACACAAAAAGATAAGGGATTGTAATTTTGTTGTGTTTGAGTCTGTTGAAGGAAAAAAAAGGTTAAGTAGAAGGTAGACCGATGCCTATATCTAGTTTGGACAATAGAGTCTAGACATGCAATCAAAGGGGACACTATGTGACCAAGATGATATCTAATTAGGATATCAACAAAGACTATAACTAACCAATTTATTGCATAAGCTAGGATCTACACAAACAAACTAGTAGCTAGAAAATTTGTAGAACATCAATTCATTCTTTAAAAATCCATAAATAGACATAAGTTTCATATATTGTCATGAAAAGGTACCTTACAAAGCATTACAAAGGTGTTTTAAAATTTACAACAATTAACTAATCATGGACAACATTCAAATCAACAAATGTGATTAGGGTAACTTGCCAAGATTCCAAAAACTCACATAATGCCTATGGAGACAGTTGAAGGGATGACTAATTTGCACCTTGAATTCATTCTTTGTGTATTACAATGTCCTATCGTATTCCTTAATATAAAACCCAGAAAATATTACAACGAGAATGTTTAATAGCTTGTCATTGGAAGAAACCCTAGGTTTCATCCAAGTTTTTCATTTTCCTTGGCTTTATTTTGCAATCAATTTTTTTCATGCCCTATATTTTCTTTTTTGCCAATATTTATGTGGCATCCTCATCCCAAAACGCAGCTCGATTGTGGATATTGAATGATCAATAAGATCCCAACTCGCCCATCAATTTGATCATCTTCACATGGCCATGCACTTGAAAATGTACACATTTGGACATTTCACCCGTACTTTAGTGATGAAAATCCTTCCTTGATGGGTCCACAGGAATTCTTTGGCATATGGAGTATTTCAATCCTTTAATCAGGTAAATTCTAGATTATTAATGGTGTCCTTGATCGTGTAGAGGAGTCACTGGAATAGTAGGCATTTTCTTGAGAAAGTTGCAGGGTTTTAGGTTTTCGAGGAACTTGAGAATAGAGGGACCTAGGGAATAGGTGCAAAGGTCCCAAGGAAATCTAGAAACTCATGAGGAGAAATGGGGAATTGTATAGGTGTTAAAACTAGGAATTAGGAATGACCAAGAACTCAGGAACAAAGGACGCATGAGAGACCGAGATCTGGGGTTCGGGAGGGATCGAGGTCCAGGGAAGTGAGGTTTCGGTGGACAAGTAGACCTAGGCAACAAAAGGAATGGGAAGATGGGGAACTAAGGTCCAGGAAGGATCAGGGACTAGAGACCGGGAAGGAATGGGGTTTCGAGAAGGATTTAGGATTGGATATCGGCAAGGAACAAGGTTTCAAGGAACTTGGAACTCTGAGACCAAAGGGCAAAGGGAGCAGGAATTTGAGATTTTAGGGAACCTAAAGAAGTAGGGTCTAGGACGAACTGAGGACCAAGGAATAGGGGACGTGGAAGTTCAGGAGTGTGGAGGTCTTAGGGATTGAGAACTAGAGTGATCAAGGAATGGGAATATGATCAGGTCCAGGAATGGGAAGTTGGGTTCCTGAGGAATCAGGGAACACGAGGACATTGGAACTAGGGGAAATGGTTCTAAGAACCCTCAAGGACCCAAAAATCTAAATAGTAAAGAAGAAAGAGGGGAATGCTGAGTGTCAGGGAACCGAGGAACCTGAAGAGTTATGGACAAGGTTCCAAGAAAACTAGAAAAACCAAAAGGGCGAAGGAGGAAGTGGGGAATGCAGAGTTCTGGGGAAACTTGGAACTCTAAGACCAAGAGGAAAGCTGTGGTTTCAAAGAGTGAAGGGACCTAAGGACCAGGTTCCAAGGTTCCAAGGACCCCTGGGAACTCAAAAACCTGCAAAGGAAAAAGATGGTAAAGAAAAATCGTGAAACTTATAAGTTTTTTGACTCCACGTTGATGTCATCAATATTGACCGTAAGGACTTATAAAAGGCACGAGACCGAGGTTTGGGGTTTTCAGGAAATTAGGAACCTAAGGACAAAAATATTGAGAGCAGGGAAACTTCTCGTGCCCAGAACATCCCACTATTCCAAAAAAACCTGAAAACTTAGGAAGCCCAAAAATGGCTAAGGAAGAGCCAGGCACAAAAAATTCTTGGGATTTTTGACAACATCAATTTGACATATAACTTAGGAGTTTTGAAGATTTTAGAGTTGGGTACCGACACTAGTGACCAAGGGGCTTTCCCCTCTGAGCACTTCCATGTGATCTCACACTAATGATTTGGTATAGACCATAATGTTCTTTGATTGTGATGGTATGATTTTTTTTAAGTTTCTTGGTAAAATTAGTTCTCCTTTGTGTTGGTTTGTGGATGTGTTTTCAAGAGTGAGAAAAAAGATAACATAAGTATGACAGAGAATAAAAAATGGTTGTTAGGGTTAGGGGATTGCCCTAGTCTAGCCTCTATTTAGCATGTTTCAACCCAAAGTAAATGTTATAGTTTCTAAAGTGTGATTCCTAAAGTGTGGGAGTGTTGATGAGATGTGTGAAAAATGGGGAAGGATTCCCTAGAAGCATTCTATATTAGATTATTGTGTGTAGTGGTTGTGTATGGAGGAATGTTGCCCCAATTTTGGTCTTTGTCCTCATTCTATTAAAACTTGGTCTATTTTGTCTTTACTTCCTTTTTTTTAAGTCATGTCTCAAATGTGAAAGTCTTTCCCTTTATTGGCAAATTTATAATCACACAAACCTTATGTTTATGGTGTTTTTCACCTTAAGTTTTCTTTGTTATTGACTTCTATGTATTTTTTAAAACTAAGCCTTTTTCCTTTTGTTATCGACAAAGTTATGAGTTGGCGAACCTTATTGTAGAAATCTCAGGTTCGCAAACTTTTTGATTTTTTGATAGGCATATTCCTTTGTCAAGAAGGCCTTCTCTATAGGCGTTTCTTGTTTGTCACAAACTTAACCCATGAGTCATCGATATCACTTATTTCTTGAGTTCATGTTTTCCTCGATCAAGCGATGTTTTGTGAAGTACCCCCGTCGCCAATAAAGGGAAAGGCAAAATAATTATTATCACTCTTATCGAAGTTCGTGAAAAGAAGAATTTGCTGATTCATATGATAGTGATGGATATTGTTACAAAGAACATCAGAGAATCGCTTGGTTCGCAAACTTATAAGTTCATCGATAAAGCGATTGCCAATGGTTAATATAATGAAGATTTACTTTAAAAAAGTAAAACTTCACCAATATGGAGATAAAGGTTGAAGTTTTGGTTCATAAAGTGGAGAGTTTACCGATGCTGAAGCTTGGCGATGGCTACTTTTTCCAATAAAGTAATCCCGGGTAAGAGTATTGGCTCATGAAATGGTAAAGTCACCAATAAGGTAAACCATATATAATGGGATGAAGGGTATTTATTACAAGGGCATTTAATGAAGTATTTATTCAATTGGTTTGCTTTATATATAAAGTAAACGCCATCCAAAGAGTTATTCATCACAGTTTGGAGATTTTGTTTTGGTCCCAACTACGATTATTTAGCTTCCTGGTCCCCATCATTGTGGTTTGAGGTGAGTGGAATGTTACCATCTTCTTTTCAGTTTGAATATTGCTAGCATTGGCAAAAGGACATTGCATTGTAGTTTTCATCTTTCATGACTTGCAAAATCTTACCTCTTTCAATTATCAAATATAACCCTCTCCTGCCAAATATAAACCCTCCACTCTCAGTAACAGTCAACAAATCCATTGAGTGGCTATTAAGATTCACCAAGATGAAATATAAATACCAAGGCCTCGCTATTTTTTCATAAGTGAAAATAAGCTTTCTAGGGTAAAGGATATAGAATTGGGCCATGTTGAACTTAAAGAGTTCTGGGAGAGAATGAATACCAACCCAATGACACCCATAGCCCAAAAGACTTTGGCAAGTGGTTTAGGTCACCTTGGAGGTTTTCCTCCAACCTTGCAATGCATTAATTTGATAATGGCATGTATCCATTATTATCACGCCGAATATCAGGAGATTAAAACTACTAGTGGTAAGGTAATTTTGCGTATAGACGCCAACACTATCAGTGATAGGATTGGGTTGTAGGTATGAGAAAAGTATGCTAATGCTTCACAAGAGATTGGTTGGAATTTCTATATTGACAACAAGAAAATGTGTAAACGCCATTACCACATCATGGCTAAAGAAAGAAAAGAAAGGGGGTTCTCAGCTGCTTAAGAAATTGGTCCGAGCTCTATTCAAGGATGATATCTCGGATATCATAACACTGTTACACAGAGTTGTTGGTAACAAAGATTCAAATGAGTTTTCTAAATGGATGTGTCAGTTTATACTGGTTATTTGCACTGGAAATAAATATATTGATTGGGCCAAAATTATTGGTGAACATTTGCATGATAAATTGACAAATTTTTAGAAAAGAAACAACAAATTCAACATGTGTTCTCATTTGATATACTTATTAGCTGTTATGGAGTAAAAAGTATCCACTTGCCTTTTTACTTCCTTGTTTAGTTCCTAGGTCCCATTTATTACATTATGCATTATAATTGATCATCCCGAAGCAAAATTTTCTGACACCATGACAATTTGGGACCTTGGGCCCTCACTAATATTATCCCAGACTAAAAAGGGACCCTTGGACTTGGGCACCAACTGCGCAAGTCCTCCCTGATTGGTCAGGGAAAATTAGTGGCATGTCAGCTTGGAAACTTTCAAAAGGTTTCTTTTTGTCGGTTCTTGTGGTTTAATTTAACGAATGTTAGTGAGAAAGCATATATAAGTGAGTTTTTCAATTCATTTTGAGATAAGAGAGAGATAAACAACTTATGATCTTGGAGAAAAGAGCATTCAAAGCATTCATTGTGTTTCTAGAGCATATTTGTGTTGTCATTGTATGTGTTGTTGCAGGTTTGAAGTCATCATCTATCTCCTTATGAGTTGAAGGATCTTCATTCTCCTAAGGGCCTCACTGCATAGGTGATATCATTATTATTTGAATCATTCTATAATCATTTTGTTTGGCCTCTGCCCTACTAGGGCGCACTCTCTTTATCTATCAACGGTGTTAGAAATCTTGAATGCCATTCTGGGGTTTGACTGAGGCAAATCCCTAAACACCATAACCCCCAAAACCCTCTCTTGTCATGTTGTTTGTAGGTTATAGGTGCAAGATTCAGGAAAGGTGAAGATACAGGAAGATTGAGCAGGAATCAAGGTTTCAAGATCTGATAGAAGTTTGGGAATATTCCCCTGAAAAGACTTGGCCACCTGGCACCCTAGTCTTTTGGGCCTTTTGACACCAGATCTGGCATCTGAGCATCATTTACAACATATCTCCAGTTTACAACTCTGACAGATTCTAACCTTTAGGACTTGGATGCCTCCTATTTTGTCCTCCGACACTTCAGCTTCTGAGACACAGGTTTTAGCATCTCTCTGATCATCTTTGTGCATTTAGATTCTAAATTTCAATCATTTTTTGTCTGTTATAAGTTGATCAACCTAGAACTAGGGTTTAGTACTTATTTGACCTAGGGTTTGATAAAAAGAGTTGGTTGAATATGATCTTTCCATAGAAAACAAGAGTATAAGATCTGTATCTAAGTCCTGCTCCATTTTGTAGTGATTTGGCTTGGTCTTGTCCTTGAATGTTATTCTAAAAAAGGGTTTGATCTAGTGTGCATGCTAACTTTCATCATTCATCTTTTTCATATATAACATTTTGGTGAACCTGTAGCTTTGAGCATTTGCATCTTGCTGATAGTTCAAAATTAGATCTTACATTGATTTAAAACATATTTTTCATTATTCATTTGAAAATCTTGCATCATTTCATATAATTGGTTTCAAAATTCATAGTTTTACAATTACACATTGTGTATTTCAGCAATTATAACTACTCTAATATTAATAATCTTATTGATAATCTCATTGGTTAGTGCATTGAGTGTTATGAGACTTTGCATGAGTTGGATAACCCTCTACCCTAACACTAACACTTTGGTAAGAAGAAGTTGTAGACTAATGGGTTCTAGTGCTTTCAATAACAACGATATGCAAACATTAGAAAACCCATTACACAACTACTTTACAAAAGGTGAATCGACATGTTTGCAAGATATCATAAACACCAACATGTCAGAAGAACAAACATTTCATGATTTTGAAGATGTGATTGATATAGTTACACATGTGCCTAAAGATCAACTCAAGAAACTAGACAAACAACTAGTTGACTTCCAACAAATTGTAGGAGGTGCATATCTAGCTCAAGAAGTGATACCTCTTGTTGATGGTATAAGAGGATTATTACAAGAAGGACAAGAAGGTGTTGACATGCTCCGTGGAATAGCCCACATAGTGGATCATAACATTATGTCAGCGGCTAGTCACACGGATGTCATAGAAAATGTGTCACCACCAAAGTATATAAGATCACAAGTATCGGCACCCATACCGACTACTGGGATATCCAATTTTACATCATCAACTCTCACTAGTAATGCACAAGCTTGTAGTAATACTACCAGTACCATGAGAACATCTAATAGGATCAACTTACATAATTACAAAGCTGTAGCATTTAATTATCAAAACTCAACACCTTCTGTATCCATATCCATGAATAACTATTCTCAACCACCCATCACTTCCACTTATTACCAACCACCCCTCAATTTCATGACTGCAACATCAAATGTTCTTGTCTCAAATATGCAAACCACATCATGTAATGATGCACTCCTCAACCAACTCTTGCAAAGTATGACATCCTTGCAACAAAAAGTGAAAGATCTAACCAGTGCTTCCTCTCAACCTAATATACCAACATATCATGCTCACAGTCCTTTATCTTATACAATCCTAACAGCTCAAATGCCTAAAAAATTTGAGACTCCCCATTTTGAAAAGTACAATGGTAAAGGTGATCCTAATACTCATGTGGCAGCATTCACAACAATGTGTAGTGATTTCTTTTTTTATGAGGCATTGCTAGCAAAACTCTTTCCTCGATCTCTCAAAGATACCTCTTTGGAATGGTTTTTCTCTCTACCTCCTAATTCAATACATTTCTTCTCACACCTAGTTGATGAATTCCTGCAACATTTCTAGGCAAAGATTGGACCTACTATCTCATTGATTGATTTAGTCCATTGTAAACAAGGTTTGAAAGAGAAATTAATGAAATTTATCATTTGATATCAAGCTCTCTTTGCACAAATTCAATATCTGATTACAGATGAGGATGTTCAAAAAGTATTCATTATGAATCTACAACCGAACATATGTGATAAAATACTTTTGATGAAGTATAGTTCTTTTCAACATCTATGCACAACTCTCTGAGATTACCAACTTTTAGCTAGTTAGTATGAGAATCATACCTCATAGGCTCTTGTTGATCAATCCATAGCTGGAACATCTCAACACTCATTTAAGAATCATAACAAGAATTTCATCAAGATCAATGGGCAACATTTGAACAACTTTCAATCACAAGTGTCTGCTATCAATAAACCTAATCAGACCCCATTTCAATTCAAGAAACAACAAAGACAATTCACTCCATTTGATAATGATTTAAGCAATGAATAATGATCTTTTGAAGCTTCCTCCTGCTCATCCACTGGACAGTAGCAAGATGCAAGGACCTTCATTTGATGCTAATGCCTATTTTCACTATCACTGCTCAACGGGACATGATACTGAAAGATGTATGTGTCTTAAACATGAAATTCAAGACCTCATCGATTCTAACGTAATACATGTTACCGGTGTGAATGACAATGGAAATAAGTCGGTTTCTCCTCTAAATCAAAATCTACAAATCTTCACTAATCCTTTTCCTAAACATAATGTCAACAACATGGTGGAACACCATACAATAGAGCATGAAGATGACTATCTTGACTATGATGAAATAATCAGCATGATAGAGGTGGATAAGGTAAAAAGTGAAGATCTACGTCCATGAGGAAAAGGTATCTACGCTGAGGTTCCTCCGCCATTATCCCTTCAAGGATTGGGAGATAACCAAAATGCACAAGATACGCAAATTACGAAGCATCCTACATGTAATCCTCTAAGAAAGAGAAAATTGTAATGATGAAAACCATCCCATTTCATCGTGAATGGTTCATTCATCATGCAAAGTAGAATACAAAAGAAAAAGAAAGGAAAATAGAAAGATGTGCATCATCTATTGAAAAAGGTAATGATTCACCTCCCCACAAGCATCAAAAGAGTTCAAACATATGCAATCTTGTGAAACAAGAATCATGCGACTACTTTGGTAATAACAATCAAACATGTATGCATCTCTCCTCTATTCCATCATACTTAATGGAGCACATTTCCATGATGCTCACATGTTTGGCCTCCTCTTAAATGGATATATTTATATGTGTATGTGTTGTATTGTGTTTCCCTTGTGTAGTGTTAAATGTTGTCTAGGTCTCCTTGGATGATCCTTGATACTCTTGTAAGGTCAAGGATACAAGGAGACCACCTCCATTGTGACACTTCCTCTATTTGCTTCTTTATTCTTATATACTTCTCCTATTACAAATTGTTGTTCCTTGGGGGCATAGCATCGTGAAGGGTGATTTGGGGGCATCCTTCCACGTTGTAACCCTAAAGTCATTTTTGTCTCCTCTCTCATTTTTTCATGATTTCATTCTTCCTTCATGCTTGTGGCTCTATTAGTCAGCGGATGATGATAACAAATATATACTGATACAGACCGTGTCCCTAAACAAGAATAAAAATGAACCTAGTTGTAATATCCCCTACCAAAATTTTTATTCAAACCACATGTTTTATGATTTCTAGTGTATTGACATTTCGTCAAACACTTTGCATTCTTGTCATATTCAAGGGTATCTTCAATGTGAATGTTTAGAATGGATCATTTGTAGTTTTAGAAGTATAAAACATCCATAAATGCACTCACAAAGACAAGAATTATAGAGACAATTTAACAAACAATTTGTAACATTGATATAAGGAAGAAATCTGAATTTATCATTGCCCAGTTGGTTGTTTACACATAGTAGGACAAAAATTAAATGTATATGCATCAACAGAACATAGAACATACCAAATTTGAAATAAACCTGATATACATATGCATTAATTGGGTGACAAACGTGGACATCTTTAAAGAAGTTGGAATTTCACAAGATTCATGCTAGAATAACCTCACGTCTCCCTACCTTGAAATCTACGACTCCATATATTTAGACACCTCATAGGAAGACTTCAATGCAACTTAGAGTCTCACATTTGATCATGGAATCAGCTGTGGGCCCTTCAATGATATCTAGGCTGCACTGAGGGTAATGTAGCACCACTATACGACAACACAAGAAATATAGAGGGCCGCGACTAGGGTATGGGTGCCCACTGAAACATTCTCTCATACAAACCCTCGTCAAGATAAATCTACAAATAAAACCTTCACAAACTCCAAGCATTCGAATAAAGATATCTCAAATTTGTATTTGTTTCACAAAACTCACAAATTTATCCAAGAACACCTCCATGAATAAAACTCATAACCTGTAAGAAGATTTATCCTTTGCACACCAACAAACTTTGAAATCTATTCCATTCATTGCAATTGCAAATCCTGTGTGAATCTGCCAAGGAATGACCAAGTGGGTTTTCATCCACAAAGCCAAATACCCAAGGGTTTTCATCCTAGGGTTTGCTGAACTGTAAGTTCCAACTCTCAAGGAGAACTCTTGTGAAATATCAAGTCAAGAATGAGCTCTTCTTCCCCAATTTCCCTTTTTATAAGCACTTTTTGAAACTTTGGGGAAAATATAATTTAAAATCACTTTTATAAATAAATGAGCCTTATTGCTCCAAAAAAGTGATTTATTTTACTTTTAAAACATTTCCGACACTGAAAGCCACTTTTTAGTGTCTCATCATTTAATTTTTTTCCTTCTCTTTCCAACGAGCTATAATACTGAGGTGACTGATTAAATATTGTAATTAAAATGGCAACCTTAGTAAAATTAATGAAATATAGCTCAATATTACACCCAATTAGCAGAAATGGCCAAAATTCATCGAAACTAAAAATTGATGACGTAGGAGTGATCTTGATGATGAAAGATGATAAATGGACCCGGTCGGTCGATTTACTAAAAATAGACACTCCCTCCAAGAATCTTGGAGACCACACCAGAAGATGGAAATCATATCCAAAAATGGCATATGAGTCCTCCATACCACCTGAGCTCACTGGAAACATCAAATAACTCCTTTGATAACACTAACACACACCTAGAAGGTTGGTGCCAACCATAATGCAAGAGAACCTGAAAATGGAGACATTACAGTCTGCCCTCCCCAAAGATTGCTTGTCCTCAAGCAATGCCAATACAACCCCACAATAATTAGACTGATCCAAACTAAAACCCAAAAAGATCTCAGGGTCCCAAGTCAATCTAAGAAAAAAACCACCATGCTGACGCTACGCCACTCTGATAAAAACTATAAAAACATCGTGCCACAACAACACTCTCCTCTCTTGGAACCTAGAGAGGTAATCATCATCAAATCCCTAGCTGAGACACCTATAAGAGATGAAACCTATACCATGAAACATCTCCTACTGAAGCATCCCAATAAGGTCCATAACTGCAATCCCTGTACCTAACATGATCTTGGGCAACTAGAAGACATATCTATTCAACCCAAAAACCAAACTCCCCCAAAAAAGAAGTGGACCAATCACTGTCACAATTTTGAAATCTACCAACCAAGAAATGCCACTACTATCATCAGATGTACTCATATCATCGACACTTAATCTCCAAGTGTCGAAAGAAAGGTTCTAAACACACCAACACACCCAAACCAGTACAATCGATAAGGCAACATTTGATGATATGCACACTATCCCCATAAAGTATTTGCAGTGCCCATCACTTATCAGGGTGGAAGCAATAAATAGAGTAACTGTGTCTGGAAAAACTCCCATAACCATCTACCCTAAAGCATGCCAAAGCTCGAAAACAATCTTCTCACAAAAGAATATCACCATAAACAATGTGGAATTGTAAGGGCAACGATACTCATTCTGAAATCCTACTGAAAACATAGGAGAGATGAGTATGGAAGTAGTTATAGAGTCATCTCCTTTGATCAAACCATTTCTATCGACCAACTCCAACCGCCAGATACTCCACTGCTGATCTGAAAAGAAAAACCAACACAACTGCGGGTCATGTGTAGGATGATCAGAAAGTGGATAATGGTGCTAATACTCATTGTTACAACTCCAAAAGCCTTTGAAAGATGAATCATAGCATGAGAAAACTCGGTGTCCTGAATCCACATTGAGAGTAAACTATCAAATTTTACATCACAAACCTTTATAAGATGAACTTTTTGAATTAGGAAGGTTCGAAGTTGTTAAGTAGAGAAAGGAAAGGGATGAATGCAAGCATGTAAATACACTAGATCAAACCTTCTTTTACTAAAACATTCAAGGAAAAAACTGAGCTAAGTCACTACAATATGAAAGAGGACTCAACTACTATTTTTATGCTCTTGTTTGCTATGGAAAGATATGATTCAACCAAGCCTTTTATCAAACCCTAGGACAATAAATGCACTAAACCCTAGAATTAAGATAATCAGCTTATATCAAACAAACAACAATGGAAATCCAGGATTTGAGAGTGCCAAAATGATTAGTGAGATGTCGTAATCTATTTCACGGAAGCTGAAATGTTGAAGGACTTCGGGGTAGGCATCCAAGTCCAAAAAGTTAGGATCTATGGAAACTCAGAACTGGAGAATTTCTATAGCTGATGCCCTAATGATATATCTAGTGCCTGATTTAGCAGGAGGACTTCAGGCCGCATGCCCAAGTCTTCCATAGAGGAATTTCTACTCTCTATTTTCAGATCTTGAAACCCTATCCCTTGAACAAGCTCCCTATACCTTCACTTCTTCAGTCCTCGCACATGTAACCTACACACAAGAAGAAAATGGGTTTGGGGGTTGTGGTGTTTAGGGATTTGCCTCAGTCAAATCCTAGGAGAGGATTCAAGCTTCCCAACACCATTGTTAGAGAGAGAGCATGACCTTGCAGGACAGAGGCTAAAGATAATCCAAATGATGAAATAATTTAAACAAAGATGATGTCACCTTGGAGGTGAAGTCCTTGGGAGGATGAAGATTCTTCAACTCATAAGGATGATGATGATTCCAAATCTGCAACAAACACACAATACAAACACAAATCTGCAACAATAACACAATGATTGCCTTGAATGCTCCTTTGCTCAATATCATAACCTTTCTATCATCAACGTAGGTTACAAATGAATTCAAAACACACATATATATGCTTTCCCATTAAACATTCACAAATTAATTGAAAGAGCCGATAAGGAGAGACCCATTTAAAGGTCCTATGCCGACATGATTTAAATTTTACGCTGACGAATCAGGGTGGACTTGGGCACGGGCACCCAAGTCCCTAGGTGCCTTTTTGGTTGGGACCTATGCATTAAATGGGCCCCTAGTTCCCATTTGACATGGGTTTCAGGGGATTTCTCATCGGGATGAATGTTTTGCTTGTAAAGTGTTAACACGTGGACCTAAGAGTTAAAATAGGAGGTAAAAAAGCATGTGTCCACTTTTTACTTCATAACAAAAGTAAATAATAATGACTACTATCCAAAACTGAAACCAGTGAGGTACAATATGATTTTAGTGCTCTATGCCAAGGACAACAACATTACCAACGAATTTTCCAAGTATGAGCATGCGTGAAAAGCATTGTCTTGTGCCAAAACAACTCAGAAGTGCTTGGAAAACACCTCCAAGCAATCACCAACTGAAAATCCTCACTACCTCAACAAAGAATTGTGTGCCAACCTCCCTAAATGAGAGAAACCCATGATGTAAAGTGGATGAACTGCAACCAATCAACAATCTCCAAACTAAAATTCTTATTCATTTTTTGCCAAGTGACATCTCCAAGAGTGATCATTCATTCAATACTCTAATCCTCACTTAAAATCTTTCTCCAATCTACCTATGGATGAAGCAATGGAATCACATAGTGGCTGTTAAGAAAAAGAACATCACCTTTAAGTCTAAAATTTTGATCCTTATTGTCATGCCCACATTTCCCATGCGGTCATGACACGCATCACACGTGTCATGTCCACATTTGTCATGTGGTCATGACATGACATATCAAAAAAATTTCCACGCTTCCCTAGAAACCCCTTGCACGCATGAGCATGCTCAGTGGCATATGCTTAAGGCATAAACACAATAGTTAAATGTGGGTTAATGCGTTCACGTGCACATACCAATCGCAATGAAGGCCAACTAGGGGGTCATTGCGATGCAGTTAACATCGCTAATAGGGTTAAGATCAACGATCGAAACCCTAAGTTAACCTATGTGTGTGAAGGGATTTTGACGTAAGTCAAAATCAATAACCAAAAGCCAAATGCATGAGAGGATGATAAAATACTGAATTCAAATGACGATACTTGGCAAAAAAATAATATTATAATCCCAAACAGGGTTAAACTTCACTAACCTAACTAAACCCTAAATTTTGGAAAATTTTGGCAGCATAACGCCTCATGGGCGTGAATAGGATTTATTGTATTAAACTAATTTGATCAAGAGGTTTACTGATTTGGATTAATAAATTACTTACGTCTTACTAGTTGAATTGGTAAATCAGTTGATTAAGTTGATTGAACATTTTTTAGCAAAGTCCGATCAATTTGTTCTCCTTCACGTTTTCTATAATTGAAGATTAATTTGTTCTCCTTCACGTTTTCTATAATTTAAAACATTTTTCAACAAAGTCTGATCAATTTGTTCTCCTTCACGTTTTCTATAATTTAAGATTAATTTGTTCTCCTTCACGTTTTCTATAATTTAAGATTAATTTGTTCTTCACGTTTTCTATAATTTAAAATATTTTTCAACAAAGTCCAATCAATTTGTTCTCCTTCACATTTTCTATAATTTAAGATTAATTTATTCTCCTTCACGTTTTCGATCAATCAGAGTTATCTCTACATCATTTACATTGTTCCTAATTTCTTGGTAGATCAGATCTCGGAAACGGATTTACTAACTTCTTTTAGCTAGGTTTGCTAGGTTTCCGAATTGGGTTTAAATCAACGTCCAATTTAATTTCGTTAATTAAATTGGCCCAAACGGATTAAAAAGAATGTTAAATTTTGGTTAATAATGTGTGGTTTAAAAACGTCCTTGTAGAGTTAGATTTTCTAACCCGATTGTTTAAAATAACTACCTCTTAATATTTTAATTGTATAATTTTATTTCCACCTTGCCCTAATTTCTTGCATCAACAAAATATTATTTTCTTTATGAGTGAAAACCCTATTTTTATCATTTTCTCCTCTTTGTTTTTCACTTTTATCTTTCTTTCTCTTTTTCTCTCTCATTTTCTCATTTTGTATTTGTTTCTTTGAGTTTTGATTTGTAGGTTTGATGGCCACATATGAAATGCATATGATGGCATTTGTAAATATATATATATATATATAAAATATATATATATATATATATATTTATTTATTTTCATTGTGTTTTTGAACTAGGTTTTCTTTTAAAAAATAAATATATTTTATCTTTCTTTTATTAAAACCCTAATCATATTTTTTTTTGGTGGCAGACCAACAATGGAGGGACTGTGGTAAAGAGTGGTGGCCGCAGTGGTGGCGGCGGCGCTGAGTGGTGGCGGCGCAACGGAGGTTCAGAGAGGGCCGCGTGGTGGAGGAAGGGATGGCGGGGAGGACCGGCGGCGGAGATTTGTTGGAGGGGCCGCGGAGGTACTGGAGCAAGGGGTGACGGTGGTAGGAGGGAGCGGCTGCAGGTTTTGTAGGGTTAAGGCCCGCGGGGTGGTTGTAGTGGGGAGTGTGGGGAGGGGGACGGAGCCCCCACCCACATCCAACATAGTGGGGTGTGGGTGGGGGCTCTGCCCCCCTCCCCACACCCTTGGTAATAACAGTGACGGTGGGGGGTTCGAACTCCCCCACCTTTGTATGTAATTTTTTTTTTTATAAAAAAAACACAGCGAACTGTGTACTTCGATCCTTCAGTGTTTTTTTTTACATTTGGAATGGTGAACCATTTTGAGGTTTAAAATATATATATATATTTATTGATTTATTTACACACAGAGGTATCACAATCTCAGTTTATTTAAAAATGAAATAAAATAATATATACATATATATATATATATGTATATACATACATATATATATATATATATATATATATATATATATATATATATATATATATATATATATATATATATATATATATATATAGATTTTATAAGCTGTCAAACAAAATTTAAGATCACATTTTATATACAAAAGTAGTTATTTATATATATATATATATATAAATAACTACTTTTGTATATAAAATGTGATCTTAAATTTTGTTTGACAGCTTATAAAATCAATTTATTTGTAAATACATTTAAAAAAATACATTCATTTGAATTACTCAAATATATATAAATTATATATATAAATATATATATATATATATGTATATATGTATGTATATATATATATACATATATACGTATATATATATATATATGTATATATATATGTATATGTATACATATATACATATATATACATATATATACATATATATATGTATACATATATACATATATATACATATATATATGTATATATATATGTATGTGTATGTATGTGTATATGTATATATATATATATATATATATATATATATATATATATATATATATATATATATATATATATATATATATATATAATCATTATTTCCAACTACAATCTTTCCTTCTACACTTATAGATTTTCTGTTTTAAACAAATTTGCAAGATATATACATATACTTTCTTTTATCAAATTTTCTATAAGGCAAGAACTCATTTTTTTTTTTTAAACAAAATATATTAATATTCACATTTTTGTAAGGGAAGAAACAAATACAATTTAGTAAATTCTTCCAAAACTTAACATCATCTAAATTTTCTCTTTATTTCACAATAACAATAAACAATTTTCATGTTTGTCGCAAAATAAAAACCACAACTTTACTAATTGAAAAATGCTTAAAATTTACATACAATGAATTAACTTATAAAACAAATTTTCTTCATTCAACTTTTCTTGAATGATAAAAAAATAAATCAACAATTTATAACTTTCAATACAATGAAAATGTCTTACACACAACTTAAGAAAAAATATAATTTTACAACAAAATAGAGAACTATGTTCTCATCTTGGACAACTAACAAATGGTAAAATCTCCTAAGTAGGACAAGCTCTCTCTCAAGAGCTAAAAGAGTAAAGGAAAATAAAATATTAACTCCAAGAACAAGGAGTTTCTCCAACTTCACACTTAGCTCCAATGAACCTGCATATCACAACAAGGGAAAAGATAACCACACATCTTGCTCTCCTCCCTACCGTAGACCCGTAAGAGGGTCACCCCCGAGCTAGGGAGGTCACCCACACACTTGGGAACTCATTCCACTTCACAACAAGACATTCCAAACAACCAAAACACAATTTTACACCCATGGATAATCACAACACATGAACTCATCCAGGGTGAGTTCAAAGGGGTACGGGAGTGGACACACTCAACTCAAGAGTGCCACTCCTACAAAATCTCCCAATACAAATTTCTCTTATGGCCTTAAGCCAACACATTTAACACAATTTCCAAAAGTTTCCATATTTTGGCTCTCAAGCCATGTCTCATATTGCTCAAAATCACATATATTGCCCTCAAGGCTTACAACACCACAAAAACAAGGTAATGACCCCAAGGAGGATCACTCCTCCCCTACCCCACACTTGTTGAGAATCTTCTCCCAAGTGGGAGAGGCTCTTACAACACCCTACAAATTTTCCCCACAATAACAATAAAACTCAATAAAAAAAATCACACACATATGCATCATGCAAGCAAATAAAAATACAAAGGGAAGGCCTTAGCCTTGAAGCCAACCTTTAAAATCCCAATTATGGAAGAAGGTTGATGTAGAACTTCTCCAAATCTTCCTCCAACATAAGCCACAAAACTCTCTCTATCTTTTTCCCCAAAGTAAAATTCAAACAATTAAAATTTCCTAAAAATTCAACAACCCATAACCTTCTCCAAGTGGGATTAAAATAAGCTCAACCCATGACCTTAGAGGAATGGGGAGGTGACACTTGTCACCTCCTCACTCTTCCTTCCCACTACAAGCAAGACCCATGGGATGGGTGTTGACACATGTCACTCACCCATCCCCAAGTCTCCCTCACCCCTTACCACTTGTCCTCTCTCAAACATGTGGGAGAGAAAAGTGGAGCTTAAGAGGGAATGGGTGACACATGTGTTCCCTTCCTTTCCTCCCAAGAGGGACCACATAACTCCAAGGTACCCTCACCAATTGTGAGAGAGACTTGAAGTCAATTCCTCCACAATTGGTGGGTCTTGGAGACATCTCCAACCTTGGGAAGTGAAAAGGGATGGCGTTGAGTGTTGGGACCACTCATCCTCTCCCTCCCATGCCTCCAATTTCGTCACTTAACTTTAGGGTGAAGTTAAGGTGACCATATGGAGGTTTACTGAGGGTCGCCTAAGTCAAAAAGGTCCCTAGACCCAAGGGGTACAACCCAGGGTCAAGTTTAGCCTAGTTAGAGCACCTAGGGTCAAGTTAAAGCACATGAAAAGGGTCTCCAAATTTAAAATTTAAAAAATGAAATTCAAAGACAAAATTCTTACAACAATTATAATTCAAATTAAAAGAGGGGTAGACTTAGCCCGATTAACAACATGCAAATCAACATTACAGAATTTCATCATACACAGAGTTGATCTTAGTTCCTCGTGGAACTAGATCGGCTTCACAGGGGATAACAACATCAAGTGTGGGATGATCTCCAATATCTGTGGCTTGTTAGAAATACTTGCGCACTCAATTGCAAAGTTAATTTCCACACACACACACACACACACACACACACACACATATATATATATATATAATAGCCAAAGCAAATTAAAAACATACACTCGCATAAAATATCACAAGTTCACATAAGCATAAAGGAAGTCACATTACAATTAGATTCTAATTTTTGTATTTCAAACATCCATTCCCAAAATTGAATCACAAAACAATTTTCTAACATCACCCAATTAGTTTTCCCATAACATCATAAAGTCTAATAGTTCAAGAATTCGGGATCAACAGTCCCACAAGTCTAAATGTATCAGCAACAGTAAAGTAAATATTCAAATGTACGGGAATGAAAAGGGTAGGCCTCACACTTATCACTCTAAAGGTCACTCTTATGACTCCCAATAATCTCTGTCAATTCTTGTTGAGAATCCCAAGCATGGATACCCAACCAAGAATAATCTCCAAGGATCAATACATCCCATGAAGGGAATGCATCTCCAACTACATATGGAAAACATGCAACACTACTCATCAACTCAGTTAAGGTATGAAATGTCACACTTGTTGGCCAACTCCAAAACTCAAGACCAAACCTCATTGAAGAATGAAGCAACTCATAACAAATACCAACAAGGAAATGATCCTCAATTGAAATCATTAATTTGCATACCCAAGTTACCTTCCCATTCGTCATGTAGCAAGGAATGATGATGCCTCTCAGTGTCATCTCATTCTAAATGAAATCTTTATCTATCTCCTCCTTTGCACTTTTCATATCCAGTGGTCTCCCAAGAGGGTAACCATACTCCTCATAAAGTGAACCTAAATCAAAACCAAGCTAAATACTACACTCCAACTCAAGTTCTGAATCTTCTCCAAGATCCCATATCTTGTTATTTTTACCAAGTGCAATATTACAATTAGGAACAACTCCATCATCCAACTCAAAGAGTGGATTTTCATAATTCATATCAACACCCACCTCCATTAATGGGTTATCACTAATCACCTTAAATTCATTTTTGTAATCATATTCATGCAAAGGAAGTGAATTGCTGCTATGATGAATACCCAAATCAGAACTCTCATACCTAGCATCAAAGTCTCCAAGGCTGTCCCAAATCACCTGTGCCTCTTCCTTATCATCTTCAACAGAGAGTGGTGGATCCAAATCAATAAGGTCACTAGGAATTTTCTCAATGTCATCTACAAGCAATGTGAAATCAGATTTGCTTTCAAGATAAAAAACAACACTATCAATGTCATCCTTTGTGCATAACTATGGAGATGAAGTTAGAACAACACTACAGTCTAAGGAGAATTCATCCCAAACAAGATCCTTGTCATACATAGGTGTCAACACACCCAAATCCCAAGTGCTAAAAGGTTGATTATTTTGTTCAGATAGAATGTGCTCACCATGCTCCTCATGAGTGGTTGCCTTTGTGAATAAGTCATTCCCAAACTCACTAGTACTGAAATCATCATAAGCAACACCCTCCATAGGTTTGGTTTGAAAATCAAACCAACAACCACCTTTGTCATCAATACTGGAATAAGATAAGAAGTCATCATCTCTAGCTGACAATAAGATATCATCACATCTTCTCTCAATATGCCTATTATTTGAAGGTGTGCCAATGATCTCAACTATCCCAACATTTTCACTAGTGTTATCGACTTCATTGGAAAGCTCTATGGTCTCAATTTTTCTTCTTTGCTCTCATCATTACTTGGTTGCGATAAACATGTGGTAGGAGTCATTAACTCACATTCTTTGTTGTTCCCACATATGTGATTAGATGTCCAAGCTTCCTGGCATGTCAAACAACGTTGCTCTGTTCTCAACTGGTTCTTGCTCAGTTTAGGAAATCTTGTAGCCTGTAACCCACAAGCAATAGATTCATCTTTTGTCAATTGATTTTTAATTTCCTCAATTTTTTGATCAACCAATTTTTTTGATAACTCATGAGCTATAGGTGAAACCTCCCATTCCTTTCTCTAGACATCCAACAAGTTAGATAACAATTGCTTAGAGATATCATCCTTCTCATCCAAAATTAGAGACAAAATAGTTTGCATTGCTGATATGACATTTTCTGCATGTTTTTTTTTCTAATTTTGGCAAAGAAACAATGAAACATTTTGAGAATTAAATCATCCAAAGCCAAATCTAACATGATGATACCAAATCTGATTTTTTGCAAATGTTTCAAGTATGATAACTCTCCTAGTAAAATGAGAACCTGAGACGTCACCCAAGCCTTCAAAACTATCCACCAACAGCTGAAATATTTCTTTCATTTTGTCATCATTATATAGAGTATTAGGATCTGTATTCTCATGATTTCACTTAAACAAGAAGAAACGAGTAATCTCACATCATAATTTCTGTGTCTCAACAACCTTTGCTTACCCAAGGAAGTCATTATAGGAACCATTGCTTCTCATATTACCTAAGAAGGTGACTGATCCACCATGTGCAAACAATCCTCTACCTCCTCCAAAATGCTGAGAAGAACCTCTTTTGAACATCGTAGAGATTCAAGTTTCATCCCTGCATTGAAAATCCTTTCACACAAATTTTCTTCATTGAGAGATGCCATGATTTCGCAACTACTGAATATATACTTTCACTGCTGAAATTCTTTTCACAAATGAAGATCTGCAACAAGATGTTAGGATCCCAAATGGGCTGGCAAGATTGCCAACTCTGATACCACTGTAATATCCCCTAGCAAAATTTTCATTCAAACCACAGGTTTTCCAATTTTTAGTGTATTGACATTTTGTCAGACACTGCATTCTTGTCATATTCAAGGGTATCCTCAATGTGAATGTTTAGAATGGATCATTTGTAGTTTTAGAAGTATAAAACATCCATAAATGCACTCACAGAGACAAGAATTATAGAGACAACTTAACAAATAGTTTGTAGCATTGATATATAGTAGGACAAAACTTAAATGTATATGCATCAATAGAACATATAACTTACCAAATCTGAAATAAACCTGATATACATATGCATGAGTTGGGTAGCCAGCTTGGACATCTTCAAAGAAGTTGGAATTTCACAATATTCATGCTAGAATAACCTCACATCTCCCTACCTTGAAATCTGTGACTCCTCCATATATTTAGACACCTCATAGGAAGACTTCAATGCAACTTAGAGTCTCATGTTGGATCATGCAATCGGCTATGGCTCCTTCAATGAGACCTGATTGCATTGTGGGTAATGTAGCACCACTATACAACACAAGGAATATAGAGGGTTGTGACTAGGGTTTGCGTGCCCACTAAAACATTCTCCCTCATACAAACCCTCAAGATAAATAAAACCTTCACAAACTCTAGGGATTCAAATAAAGATATATCAAATTTGTATTTGTTTCACAAAACTCACAAATTTATCTAAGAACACCTCTATGAATAAAACTCATAACTTGCAAGAAGATTTATCCTTTGCACACCAAAAAACTTTGAAATCTATTCCATTCGCTGTAATTGCGAATCCTGTGTGAATCTGCCAAGGAATGACCAAGTGGGTTTTCATCCACAAAGCCAAATACCCAAGGGTTTTCATCCTAGGGTTTGTTAAACTACAAGATCTAGCTCTCAAGGAAAACTCCTATGAAATATCAAGTTGAGAATGAGCTCTTCTTCCCCAATTTCCCTTTTTATAAGCACTTTTTGAAACTTTTACGAAAATATAATTTAAAATCACTTTATAACTAAATAAGCCTTATTGCTCTGAAAAAGTGATTTATTTTACTTTTAAAACATTTCCAGCACTGAATGTCAGTTTTTAGCATCTCATCATTTAAATATTTTTGTTCTCTTTCCAATTGGTGGACCCTTCTTTTGAGCAAGAAGAGTCAAGCATAAGTGAGGACATAATGTCCTTAACTTCATTCTCTACCAGCCCTTTGAGTTCGATTACTAGCTCTCATGTGTGTAGAATATCTTATAAGGGATGAATTAATGATCAGTTAGAAGTCATCATGGCATCACATGTCTTGTCGTTGGTAGATCTATTGCAGATGCGATGGTGCAATAAGTGTTGGGCTTCCCCTTGTTTTATTATGAAGCACTTTGGGCGAAGATGCGAAGGTATATTCCTTGCGTTGGTGTGATGGTATGTTTAGCATTTGGCAAGTCCCATCCCTGGGAGGAATGAAGTTGGTGCCCAATGCATGAGTGTGGAGGAAGTAGCATGGGTCCCTTAAGGCCTGCGATGGTGCGATAAGGTGACATGTGGCTTCGACACATGAGAAACATGCTTTGCTGGCATTTTATGATTGGTTGGAGATTTCTAGATGGGTTCTCATGCATTTCTGATCGCTGATTTTATTATGATATGTCTTAAATCAATGGGTGGAATTCAAACTCTGTATAACAAACATGAATATTGAAAGGTAATCATAGTACAATGGATTCAACCTAAATTCTTGAAAATATTAGTTGTTGCTCGAGTATACAAGAAGGTGATTTGACAATAGACACATTTCTCAAGCAATTCTTGATGCTCAATTAAATATCGATATGTGAACTTAGCCTTTGTTGTCTGTGTGAAGAGGCATTTATGGACAGATAGCAATTAATTCATGCCTCCATTTCATGCTTGAAAGGATTGCTAATGAATTCCCAACAATAAATTCAAATGTGTGGACAACTAGAATGAAATAAATTGCACAGTGAACCTCTTCTAATTTCTATAAATGAGGGTGCTTTCATGAATAGCTCACATCATCAACTACCATTATGCAGTTTTTATCTTTTGTTTCTTGAAAAAGTATGCCTCTATTTTCTTGGCTGTAGATTTGCTCTTTCTGAATTAAGGAAGGAAGTAAGTACTGCCTAGAGAATGGGGGGAACTGGAAAGAATGGGGATTTTTGTCTGTAACAATTTAGCCAATTTCCATGAACCATAGAAGAATAAAATTATTCTCGTGAGGAACTGGATGTATCATGCACACCATGGTTTATTGCTGAGGGTCACAATGTGTGGGTGTGGCCTTGTTCACAGAGTCAAAGAAGTGTTGGCTTGTCCAGTGAATGAGTTTTGAAGGGGTAAGGAGTTGACTTGCCTTCCCAACAGCCTTTCATATGAGCCTGAGCACTGGATAGAAAGTGGGTGCCCATTTTTATTTTTGAAGGAGGATCTTCAGTCCACCAGAACTTTCTAGAATCTGGAATTGGCTGAAAGAAGGTGCCCACCAATTAGATCTAGGATGTAGTTTCCTAGGTGCAAATATTAAATGCATTGTAATTAAAAATTGTACTATGAAAATCTTAAGTCGACATAATTTGTCTATTTATAGGCTCTCAAATGTTGTAGTATGGGGATCCACATCTAAGAAAGGAAACACAATGATCAGATGGATATATAAATTTTATTTTGGTCTGTGGATACAAGGTATCTACATCTTGGGGAGTAAGTTTTTGTAATAGATTGGGTGCATTGTTGAGATTGCAGAGCAAAAAATTCACCTGCATATGTATAAGTTCTTGTATGATAATTTTCAATTCAGATTGAGTTATATGAGTAACACTTTATGTGTGTATTTATTGCAATTGTCTCCTTGAATGTATGCATTTCTTTTGTGGATGAATGAATCAAGGATTCTAGATTTCACTTATACACATTTTCTATATCAAATGTTTTTGTTTTTTGCTTTTGGTCAAGGATTGGAGTAAATATGCTTTGAACAAGACATATGAAGTGATGTATTGCATTAGGGATTGTTGAAGAAGAATTGCAAGCAATACTTTTTCTTGGGTATATCATTGCAAGCGACTGATATAAACACACCCTTTGAATTTGAAGTTCCATTGTCATAAAAGTAACATTTGTAGGAAGGTATCCTAACTCTGTTACCCTCAGTAAGGCACCGATTGGGAAATTTACATGCTTTAGGGTTCAAAAAGAACATAATTACAATGATGAATCAATCTGTGTTTGTTTTCAGTTTTTTGATAGTATAGGATTCATAGCATGTTCTCAAAGTAAAACAGAGAAGGTATTCCAAGAATGTTGCCAATCTGGGAGTTATCTTGAAAATCTTGGTACATACGTGAGAATATTTTGCCTGAAGTAAGTCAAAGACAAATCATTTGGTTGTGAATAAGGGAATACCCCCTAGGTGCAACAAAACCTAAAGTGAAGGGGAGATAAGTGTGGATGGTTTCGCACCTTGTTAAAACAATCTCCCACTCTGTTGGCCAAGTCTCTTCTTGAAATCTAAACATAAGAAGTGGAAAACCTTTAGGATTCAATGCATGCAGATTTGAGAACCAACAGAATTGGTGACTCTACTGGGGAGTTGTCAATAAAAGAATCTAGATCTTATCTTAAAGGTTAAATAGATTGAATCCCATTTCAATGGGTGGCGACTCCGAAATCTATCTCTTAACTGGTGAATTCACATTTTATGCATGGAAGAAGGTCTCAACAAAACCCATTAGTTCCTGAGTTAGTAGCAAGGATGTGGTCAAGGAAAAAGGATTCTAATCTCCTTATTGATCAGTATGATCATCCACCCTCCCAGTATGATGCTGATAATCAAGATGGAAACCAAGGGGAACACTTCACAGATGCCAAGGCTCAGATTCATGAAGTTTAACAGAAACAAGAAGCTGACAGACAATGGACAATGATTGATATGTCTTACAAGAGCCTAGGTATCAATTTATTCAGTAATCTTAGAGTGGGCAGATCTCTAATAAGTGTAAATGACCAGATTCCAAACAACCCATCCTCATCCAAACTTGATGAAAATGAAGTATTGGATGACATAAGAAGGCTTAGAGATGAACTCAAATATTTGGAAAACCTTAGGGAAAAGGAATGAAATGAGACAAAGGGTTGAAGCACTGAGGGCAATTCATCAGAATGTACCTCCTATAAATTGAAATGTCAATCATTAGAATAACCAAAATAATCAGAATGTGGTTGATCCAAATAATCAGAATATGATAGATAATCACCAGCTAGGGGTTAATCAAAATGCAAATCAAAATGTAAATTAGAATAAAAACATTTTGGCCAACCAACAAAAAAATGTGTATCAACATGGAGTAAACTAGAATCCATTTGGGAATCATAATGCTAATGTGTAGGGCAACCTACATCATAATGTATTTGGTAGAAGATCAATGCAAGTAGACAGGTATCAACAATTGGATTTCACTGGCATTCCAGGTTACCCCAACCCAATTGACAATGCTATTAGGAAATCCTTGGTGAAATTCAGGTAACAATGTAATCTCTGGTGAAGAACATTTGAGAGCCTTTTTGAATTAAATGGATGACTTTGAAATTGAGCACGAGGATGTAGTCATGAAATTGTTCACGCAGTCTTTAGCTGATGAAATGACAGAATGGTATAGGAATTTGCCTAATTTGAGTTACCCTCATGGGATGAATTCAAAAGGGTTTTTAGAGAACAATGTGCAGACAAAATTGATCCTAGGTTTATTATAAATGAGTTCACTAGTATAACCAAGGAGTCAAATGTATCTGTGACTGATTTCAATGCAAGATTTACCATGATTTTGAATAAAGTTCCACCCAACATGAGACCAAATGAACCTATGTGTATGGTTTTATATTCAAATGCTTTTGATGCAAAATAGGATATGAATTGAGAGATAAGAGCCCAACTAGCTTGAGAGATACTTTTATAATTGCAACAAACATTGAAAATAACAAAAAGGCATCTAGAAATTGGGGTAGGAGAGATGAAGTTAAAATCTTATAGAACCCAAACACTAATATTCAACAATATGCACCCTCCACATCTGATGATAAGATGGATCAAATAATGAATGCTTTAAAATATCTTAGCTATAAAGTAGCTAGAGCCGAGAAAGGACTAGGAATTGGCAAGCAAGGATATCACAAACAAGAAGAAAACCACAATTGCATGACATGCCATATAATACTAATTGGCATAATGGAAAGCCTATTTTGAATAACAACATTAATCAGAGAATTAACATAATAGATATCCTCCAGATCCATTAAAAAAGAACATCAATATGGTAGAAAATGCTCCCTGATGTGTAGTCTGTCACATGCTTCATTCACCATTACAATGTGTAATTGCTAAGTCTTTCCAGAGTGATGGTACAACAATTGTGATGAATGTAGTGAAACTCCTTATGATGACAATGATAGCATCAATATGTTGTTTACTAGTGGAGATTATTCCTCTTTAGATGAATAAGATGCTGAGCTAGATGTGACTAAAAGAAGGATTCAGAAGGAATGAGCTTGTCAGCAGGTCTTTTCAGATGATGGTAGTGAATAACAATATGTATATGGACTTGATTCCCAAGCCTCTGACATTCACTTGAGGAGGCCTTTAGAAGAAGAGATTAGAGTTCTCACAGCTGCAACAATCGTCCAGGTGAAAAGCAATTACAACCTTAGGAGTAAGGGTCAGACTGGTGATATTAGGAAGCCAGGAAGCTTGTTCATGAAGTAGTTCTCGAGCAATACCAAAGTTTCCACTTCAGACACTCCTAAAAAGCAACAAAACAATGATAATAAGGAACTTGGGAACACACAAATTGGTGAACTCAAGAAAATAATAGGTCCTAAAGTTGTTCAAGTTGATGACAGAGGTAAGGAGCAAAATATGTCAAGTTGTTATCCTCAAATTCAGCAAAGCTCATTTTGTTGGATGACCCCTACAAAACTTGTCCATTTCGTAGCTCACAACTCTAAGCCCGCGAAATGAGACAATCACAATCATCTTTGTGCATGTACCCCTAGCCTCAGAGAGTCCTCCTGAGTGTCGTCTAGTGTCATTCACTCGAAATTTGCAAAATAGTCAAGGTTGCAAGTTTCAATTTTTCAAGAGTTAGAAAATTTTTATTAACATGCAGGAGTGGAAAATTTTGCCACCACTGCATGTTAGAGTCCTTGTTGCATGCAAGGGCGGAAATTTTTTCCACCCATGCATGTTTCCCCTTTAGAGTTGCAATGTTGGCAAATTTTGCCGCCCGAGCAGCTATTAATTCACTTCAAGTGTAATTAATGCATTTTGATCCTAGCGTTTTGGAGGGATTTTAATGAGTTTTAATCATTTTGTTTTCATTATTCCTTCTTCTTTCTGCCTATGTGATTACTCTTTACCCTTAGCAAACCCCTAAGTCTCTTGTCATGTGATAGCTGAGTGGATTCGATCGGTGGTTTGAGTTAGGGCTTCGTTGTTTCTTCTTTCCTTGTCGCTGGGTAAGTTCTTTTTCCTCATTTTTTCTGTGTTATTGACTAGGGTTTTTCGTTATCTCTATTTTATTGTGTGCTTTTATTTGCAGTCTATGTATGTTTCCTTTTAATCTAGTAAAAAACCCTACTGTATACCCTTTAAAGCTCATTCATTTTTTCTGTTAGAAAGAGGTTTTGTTTTTTAGTCATGAATGTATTGGTTGTTTTTACCATTTCTTGTCTTTGAAATAACCCTATGAACGACATTATTTACCATTCGTTCAACCGATGATTCATTTCCTTGTTTCCTACACTGGTGAAATCTACTGCCTTTTCTTCGTAGTTCAATAGTGGAATGTTTAAAACTAACAATTTTTCCCTTTGCAAACTCAGTGATTTTCGCTGATGGTGTTTTCCTTAGTTTTTTTTTTAGTGTAACATGAGCAAAAAATGCCAGCCTTACACCAAAAGCCGTGTTTCCAGGAGTTTTATCCTAGTTGTATGGGTGGCAAAATTTGTCGCCCACGTTTCAACTTAGTTTTACCATTAGTGCATGGTCGACAAAAGTTTCCGCCTATGCCAAAGACTAAAAATCGTTTAGTTGCATGGTTGACAAATTTTTCCAATCCTGCAAAGACTTACCTTTTATTGATGTAGGAGCGGTAAAATTTTCCACCCATACATAATACTTTGCATGATCAATTTTACTCCATGCACAAGCAAAGTTTTTTGCCGCTCCATATTTGCAAAGTTTTACCCTCATGTACAAGCAGAAAAATTCACCGCCCTTGCACAAAACCCAGTCAACCTTCATGCAGAGGCGGTAAAATTTGCCGCCCTTACATCACTGGCCCAAAATTTCTCTAACTTTGGGAAATTTTTCTGTTTTCAACCATTGCCTGCTTTCGCTCTGTTTCTTTCCTTTATTGCGCTCTAGCCCCACAAAGCTCATGTTATTGCTCATAGTTTCCTGTCATTGAATATTCCAATTGCCATATTTGCCTAATATTGCAAAACCATGAATCTTGTGTTGTAGTTTCTTTTGCACATTTCTCAAGGTCTGTTTCTCAATAGAGATTGTTGTGCTTCAGATGACTGATCCATCCCCGAAAAAATCAAAATCCATGAAGTACAAGTACCAAGGAGTTTTTCCAGTGACATCTATGACATCCAATGTGGATGAGATAAAGGACACTGAGATTGATCATGTGGACATGGCCAAGTTTGTAGAAAGAACAAAGAAGCAAACCCTTAGTCATGCTATGAAGCATATTGTAGAAAGTAACATTCACTTGGTGGCTGCTTTCCCTGTTGCCGCACATAATCTTGAGTTTGTTCTTCAAGTGGCGACACATTAGAACAAGGATAACAAGAGTTTCAGTCATACCAACGGAAATGTGATCATAAGATTGGACCTAGAATTCTTTGACCAAGCCTTCATCTATCCTAGCATTGACTCATGTGCAGATATGAACTTTGATTATTCACATAAGGGATATGATAAGGATCTTGAGGTTGAAAAGAAGATAATCAAATACCAAATGGTTGAAGTCTGAAAGGCCAAATCTCTCAAGATGGCCTAAAATCTTTCCCCGTAGTGATTTCATCGAAGAGGTCAGTGACTTAATTACTCTTCTGAGAAGAGTAAGAGGACTCCCTACATCTTCCACCTTTCATGAGTGGATGTACTTACACATCAGGATCATATTGAAGGGAAGGCAACAGTTATTAGGGGGAGAAAAAATTAGTAATTCCATTCATGAACAACTCACAAAGATGTCAAATTCATCCAAGTTTTACATGACATCGTATCTTGTTTATGCTGCTTCCTCGATGAGGAGTTTTCCAAGTTTGACATAAGAGGGAGATCAGAGGGTTGTTCTTGTTTATCATTATTATCCTCAGTTAACCCTCGATGGAGGAATTCATTACTTTAGAAGGGTGAATGATGCTTTCGTTGGTGTTTTCTTGTGTCTATTTGATCTTCAATTAGAACAAAAGAGAGTTTCTGATGAGGCTTGGTCAATGGTTAATAGATATGGTTGTATGTATTTGTAATTTCCCACTTTTACTTATCTGAGGGTTGGTTATTTTTTAGGGTATCCTTACATGCTGCCAAGGTACCCCAGTGACAAGATTATACTAATGTAACTATGCAAACAAATCATAGCTATGCATAGTAAGCAAATGGAGTTGAAAAAACCTGGTTTCAAATTCCCAATTGAGTTTGGCAGGTATTCAATTTCTACTTCTACTAAGGTTAAAGCCATTGAGTCTGAGATGTAGTTGGTTACCATGAAACTCTATAAGAAGGGAGTTAATTTTGATTTCAGAGGAGTAAACGATAAGATAAAAAAAAAATCTTTGACTCATGTGCCTATGGTAGAGGATATTTGGGTTGACCTGCAAATAGAGGAATAAATCAGAAAAATGGATCATTGTAGGTTGACTTTGAGTCAAATTGAGGAATTGGACTTGGTCGATATTCCAGAGGACATGGTTGATGATGATAATATCTTGGATCCCTCTTATGTGATAAATAATATTGCAGGCTCTGGTTTTCCAGCCATACAATGGTCTAAAAAGGTGGTAACTTCTATTTGGAAAAGATTTCAAATAATTATGTCTTACACTAATGTATGGTTGAGTGGAAAAGGAATTCATTTGAAGAATTTTGTAACCGGATCAGAAGAGGAAACACAAGCTGAAGAAATAGGTAATAAGATAGAATTGAGGATGAAACATAAAATTGATGTGCCTGGCTCAAGTAAGACTGTTAAGCCCAAGATCAAATTTGTTTCAAAGGGTGGAAAGGTAAAAGCAGTCAATGAAGGGCCATCTGTGAAAGTAATAGTTGTTAAAGAACCAACTACTGAGGATCTAGCTACTAAAGAAATATCTTTAGAGGAAAGAGAAGAGATTGAACAAGAAGAAGAACAGGAACAACATGGAGGACCCATAGTGCCTCCTCAGAAAGACATTTCACAAGAGCTACATGTTTCTTCTCCATTGAACACTTTTTCATTTTCTCCTTCTATGCCCACTACCTCAGTTACACTAATTATTCCAATTGTTATTTAGTCTTTTGGATCTTCTCCATCCTTGCACTCATCTCCATCCCCATCTAGAACCATTTTTTATAGTCCTAAGACTAGTTTGGATACTATTTTTGGTTCATCGGGATCATTGCCAAGTTTATCTTCCTCATCATTTGATATTAATAATCAATCTGTTTTAGAACAACTCATGACTAGTTTTGAGCAAATTCCAAGTGTTGACATTCCTGGTGCCATTATTACAAATACTTCCCCAATTGTAACTTCAACTTGTGTAGGTGCAACTCCTTCCACACCAACTATGGATTCTAATTTGGATGTAAATTTGTTAGTACTTCCTCCCTGGTTCTCATCTCATACTCCGAAGAGAAAGAAACAAGTCGCCCCCCCAAATGACTTTGACTTTGAGAAATTGACACCAGTGAAGACTAAGAGCGAGAAGAAGTTGAAGACTCTTTCTAGGCTATTTGAAGACAAGGGTTATAGGTATGCAAAAATAGCTCAGCCTCCGCCTGATGTAACTATTAAGGAGTTTGATATGAATGATTATTCAATTTCAAGAGCCGATCTAGGAAAGATCATTCACGAGAGTGCTAAAGGTGATGAATAGTATACTTTTAATTCTCTAATTGTGAAGTTTTATCATGAGAGGAAGATGAACGATCAGTACAAGGCCAAGGCTGAACAGTTGATTGCGGTGCTATAGAAAATCACATTGACTTTATAATCAGTGGAACCTATGGCTATCACTGTTGAAGATCCTATCATTCAAAAGGTTGAAAAGATACATGCAATAGGTAGATTAGTCAGGGAATTTTTGGATAGGATGATGGCACAAAGGTCACTTCTTTTGAAAACTTTAGTGGAAAGAAGAAATAAAATGGAAAAGATAGTGGTAGATTTAGATGAAGTAGTTGATCTACTTTATCTCAAAAACAACACGACTTGGAGGAAAGTTTACAAGATTGAATGAAAATGAAGAAGCTAAATTTGAAAACTTTGGTAGGAATTGGGATCATTCCCAATCGAGAAGCATATGTAGAAACCAAAGAGATTTTGATTCACCGGATCAATGTTCTAAAAGAATTAATCAAGGACTTGCAAAGTGCATGGGAAGTTAGTGAAGATAACGATGTTAATCTTCTCAACAAGATTGAAGAGTTTCTATGCAAGTTACTTGATGATAACCATATGTTTCTTTCTGCAGAGGCTATGGTACAAGAATTCAACAGCATGATTCAAAAGGAATTTGAGGAACAAACTTTTCAGTGACTTCAATGGATAAGTTGTTGGATTATCAATTGACTTTGGATAACCTTAAGGTGAACTTTGGGAGGCACGAGAAGGCAGCTACCATCGTGAAAGATTCAATAACTAGAGCTCTTGCTATTTCAAAAGATTCTTCTGGGCCAGAGATGATTGAAATGCAATTAATAATGAAGATGTATGAAGAGTTCATGAAGAAAGATGGTGGAGAAGATTGATCGTTCCTTAGTATATTTTTCAAATAGTTTTCATGCTTTATGTTTTTAGTTTTGGACATATTTACATGTACTTTCTCAAAATGTAATTACATGTAAAAACAAAGAAAGTCTTTTATCAATTTGGACTTCTATGTTGAATAAGTCAAAGTAGTTATAGATTTCCTATTTTTTCTCTCGGCCTCTCCCTTTAAATAAAGAGGGCCTCTTTTGTGATAGATACCTTTTAATCTTTGAAGCGAAGCTCTGCCGATTTTGTGAAGCATATTTTAGATTTGTGTTGAAAGTGCAAATCAAGAACTTATCAATAAAAGAAGCGAATTTTTCTCCAACCTTTGTTTTGGGAATATATTTGTTGTATGAAAGAGTGTTCTTATGTCTCTCTATTCATATTATCTTGAAGTCGATTTGTGGGTAATCTAGTAATTCATTGTTGAGAGGAAATTAAATTTAATACTGGTAAACTTTGTGTTATCGTATTATCTTTGGAGATATATGTTTTGTATATGAGTGTGGTTGAGAGATTGCAGATTTTGTGTTGCAAGTATCATCTATATTCTTGTGAGTTTGTGGTGTTGCAAGTTAATAGTCTTTGAGCTATAATTTGTTGCATGGATTATTTAAGTGAAATCATCGCGGAGAGTGGCAGAAGACTTTGTGCTCCTGCGGATTTTGTAGTTACTTTTATGTGCTGGTAGCTTTCCTGTTATTCTTTCGTCTAACGGAATTATATATTGGTTAGTATTGCTACAATTGGTATTATTTAGTTCCTTAGTCACTATAATCATCAAAGTTTTTATTGTAAGTTGTTTCTCTTATTCTGAAAAAAAGAGAATATGTTAATGGAAACACCCACCTGGATAATTGTAGTGTAAATAAGCATAGTTTAATCATCAGTTGAATCATATAGAAATAAGAAGGGAGCCTCCCCTTTCTGAGAGGAGAGATTTAATCTCATCATACTATGGTTGATATAACCATTTTTTCCTCAGTTAGTTTGGCACAAAATATTCACCCAACACAGGTACAAACCAAGGTGTAACTCATGCACAAAGCCTCATGTCATTTGATATGACACAAACATTATCTCAGCTAAATTTTTTTGTACCTTTGCTTGAAATGATGAAGATTGAAGAACATAGGAGTAAGGCACTAACATTGATATTTAGCATCACTAAAAAACCACTTTAGAGTGATAAATATTAGGAAATAAGCCAGGTAAATGATGTGGCAGAAGAAGAAAATCCATAGGTATACCTAGGAACCACTATCACAAAGTGTCCTTCTCAGATATACCCTTCTATGTGTCTCTGATTATAAATGGTAAGAAGGTAAAATATTGCATGCTTGATTTAGTTGCATCCACTAACATCATGCCTTTGGTCATCATGAAGGATATAGGATTGAGTATAGATAAGACATGTGGTAAATGCTTTGCTATGGATAATCGTGAGGTGCCAGTCATTGGAATTATCAAAAATGTTGATTTTATGCTTGTAGCTTATCTTGAGAAGTGATATACAATGAGTGTCACAGTGGTAGACATTGAACCTCAATATGGTATGTTGTTATCCAGGAGATGGGCAACATTAATTGGAGGAAGCATGTAGCTAGATTTGTCTTATGCCATGATTCCCATCAATGGTAGGGAAGTCAAGTTGGAAAGGGAAGGAAGAACACCACACTTAGTTGAAGAGGATGAACATGCTGGTCAGATATGTTTTGTTGATGTTGACTATGATAATTTCCAAGTAGTGTCACCTAACCTTGATGTTGAAACTAAGAAGCCCATTGATTATGAAGTAGAGAAGTCATAGGGTAATAACCAAATATGGTCCATGTATTTTGATGGTGCTTGATCAAAAGAAGGGTCAGTTGCAGGAGTGGTTTTCATTGCCCATAATGGTAAGATTTTTAAATTCTCATTCCTATTGAAGTTAGAGTGCACTAATAATATTGCAATGTATGAGGCACTCTTACTTGGGCTAAATATAGCAATGAAGCATGGGATTACGAGCCTTAAGGTTTTGGGTGATTTAGAGCTCATTGTTTCAAAAATTAGAAATGAATATGCATCAAAAAATAGAAGGTTGAAGCAATATAAACATGCAGTATGGGATGCTAGAGAATTGTTTGATACATTTTCTATTAATTGGATTGAGAGATCAAGGAATGTCATGGCAGACTTTTTTGCAAATGTTGCAATTAGACCAGATGACATCACCTTGGCTGATGTTGCACAAGTGGAGATAAAGGTAAGACCTGCTATACCTGATAACATCTCTAGTTGGTAGGTGTTTAATGATGATACAGATTTCATCAAATTTCTACATTGCATTGATGAGTATGAAAATCAGGAAATTGATTTCCAATATTTTGTGGAAGTTGTTGATGGGAAAGAGAAGATATTTGATAATGAGGTGATACAAATTAAGACCACTAAGATCCCAAGGGGCTTGTTTGCATTAGAAAGAGAATTTGATAACAATGACCAGTTTGTTGCTAGGACCACTCAAACTAACAAGCAAGATTTAGAAGAAGTAAATTTGGGAATAGGCAGTGCTCCAAAAAAGATGTACATTAGTAGGCAATTGTATCCTCACATTAGAACAATGTTTATTGCACTATTAAGAAAGTATAGGCATGTTTTTGCATGGTCCTATGATGATTTGAAAGCTTATAGAGAAGATTTATTTCAATATACGATTATGTTGAAACCGGATGCAAAGCCCTTTAGGTAGAAACAGAGACCTATCAATCCAACTTTAGCTCCGAAAATGTAGGAAGAATTGGTTAAACTAAGGGATGGAGGGATCATTAAACCTATTAGACATTCTACTTGGGTCTCAAATTTGGTCCTTGTTAGGAAAAATAATGGGGACATCATGCTTTGTGTTGATTTCAAAAATTTGAATGTATCTTCTTTGAAGGACAACTATCCTCTGCCGAATATGGAAGCCATGCTGCAAAGGGTCACAAGATATGAGCTCTTGTATATGATGGATGGATTTTTAGGGTACAACTAGGTGAAGATGAAAGAGTCTGAGTAATACAAGACTACTTTTACCACCCCTTGGGGAACATATGTATATGTGAGAATGTCGTTTAGATTGACAAATGCAGGTGCTACATTTCAGAGATCAATAAATATTGCATTTGCAGGATTGATATATTCCATATTAGTTGCATATTAGGATGATTTGACAACTCATTTAAAGAAAGCAAAAGATCACTGTATGCATTTGGAAAAGATTTTCATCAGAGCACTAGAATACGGTATTTCACTAAACCCTAAAAAATGTGCTTTCAGAGTTATGAGGGTAAATTGCTGGGGCACATTGTGTCCAAGGATGGGGTAAGAATTGATCCTAAGAGAGTAATGGCCATTTATAGAATCCCAAGGCCCAAGACCATGAAAGGAATCCAAACATTCTTTGGGAAAATCAATTTTGTAAGGAGATTTGTTACTAATTTTGCAGAAGTAACTAAGCCTATATTAAAGATGATGAAGAAAGGCGTAGTGATAACTTGGGAAGATGAAGTGATCATGACCTTCCAAATTATAAAGGAGGATATTAAGTTTACCCCTGTCTTGAAATTTCCTAATTTTTCCAAACCTTTTCAGTTGTTCTCTTTTGCATCTTTTCACACAATTGCTGTGGTCTTGTTACAAAAGAATGATGAAGGATATGAAAAACCAATAACATTTTTTAGCAGATCATTGCAGGCTGTAGAACTCAAGTATGACATAATGGAAAAGAAAGCATATGCCCTGGTTAGTGCGGTAAAAAACTTCAGGCCTTACTTGGTAGGTGCACAAATTACCGTATATGTCCCTCATTTTGCAGTGAAAGATATCTTCACACAACAGGAAGTAACAGGTAGGTGTTGCAGATGGATAAAAAAATACAGGAATTTAACATTGATATCCAAATCATCAGATTAGTGAGGGGACAAGGTTTAGTAAAATTGATGATTGCATGAAATTTAGAAGCTTGCCAAGTCAATGTAGCTGGGGAAAATGAAAACATTTCAAAAGATATACAAGACTCAAAATGGTACAAGGATATTGTCCAATATCTATAGGATATGACATGCCCACTCCATTTAAATGACAAATTTGAAATTGAAAGCACTAAAATATATCATCTTACAGAGGGAGTTATACTGGAAAAATCCTGAAGGAATCTTGCTGAAGTGTGTGAATGAGGACCAAGCCACAATCATTCTGACTGAAATGCATAGTGGAGTGTGTGGACATTTTATGGCTAAGACTACCGCACATAAGATCTTAAGGTCAGGCTATTGGTGTCCTACATTGTTCTCTAACATTCATAAGATGGTGAGGAAATGTGAAGCTTGTCAATGATTCTCAGGAAAATTGAAGTATGCAGGTATCCTTCCACTTAGGACTATTACAATTGAAGCACCTTTCTAGCAATGGGGTATTGACTTCATTGGTGAAATGTCAGAAAAATCAAGTGGTGGACATAGTTGGATACTGGTTGCCACGGATTATTTTACAAAATGGATTGAGGCAATCCTAATTAAGAGGGCTACAAGCAAGGTGGTTCCAGATTTTGTGTTGGACCACATGATAACTAGATTTGGAGTGCCCATGAAGCTGATTACTAACAATGCAATGTGTTTTAGGTCATATGAATTTGTAGACTTTTATAATAGATATGGTATTACCTTGTCATATTCATCACCTTATCACCCACAAGGTAATGGTCAGGCTGAATCTAGCTACAAAAGTTTGATGCAAATAATTAAAAGGATACTTGGGAAGAACATGAAAGCATGGGATTGCAAGATCAAGTTGGAATTATGGGATGATAGGGTAACTATCAAAAAGGAAATAAGCAAGTCTCCTTTTAAATTGGTGTATGGAGCAAAAGCGAGGATGCCGATTGTGTATAGGAATAAAATCGAGATTGAATGATAATCAAAACAATGAAATAATCAACAGTTCAATCATATAACATCAAGATAACGATCTAAGCAAACAACCAAATAATTAATGAATTAACACAAAAACAATGAAATCTTTCACCTAGATTGTATTGTTATCTTGGTGGAATGTGGATTGCTTCATAAATTGTGAAACCATGTTTACAACAAGCGGATGTAGATTGTGTTTGTGCTTAAAAGGTAGAAGTGTGCTCAATGATGCGATGTATGCTCCAAGCGCTTTATAGATGCCTGAGAATAAATGATCGAAGAGGATTTGTTATGGAGATGAGGGGGAGTTTATATAGGTTTCAATGAAGATCGATCAACGGTCCAGATAATTCAATGGAATCAACGGATGAGATAAATTTAGAATTCATGATGAATGTGCACCTGACAAGTGTCACACAAAAAGATGTTTTTGTTTGAGTTAATTGATTGATTTGGCTAAAAGACATGGAACAAACATGAGATATTGTTAGATTTCATAAAAATAGAAATGCTTTTTTTTCTAATTTATGAGTTGGTGATAAAAATAATAATGATTAAGTCAATTAACTCAACTTATGATTTGTGTTTTGCATGATTTGAGATAAAATTAAATAATAAATTATTTAATTTTGTGTGCATGATGAATAAAATTTATTTTTAGAGGAATTGGAAGATATTTGAGCAAATTAAATAAATAAATTTATTTAATTGTTTGTGCATGATAGAAGACAGAATAGATTTGAAGATTTAAATAAGTCAAACAAATAAATTGATTTAATTTATTTTGCATGATAGATGAATATAAATAAAATATTAATTTTATTTATTTTTAGGGATTGAGTCAACTTAAATAAATTTAGATGATTTATTTAAATTTAGAGGAATAATTTGATTAATTAAATAATGAAATTATGGATAAGAGGGAATTTGTGATGAATTAATTAAATAATTTATTTATTTAATTAATGTGGACTTAAAATTTGAAAAAGGGTAATGATTTAATTAAATAATAAAATTATTTAATTTTGGAAGAATATAGAGGAATTTAATGAAATTAATTAAATAAAGAGGATTTATTTAATTAATGTTGAAAATATGTGATTTAGAGGAAATTGATGATTTTGATGAAATTAATTAAATAATTAGATTATTTAATTAACATTGGAATGCAAGTGATACGATGACATGGTCATTTTTAGGTGTCTACATTTTGCCCCTCTTTGATGTAATGCAGTTTATAGCGTTGCTTCAAAGAAAATGATTGTTGAAGACATGATACAATTTTGATGCCCCAGTGTAGGTAGCTGTCCCAGTGTAGCTGGCGTAGGATGCCCCCTCGAGAGGAAAGACAGGGAAGTGAAAGAAGAATTGGGTTGACGCTCGACTAGAAGATTGTGTTTGAGAAAGATGAGGTTGGATAGATGGAAGATAGTGGAGAAGAGAACATGATAGAAAGACTATTGATCGATCTTTGCTTGAAAGTCCATATGATGATTTGGATAAATAGATGGTTAAATGGATGAGCTTATTGCAATGGTTTCACTAATGTTTATAAAGAGTAATCCTTATTTTTGATATAGCACATGGATAATTTGCACGAGGGTATAAAAGACCAAGGTGCTATGATATCCTAGTGCAAGGACGTTGACTCTGCAAGCAAGCGGTTTGAACTTAGATCCCTTAGACATAATATAACCTTGTTGGATATGTGAATGAGCCATAGTCTTGAACATAAAATAAAATTCAAGACATAAATGCAAGAAGAATATTAATTTGTAAGATGCTAGGTTGTAGCACACACATGTGAATGAGCCATAGTCTTAAACATAAAATAAACTTTAATACATAAATGCAACAATTATATTAATATGTAAGATGCTAGGTTGTAACACACGCACAAGATAAATATGATGCTAACTAAGATAAAAAGATCATTCCTCAAACACGGCACACAAAAGCAATGACTATGCCCCTAATCCGTACTACATCACAACATACCAAGATATAGATAAATCAAGGTAGTCTTGAATAAGTAATGGGAAAGAGACAAAAAGATAAACCAAAAAGCAAATTGACTAACTTACAAAGTAAACATGCAGCCAACATATTCTCTTGCCAAAGAGGTTTCTTAGGATAGATTGGATTGGTTGGGTAGATTGGATAGATAACAACCTTATTGTAGGAATGATATATCTGTTAAAGGGCATTGACCTATTGATAGGATAATGTTTGGTTTCAAGAAATGAAACATGTTGTATAAGACGCCTGGTTTGGTTTTGACAATGGAACATCCTGTATAAGACAATTGATTGATGTAGAAGATGTTGGCAATTGATATGTAGGACAACATATGTCTCTGCAAGTAGGTTTCTTTGCTTCAGGTTGGTTAAGGAGTTTTATTCTGATAGGATGCGTTTGTTTGGTTTCTACTTGAGTTAGTCAAGTCTAGGTGGTAGGATGAATTGTGATAGATGGAAGGCTACAAAGATGGAATGTCCATGGATTGAGATGGGTGGAGAATGATGAATCATATGTGCCTGAGTACTGGATACGTCCTTCGTATTCTAGACTGCCTACATACCCTGTATCCACGGGATCAAGACACATTACAATGAAAGATAAAAAATGATAATATGTAGTTCTGGATAGAGTGATGAGTGGGTCAAAGTGCCTGAGCTTGGGTAGATGAAATGGTGATATCTTATGTACCTGAGTACTGGAAACTTCCTTTGTATTCCAGACTGCCTACATACCCATATCCATGGGATCAAGCTACCTTAAGATTGAGATGAGATGATATGTAGTTTTAGGAATTTGGTGATGTAGGATAGTGTTTTGTTATTTTTATTTTTGATTTGAAGTGTTTTTGAACCACAAACAAGGATCCATTCCTAGACCTAGGTTAAAGAAAGAGTTGCCCCCATTCTGGTAGAGGTGTTTGTTATGGATGATTGACATAGGATAACTTTGACATGGATAATGTTTTGACATAGGATAACTTTGACATAGGATAGCAACAAGAGATGGATACCTGACACAAGATAATGATAAGACATGGATAATTGACATAGGATAGCAACAAGACATATATAATTGACAAATTTCCAAGCTATTCTAGATAGGGAAATGGAAATGCAAAAGGTCAATGGTTTTATTATGAATGGATGGATGAAGTTTATTATGGAATGGATATGGAATGAAAAAAGACTCGATAGATGATAGATGCTGACTCTACACATAACGCCTGTTTGCCAGGTTTTCACTATGGTACTTATCTAAGGCACCTGTTTACCAGGTTTTCACCATAGGACAGATTATTTTGTTTTTGTTTTTGTTTTTTTGATATTTTTGATATTTTGATTTTTTTAATTTTTTTGAGTTTTTGACATGGATACTCTGAGGATCAAGCATAGAACTTCTTGAGATGAACACTGTTGAGTGCTTCATCTACATGAATGCCTTCTAGTGTTGCTAAAGTATAAGCTCCTGATCCATATGCTACTGTGATAACAAAGGGTCCTAACCAATTAGGCTCAAACTTGCCCTTCTTTTCTTGATCTACTTGATTTCTCTGATTTTCCTTTAAGACAAGATCACCAACTTGAAACCATCTTTCTTTGATCTTCTTATTATAGTTGTGCCAGAGGTAGTTTTGATAGACATGGAGATGATTAAGTGTGACAAGGCACCTCTCATCTAGTAGTTCTAGCTCAGCTAATCTGGAAGTGCGATACTCCTCTCCATCAATTAGGTGCTGCATGGATACTCTTAGGGATGGGATCTCGACCTCTATAGGTAGAATGGATTTAGAGCCATAGACCAAGGCATAGGGTGTAGCTGTCATGCCCGCATCTCCCGCGTGGACGTGACGCACAAACGCCCGTGTCACGACCACATTCGCCATGTGGTTGCGATACAGGCCACAAAATTTTTTTCTTTTTAACCCTAAGAAGCCCCTCGCACGCGTCTCCGTGCTCAGTGGCTATACGCAACAGCGTAAACGTGTCAACGTGACCGTGATGGTGAAGGTCATCTAGGGGGTATGCGACACAAAGTGTGTCGCTTTCAGGGTTAGACTGTTTTAAATCAGAACCCTAGTTTCCTAGGTGAGAAGGTGATTTTCGGCAGGTTCGAAAAACAAACCCTAACTCAGAATTAAAAAGAAATCAAAATAATAAACAAGAAATAATAGCATGATGGATGCATGATAAAGTGGAGTGATTAAATGGAAGTCATAAAAATGCTATAAAAATAAACCCTAAAATCTGGGAAAAATTCGACAGCATAACGCGTTTTTGAATAACGCAAAATAAATTTTTTAGGATAAATCACCAACAAGAAAATAAAATTTTAAGTAAAATCAAATAAAACCTAAGAACAAATTTTGAATAAATCACCAATAGGAATAACTAATAAATTAAACGATTAAATAAATATTAAATTAATTTAGAAACGATAACAACGATATAAAATAAAATGATAAAATTAAATTAAATTAACCAGACATCGGTTATCTCCAACCGGAAACTGAGTTCGTTATTAAATATAATATTGGAATTACGTTTAATAACTCACTCGAGAATTTATATGGATGAGGGAGGAGAGAGTTCAAATAACCCTCCCCGTAAAACAGTAATAATAAAATCGATTTTAATTATCAATGTAGAAATTAATAAAAAAATCCTGTCAAATAATTTCCAAAAATACTCTTACTCATAAATTAGATTCAAATCACAAAACAAAAATCAGACGTCCAAAATCAACCCTTTCAAAATTCACTTAAGATCTCAAGAGATAAAATTTAAACAATAAGAAGGAAAAGGGAGGTTTTAAATAATAATAAAAAAAAAAATAAAAAAAAAAAATAAAAATAAAAATAAAACCTCACCATTAATCTCTTCTCAAGATAAAAGCCTCCCCAAAATAAAATATTGTCATAAAAAAAATTAAAGAAAGAAAAGCCCTAAATTAAGATAACACTAAGTTTCTAAATGCAAACCCTATTCTTATTTCCTCAGTTTTTACTTTGAGTTGTTCTAATATCTCTAACATTTTCATTCTCTCTAGCTTTTGTTTTCTTCCTTTTGTGTAGGTTAAGTTTTTCCATGGCAGCCACTGTCAAAAACCACGAAGGGAAGCACACAGCGTAGGGCAAAAGCCTCTTCCGTCCAAGAGTTTTCATCTTGTATATATATATTTTGTTCCTGGTATATATATATACCCTAAAAAAATATTGTGTAAGCTTTTAAGTTTTGTGCAGGTTGAAGAATGGGAGCAAGCTACCGACGACAGAGGTGGCAAAGTATGCTGGCCGCGGCGGTGGCGGAACCCATGGCAGTAGCGGAGGGACGGTGGTGGTGGAGCGCATACCATGGTGGAGGTGGAGTGGCGGAGCGGTGGTCGCTGGTGGTGATGGCATGGACGGTGGAGAGGTCATTGTGGCAGAGTGGGCGGCGCAGAGGCGGGGGTTGCAGCTGCAGTGTAACAGGAGGCAAAGTATGTGAAAGAGGGATGGGGAGGTAGGCGCAGCCTCCGGGAGTATTGGGGAGGGGGTGTGGGGGAGGAGGCTTAGCCTCCGCCCACACCCTTGTGTTCACAGTTACTGTGGGCACCACCGCCGCCCACAACACTGTGTGTTTTTTTTTTTTGGTATTTTTTTTATATATTTCTAAAACCCTACTCAGCAATTATTAAATTTGTATGATTTTTATATATATATATATTTTGTTTCAAAAGGACATATGCATATATATATATATATATATATTTACAGTTTGACAGCAAGCAAAATAAAATTCGTAGACAAATACATTTTTTTTTTTTTGAAATACATACAATAAATAGGAGCTAAAAAAAATAACAGCAAAGATCTATTTTTTTTAAAAAATGATCAGCCAAGTGTACCTATGAATTTATGGTTTACAAATTTGTGAATAATCCCATAGCATTTTTTTTTCTCCACATTATTTTAAAATAGAAATTAACTTGCAATCAAAAACAATTATAAACCATTAGCTCCTCTCTATATATTTTTTTAAAGGACATAAATATAAACACAGGATATACTACATGCAATATATATATTTTGTTTTTGAAAACATTATACAAAAAAAATAGAAAGTGCATTTCTCCTTTTTTTTTTTTGCAATGAAATTTACCCTACAACTCAAGTATGTTTCATTCCTATAGAGTATAATGACAGAAATGTAAACAAAATTTTTCTTTCTTCCATGGGTTTAAATACACTTTGTTCAGCAACATTCACTCACATAGATATCACTTGGGAAGAAATGTGACAGAAATCTAGTTATAGCCTAGTCTTACTTTCTTCTCAACAACAACTAATACTTATGAATTTCACTACAATATAATAGCAAGGAGTCACAACATATACATATGTTTCTTCAAGGAATAATGATAGAATTTACATATACTACTTCTCATGCATTTCACAACTCTTACAAAAAAAATAGGGAGAATGAACAACCTTCTAATTAGCTAAGAAATACACTACATACAACATTAACACAACCAAACTCATGGCAAGGATGTCCAATTAATCTTTTGCAAAATTAAAATACAATGAGGCCACATTGGCCTTGGCTCCAACAGCCAACACAAGAGACTATATGAACACCAATTTGAGCTCCACAATATCTCCAGCTCTTCACTTAAAAACCTGCAACTAAAACACAACCACAAGGCAACAAAACTAGCCACCATGAAAGAAAAGCTCTCCTCCCTACTATAGACCCGCAAGTGGGTCACCCTCGAGCTAGGGAGGTAGGGATTCACACAGGGCAACATTCCACATCAACAATCAAACACTATACACAAAAACAACCCATAGGTATAACACATAACTTAACTCATAAAAATGAGTTTGGTGAGGGTAGGGAATGGACCCCTCAACTTACAAGGGCTCCCATTTGATAAAGAAAAAAAAACTCAGCTCATGGCCTCAAGCCAAATTCCCCAAAACACCACAATCCACAAGATTCACAAATAAATCACCTGGCACTCTTGCCATTCAATTAATTCACTCCTCCAATAAGAGCCCTCAAGGTACAAATACAAACCGTGGGAGAGACCTCAAGGAGGTTCCTTTCCCCTACCCATACAAGTTGAGCATTACCTCCATTGGAGGTGCTCTCACCATAACACCCAACCCAACATCACAATACAAATATCATAAAGCAAATAACACACAACCAAAATCTAAAACATTGAACATCATATAAGCAGGGTAAGAAGCAAGTTAAGAGGCCTACCTTCAAGGCCCTGACAATGGAAGGAGAATTGGTGAAGAGCTCCAAGCCTTCCCAAGCCTTCCAACTTTCAGAATTTCTCCAACCTTCCCTAACTCCTCCAAACTAGAAAGGAAAACTAAAATTTGCAAGAACTCCCAATTGCAAGGAAAAAGGCTAGAAAAGAAGAACCCCCACTCCTCTACAAGAGGAGCTATTATAGGCCATCCACTTGGCCTTGAGGGAATGGGAAGGTGACATTTGTCACCATCTCCTCCCTCCTCTAAAGGCCACTTGTAAGAGTGAGAAGGTAAGAGGATGACAAATGTCCTCCTCTCACTCCACCTCCATCTCCACCTCATCCACTTGTGCTTCCACACAAGTGGGAGGGGGACAAATGGTGAGTTGGATTCCCACTCACACCTCAAGAAGACAAGGGTCTTGAGTGGTGCTCCCACTCGCTTGGGAGTTTGGGAGGACTCTTGGAGACCTCCCAAGTCTACCTTGGGAATGATTCCAAGACTTTGGGATGGGAGATGGGTTCTTCCCAAGGCAAGGCCCATCCCCCATCTTCCCTCTTTCTTAAATTCGTCACTTTTACTCAACCATGGTTTAGGGTGACCTAAGGTGAGTCAAAACTAGGGTTAGATAGTCCAAGTTGACCCTAGACTCATGGTTGACCACCTAGGGTAACTTTTGGGACCCTAGGGTTCATGAAAGGGGTTAAAAATCCACATTTAAATGGCCTAAAAAAATAATATAAATACCAAGTGGCATAAATCAAATAAAATTTTACAACACTTATTATTAATCAATTTTAAATAACAAAAGGGTACTAAGGCTAAAAATAAATAAAATTAAATCAAGCACAATCAATCCATACTCAAATTCAGACGTGATCCTTATCCCTCTTGGGAATGGATCGGCTTAACAGGGGATAACATAGTGTGAATTCTACCTCTGATTTCCTGTGGCTAGGGAATGTAAAATCTGTATATCTCGATCAAGTGTCAGTCTTGTCATGGAAAGTCATAGCCGAAGCAACTGAAAATTAAATTCACGCAAACGAATGCAATCAACAACCTCAATACATAAATCCAAATTACACTACATTATCCAATCACATGTCAATTAATCCATATCACATAAACAACTAGAATCTCATCACAACACATCATCAAATATAAACTCGTAAATCAATTTTCCATAAATAGCATTACTATGATCAAAACAAATCGCATATGTCAAATCAAAGTCCTAGTATAATCAGTGGATCAAATCAAGTCTACAAGATGAAGCATAGTCACTAAGGTCTGATAGTGTCATCTACTGGATAGTACAATGATCAAAATATGGAAGGTAAAATAATCGGCCTCACATCCTCCCCCCTAAGACTGAACTTCCTCCTGGAAGTCATCAAAAAGGTAAGGATAGAGTGCCCTCAAACTAGCTGCATCCTCCCAAGTCGCCGTAACCTTGTCATATCGATCCCACTGGACCCTAACCTGGTCCATCTCTCGACCTTGAAGGCCCAGCGTCTAACAAGCCAATATGCGAATTGGCTCCAAAGCTAATTGCCCGTTTGCCTCTACCTGTAAAGCACTCCAGTCTAGTACGTGAGATACATTAGATATATATCGTCTCAAAATAGAAATATGAAAGACATCGTGGATACGTGACAGGTTAGGTGGCAATGTTAGATGATAGGCAACTGGTCCTATCCGCTCCAAAATCTCAAAGGGTCCTACGAACCGTGGTGCAAGCTTAGAGCCCTTTCCATAATGGATTAGACTCTTGTGTGGCCGCACTCTAAGGAATACCCTGTCACCCACTGAGAAGCTCTGATCAATCCTCTTAGCGTTGGCATACTTCTTCTGCCTATCCTGCGCCTCCTGCAACCTCTGTCTAATCAGTGTGACCTGCTGTTCCATATCCTGAACTAGCTTTGGACCAATGGTGACTCTGTCCTCAATCCGATCCCAACTCAATGGTGTCCTGCATGGTCTGCCATATAAAGCTTAAAAGGGAGGCATACCTAACGAGCTGTGATGCCCATTATTGTAGGCAAACTCAACTAGATAAAGATACTCCTCCCATCTAGACTAATGGTCCATAACATACATCCGAAGCATGTCCTCCAATACTTGATTCACCCGCTCTGTCTGTCCATCTGTCTCAGGATGATAAGCGGAGCTAAAATTGAGTTGTGTGCCCAATGCCTGCTGTAAGGCTCTCCAGAATGCTAAAGTGAACACTGGATCTCTGTCTGAGATGATGCGACGGGGTACCCCATGTAGTCTCACAATATCGTCCAAGAATACCTTCGCCATAGCTGGCGCATTGTACATCATGCGTATAGGAGAGAAATGAGCCACCTTGGTCAACTTGTCAACTGTCACCATGATGGCATCATGGCGACGCGAAGACATAGGAAGACCAACAATAAAATCCATGGAAATAGTGTCCCATTTTCACTCAGGTATATCATGTGGGTATAGGAGACCTGCTGGATGCTGATGCTCGGCCTTGACCCTCTGGCACTCAAGGCAACGAGAAACAAACTTTGCTATATCTCGTCTCATACCCGCCCAATAGTACAGCTATCGTAGATCGGCATGCATCTTCTTCACCCCTAGATGTGCTGTGTATGGTGCTTTATGAGCCTCTAATAGTACTACAGTACGTAGGTCACCTGTGCGGGGTACATAGATGCGCTGTCGATGACGAAGTAAACCATCTGTGTTAAGTGTATACCCTGCAAACTTGCCCACAAGGGCGCTCTATGAACTAATCTCCTGCTACACCTCTAGATACCACTCATCCTCTAGCAAATGCTGAATAATGCGATCCCTCAAGTCCACACTTAGAGTCAAGGTTAAGAGTTCATGGCGCCTCTGACTCAATGCGTCAGCAACCACATTCTCCTTCCCTTTGATGTAGTGGACATCAAAGTCGTACTCATAGAGGAACTCCATCCAACGCCGCTGACGGGCGTTCAGATTCGGCTGCGTGAAGATATACTGAAGACTATGGTGATCAAAATGGAGCTCAAAGTGACGACACAACAAGAAATGTCTCCAACAGACTAGAGCATGAACCATTGCCGCTAACTCCAAGTCGTGTGTGGGGTAGTTCAGCGCATGAGTCCTGCATAAGTACTGCTCCCAATCCCTCAAGTGATGCATCTGTGCAAACAATAAAATCTGCTGCAGGATCAAGAACTGCTAAAATAGGAGCGCTGGTGAGACGCTCCTTGAGGACCCTGAAGGCCCTCACACTGCTCAGTCCATAGAAAGCTCTTCCCTTTCCACTGGAGGGAAGTGATGGGGTGCACAATCTGAGAAAAACCCTCAACAAAGCGATGGTAATAACCAGCTAACCCCATAAAACTCCTGACCTCTGTCACACTAGTGGGTGCTGGCCAATCTCTGATAGCCCTGATCTTCGATGGATCTACTGAGATACCATCGCCGGAAAGGATATGCCCTAGATACTGAACCTCTGTCCTAAAAAATGCACACTTCACCAAATTCCCATAAAGCTTTTGCTCTCGCAAACATAGTAGAACCTGACGAAGGTGCTCCTCGTGCTCCTCCTTGGTCCATGAGTAGATCAAAATGTCATCGAGAAATATGATCACGAACCGATCTAAATAGGCACAGAACACCCCGTTCATGAGGCTCATGAACACTGCAGGGGTGTTCGTCAAGCCGAAGGGAACCACTATGAACTCATAGTGTCCATAACGAGTCCGGAAGGTGGTCTTATGGATATCTGCCTCTGCGATACGTAACTAATGATACCCGGACTTCAGGTCTATCTTAGAGAACACCCTAGCTCCCTGCATCTGGTTGAAAAGATCATCAATCCTGGGCAGAGGATAACGGTTCTTCACCGTCACCTTATTCAACTACCTGTAGTCCATGCACAAACGAAGAGACCCATCTGTTGTGATGTTCACAACACGCCCCATTATGCTCCTTAGCAAAATGGGGACCCCTGCTGATGTTTTGCTTTTTGCTTCTGCTTGTGTTTTTCTGCTTTCTGGCGGTTTGGGTAAAAATAAGTCAGGTGCATCATCATCATGATATTGGAAAAGATAGGGTCATCATCATGAGGTCAGTTTGTCAAAGTTCATATTTTGTTTTTGTGACCTCATATTTAGAAAGAGCTTGAAATTCCATGCAGGTTTGCCTTTTACATCACTTGAAAATTCGTCCATATGAGGGAGTTATGCATAGTCAAAGTTTTGGTCAAACCTGATAATCGCAAGAGGATCATCATATTTTTATCCTCAGTCATGTTGTCAAGATCATCCTGATCTTGGTCTATCACCCGATAAAAATCATGCAGTCGCAATATCCGGACGTCAATCTTAGGTGGTAGTGCCCTTTACCCGTCAAATGGCCTTATGCGCATCAAGAGCATCATGATTTTAGGAGGGTCACATTTTATAAACTCGGTTTTGCTGTATGAAGAACATCATCATCATATTTGAAACGCCCCCCGATAATATCCTGAGGTTCAAATATCCGGACGTCAACTTTAAGTCATAGTAAGTTTTCCCCGTCGAGCGATCTTTCGTGACAACGAGCATCATGATATTTTTACAACACCCGATATTATAATATCATGCTGATATTATAAGATCACCCTGACTTAGAAAATCCACCATCTGCATATTTGCATGCGCAGGTCAATATCCTGATGATCATCATCATCCTGATCTTTCAAGGGAGGATCATATTTACTGATATTCGCTAAAATGATGAAGACGTCTTCATATCCTCCTGATCTCCTTTTGCATGATCATGATGATCACCCTATCTTTTAAGGGAGGGTGATATTCCATTCCTCAACAGCATGATCATATTTTAAAAATCACCCTAGCGCTAACCTGATGATGACCTCAACTCTTCCTCATGCTCCAAAGACGAAAGATGATGATTATGTCATCATGATGTTCGATGAGGAGGATCATCATATTTTTTATCCTGTCATATTGTCAAGATCATCATGATCTTGTTTGTCTACCCGATATTTCGTAAAGTCCTCCTGCCGAGAAAGAATGGCCTTTAGCAAATATCCTGATGATCATCATCATCACTTTTCCCTTCGGCAGGATATTTTCCAAAACAGGATCCGGTTGGCGAAACATCCTGATGACGTCATGTTCTAAGTTTAACAAAGGCCCCGGATATCATGATGACGTCATCCCGATCTGATAAACGAAGAAGCAAATACCCTGATGATCATCATCATCACATTTCCCTTCGACAGGATATTTTCCAAAACATGATCCGGTTCCCGAATATGATGATGACGTCTTATTCTAAGTTCGACAAAAGCCCCAAATATCCTGATGATCATCATCATCCTGATCTTTCGAGAGGGTTACCTTGGCCGCAAAGGGGTCATATTACAATCATCATCCTGATCATGCTCCTTAGGTGACCCGATATTACATTTATCCCCTGATCTTAACTAAACATGACGGTGACGTCATCTTTTGCATTTAATGGAGCCCAAATATGACGATGACGTCACCGTCATATTCCATTCCTCAACAGCAGGATCATATTTCACATCCTCCTATTTTCCTTCAACATGAAGATGATGATGATGTTATTCTTTTCCCCGATATACAGAAGCGAAACATCCTGATGACGTCATCTGGACCTTCGAAAGGGAGAGCATCATATTTCCAGAATATCATGCAGATGAAGTGAACATCGGCCAAATAGAGAATATCGGCCAACATGTTTTTTTTGACACGCCGATGGGCGGGAAATGAAGCGGTGGAGTTTTAAACCTTTTTTTTGCGCCCGTGGCATTTTTTCGGTTAGCGATGGTTGACCCGATGGGTTTTGAGCGGTCTGAATGCGTTTTGAACGCGTTTTAAGAGTATTTTGGACCCGATTTCCACAATTTTGCGCAGTCACCTGGATTTAAACGATTATTTTAATTTCCCGCTGTTTATGTGATAAATGAAATACTTATTGCTTGTCTTGTCTTGCAGGCTTGCAGTTGAGGAAGCAGCTGGAAAGTCAACATAGTGACCTCATGGAGGAAGCGAATCTGATCTCAGGAGCAGGAAGATAAAGATGAAGTGCGAAAAAGTCAAGGCCATTCAAGTGAAGGACAGAGTTGCAGCTGAAGGTATTACTGCAACAGACAAACAGAAGTTATTACCCAGCTGCCGGAACTTCTCAGAAGGGGCAATATTTCACCCAGATTTGACACTGCTCAGAGATATTTTGAAGAGCTGGTTCACCTGTATTTATTGCTGTAACCAGGGGTTTGAACCAGGGGTTCAGTTAGGTTTTTGCTGTAGTGAGGACAATCAGAATATCTTTATATTGTGCCTCTCTACACTGTAAAACTTTACAACAGGGATTTTAGGAAAACAACAGGGGCTACAACAGGATTTTCTTTTAGGAACATACAGCAAGTTAGCATAGTTTAGAAGTAGAAGAAGGAGGTCGCCTGTTTGTCTGCAGTAAGGTGCACGTGGAATGTCTGGCTGCCTTACTGTATCTGTAAAGCTTGTAAGTTCTCTGTAGTATGATCAATGAAACTAAGAGTCATTCCTACATTGTAAATCATGTATGACTATTCGTTTCTAATACAATAGAATCTGGAGTTCTGCATCTATCTTCTGAGTGTTCTCCTGCTCTTCTTTGTGTTTTGAAATATCTTCTTTGAGAGCTTGCAATTTTAAATGTATGTTTGTGAAAATGCTCAGAACTTACATTTAAGGTTTTTACTGTGGATTTGATCAAATTACTGTGGTATTTACATAGTGCATAACAGAACAATTAGATCCTTCGGTAGATTAAATGAGGTATAGATTAGATCTTTCTAACTTTTCCCAACCCATCTGAAATATTTAGCTGAAAACGTAGAAATCTAAAGGAAATTGTCTCAAATTTGAAGAAGCATGCATAACAGAGCTATAAGTAGACAGTTTTCATAAATAGATAAAGGAGAAAGATGCAAAAATTTCAAGAAAACCATCTAAAACTTGCAGCACAGTAGCACTTTTATGCAAAGGAATGAAAAGTATTGACATATCTCATGACCTTTTTGCATATTCTTAGTCCAGTAAACCACCAAACAAACCTAAACTACGTAAGGCCCCTTGAACATTACAGCTTCACATTGACCAACTGAACTTGACCAACCGAACCATTGTAGACTTGGGATTAGTTGAATCTCAAATGATTCCTTCTTATCTTTCAAGTATAGTTTCAGTTCATTATATGTGAATTTTAACTTATTGTTATGATTGCATCAAAACAATCATCAACACCATCCTTCTTCTTCACGAAGATGACAGGAGCGCCCCAAGGTGAAACACTCGGTCAAATGTGCCCCTTCTCGAGCAAATCCTCCAACTGTAGCTTGAGCTCATGTGTGGTCATCCTGTAGGGTGCACTTGACACTAGATCAGCACTCGACACTAGGTCTATGTGAAAGTCTACCTCATGTCGGGGAGGCATCCCTGATAACTCTGCTAGGAATACATCGGTAAACTCTCTAAGGATGGGATGATCATCCAAAGATGCCTCTGGCTTGTCATCTGATCTGTCGCTCATTGTGATGGCGAACATCTGACATCCTTTCCGCATGCAGCGCTTAAGCTGCTGAGTGGATACCATACGCACTACTATGGGCTTCTGCATGCCCACAATCTCCACTGATGTGCCGTGATTGTCTAAACAGCGGATCACCTTTCGGTGACAATCTAGCTTGGCTCGATGAGCCGCAAGCCAATCCATACCCAACACCACATCATAGGATCCTAATGTCATGATTCTAAGGTCACATACTATAGTGAAGGGTCCCAAAGCAATCTCACAGTCGTGGACTAAGGCATCTACTGTCAGTTTGGCTCCTGAAGCCAACTCAACTACCCACCTATCACCCTGCCTAGAGGCCACCAGCCTGCAACGCTCCACTAACGATGGAGATATAAATGAATCAGTAGCACTAGAATTGAAAAGAATAGAAATGGGGTTACCCCCAATCATACTTGATGTCTCAATCACTGACGCTTGAAAATCTGCCTGGAGGTTATCAACCGCTGCAAACATACAGTGGGATCTACCCACATCACTAACTGTCTACTCGGAACCTCCTGCATGAGGCTGTCCCCCTACTACAAAACCCTGTGGACACTCTCTAGCTAGGTGTCCAGCTCCACCATAAACATAACAAGGGCCCCTAACCTGTACCTATACAGTCTGAGTCCTACCCGACTGCTGTTGTCCTGATCTGTCAGTAGACCCCTGTGAGCCCCTATAAGACTGCTGCAACCTTGCAGGTCCCGCAGGTGGTCCCTACTGCCTCTGATCTCTACGTGGGCCCTGTTGCTGCCAACCTCTATTATGTCCCCCCTGTGACCTCTGCTGTGTCCTAGCTCTCTGCTGTTGCTGTGGCTACTACTGCTATGGGGGCCTAGGAGGTAATGGTGCTGAACTGAATCCTCCTCTATGAGGTGGCTGTGATGGTCTACGAAAACTCTGCTGATGTTGCTGCTGTCCCCAGTCCTGAAACTGAGGGCATGAACTCTGCCCTCGTCCCTGAACCTCCTCAGCAATGTATGCCTTCTTGGAAGCATCACTCAAAGTCTGGGGGTCTTCCATCCGAACAGGCCCTGCTATACTGTGATTAAGTCCTCTGATAAACTTATGCACCAGGAGTTTCTCGTCATGGAGATACTCCGCATATCTAGATAACTCTGTAAACCTACTCTCATACTAAGCCACTATAAGTCCTCTCTGCTGGAGGTCATGGAACTCCTCTATACGACGCTGTCTATAATGGTCTGACAAGTAGCGCGCATTGAAGCGCTCAATGAAGGTCTCCCATGTGAGGGTGTCTAAAGAGAGGTGACGCTTGCACTCCTTAGTGCGCCACTAGGTAGCTGCTGCATCTCGCAACAAGTGTATTGCCACATGGGCCTTCGTGTTGCCCTCGTAAGGACGCAACGCGAAGTACCTGTCTAAACTGATAAGCCATGGCTCTGCCTCAGCTCCCTCTGTGGTCTCGATGAATGTAGGAGGGTTCAAACTCAATATGTCCCTAATGGGATCTCCTCTATCTCTGTGCTCCCTGATAGGCTCATCTGCATGATAATCATAAGGCCTGTGACCCAAGTGCTCTACACGCACTGTCTCATCCTGCCTAGCCTGATGTGGGGGGCTCCTGCTACGGGCCCTGTTGGCCGAACCAACCTCCTCTGTATCTGGCAGCTTGACATAAGGCTCCGCACGTGGTGCCTCTAGCGGCTCTACGCGGGGTTCTACATGTGGCTCTACTACTGCCGGTGGGAGCCTATCTAAGATTGCCTATAAGGCCTGTAAAATTTGTGGTCCCATATCTGGTGGGGCCGGTGGTGCCTGTGGTACCTGAGGAACTGGCTATGGCTGTAGGAGTGGCTATACCTGTGGATCTGGCTATACCGATGGAACTGGCTGACCCGGTCCCACAGCTGATAAATCAGTGTGTACCTCTGTGGGTGGAGTGCGGCGGGTCTGCGCTCGCCGAACTCGTCTGGGAGGCATCCTATAAAATAAGGTAACCACAAGTAAGTCAAGGTTGTGGAAAAGGTAATGTGCCTAATACAAGCCCGGTGTTCTAAACAACCTGGCACTCTGATACCAAATGTCACGCCCACATCTCCCGCATGGACGCGACGCACAAATGCCCGTGTCACAACCACATTCACCATGTGGTCGTGACACAGGCCGCGAATTTTTTTGCTTTTTAACCCGAAGAAGCCCCTCGCACGCGTCTGCATGCTCGGTGGCTATACGCAACGACGTAAACGTGTTGACGTGACTGTGATGGTGAAGGTCATCTAGGGGGTATGCGACATGAAGTGTGTCACTTTCAGGGTTAGACTGTTTTAAATCAGAACCCTAGCTTCCAAGGTGAGAAGGTGATTTTCAGTAGGTTCGAAAAACAAAACCTAACTCAGAATTAAAAAGAAATCGAAATAATAAACAAGAAATAATAGCATGATGGATGCATGATAAAGTGGAGTGATTAAATGGAAGTCGTAAAAATGCTATAAAAATAAACCCTAAAATCTGAGAAAAATTTGACAGCATAACGCATTTTTGAATAATGCAAAATAAATTTTTTAGGATAAATCACCAACAAGAAAATAAAATTTTAAGTAAAATCAAATAAAACCTAAGAACAAATTTTGAATAAATCACCAATAGGAATAACTAATAAATTAAATGATTAAATAAATATTAAATTAATTTAGAAACGATAACAACGATATAAAATAAAATGATAAAATTAAATTAAATTGACCAGACGTCGGTTATCTCCAACCGGAAACCGAGTTCGTTATTAAATATAATATTGGAATTACGTTTAATAACTCACTCGAGAATTTATATGGATGAGGGAGGAGAGAGTTCAAATAACCCTCCCCGTAAAACAGTAATAATAAAATTGATTTTAATTATCAACGCAGAAATTAATAAAAAAAAATCCCGTCAAATAATTTCCAAAAATACTCTTACTCATAAATTAGATTCAAATCACAAAACAAAAATCAGACGTCCAAAATCAACCCTTTCAAAATTCACTTAAGATCTCAAGAGATAAAATTTAAACAATAAGAAGGAAAAGGGAGGTTTTAAATAATAATAAAAAAATAATAAAATAAAAATAAAAATAAAAATAAAACCTCACCATTAATCTCTTCTCAAGATAAAACCCTCCCCAAAATAAAATATTGTCATAAAAAAAATTAAAGAAAGAAAAGCCCTAAATTAAGATAACACCAAGTTTCTAAATGCAAACCCTATTCTTATTTCCTCAGTTTTTACTTTGAGTTGTTCTAATATCTCTAACATTTTCATTCTCTCTAGCTTTTGTTTTCTTTCTTTTGTGCAGGTTAAGTTTTTCCATGGCAGCCACTATCAAAAACCACAAAGGGAAGCACACATGGTAGGGCAAAAGCCTCTTCCGTCCAAGAGTTTTCATCCTATATATATATTTTTTGTTCCTGGTATATACCCTAAAAAAATACTGTGTAAGCTTTTAAGTTTTGTGCAGGTTGAAGAATGGCAGCAAGGTACCGGCGACGGAGGTGGCAAAGTATGCTGGCCGCGGCGGCGGCGAAACCCACATGGCAGTGGCGGAGGGACGGTGGTGGCAGAGCGCATACCACAGTGGAGGTGGAGTGGCAGAGCAGTTGTCGCTGGTGGTGATGGCATGGACGGTGGAGAGGTCGCTGTGGCGGAGCGGGCGGCGCAGAGGCAGGGGTTGCATCTGCAGTGTAACGGGAGGCGAAGTATGCGAAGGGGGGACGGGGAGGCAGGCGCGGCCTGCGGGAGTATTGGGGAGGGGGTGTGGGGGAGGAGGCTTAGCCTCCTCCCCCACACCCTTGCGGTCACAGTTGCTGTGGGCGGCGGCGCCGCCCACAGCACTGTGTTTTTTTTTTATATATTTCTAAAACCCTACTCAGCAATTATTAAATTTGTATGATTTATATATATATATTTTGTTTCAAAAGGACATATGCATATATATATATATAATATATATATATATATATATATATATATATATATATATATATATATATATATATATAAACTATATATATATTGTTTATATATATATATATATATATTTACAGTTTGACAGCAAACAAAATAAAATTCGTAGACAAATACATTTTTTTTTTTGAAATACATACAATAAATAGGAGCTAAAAAAAATAACAGCAAAGATCTATTTTTTTAAAAAAATGATCAGCGAAGTGTACCTATGAATTTATGGTATACAAATTTGTGAATAATCCCATAGCATTTTTTTTTCTCCATATTATTTTAAAACATAAATTAACTTGCAATAAAAAACAATTATAAACCATTAGCTCCTCTCTATATATTTTTTTAAAGGACATAAATATAAACACAGGATATACTACATGCAATATATATATTTTGTTTTTGAAAATATTATACAAAAAAAAATAGAAAGTGCATTTCTCCTTTTTTTTTTTTTTGCAATCAAATTTACCCTACAACTCAAGTATGTTTCATTCCTATAAAGTATAATGACAGAAATGTAAACAAAATTTTTCTTTCTTCCATGGGTTTAAATACACTTTGTTCAGCAACATTCACTCACATAGATATCACTTGGGAAGAAATGTGACATAAATCCAGTTATAGCCTAGTCTTACTTTCTTCTCAACAACAACTAATACTTATGAATTTCACTACAATATAATAGCAAGGAGTCACAACATTTACATATGTTTCTTCAAGGAATAATGACAGAATTTACATATACTACTTCTCATGCATTTCACAACTCTTACTCACAAAAAAAATAGAGAGAATGAACAGCCTTCTAATTAGCTAAGAAATACACTACATACAACATTAACACAACCAAACTCATGGCAAGGATGTCCAATTAATCTTTTGCAAAATTAAAATACAATGAGGCCACATTGGCCTTGGCTCCAACAGCCAACACAAGAGACTATATGAACACCAATTTGAGCTCCACAATATCTCCAGCTCTTCACTTAAAAACCTGCAACTAAAACACAACCACAAGGCAACAAAACTAGCCACCATGAAAGGAAAGCTCTCCTCCCTACCGTAGACCCGCAAGTGGGTCACCCCCGAGCTAGGGAGGTAGGGATTCACACAGGGCAACATTCCATATCAACAATCAAACACTATACACAAAAACAACCCATAGGCATAACACATAACTTAACTCATAAAAATGAGTTTGGTGAGGGTAGGGAATGGACCCCTCAACTTAAAAGGGCTCCCATTTGATAAAGAAAAAAAACTTAGCTCATGGCCTCAAGCCAAATTCCCCAAAACACCACAATCCACAAGATTTACAAATAAATCACCTGGCACTCTTGCCATTCAATTAATTCACTCCTCCAATAAGAGCCCTCAAGGCACAAATACAAACCGTGGGAGAGACCTCAAGGAGGTTCCTTTCCCCTATCCATACAAGTTGAGCATTACCTCCATTGGAGGTGCTCTCACCATAACACCCAACCCAACATCACAATGCAAACATCATAAAGCAAACAACACACAACCAAAATCTAAAACATTGAACATCATATAAGCAGGGTAAGAAGCAAGTTAAGAGGCCAACCTTCAAGTCCCTGACAATGGAAGTAGAATTGGTGAAGAGCTCCAAGCCTTCCCAAGCCTTCCAACTTTCAGAATTTCTTCAACCTTCCCTAACTCCTCCAAACTAGAAAGGAAAACTAAAATTTGCAAGAACTCCCAATTGCAAGGAAAAAGGCTAGAAAAGAAGAACCCCCACTCCTCTACAAGAGGAGCTATTATAGGCCATCCACTTGGCCTTGAGGGAATGGGAAGGTGACATTTGTCACCATCTCCTCCCTCCTCCAAAGGCCACTTGTAAGAGTGAGAAGGTAAGAGGATGACAAATGTCCTCCTCTCACTCCACCTCCATCTCCACCTCATCCACTTGTGCTTCCACACATGTGGGAGGGGGACAAATGGTGAGTTGGATTCCCACTCACACCTCAAGAAGACAAGGGTCTTGAGTGGTTCTCCCACTCACTTGGGAGTTTGGGAGGACTCTTGGAGACCTCCCAAGTCTACCTTGGGAATGATTCCAAGACTTTGGGATGGGAGATGGGTTCTTCCCAAGGCAAGGCGCATCCCCCATCTTCCCTCTTTCCTAAATTCGTCACTTTTACTCAACCATGGTTTAGGGTTACCTAAGGTGAGTCAAAACTAGGGTTAGATAGTCCAAGTTGACCCTAGACTCATGGTTGACCACCTAGGGTAACTTTTGGGACCCTAGGGTTTATGAAAGGGGTTAAAAATCCACATTTAAATGGCCTAAAAAAAATAAAATAAATACCAAGTGGCATAAATCAAATAAAATTTTACAACACTTATTATTAATCAATTTTAAATAACAAAAGGGTACTAAGGATAAAAATAAATAAAATTAAATCAAGCACAATCAATCCATACTCAAATTCAGACGTGATCCTTATCCCTCTTGGGAATGGATCGGCTTAACAGGGGATAACATAGTGTGAATTCTACCTCTAATTTCCTGTGGCTAGGGAATGTAAAACCTACACATCTCGATCAAGTGTCAGTCCTATCATGGAAAGTCATAGCCGAAGCAACTGAAAATTAAATTCATGCAAACGAATGCAATCAACAACCTCAATACATAAATCCAAATTACACTACATTATCCAATCACATGTCAATTAATCCATATCAAATAAATCACTAGAATCTCATCACAACACATCATCAAATATAAACTCGTAAATCAATTTTCCATAAATAGCATTACTATGATCAAAATGAATTGCATATGTCAAATCAAAGTCCTAGTATAATCAGTGGATCAAATCAAGTCTACAAGATGAAGCATAGTCACTAAGGTCTGATAATGTCATCTACTGGATAGTACAATGATCAAAATATGGAAGGTAAAATAATCTGCCTCACAGTAGCACCAGTTGGTGCTTTGATACTAGTGCAATAAGCCCATAAGGTAGGATTGAGTTGCAGATGCCAATTACGACCAGCTTCATTGACTGTTTTCTTGAGGATTTTGAGAATGGTTTTGTTGGAAGCCTCGACTTGGCCATTACTCTGAGGATAGTAGAGAGTGGAAAAGTAATGTTGGATATTGTATTGGTTGCACAAGGCATAGACATCTTGATTCTTGAATGGTCTCTCATTATCAGTGACAATGGCTTGGGGGATACCGTACCGGCAAATGAGGTAGTTAAGGATAAACTTAGCTATTTGCTTGCCGGTAATATAAGTAATGGGAATGGCTTCTACCCACTTTGTGAAGCACTCAGTGGCAGTAATGATAAATTTATGGCCATTGGAGGAGGATGGGTGGATTTGTCCTACGAGGTCGAGACCCCATTGTGAAAAAGGACATGGAGTTGTCATAGGTTATAGTTCATGAGTTGGTACGTGAATCAAATCGCCATGCTGCTGGCATTGTAGACACTTCTTAGCAAACTATAAAGCATCTTATTCTATGGTAGGCCAGTAATAACCTGTTCTGAGTATCTTCTTAGCAAGATTAGGACTGATAGAATGTGTGCCACAAACACCTTCTTGTATGTCTCATAAGGTAGCATCAGCTTCTTTCGCGTTAAGATATCGTAAGAGGATACCATTGAGACTCCAACGATATAGTGTATCACCCATAATGGTGTAACAAGAGGATTGAGGGATAAAGGTTTTTTGTTGGGTTGTGGATAGCTCAAAGGGAAAGGTGCCATGTTTAAGGTATTCATAGATATCTTCGTACCATGGGGAATTGGGACCAACAAGTTCACAGATGATTTCAGTGGTTGGAACATCGACGACTGGTATCAACAATTGCTCGATCAAGAATTCACATTTCTGTGTGTTTGCAGGCATGTCTATAAGTGACTCCACATAAGCCATAGAATCTGTAGCTCTGTTATGCTCTCTTGGAATTTGCTCAAAAGTGATGTTAGAAAAGTGTGGTTTGTAGTCATCCACTAGTTTCTTGTAAGGGACCAGCTTTTCATCTTTTGTTTGGTACTCATCAGTGACTTGTCAAATGACTAGTTGTGAGTCTCCATATACCTGCAGCTCTTTGATTTCCCATTGGACTGCTGTATGGAGACCTATGAGGAGTGCTTCATACTCGGCTATGTTGTTGGTGCAAGGAAATTCAAGCTGATATGACTTTGGGATATAGTCATTTTGAGGCATGATAAAAAGGATACTGGCCCTTGATCCATGTTGTGTGTAGGAACCATCAAAATACAATTTCCACATTATTGAGGTAGAAAGAGTGAAGAGATTCTCACCTGGAAAGTCAGATACCATAGGATGTACATCTGTCATGGGTGCTTCTCCTAGTTGATCTGCTAGGGCTTGTCCCTTGATTGCTTTACGATCCACATACTCAATGTCAAACTCACTAAGGATCATGACCCATTTAGCTAGTCTACCTGTGAGAGGTGATTTTGCAAGTAGATACTTTAATGGATCAATATTGGCTATTAGATTTGTGTGTTGGTTTAGCATGTAATGCCACAACTTTTGGGAAGCAAACACTAAGGCTAAACAATCCCTTTCCATAGGTAAATAATTGAGTTCATAACCCACCAAGGTTTGACTAATATAATAGATTACATGCTCTTTTCCTGACTCATCATGCTATGCTATAAGAGCCCCTAGGGCTGTAGTTGTAGTTGAGATGTACAAGATCAAAGGCCTATCGGTGACTAGTGGTACTAAGATAGGAGGTGTAACTAGATATTCCTTGAGCTGATCAAATGTGCTTGACACTTATTGTCCCATTGAAATGAGACATCCTTTCGGAGCAAGTGTTGAAATGGTTGACATTTATCCACTAGCTATGAGATAAACTGCCTAATGGATTGTAACCTCCCTTGAAGGCTCCTTAATGCTTTCATATTCTTTAGTGGAGGCATCTCCACTGTAGCCTTGACTTTTGTTGGATCTACTTCAATGCCTCTGTGAGATACAATGTATCCCAACAACTTTCCTGAAGTTACCCCAAAGACACACTTCTTTGGATTGAGTCTTACTTGATATTTTTCTAGTCTATCGACGATTTGGCTTAGAACCTGTATGTGATCGGCCCTAGAAGATTTTTCTAGTATATCATCAACATAGTCCTCCATGATGTGATGAAATAGATCGTGGAATATCACTGTCATTGCTCTTTGATAGGTTGCACCTGCGTTTTTAAGACCAAATGGCATGACGCACCAACAATAGGTACCCCAAGGACAAGTGAAAGCTATTTTATGTTGATCTTCTTCTACTATCATTATCTGATTATAGCCAGAAAATCCATACATTAGAGAAATCATTTCATGACCAGTAGTCAGTCTACTATGAGATCAATGTTTGACAATGGAAAGTCATCTTTGGGACATGCTTTGTTGAGATCTCTGAAGTTAGAACACATAGGGATGCCCCCATTTGGTTTGGCCACAGCTACAATGTTTAAGACCCATTTTGGATAATCAATAGGTTTGATAAATTTTGCATCTAGCAACTTCTGTATTTCAACTTTCACCAAGCGAGCAATCTATGGGTGCATCTTTCTTAGCTTTTGTTTGTTTGGTTTAGCTTTTGGATCAACCGTGAGATAGTGAACTACTAGAGAAGGGTCTAACCCTGGCATATCAGCATAGGTCCAGACGAAGTTGATGGTTCCCTATAAAAAGAAGTTGATAAGATTCTTGTGCTCTTGTTCTGATAGTGATGCTGCAAAGAATGTTGTCTTAGGATGTTACTTTGTGCCTAGATTTATCTCTATAGAATCTTCCACTAGGAGCGCTGATTTCTCTTGATACTTAGATGGTAGGGGAAGGTCAAATCCTCCATCCTCAGGTGCCACAATTGGGTTTTCACCTTTGGATACATCCTTTATTTTTACTATTTTCTGATCAGGAGGTGCCACAGTGTGGTTTTCACCTAGATATCTTTCTTTATTTTTACTTTTGCGATTGGAGGATTTGGTATTCTCACCAAAATAAGAATTTTGATCTAGTTCCATTACAAAACCAACTTTGTGCTCACCTAGAGGGATACCATCCTGAAGTCCCATGAACTCAACAATAGCTTCATCATTTTGAAAAACATCTAGAATGGGGGACCCTTGTTGGTCCCAATCGATAAGTTTAGGGTAGACAAGTGTTACAATTTGGGTGTTGGTGGTGGATGTTAAGGATATAGTTGATAGCATAAATATGGAGGACTCATTGAATAGGTCAATCATATGGAGGTAAGAGTCATCAATGATATCCTCTTTAGACGTCAAATCTGTGAGAGAAGTTTGTGCTACCTCATCGAGAATACCCTCGATGTCCAAGGCGCGTGGTACCTTCCTACCAAATCCTAACCCCTTCTTGTCTAGTTTCTTTTTCACAATAATGGGTTCCATTTCACCTTGATTATCTTTCCCAAGGCCACCTTTGCCTTTATAGCCCATGTTCTTGACAATTCTTAGGCCATTGCCATATTGTTTGACTGGTATGGTAATTGGTTCTTTCTCTTTGTAGAGCCAAGATGAGATGTCCTCAATAGTTTCCTCCGCCAATAATTTTCCCTCTTGGAATTGGGTTAGAGATGTTGGTGGGGGAATAGCTTCTTTCTTAGTCACTTTAGCTATGGGTGGTTGGCTGTAGGATTTAGGGGATAAGGGCATCCGCCCTACACACCAAGATTTAGAGATATCATATTCACCAAAGCCTATATCATGGATGTGAGTTGTGATTTCGGGAATAGGATTAGGAGTGGGTTCAACTTCAGAGGCTTTTTTCAGATTTTTAGGGTTGACATATAGTGTGGATTCATAGGCTTTGTCATTATTGGGCAATTGGTTTCTATTCTTATAATTGCCTTGCAAAGTACGACATAATTCAAAGAGATTAGGGTCTCTTGGGATAGTGATCTTTGTACCATTAAATGGGAACTTGAGAGACTGATGGTACGTGGAGGGAACAACTTTCATGGCATGGATCCATGGGCGTCCTAAGATAATGTTATAAGGTAACTTAATGTCGAGGACTTAGCACCTAGTTTCAAGCATGACAGGGCCTACTTGTATAGGTAAGTGTATAACACCTTCTGAATGGCACTCAGCATCATCAGACCCCTTGATTATAATGCTTTGATGAATGTTGACATGATCCTCAGAGTATCCCAATTGTTTAAGTAATTTAAGAGAATAGATATTGAAACCAACACCACCATCTATAAGTATGCATTTGATCTTTCGTTTATGGATGAAAACTTCAATGTGAAGTGCATCATTGTGACATGGATTGTGGGATGGGATGTCCTTTTCAAAAAAGACCACATTGTATGTGTTGCAAGTATGGGCCTAACTGGTGTTGTCATTGATGTCAACATACTCCTGTTGCATTGATGATAAGGATTGGATGAGCTGTGTGCTGAGGATATTGAGAAAATTAGTCCCAATCAGGAACAAAGAAGAATGGTGAAGACAGTAAGCTAAAGATCCTAGTTAAGATGAAGATCAGAGGATGCGCATCAAAGGGTTTGTAGATATGTGTCTTAAGGTGATCCAGTAAAGATTTCAGAGGTTCGCATGAAGATCTGAAGAAGTTGTGGCCGCTCAAGTAAAACTGGTTTTGGCAGGTGTTCAGAGGTAACAGGGTGACACAGATAGGTCCGGTGAGATCCAGAAATGCAATATCCTATTCTGCAGATTTGAGGGAATGTTTAGGAAGTCAATATGAATTGACAATTCAATTGGTTTGTGGTCTGGAGGTCCACAAGCATCTACTCCATTGTGACAGAGATGACAGACTGTGTTCTTGAGGTTTCGGATGAAGGAGATAAGGATTTTAGTAAGCAGATGTAGTGTGGATGTTCTTGGTGATTCAGGAAAGCTTGTGGAGGTCTTTGGATCGTGTCTAGTTCATGTTGGTGGTCCACATTAGAGTTTGAGCTCGCAATTGAAGAATTACTTCCAGATGATGGTGTTCTTCCTAACTCTGGCCGACCGAATGAGTTACACATCCTGCGAATGATCTTGAAGATGTTATGTGAAGATTGACGTGTTCCTAGAAGAAGATTAAAGTCTCAGATCTGTGTGGTCGACAGTGTGTTGATCCATGTGAAGTCTTTTGTAATTAGTCATGTTGTATTTATGTATTTGCTCTATAATGTTTTCCAACTTAGATGATCATTCCTAAGTCGATGTCTTTTATAAATAAGGAATTGTAAAGTCATTCCAAAGTGTATCTTGTGGAGATGAGAGTGTGGTAAAGAGCAGAGGAGCAAAAGGTAGAGTAGAAGTATTGGGCTTAAATGGAACTAATTCAAGCATGGTGAAGATGCTATTCTCCAGTTCTAGTATGTGATACTTATTATTTTGTAGATAGTGTGTCTCTTGTAGGCAGTGGGCCTCTTGTGAGCAGTGTGCTCAGGTAGTGAGCCCTAATTTTTATTCTTTCTATTCTTCTAATAGAGAATTTCCATGTCAAAATCATGGTGTCTTATGTGTTGATGTGTTTCTACTCTTGATTTAATGCATTATGTTTCCATGATTGATTTATTATTATGCTGCTGAATTACAAAGTGGATTTAAGTGTTTAATTGGAAGAAAGTTTTGGACAACTAACTCACCCACCCCTCTCAGTTGTCTGTCCTAAATCTAACAATTGGTATTAGAGCTAGGTTCCTCTAAAAGAGCTTAACTACTTGAGGAGATCTGGGATGTCGTCGTACAAGAAGGATAGTCCAAAGTTTGATGGAACCAATTTTAATCTTTGGAAAAGTCGCATGCAATGTCACTTACAATGTATGGGAATGCAGTACTGGACCATGGCTTCAATGAAGTATACTCCTCCACAGAATGGCCCGAAAACCGCAAATGAAATCACATATGCTGAAAACAATCTGCGGACTAAAGAAGCTCTTCTAAGTGCCTTGTCTGATTTAGAGCTAACAAATGTTGTTGACCTACAAACTGCTTTTGAGATTTGGGAAAAAATGGAACTTCTACATGAAGGAGACAAGTATGTTAAATGTGCAAGGCTACAGAGTTTGAAAGGAAAATTTGAAAATCTGAAGATGAGAGAAGATGAAAATATCACTACTTTTATGCCAAGAGTAAATGAGCTTGTTTGTGGCATTAGATGTGTTGGTGGAGTCTTGGATGAAGATGAGATTGTTGGCAAAGTTCTCAGATCCCTTCCTGCTTCTTATAAATACAAGGTTGCTACCATTGAAGAATTCAGAGCCCATTCAGGCGTCACGAGAGATTAATTGGTTGGTAAATTGGCTGCATTTGAATTGACCAAGTTTGGAGATGCCCCCCCAAGACTGAATCTGCATTCAAAGCCAGTGCCTCTGTAAAAGGTAAACAAATTTTTGATCTAGGAGAGAACTCATCAAGGAAACTATCATGGTATGAAAAAGCAAGAAAAGACCTAGAAGAAGAAGAAGCAGAAACTGCTCAACTTGAAGCCCTTATTGCAAAAAGACTGCCAAGAGGATCTGGTAAGTATGAAGGGAAATGGCTTTTAAGTGTTTTAACTGCAATAAGATTGGTCATTTTGCCTCAAGGTGTCCAGAAAGATTTTCAAGGCCAAATCCTAACAGATCAAGGTTCCAAAAGAATTGTTACTATGTTCATGAAGAGAATGATAATGAAGGAGTAATAGATGATGAATTAGAGATAGGAAACAAATCTGAAAGTGATTGGGTGTTTATTGCCATCAAGGAAGAAGATCCAATGCCCTCTGAATCTGTCAATCATAAAGTTGTAGAAAGAGCTCTGGCTGCCCAATTTGAAGAAAAGGATGATTGGGTCATTGACAGTGGATGCTCTCACCATATGACAGGTGACAAAAATAAGTTCATAGATTTGGAAAGGTATGAAGGACTGGTAAAGTTTGGTGATAATTCTGCTGGTAGAATCAGAGGTAGAGGAACTAGTTCTTTTGATGGAAAGAAAAAAACTGGTAATGTACTGTATGTTGAAGGATTGAAGCACAATCTTGTCAGTGTTGGACAGTTGGTGGACAAAGGTTATGATCTCTGATTCAAGAATGGGAAATGCAAGATCTTTGAAAGTTTCAGAATAGAGATTGCATCCGGTACTCAAACAAAAGGTAATATCTTCCATTTAGTTGGTACTGGTAAAAGTTGTCTATTTGTGCAAATTGATTAGAGTCGGTTATGGCATAGGAGGATGTGTCATGTGAATTTTGATAATATCATCAAGATAAGCAACACTTAGGCTGTAAGAGATCTTCCAAAACTGGTGAAACCTACAAATAGTTTGTGCAAAGAATGTCAGTTGGGGAAACAAAGCAGAGTCTCATTCAAAATAAAGGAACAATCTTCTACCAGATTATTGGACTTAGTTCATACTGATCTATGTGGTCTGACAAGAATCAGGAGTGTGCAAGGTGATAGATACTTCATGTTATTAATTGATGACCATTTCCAGATGATGTGGGTTACTTTTCTGAAAGAGAAATCAGAAGCTCTTGAGAAATTCAAAATATTCAAGGCTATGGTAGAGAATGAAACCGTATTAAAATTAAAATGTCTAAGGTCTGATAGAGGTGGAGAATTCACATCTGGTGAGTTCATAGAATTTTGTGAGAAACATGGAATAAAGAGACAGTTGTCTACTCCTAGGACTCCACAACAGAATCGAGTAGTGGAGAGAAAGAACCGGATCATCCAGGAAGCATCTAGGACCATGATGATGGAAGCAAATGTTCCTCAGATCTATTGGAGAGAAGCTATCAGCACTACAGTCTACACTCTCAATCAAGTACAAATCAGAAGCAATACCGATAAGACTCCTTATGAACTTTGGTTTGGCATCGCTCCTACTGTGAAGTATTTTAGATTCTTTGGTAGCAAATGTTACATTAAAAGAGATGAAGATCTAGGAAAATTTGATGCTAGAAGTGATGAAGGAATATTCTTGGGTTATTCTACTCAAAGCAAAGCATACCGGTGTTATAACAAGAGATTAAGGAAGATTGTGGAAAGTACAAACGTGAAGGTTGATGAAGGAATTGAAAAACCCTCAAGGTTTTATGAATATGATGAGGATGATCAAAATGATGTTTTTGTTCAAGAAGTCCAAGCTTCCTCTGAAATTTAGATTCAAACTGATCCGGTAAATCAGGAAGAAGAGTTAAGTTTGAATGAACCTATTCAAGAATCAGAAGTGCGAGAAACTCCCAAAGTTCCCAGGTATGTAAGACTGAATCACTCTAAAGATCAGATTATAGGTGATAAAAGTAAAGACGTACAAACAAGAAGAAGGATTGCTCAAGATTCAGAAGAGTATTATCTGATTTTAAAAGTTGAACCTAAGACAGTGAATGAAGCTTGCAATGATGAAAACTGGACTAAGGCAATGGAGGAAGAACTAATGCAAATTAAGAAGAATCACACATGGGATCTTGTTCCGAGACCTAAAAACAAGAATGTGATTGGAATGAAATCAGTCTTTCAGAACAAACTGAATGAAGTTGGTGATGTAATCAGAAATAAAGCCAGATTGGTCTGCAAGGGTTACTCTCAAATAGAAGGAGTTGATTTTGAAGAAACTTTTGCTCCAGTGGAAAGAATAGAAGCAGTCAGATTATTTCTTGCTTTTGCTGCCTTCAAGGATTTCAAAGTATATCAGATGGATGTCAAGTCTGCCTTCCTGAATGGTGACTTGGAAGAAGTATACATTGAGCAACCGGACGGATTTCAATTGTCTGATCATGGTGATATGGTTTGCAAATTGAAGAAAACATTGTATGGACTCATGCAAGCCCTAAGAGCCTGGTATGAAAGATTCGATAAGCATCTTTTGAAGATTGGTTTCAGCAAAGGTATTGCTGACAGTAATTTGTACTTCAAAATTGATCATGAAAATATCTTGATTGTTGAAGTATTTGTTGATGATATCATTTTTGGAGGAAGAGATAGTATGTGCAAAACTTTTGCAAATCAAATAAAAAGTGAATTTGAGATGTCCATGCTTGGGGAAATGAATTTCTTCTTGGGTCTGCAAATCATTCAAACTAAGAAAGGAATCTTCATTTCTCAGACCAAATATGTGAAAGAATTGTTGAAAAAATTTGGGATGGAAGAATCAAAACCAATGTGTACTCCCATGGCAATCAGATGTAAATTGAGCAAAGATGATGACTCTCCTAAGGCTGATCAGAAAAAGTACAGGTCAATGATTGGAGGATTATTGTATCTCACTTAAACTAGACCTGATATTATGAATGTTGTTGGTCTTGTTGCTAGATTCCAAGCTGATCCTAGAGAATCTCATGTCATGGCAATCAAGAGGATTTTTAGGTATGTAAAAGGGACAGTTGAGTATGGTTTGTCGTATCCTAGAGATCATAATTTCTCTCTTCATGCATATACAGATGCGGATTGGGTAGGAGATGTGGATGACCAGAAGAGTACTAGTGGTGGAGCATTCTTTTTGGGGAAGAGATTGGTTTCTTGGGTGTGCAAGAAACAAGAGGCAATATCTCAGTCCACTGCAGCAGCAGAATATATTGCAGCTGCAGGTAGTTGCACTCAAGTTTTGTGGATGAAGCAAATGCTAAGAGACATAAGAGTGGAGTATGAGGAGCCTATCACAATCTTCTGTGATAATTCAAGTGCAATAAATATATCTAAGAATCCGGTGTTGCATTCAAAGACTAAACATATATCCATCAAGTTTCACTTTTTGAGAGAGTAAGTGAACAAGAATGAAGTCAGATTGGAGTTTGTGTCTTCCAAGGATCAGATTGTAGATATCTTTACCAAACCTTTACCTAAGGACTCTTTTGAGTATGTCAGGGAGAAGTTAGGTGTTATTACTCCTCCAGTGATGAACTAAGGTGCACTGATATGCATCAGTCCAGTGGATATCACAGTCATATCTTGTGGTCCGGATTGATGATGGGGAGCTGCTACTTAGGGGGAGCAGCTGGTATGATTCTAAAGTGGTGGAGTTGCAAGTATGTACCCTTTGCCATTGATGTCAAAGGGGGAGATAAGACATGTGAAAAACAAGTGGTTGCTGATCAAATGGGGAGCAGGAAAGGAAGAGAAGTTGTGACAGTGAGAAGTTCTTGTCTTGATGATTAAAACAATTTTTCACATCATATGTTGCCATCAATGACAAAGGGGGAGATTGTTGCAAGTATGGGCCTAACTGGTGTTGTCATTGATGTCAACATACTCCTGTTGCATTGATGATAAGGATTGGATGAGCTGTGTGCTGAGGATATTGAGAAAATTAGTCCCAATCAGGAACAAAGAAGAACAGTGAAGACAGTAAGCTAAAGATCCTAGTTAAGATGAAGATCAGAAGATGTGCATCAAAGGGTTTGTAGATATGTGTCTTAAGGTGATCCAGTAAAGATTTCAGAGGTCCGTATGAAGATCTGAAGAAGTTGTGGCCGCTCAAGTAAAACTAGTTTTGGCAGGTGTTCAGAGGTAACATGGTGACACAGATAGGTTTGGTGAGATCTAAAAATGCAATATCCTGTTCTGCAGATTTAAGGGAATGTTGAGGAAGCCAATATGAATTAACAACTCAATTGGTTCATGGTTTGAAGGTCCACAAGCATCTACTCCATTGTGACAGAGATGACAAACTGTGTTCTTGAGGTTCTGGATGAAGGAGATAAGGATTTCAGTAAGCAGATGTAGTGTGGATGTTTCTGGTGATTCAGGAAAGCATGTGGAGGTCTTTGGATCATGTCTAGTTTGTGTTGGTGGTCTGCATTGGAGTTTGAGCTCGCAATTGAAGAATTACTTCTGGATAATGGTGTTCTTCCTAACTCTAGCCGACCGGATGAGTTACACATCCTGCAAATGATCTTGAAGATGTTATGTAAAGATTGGCGTGTTCCTAGAAGAAGATTGAAGTCTCAGATCTGTGTGGCTGACAGTGTGTTGATCCGCATGAAGTCTTTTGTAATTAGTCATGTTGTATTTATGTATTTACTCTGTAATGTTTGCTAACTTAGATGATCATTCCTAAGTCGATGTCTTGTATAAATAAGGAATTGTAAAGTCATTCCAAAGTGTATCTTGTGGAGATGAGAGTGTGGTAAAGAGCAGAGGAGAGAAAGGCAGAGCATAAGTATTGGGCTTAAATGGAACTAATTCAAGCATGGTGGCTATTCTCCAGTTCAAGTATGTGATACTTATTATTTTGTAGATAGTGTGTCTCTTGTCGGCAGTGGGCCTCTTGTGAGCAGTGTGCTCGGGCAGTGAGCCCTAATTGGCATGTGCCATTTTTGTTCTTTCTATTCTTCTAACAGAGAATACAATCTTGGGTTAATCACCCCGTGGTTTTTCCCTTAACCGGGTTTTCCACGTCAAAATCTTGGTGTCTTATGTGTTGATGTGTTTCTGCTCTTGATTGGATGCATTATGTTTCCATGATTGATTTATTATTATGCTGCTGAATTCCAAAGTGGATTTAAGTGTTTAATTGGAAGAAAGTTTTGGACAACTGATTCACCCCCCCTCTCAGTTGTCTGTCCTGAATCTAATAGTAAGGTGAGGTAATGTTACCTATTATAGCTTGGAAATCCGTGACCGCTATGATATTAGGAACATAAGATTCTTGTAGGGATTTTTCTAGCACAACTTTATGTGTGGGTGATGACCGTAGAGGGTCCAAAATAGAGATCTGTGCAGGGGTTTTCCCTAGATGTTTGACAAGATTGTAATTGGATTGGGTTGGGAGACTTGGTGTAGGCCTGCGAAGGGTAAAATGGCCATGATGAGTTGTGACGGCAAAGGGTAACATGACCACGATGGGTAGACACACGACTTTCTTCAAAGCAACTGACAATAGAGTCATAGGAAGTTGAGGCTTTGTTAATACCTTTACCTTTATCAGGATTTTGTCCTTGACCATGGTTAGGGAATGGCTACTTGTACATGTTGAGGTCTTTTTTGGTGTTTTGATTAGGAGGTACATCGAAAGTGACTTTGCCTCTATCAATAAGGTTTTGGATCATGTGCTTGAGTTTCATGCATGATATGGTTATGTGTCCTTTGGTCCTATGGTATTCACAATATTCAATGTCTTTATACCGTGTGGGTTTGAAAGTAGGTTCACCATATGGGGGAGCGTCTGGTAGCGTGATGAGTCCATTTTGCACAAGTTTCTTTAGAACTGACTCTATAGGCTCTCCCAAGGGAGTGAACTTATGCCTAGGAGGGTAATTTTGGGTAGGCTGCTCTTGTTGATGTTGTTGGTTTTGGTTTTGTTGTTGTTGTTGAGGCAGAGGTTGGTTTTGTTTGGATGAAAGATTAAGGGGTGTTTCTAGTGTTTGAACATGTTTGGAATCCACCACACCATCATTGACCACATTTTTTTTTGTTCCAATATTTAGGCTTATCATTCGATTGTGGTTGGGGAGGGTTGTCTTTATTGTCTTTGAAAAGTTTGACCATGCCTTTAGCGATGAGGGGTTTTTTGATGTTTATGCCTTTATAGGTGATTTCATCAAAGGTTATAACACTTAGTATTTGCAAATGGAAACCCAATTCTTGGTTAAGGTTCTGCACAAATATGCTAACAAGCTGCTTTTTAGGTATTTTGAATGGGAATTTGCTAGCCATGTGTCTCCATCTTTGGAGGAAGGAGATAAGAGTTTCCTCATTTTTCTGTTTGTTGTTACATAAGTCGGTCATAGAGACTTCATGTTCTGTGTTGTATGAGAAATGGGTGGCAAATTTTTCTGCAAGCTCGTTAAAAGATTTGATACTCGTAGGTAGATGCGAGAACCATTCTATAGCTTGACCTCCAAGGCTGCGAGGGAAGAGGTGCATGAGATATGTGTCATTATGTGCAACCTCTAAACAAGCGAGATAGAACTCTCTAAGGTGCTCTTTTGGGTCTCCTCTACCCTTGTATTTATCAAATTTGGGTATATTGAAGTTGGGAGGAAAAGGGATCATTTGCAATGACTGATCAAATGGATAAGGACAAACCTCCTCCAAGGAGAAGGTTTTCTTAGTGTGACCAAATGTTAGATCAGCTAGTTGTTGTTGTACTTCGACAAGTTTGAGCTCCATAGTTGTTGGAGGTGTTGGAAACATCTCCTGTTGTACGAGAGGTGGTTGTTGTTTCCCATATGGAAGATCGTAGTGGAAGCCATGGGCATTGGTGTTATAAGGGTCGTATGATTGGTTGGGGTCATATGTGTCATATGTTGGGTTTGGATTGGGTTAGTTTTGGTTGTTTTGATTTTGGGTAGGTGGGGGTGGTACTAGGTAAGAATGTTGGCTTTGTGATGGTTGTAGATTAGAGTTTTGTCGTTGGTATTGTGGAGGTGGTGTGAAGAAAGAATTCCTTGGAGGAAAGCTAAAGTTTGTTGGGTTTGGTTGCGATGGTGGTACATAGCCATAGGAAGTTTGGTGTTGAGAGTTTTGAGGGTTGAGATAGGTGTGGGTTAGGTTGAGAGTGGAAGATCTTTGTGGTGGACGGACATAGGTAGATGGGTTTTGTGATGGTTGGGGTTGATTAAGATATGTGTTGAAAAGGTTTAGTGTAGATGATTGTTGTGGCGGGGGGACATAGGTAGATGGGTTTTTTGATGGTTGAGGTTGGTTAAGATAGGGATAGGTAAGATTGAGTGTAGAAGAATGTTGTGGTGGAGGGACATAGGTTGTGTTGATGTTTTGTGAATGTTGTGGTTGCATGACATTGTTTGGGTTAGTGATGCAGAGGGTTGATGATGTTGGGGGTGGTGTCAGTTGAGACCCTTGTTGCATGGCTACATAAGTGTTTCTCAGATCGTAATTTGGTGGGAAACTGTCTCGTGATGGGGTAGCCAATGTTCCATTTATGTTTTATGTGGACGTTTGGAATATGATAGGAGGTTGTTGAGTGTTTGACCTAGCTAGAGTGGCTTGTTTCACTAATTTTGCTTGACATTGTAGAGTCTCTCGTTGGTGTGTATAGATATCCATAGGAGTCATAAGTGGTGATATGGGTCTTTCTACTGTTGGATTTTGATAAAGATGATTAAGATATTGAGCGGCAAAAGATTTATTCGTTCTCCCTTGTGAGCTTTGTTCAGGTATGGGAGTGGTCACGGTTGACATAGTTTGGACCATAGTTATAACATCATGGATTTTGTTTGGCTCTTTAAGATTGGATATATCAAAATCTTGGGGTAATTTGGCTCCTTGTTCGGCTAGTAAGTGGAAGAAATGATCTTGGTTCTCACTAAGGAGTTTTTCAAATGTGGCTATGGCTTGGGGATCTTGCATGACTACATCAAGGTCTTGTCTATCTTCTTGAGAGAATTGACCTTCTTCAAAGTGTCGCTCTTCTTGATATGGGACTTGAACTATGGTATAACCGGGTGTAGCAAAATCATGAGGCATGCCGATAGTGAATTGAGTTACATCCACCAAAGGGACATTACCTTCTTGAGGATTGGTTGGTTTGTCATGTTGTGGCCTATTTTGAAAGTTGGTTGGTCTTTCCATTGGTGTTTTTGGAGTACCCTTTGGAGTCATGTTGGATTGGCTTGGTTGAGGTGTATGAGGAGGTGATTTGTGCTTCCTTAGGACAACTTGCTTAGCCTTCATAGATTGCTAGAGTCTAGTGGTTACCATGGGATGCACTAGGACAATTTGTTTTGATATTTTGCTAAGATTTTGCTCATGATTTTGCTTAAGACAATTTGAAAAAATAGTTTTCTAGATCGAAGGCGCTGGACTGTTGCAAAGGTGTAGGACTATTATACCAAATGCATGGGACTGTGTTTCTGAAGCATTGGGCTGCTCATGATTAGAGGCGCTGGACTGTTATACCAAAGGTGTTGGGTTGTGTTGCAAAAGGCACTGAGATGGTATCAGTAATGTTTAAAAGGCAAATTTTGATAGTTTTGGATTGGATTTTGATTGGATTTGCTTTGACAAGAGAAAACACATCAAACAAATTACCAAAGAGGATTGACACAACTGATAGTGTATGTTCAAGGCTCACAAAAAAGCCCAATGTTTCCATGGGTATAAGATAATTTACAAATAATTCAAGCACTTTTTATCCCTAGAGACAAAGGTTCATTGTGGTAGTTCAAATCATAACTTGAAATCTCCGTCGACTAAATGTCATTCCATATAGGTGTCATACATTTGAGTCTTTGCAAGAGACGATAGGTAGGGATATCTCACCCTCCCCTCAGAAATCTCAAGTAGGTCACAAGAGCTTTATGACCGAGGGAATACTATCTCTTCTCAAGGGAGGTAATGGTGAGTATCTTGGGGGCTTGTATTGATTCCCCTTGCATTGATGATTACTACAATATTTGGAGGTGAAACGGGTAGTCACTATCTAGATTGGTTCTTAGTAGCTTTAAGGGACCGATGCCTTACGAGAAATGTGACAAGCTACTAAAATCTCTGACCAATCCTACTAAGAGTATCAAACACTTCACACAATGTGAAAATCATTTCCACAAAATGCTAGTACACCTCTTTTTAATTTAGCACCACAAGGTAAGGCTGACGTTGGTTAGGACTTGGCTTTCACCTTATCCCTCTTATATAGCGGTTCAAAGGAAAACTCCTCTTAGGGTCATCCCTTTTGGATGAAGGACAATCCAAAAGAAGGCCCTTCTAAAGGAATAACTAAAAAAGTAAGATCAAGCACGTCAAACAAAGGTTCAATTGTCCTGTTATAAGAAAAATAAGGTGCAACTAGATTAGGCACACACATGATTGTAGTTGTCAATTGTCCCTTATGAAATTGAAGTGTTTGGCATTCATGTCCATTGTCCCTTAGAAAATTGAAGTATTTTTGTATTCATGTCCATTGTCCCTTAAGAAAGCAATATGTTCCTAAGACTTAGATTGCAAAGAAGATGTTTGTTCAATTGTCCCTTAAGAAAACAATATGTTTCTAAGACTTAGTGCGATAGATTTGACAATTTCTTCAAAGCTCATCCTGCATGAACATGTTAGAAAAACCCATTTGCTTTGTTTGAGTGATAAGAAACTGTAAAAAGATGATTAATTCCACCACAACTCAATAGTTAGCAAAATAAAATAATTTGACCAAAATTATTTTACTGTGTTACCAAAGGTGACTTACTGTATTACCGAAAGCGCTTGACTATGCTATTGAAGGCGCGCTGTCTCTGACCAAAGGCGCTGGACTGTCATACCAGAGGTGCTGCATTGCATTGCAAAAGCAGGGTACTGCGTTCCAAAGGTGCGCTACTGCTCCAGATCAGAAAAACTCAAGATTTCATCAAAAAGCTAGATTGAAAAGATGATTTCATGATTCTAATATGCTCTAGAATGCTTGATAAAGATGAGATCATAAAAGCAATGATGAAAAGATGATATGTTAGACCTTACAAATAAGAAACCAATTAGAAACCCTAAGTATCCAAAGGCACTGTACTGCTGTGCTAGAAGCGTTGGACTGCAAACCAAAGGCGTTGGACTGTAGACCAAAGGCGTTGGACTGTGCCACCAAAGGTGCTTTGTTGTGGTACAAGAGGCACTTTACTGTGCGACAAAGGCACAGTTTTGTGTTCGTCTATGCATTTCCGTACTGTTCTTCAAGAAAGTAAATTTTCTAAAGAAAAATAGCGATTAGTGGGTCCCACCGGGCATGCCAAAATGTGGATAGGAATAAAATCAAGATTGAATTTGTAATCAAAACAATGAAATAATCAACAATTCAATTGTATAACATCAATATAATGATCTAAGCAAACAACCAAATAATCAATGAATTAACACAAAAATAATGAAAGCTTTCACCTAGATTGTATTGTTATCTTGGTTGAATGTGGATTGCTTCATAAATTGTGAAACCATGTTTGCAACAAGCGAATGTAGATTGTGCTTGTGCTCAAAAGGTAGAAGTGTGCTCAACGATGCGATGTATGCTCCAAGCGCTGCATGGATGCCTAAGAATAAATGATCAAAGAGGATTTGTTATGGAGATGATGGGGGGTTTATATAGGTTTCAATGAAGATCGATCAATGGTCCAGATAATTCAATGGAATCAATGGATGAGATAAATCTAGAATTCATGATGAATGTGCACCTGACAAGTGTCACACAAAAAATATTTTTGTTTGAGTTAACTGATTGATTTGGCTAAAAGACATGGAACAGACATGAGATATGATTAGATTTCATAAAAATAGAAATGCTTTTTTTTCTAATTTATGAGTTGGTGATAAAAACAATAATGATTAAGTCAATTAACTCAACTTATGATTTGCTTTTTACATGATTTGAGATAAAATTAAATAATAAATTATTTAATTTTGTGTGCATGATGAATAAGATTTATTTTTAGAGGAATTGGAAGATATTTGAGCAAATTAAATAAATAAATTTATTTAATTGTTTGTGCATGATAGAATACAGAATAGATTTGAAGATTTAAATAAATCAAACAAATAAATTGATTTAATTTATTTTGCATGATAGATGAATATAAATAAAATATTAATTTTATTTATTTTTAGGGATTGAGTCAACTTAAATAAATTTAGATGATTTATTTAAATTTAGAGGAATAATTTGATTAATTAAATAATGAAATTATGGATAGGAGGGAATTTGTGATGAATTAATTAAATAATTTATTTATTGAATTAATGTGGACTTAAAATTTGAAAAAAAATAATGATTTAATTAAATAATAACATTATTTAATTTTAAAAAAATATAGAGGAATTTAGTGAAATTAATTTAATAAAGAGGATTTATTTAATTAATGTTGAAAATATGTGATTTAGAGGAAATTGATGATTTTAATGAAATTAATTAAATAATTAGATTATTTAATTAACATTGGAATGCAAGTGATTTGATGAAATGCAAGTGATGTGATGACATGGTCATTTTTAGGTGTCTACATCGATAAATAACCTCTTGCTAATTTACAAGTTTATTTACAGAAATAATGATGAATTGCAGGATGTAATGGCAGAGAGGGTTAATCAGTTGATTGCCTTGGATGAAACTAGAAGGAAGACACAAACGACCAATTTGAAGAAGTGGCAACAATTGAAGTATCTGTATGACAAGAGGGCCTCTGAGAGGAAATTTCAAGTGAATTATATGATTCTCATGTGGAACGCTAGGTATCAAGATAAGGGCAAACATGGTAAATTTGATCCCCTATGGACATGTCCCTATTTGATTAGTAATACACATGGAGATGACTCATATTTCTTGTAGAATCTTGATGGAGAATTTTAGGAATTGCCAGTGCATGGACAATTCTTGAAACCCTTGTTTTCATAAAAGGAGGATTTTAATCTATGCACACTATACATAGTTAGTTAGGTTGTCTCTATCCTATTTTCTATTTTGGTCATCTATCTTAGTATAAGGGTTTTGTGTTTTGTCTGGTCTACATCCCGGAGTTCTGTGATTCTCGTCATGCCTGCAAGAGTCATGCATCCCCAACCAGAGCCACTAGTGGAACCCCTTTGTGATTCCCTTGTCCCAGTATGTTAAACCCTCGAAATTGGCTAAGTCTAAGTCTAACTGGTTAAACCCTAGAACCCTTAGTCCTTTTCCCTCCATGACTATGTTTTATTTTTGAGTTGACCTATTGCAAACAGTCACCCTAAGTTTAAGTCATTACCTTATGTCTTATCTCTTGTTTAGAACCAACCCCTTGATTTCAGTTACTGGCTAGTCTAAAAGTGTTTAATGTTCCCTTGGTCTGGCTTAAAAAGTTCTTTAGGTCATGCTAGCAGCATCGTGGGCTCCAGATCCATCAAATCTGTTAAGAGCTACATTGATGTGTTGACCATCATTTTTTAGACAGATGAGCTCATATCCTTGGTCGATTGAAGCCCATGCCATGCTCGCTCCTATTTGGATCGTGTGAGTGCATAGCCAAAATATATCAAGGAATATGCTTAGCGATGCTACGATGGAGTGACACATGCCATATAAGTCATGTTTGATCCAAGTATACTCAGGATAACACTTAGCACACTAGCGCAAAGGCAGTAGTGTGGGTCCCTCTTGGACTCGCACTGCTATGATATGCTACCGTATGGATCTACTGTGGAATATTTTCTTTGAGCTGGCTAACCCCCATTGGTCTGTGTTATTAAGAGCATGTGGAAGTGATGTTCAATAATGGAAGTTTTACATCAAAGCTGTTCATATTCCCATGGATTGACTAAAATTAATGGTGCATATTCAAACACAGAGAACAACTACTCTGATCCTACATGCCAGTGCATGATCGCATTAATGATGATTTGATGGAGAATTGGCCATAATTGTGCCCAATTTATGAAATAAATACATAAGATCAAGTGATTTCCATCATTTCAGTTGTTGGTAATCATAATTCTTCTAGGAATCGAGTATCTCAAGACAATAATTGAATAAGGGAGTATTCGTTTGCAACTATCAAGTAAGTCTGAACTCGCTGATTTATCGACTCATTTGCTTGCAAATTTTTTTGATTCCATTCTAAATTTGGTTGTAGAGCTAGAATATGTCAAGGAAGTAGGGTAAATTGTTCAATTGACTAAATTTCAAGCAAGCCCTAGTATGTAGCTAAATCTTGTAAGAAGAATCACGAGTAGTTTAGAGAAAAGGAGCTTTGAGCAAGATTTATTCATCCAGTGCACGGGTTCCTCAAAATGAGCACTTTCTGGAAAGAGTAAGTATGAAAATCTTGTAGATGATTTTGGAGAGATAAGGGATGCACATCTTCCTATGCCTGGATGGTCTTTATTTCTACATTGGTATAGGAAAAGGAGTGCCAGGTCCCTGTTGTGTAATATATGGAATTTGGACCTGGGCAAGGTTGTGGTCCCAAATATCTTTGTTGATGTAGAATTGATCTATCTTATATTGCAAGTAGATATGATGTTGGCACCAGAAGGGTTTTGGCTATCAATGGAAGTACTATGGTCTCTTTCACTAAACCCTATATTGCTAAAGTCTTTGGCCTTAACCTAGCCACGAACAAAGCTGTTAACATTGATAAATTTAGGAAATCATATGAGATACACATAATATTGTATCAGACTATCAAAATCCCCAAAGACATACTCAAGACTCCTAGTAGTAGAGGGATGGAAGTATTTGAAAATGAGCCTCTCAACATAAAAACTTTTGAAGATTATTTCAACAAGACTTACTATGCATAATGTCAAGTCTTGGGAGAAGATGTAGGTGAAGGCATTCCTGTGCCCATGATGTATATGGCTATAGATATCTAGGTTGACATTGTCAATGTGGAGTTTGATTTTGCCTCCTATATGGTAGATGAAATGCATAAGAAAATGGTGGTATTGAAGAATGGTTAGAGGTGTGAATTCAAATGACATTCCCATTTGTGCCACTTGCTTCTATATTTTGGTAGAAATCAATGGAATCAGGCATTGAGAGTGCAATATGTAGATGAACAGGGACAACCCTTGCTAGTACAATGCTGGACTTATTTCTGGGACAAGGATTGTCCAGATACAAATTTCATAATCTTTGAGGAGTTTTTTGTAAGAAAGTTGATGACATGTATGGGTGAGCATATAGATAGGATACCCCCAGAAATATAGAAGTTCCTCAGGCCTGAACAAGAAGCCCCTACAGTTGGGATAAAACATAATTGGGGTGACCAGTTGCTAGGTAAATATTCAACATACTTCAGGGTGTATGGTTTCACCATGAAGCCACACTTGTTGCCCGTCTATGTACCCAAAAGAATAGCATACTTGGAAATTATATGACAACTAAATGAAGTAGACAAAGTGCATCTTAGGGGTCAGAAGAAAGGTTTTATTTTTCCTACTTCTCTAAACTGGTCAGATTTCCAAGTCATGACTAAGGAGGTTTTGGACCAGATCTACCTAGTGTTGAATAGTTACAGGTTGAAATCTCCTAATTCTAGGGAACAATTTGATCCAAAAGGTTTTATCAATTCTTTGAGATTAAGTGTGAAGAAATCAACTTTTTACATGCATTGGATTTCACTGAGGATGTTATAAGGTATTATAAAACATATGCTAAAGTTGAAGAAAAGGGGGAGAAATGGAACATAATCATCTTTGCAAAAAGGGAGAAGAAGAAGGATCCTAAATTCCCTGGTTTTTATTTTGAAGAAAAGAATTTGATTGTGAGGATTGAAAAGATCTTGCAGAATGAAGAGAAATTTATGATTCCTCTTGAAGAGAGACCTCCTGATGTGGAAAGACCTTCAGGTGTGAAAATACAACCATATGTCAGGACAATAAGTGAAGATGTATACGAAGAGAATACATTAGCTATTGAGGAGATAGACAATCAGTAGGCTAAGAGGCAAAAGGTTGTTGAAGATCAGCCAACTCCTCAGGATAAGGGTAAAGTTCCAACAAGGATTGTAGAGATTGGAGAAACTTCAAATGATGTGGGAGCTGCAAAGACCTTGACAAGAATGATTTTTCCCCCTGTACCTTTCAATATAAGTTTTTATTTTCTAAAAACTATTAATGATGAAACATGAGATGCAAGGGCACTCGCCTGTCAGACTTTTCTATCTGATGATAAATTCATTAAGACTCAGGAATTCAAGGATTTTGTTTTGAGAAGAAAAAAAGCTACATACCACCAAAGGCTCGAAGAAGAGAGAAATAAAATGAATCCTTTGGATGATGAGGACTTGGCTAAGCAAATCTTGTCTGAGTTTGATTTCAGGCTTGATGACATTACCGCAGAGATTGAAAGACAAATAGTTATGGAAAGTGGTATGTTGTTATTACCAAAATGGAGTATGACAAATGCTGTAGCATTTGAGACTATCAAGAGACAAGAAGAAGTTGTTATTTCCACTGAAGAACACACAAAAAAGGTTTTTGGTTTTGGTTTTAGTTTATCTCATGAGCCATTGGCTATCTGGACTCTAGCACCAGAATAAATAAACCTAATGTGGTACGAAGCCTTGATCAATTGTCAGGAAATTTGATTATAAGAAGAGAGATTGATACTTGAGTTCCTGATGTAGCATCCTTGTCAGTGGATACAGCATTATTTAGTCAAGCCACAGTGATGAAGTTGTAGAAAGACTACATTGAATTTTAGCAAAGGTATGTAGATAATCTGACCAGATTGAGAGTCTTGGAAAATAAAGAGTTAGCATCTTCTAGTGCTCTAGTACCCATCATTTCAAGCCCTTCAGGAGAGTCTTCGTCACTAGATAGGGATATTCTACTTGCATAAATTACAGAGTTGAAAAGTTCTATTGATTCATTGAAAGGAGACAAACTACAGGTAAATAGTGAAATTATTTCTAAGATAGTTAACTATCAGTTAACTAAGATTGGTGGAAAATCAGATGATGCTTATAGGGGAATTGTAGATTTGAACCAGGCTTTGATTAAGCATGAAAAGAATTCTCTCTGTCTATAGGAAGTCATAGGTAAATGGATACCAAGAAATGAAACTATCAAACAAATGATTAAGACTACAAGGTTTGACCCAGACAAACCTAATGGATTGCAAGAAATAATAGAGATTTTGAACATTTTACATGATGTGACATCCTACATGAGAAGCAATTGGAGGAGAAAGTGACATTTGTTGATTTGGTGAAAATGAAAACATTGCTTGATTTCAAGGACAATCAGGGTCAACCCAAAGCATTGGACTAGTGGAAGAATGAATTTAATATTGTGGGGTCCAAGGTTTTTAATCAAGTTTGTTTTGATGGTGAGTTAAAAATAGATGTTCTCAATTCAGTGCTAGATGAATTCTTGTTGCTAGAAAAGCTATGCGATCATATTGGCTAGGAGTTAAAAGCTATTTTGAATGCCTAATACACAACTCATAATGATAAGGTGGTCAAGGTGTTGGAATTTCAATGGCTAGAGGATAAGGAATTTGGAGCATGGGTTGAGAAATATGAAGCTGAATCAGCTTTGAAGTAGTTATCAATTCCCAATGGCAATTCATTTTGGTAGCTTCTATATGATACTACATTTTCTTGACTTTTCATAACTGAATCAGATGTATACATTGGAGAGTTTTGTCGACTCACATGTGTTTGTAACTAATTTTGATATTAATTTTTGTAATGAGTGCAAGCTTCAAGACTATTTTGTATTATAATAGTCAACATTTTAAAAATGGTTGTTTTAAGAAGTATTAGCTGACATACTTTGTATTTTTCCAATTCATAAGGATTATCGTAGTATCTAGGGATATAATGGTATCATCAACCAAAATAGTATCATCGGTAGTAGGGAGAGAATTGAGAAAGAAGTCTCTGAGCATATTGTATAAGCCTTGAGACTTTTGATGATTTTCTAATAAGGAGTTCTTCTGGGTTGCAGGATATATGGCTTGTATGTGAGATTATTTGTTCTTTTCATGGCATTATTCTGTTTAGATTGAAGTTATATGAGAAACACTACATGTGTGTGTTGTTTATGGTTTTCTCCTTGAATGTATGCATTTCTTTTGTGGATGCATGAATCAAGGGTTATGGATTTCACTTATGCATACTTGCTGTATTGAATGTCTTGTTTTATGCTTCTAATCAAGATTTGGATTAAAAATGCTTTGAATAAAACATAGGAAGTGATGTATTGCATTATGGATTATTGAAGAAGAGCCATAAGTAATACCTCTTCTTGGGTTTGTCATTGTAAGACAGTGGTGATGTTGTTACCCTCTGAGTGTGAATTTCAATTGCTATGAAGAAAACACTTACATATGAAGCTGTGACTCTGTTATCCTGAATAGGCACCGATCTGAGGAAATTCTATCAAAGTCCAAGCACGTTTGATCATCAGAATTCATAAAGATAAAACTTTCTTTTGTTTTTTTTTTGTAGTAGTAGTTTCATTTGTTCTCAGAGTGTTGATTAGGATAGATATTGGGGATCTAGCTAATCTGAGATAACATCCATTCATCCCTCAATATAGAAGTGAGAACAATCTTCTCAATCAGTATCTCATTACATTCAAGAGATAAAATTCCAAGATATTGTAGATAAGGGAATAGCCCATAGGTCTAGCAGAGATTGAAGTGCAGAGGGAACAAGCAATTGTCTCCTGTTCATTTGCCACTGACCTGAGAATCCTAAGCATTAGTGATAGCTACTTTATAGGGATAATCAGATAATTAATTGGGAACACCAACGCCAATGAGCTATAATACTGAGTTGCTTGATTAAATATTGTAATTAAAATGACAATCTTAGTAAAATTAACTAAATATAGCTCAATATTACACCCAATTAGCGGAAATGGCCAAAATGCATCAGAACTAAAAACTGATTGCGTAGGAGTGATCCTGATGATGAAAGATAATAAACAAACTTGATCGGGTGACTTACTAAAAATAGACGCTCCCTCCAAGAATCTTAGAGACCACACTGGAAGCTAAAAATCATATATGAAAATGGCATATGAGTCCTCCATACCACCTGAGCTCATTGGAAACATCAAATAACTCCTCTGATAACATTGACACACACCTAGAAGGTTAGTGCCACTAATAATGTAAGAGAACCTAGAAATGGGGACATTACACTAGTCCATATATATGAAGCCAGGGGTAATTTGTTATTGACGCTTGACTAGTAGAATCACTCTTGTGTAGTGATGTGATAATGTGTTGTGTTGTGAAGTTTCTTGTAACAATCCTTTGCAATACTCTAAATCTGCTTCTAGGCACTTTGATATGTTTTGTGTCTCACCTTGTGCTACACTCGGTTCTAAGATACCTGAAGTATAACCTCATGGCTATACCCAGTTCTGAAACTGCAAGTATAGCCTTGGTTTGTTTATGTACCTTATTTCTATGCATGAATATTGTTGATGATTAGAATTTGATACTAATGAGTGTGATTGTTAGGAATATTTAGTGATCATAAGCACATGTCACTTTGGAACATGGGCTTTGTGAGAGCTCTTATTCCTTGGTGTGTTTTTAATCATACCTTAAATGTGATTGCTACCAGCAAGCGGGATCAACCAATTTAAGGTGGGGGCATGTTATGCTTGATTATCTTCGATATTGTGATAGTGCGTGTGGTGTACACTTCCTTTTCACTGTAAGGTATCTCCACGTTATAGGTGGGATTGTGTACTTTCTGTTGTGTGTTGCATATAACTCCTTTTCATTGTAAGGTGTCTCCATGATGTAGGTGGGGTTGTATAGTTTCTACACATGCTTCCTTTTCACCATAAGGCATCTACACGATGCAGGTGGGGTTGCATTTTGAAAGCCCTTCTGCAAAAGGCAGGATTGTGTCTTGCCTTGAGCGGTTGCACATCCTTTTAAAAGTTCTCTGTGGAGGCGGGGCTGAATCTTGAGTTATTCACCCTTAAGCATGTCTTGGAGGTTGTGGTAGCATAGCTCAATCGTCATGTGTTTTTGGCATGTCTTAGATGGTGGATCATAGCGATGAGCTCCTCCCCATCACTCATGTTTGCTGTGTATAAGACGTATAGCATGTCGACGACATACTCTATGACACGCATGTACTCTGTGTGTTTTTTGCGTGTCTTCCTTGCATGTTGTCTTCCTTGTATGTTTTGCATGTTTTAGTGGTGGTGTGTAGAGATGAGCTACCCCCACGATGTGTTTTGTGTGCCTTTGATGGTGGTATGTAGCGATGAGCTCCCCCATCACCTAGTTAGGGTTGTTTAGTTGTAAAATCATGTCTTCCCTTCATGTATGCTTTGTGTATTACATGTTTTTACTCATGCCTTCTCCATGTGTTGTGTGCCTTCTCCATGTATTGCATGCATCTTTACTGTCTTCTTTGTGTTTTGCATGACTCTCATGTGTCTTCTTATGCTTTCCTAAGATTGGGGGCTAGATATAATCTTCCAAACTTAGGGTGTGCCTTTGGCTCTAGTGCTTTGCGTGTTTGGTGTGTTTTGGCTGTACTTTAATACATGTACTGATTATAAGATCATACACACATTAAAGTGGGGGCTAAATGTTATGGATTAAAAAGTGTCCACTTGCCTTTTTAGCTCCTAGGTCCAATTTATTACATTATGCATTATAATTGATCATCCCGAAGCAAAATTGCCTAACACCCATGACAACTTGGGACCTTGGGCCCTCACTAATCTCATCCCAGACTAAAAAGGGAGCCTTGGACTTGGGCGCCAACTGCCTAAGTTCTCCTTGATTGGTCAGGCCAAATTAGTGGCATGTCAGCCTAGGACCTTTCAAAAGGTTTCTCTTTGTTGGCTTTTGTGGTTTAATTTGATGAATGTTAGTAGGAATGCATATATACGTGAGTTTTTGAATTCATTTTGAGATAAGAGAGAGATAGCCAACTTATGATCTTGGAGCAAAGAGCATTCAAAGCATTCATTGTATTTCTAGAGCATATTTGTGTTGTCATTGTATGTGTTGTTGCAGGTTTGAAGTCATCATCTATCTCCTTATGAGTTGAAGGATCTTCATTCTCCCAAGGGCCTCACTGCATAGGTGATATCATTGTTATTTGAATCATTCTATCATCATTTTGTTTAGCCTCTACTCTACTAGGGCACACTCTCTTAATCTATCTATGATGTTGGAAAGATTGAATGCCATTTCGAGTTTTGACCAAGGCAAATCCATAAACACCATAACCCCCCAAACCCTCTCTTGTCATCTTGTGTGCGGGTTATAGGTGTAGGATTCAGGAAAGGTGAAGATACAAGAAGACTGAGCAGGAATTAGGGTTTTGGGATCTGATAGAAGTTTGGGAATATTTCCCCCAGAAATACTTGGCCACCTGGTACCCTAGTATTTTGGGCCTTTTGAAACCAGATCTGGCATCTGAGCATTGTTTACAACATATCTCCAGTTTACAACTCTGGTAAATTCTAACCTTAAGGAATTAGGCGCCTCCTATTTCATCCTCCAACACTTCAACTTTTGAGACATAAGTTTTAGTATCTCTCTGATCATCTTTGTGCATTTAGATTTTGGGTTTTAGTCATTTTCTATCTGTTATAAGCTGATCATCCTAGAACTAGGTTTTAGTGCTAATTTAACCTAGGGTTTGATAAAAAGGCTTAGTTAAATCTGATCTTTCCATAGCAATCAAGAGTACAAGATCTATAGCTGAGTCCTCATCCATTTGATAGCGATTTGGCCTGGTCTTGTCCTTGAATGTTATTGTGAAAAAGGGTCTGATCTAATGTGCATGCTAGCTTTCATCATTCATCTTTTTCATATATAACACTAGCCACTACTCAAAATGTTTGGCTAGGCTTGAACATTGTCGGCCCAATGACTAAAGACACCCAAGTATATGATTACTTCCCTCATCTGCAAGAGGCAATTGGTAATAAATATTATAGGAGAGTTAATGATGCTTTCCTCATGCTTATGGTAAGAAGGATATATAAGAATACTGAATTTAGGATCTCCACAGAGGCTCCCAACTTATTAATGCAATTTGAGAGTTATCTTATACAATTTGATAAATTCACATATTTTAAAATTGGTGGTTTTGAGTTTCCCCCTTTGAAATTACCTAGATATGCATTATAATACCTTGTATTCCTCAGATTATGCAAACAAGTATCCCTCACTAGAAAAAAGATATCACGATTCTAAGAAGAAGGGATACCCTTTCCCTTTGAAACTAACTATACATGTACCAAGCCTAAGAATTCTAGGAATGTTGATAGACTTCTTTCTAAACTTGTCTTATCTTCATATGGATCAAGAAGTTTCTTTGACAGTAAAGACTGTGAATTTTTATTTTTATTTTCCTATGCTACGAGAACATCAACCTCATCTAGAGGATTTTTGGGCTGATTGCGTTAATGAGTATGAAGTGAGAAGAAGTGATTGGTAAAGTCTAACCTTAGACCAAATGAGAACTTTCAGACTTGGTTGGGACCTTCCTAATTTGGTTGATTATTTTGATTTGATTGACTCGACTTATCATGTCAAAAGCATTAAGCCATTACCCGAGCTAGACTGGACTGAAAATGAAGTACCAGATATTTATGTTAGATCTTCCTTTGTATTAGAAAGAAGTCAAATGTGGCTAAGCGTAAGGTTAATGGTCATGATTCAGGTTCTCCTTCATGCAAGGAACATGACATGGGAGATCAACAAGCCTCTACAGGCACTTCTGGCCAAAACACACCCATCAGTACCCACACTTTTAGATCACAGTCTCCAGCCAAAAATGGGAATGATGGTGATGAGGACCCTAAGAAAGATGCCACCTTGAAGGGGCAATGTGAAGGGGATAATGAACCCCCTAAGAAAAATCTTAGAACCAAAAGGTGCTTGAACCCTCATACAAGAAAAATAGAAGAGCAAGAGTAGATGCAACAATATGATGGGAATGGGGAGACTGCATCTTTATCAACCAAGGATAGTATTCCTCCATCCTCTGCATAGAACCCTCCACCTACTTCTCATGATGGGGTGTTTTCTTCCCCCTCATTTTTGGAGCAACAAAAGGCAATACCTAATACCCCTATGTCAGAAAATGTGCCTAATGTTACTATTGATGGCTGACCTATTTTATCTACTCCTACATGGTTGAGAAAAGAGGTTAACAACAAGAGGAAACACTCCTAGATCATTGAAACTGAGTTTAATGTTGTTGCCAAGCTTTTGAAGTTAGAGTCAACTCTTAAGAAAGAAAAAAGGGTGTCTAGATTCATGGTAGATCCACTGACTAGGCATTAGTATGTAGAGATTACAGAACCCATGATTAAGAAAGAGGAGAAGGATGTCTCTGTTGATGATTTTCACATTAGCAAAGTGGACCTGGGACCCCCTTCTATGCAGGGTGATATCCATAACGCCAAGATGTCGGTAGAAATCCTTGCCTCTAGATTGGAAGAAAGGGAGAAGGAAAATGAATTGTTGGAAGAATAGGTAAATATCCTCACTTCATACATTATGTCTATTGTAGACACTACATCTCAGCCTCTGGATACCACCATGGATACTCCTGTGGAAGCTCCTCCTAAAGGTGTAAGTGCATAAGTGATTGATTAGATTAATAAGTATAAGTTCCTAGGAAAGGCAACAAAAGAGTGGGTTGAGAAGCTCACAGTAGAGGGCTTACTTTATATTCATGAAAATTTTCTTTTGTATACTAAGATGTCAAATAAATAGATTGAAATCCCGGCTGACTTAAAGACAGTCAAGAAAGAAGAAGCAATGTTCAATGTAGCCAAAAATGGGCTTTGGGGCATGGTAAAAATTGATTCTAGTGTTTTGGTTTTGGAACAAATTATTAATAAGCCAGAAGAAAATGAGTTTGTCAAATGGATGAATGCAATTGATTAGAAGTTGATAATGGTTAAACAATGTCTCAAGACCTGAAGACTATCACCAAGAATAATAAGTCATACTTGATGATCTCAGGAGTTCTTGTCTTTCATTGGGGGTTGATATTTTTGATGAGATTGAGTCAAACCTGTTAGATGCTTCCGTGGTCAAGCAAGCCTTAAAAAATTTGTTGGGTGAAGAATTGAAAGCCAAAGAGGATTCTTCTAATAATCTAATAGAGAGACTGATAATGTGGCAACCCATCTCTTGAATTTCAAGAAAGATATAGTAGAAATGCATAAGAGATATGAAGATGCCAACGATGCCTTACAAATGTGGAGGACTAGATTGACAATGACTAGCATTCCTAATGGAAAGGCCATTATTTTTATCTTAAATAAATTCAAAATCCTTAAGGCTAAGTTGGATGCTACACAGGATACTGGAGATCAAATGAGTAAAGATGGCTAAGGTGAACATGTACTTCAAGAGGAGCAGACAAGTCTTGATGCTGGGGAAGATGAGGACAAAGAGATTTCTTTTTAAAGTTTCTTTTCGCTCTTTATATATTCCAAAAGACTTTATGTTATAATTTATATTATTGAGCACCACTTCTTTTATCATTAAAATAACTTTATTGTATTTAGTGTCAGTTGTAAGGATAGTTATATGAGAAAGTTAATTCCCTTATCTTTATTATAAAATGAATGAGTGAAAGAGTGACAGGGTCTTTTGGAAAGATTGCTTCATGATTAGATCATTTGGAAAGTTATAATGTTTTAGAAAGATGATGTTTGTTTTAAAAAGAAAACATTGAGGGAGGGTTTTTGACATTAATATAGAAACATTGTAATATTTTTGGAGGAAGGAGTATTGTGCTCCATTCCTAATCATTAATGCAGAGAAATTGTGGCATTGAGTCAGATTTTCTTCTTGTATTATTATAAGCTTTTCTTATGTTGAGTTTGTGATATGCTGAGTATGAGAGATCTTGCATTATTGTTATGTGTCACGTTGATGACTCATTCTCATTTTCTAAGTGCTATCTAAGCATCCTCACTATTGTGGTGATTTAGTGTTTGTGATAACATTGTAAAAATCAAGTGTTTAGTATCCAATTTTTTTATTCATTCTTATGCCTGGGTGAAAATGTGGTAATACTAATAGGTTCTTTCCTTGTAGGTGTGTGAGGCGTTCATAGTCAATCCATTCTTTATTTTAGCAAAAAATTACCTTTTCCACTTTCAGATTAAAAGCATACCCATAAAACTAAAATTTCCATCTTACAAAGGGATCTGCCCCTTTTAAAAATGTAGAGAGCGATTACAGAATTGCCATTGTAATTCACTCAACTGTTAGTAAGGTTGTCACTATTTGTGGGCAATTATATATATAGAGTTTGGTGACAAATTTGTTTACTAATAGATTTTTGGTTACTCTACTGGGGATTAAAGACAATGAAGATCTAATATTGTTACAATTGCCTAATTCCTCTACTCACCAAATAACTCAATTGGCGCTGCACTTAATTTAAACTTGGTTCTTTAACTTGAATAAAAGTGATCAAGAAAATATTGTAACTAATGGAAGAATAGAAAGTCTAAAGGTTGTTTTCAAGAAACTGAATAAGTTACAAAAGGCAATTGAGACATGGGAGTTAGGAAAGCTTTCAAGTGATGATTGAAAACCCCATTATCAAGGAAGTTAAGACTTGTAGGATAATTACCTCGTTTGAATTTTCAAAGAATTTGATCTTGAAAATCCATATGGTTCTACAAAGAAGGTTTGGCCCAATCCTATAGCCAAATCTTAATTGGGTTGATGTTGAGCAAGAATACATTTTGATGCATCTGCACAATCTGTCTTGGAGACAACAAAGAGATAATCAAGAATTTCACCAAGTAAAACAAATTCTAGATTTTGAAGAAGATTTGGGACAAGATTTGATTTAATAGGCAAGACAAATTGGCATCAGATAGGAAAACTTTATTATTGAAGGAGTGGTTGATGTTCCTCAAAGGGAAAGAGACTTCCAGATTCACGCTGTGCCTAACAATCAACAATGAAATAATCGTAACCAGAAACAACCCACTCAAAATCTCTAGCCAAACAACCTGCAAAATAATCAATAGTGAGTGTTAAAGCTAGCTGACAAAAGATATACAAGAGGGGATTGTAGTAGAGGAATCACTGATTCAAAATTTGAAGCATTGAAGAAATCCAACTTTGTTATTGATTTCCCTTCTTTTAAGAGACTATAAAAGACATCCAACAGACCACCTTCTCCTACTAAAGCCTCGAGAAGATCACCCATGTGTCAGGAGTTGGTCCTACATGGTATAATTCTTCCTTTGACTATAAATTTCTAGAATACCTAAGACATCGACAAGCTGCACCTCCACCAGTACCTTGGGTGGCTACTATAGCCACATTATCTTTGGGAAATCGGTTGCATGACCTCCCACATGGGTCTAGGAAAATCATCCCAAAATTTAAAGGAGATGGCAAGGTGTCCATAAATGAACATATTCATGCCTTTTTTTGTAGCATGTTCTATTCTTGGTATTCAACATGAAGACGTTTCAGTCAGATTGTTTGTCAAATCCCTTACTGATGTTGTTGCTGATTGGTTTTATCATTTACCATCAACATCCATTGATTCTTGGGCCTCCATGGTTCAAAAATTTGAGGATAGATTCAAAAGTCCAGAGGATGAACTTTCTCTAATAGCTGAACTGACCCATCTGAAAAAGGGGATTTAGGAACCAATGAGGGAATTTGTTTCTAGATTTAAAAAATTGGTGAATAGGATTCCAACAGCTAAGAGCACTTACACTAAAATGAGTAAAGGTTTGTTTATCAATGCACAACCCCCAAATGTTAGCAACCAGTTGAAAAGAGATGGAGCAACCATTCTGGAAGTGGTGCAAGATTCTGCTATAAGAATTGATGATGATTTACTATTAGCAGGGAAGTGAAAGAGAGTTTCAAAATTAGAAATTCCCTACTACTACTTCTACTGATCCTATGATTCAGAGGTCGACCAATGAAATATTTTCCCTTAAGAGGCAGTTGCCTAAGGATCAACAATCTCAGCAACCATTCTATCAAGACATACCAAGGAAAGGTTACGTACCTCCAAACATTAATAAGGGAAATACATTAGAATTACCTTCAACAGTGCAACAACTGGCTATAGAAGGGCCCTCTGCAAATAGTAAGGGGAATGCCATGTGCAGTTTCCACCTAACTTCAGATCATGATGGTGCTTCATGTCCTAAAATAAATAGATTCATGCAAATGTTTGCAATGTGAGAAGTCATAGTTGAAGAGACTTTTGAAGATGAGGGACATGTACCTTTGGTGAATCTACCTTATTTTATTTATAATATGAATATGATTTTATAGAGGAGAAGATGTTCTCACTGAGTTAAATAGGTAGGCTTTTGCTGTTCATACAAGAAGCTAGGTTAACCAATCTCAAAAAGAGAAGCAACATAGTAGAATGCAGCCAAGAGATGATGGATCTTTCACACCCAAATATATTTTATCATGGAATGTGGCTTTTGGATAGACTCCCATAACACACATGAAGGCTACTGCCTCCACCCCAATAAATTCTTCTATTGATAAAACTTCCAATTCTTTTGATATTATAGAATTTTGTAAGAATACAAAAAATAAAATATCCTAGGCTGAATACTTAAAGTTAAATCCAATGGAATTGGAACGCCTTGTAAATTATGTGAAGTCTGAAAATGTGTTAGCCCATGTAAGTACCCAATCCTCAGAATCTCATGTTGAAAAATCATCCTACAATGCTTCCTCAACAAGACCTGAAGAGTATGATCCTTTAGTAGCCCCTGAGAAACCCAATCTCTTCTATGTATCCCTGTACATAGATGGATGTAGGCTTAGCAATTGCATCATTGATTTTGGTGCCTCTGCTAATGTTATGCCAACAAAGGTAGCCAGAGCATTAGGCATCACTAATATGACCAAGAATCATGGAAAGCACTTCTCTATGGAGTCAAAACAAGTCCCTTTGATTAGACAAATCAAAGATGCACAAGTAGCTTTAACTACTTACCCCAATAAAAGAATGAAGTTGACCATACAAATTGCTGATGTAAGGTCTACCAGTTATGGAATGCTCTTAAGTCAAAATTTTTGTAGAGATTTAGGAGGCAAGATACAATTGGATTGGTCTCATGCTTTAATCCTTGTTGGAGGAAAGAAGGTCAGGTTAGAGCCAAAACCTAAGGAAAAATTCACAGTCCTAAAATCATATAACCCAACGGCCAAAATTCTATATGGAGAAATTAACTTTGGGACTTATATGTTGTCTTCTATACTTGGGAGTGAGACACTTGATCTAATCGAAGATAATGTTTTAGCCAGGTTGTGGGTATTAGAATTTGATGGTAGTTGTTCAAATTCAGGCTCTGGGGCAGGTGTTGTTCTAACCTCACCCACTGGAGAAAGATTTCCTTTTTCTTATAAATTAGAGTTTGAAAATACCAACAACACTGTAGAATATGAAGCTCTATTGTCAGGACTTGAGGTAGCTAAAGAAAAAGGAATCAAGGATTTAAGAGCAATAGGAGATGTATAATTGATTGTCAAACAGGTAAGGAAAGTTTTCACGGTTAAAAATGATAGGTTAAGGCATTACAGAAATGGGTCTGGGATAGCCTCGAATATTTTGATGCTTTTAATATTGAATCCGTTCCACAAGAACAAAATTCTAGACCTGATTCTCTAACAGTATCTGCTTCTCTACTGCTACCTCATCCTGATTTCAAGGACAAAGGATACAAAGTTGAGCTTATCTATTGACATAGTGTGCTAGATAATGCTCATCATTGGAAGGTATTTGAAGATGATAAACAAATAACCAGTTTCCTCGAAACATCAGACAAGTTCACTGACCTTTATTTTGAAGACAGTTCTTCTGATTGCAAAGAGAAGTGCCCAGGTTTTGGAGAAAATGAAGATGGAATCATACAACTTAAAGGTAATATAATTACTAAAGGTTTGGTCTCTCTAGAAGATATGATTGATAGACACGATAGGTGTGTTAAGATTACAATTCAAGAAAACATAAACTGTTTTGCAAAATATGACAAATTGAATATAGGAACCAAAGAAGATCCAAAGATGGTTTGTATTGGGACGAGTTGTACTCTAGAAGAGAGGAGGAGGTTGGTTCAACTTTTGATGAGGTATAAAGATGTTTTTTCTTAGAGTTATGAGGATTTGAAGAATTTCATGGATGGTAAGTTACAACACCATATTCCATTAAAACCTGGTGTCACCTGTTAGGCAGAAATAGAGACCTTATAACCCAAAAGTGGCTGAAGCCATTTTTCAGGAGATTGACAAGATGTTGAAGGCCAAAATTATATATCCAATACATCATTCCACCTAGGTTGCGAATATAGTTCTTGTAAGGAAGAAGAATGTTGAGCTCAGAATATGTGTTGATTTTCGGAACCTAAACCAGTCTTCTCTTAAGGGTAACTATCTACTTCCAGTAATGGATCATATATTGCAAGCATTATTAAGGCTAGAGATGATGTCCATGTTGGATAGTTTCTTAGGGTATAACCATATTAGTTACAAAGATCTGGATACTATGTTAAAACATTGTAGACAACATGGTATTTCTCTAAACCCAAAGAAATTTATTTTTGCAGTTACCGAGGGCAAACTCTTGGGACATAGTTTCTAAGGAGGGAATAAGAATTAACCTAGAAAGGGTAGAAGCTATCTTGAAATTGACTCCTCCTATTAACATGAAGGGTGTAAGGTCTTTCTTTGGGCAGGTCAACTTTAAGAGAAGATTTATTCCCAAGTTTTCTGAACTCACAAGACATATTTCTAATATGATAAAAGGAACTCAGATGTTCAAATGGACAAAACTAGGTAAGCAATCTTTCTTTGATATTAAGTTTACAATTGCCAATGCTCCTACCCTTGTTCACCCTGAATTTGATAAGGATTTCATTGTCTATAGCTATGCTTCAGAGCACACCCTATCTATTATACTAGTTCAAAAAGATAAACAAGGGGTAGAATCTCCCATTGCCTTTATGAGTATTCCACTTAAGAAATATGAGTTAAGTTATGTACAGTCTGAGAAACATGCCTACGTGATAGTTAAAGAAATGAAGTAGTTTAGATTTTATATACTGCACTCTCATACTACTGTGTTTGTTCTTGACCTAGCTGTCAAAACATTTTAACTCAGTAGGACCTTAGTTGTAATAGGAGAGGAGCATGGGTGGCCAAAGTACAAGATTATGACATAGAAATTAAACCAACCAAGTTCATTAGGGGTAGGGGGTTATGTCAAAAAATTACTGAAAATAAGACTGATTCAGAAGACTTACATCTTGTTTTCTTTGTTGGGGTTAAAGATGATTGGTTTTCCCAAATTACTTATTACCTAACTTATAAGGATTGTTCCCCTCATTTATTTGCGAAAGAGAAAAGGAATATCAAACTCAAGGCAGTTAAGTATGTACTGTGGAATAATTCTTTGTACAAAAAGAGTGTTGATGGTTCCTTTCTTAAATGTGTTGATAAAGAAAAACAAGACTTATTAAACTCTTTCATGATGAGGCTTGTGGAGGTCACTTTTCATCCTCTGTAACATCCTACAAAATCCTGAGGCATGGGTACTATTGGCTAGGTATGTTCAAGGACATCTATAATTGGGTATCTAAATGTGAAAAATGTATTCAGTTGATTGGTAAGCCTCAATTGACAGCTTTACCTTTAAGGCCAATTATTACTGATGAGCCTTTTCAACAATGGGGACTTGATTTTATTGGTCCCATTAATCCTAACTCTAGTGCCAGACACACCCACATTCTGACTGCAACTGATTATTTCACCAAGTGGGTAGAAACAATTCCAGTTAAACATGCCACAATTGAGATAGTGTGTGATTTTATTAAGCAAAATATTTTGGTAAGGCTTGGAGCTCCTATGAAAATTGTCGCTGAAAATGCTTCTAACTTCTCTTCATATGGGGTTACTTCATTCTATTATGACTATATCATTTCTCTGGCTCATTCCTTTGACTATTATCCACAAGGAAATGGTCAAGCAGAATTCAGTAACAAAAATTTAACATCTATTATACAAAAACTGGTAAACAAAAATCAAAAGAATCGGCACAAGAAACTCTATAATGCTTTGTGGGCTGATATAATTACACCAAAGAGGGATATAGGTATGTCACCATTTAAGCTTGTTTATGGCATGAACAGTGCTTTGCCCATCCCACTAGAATTGTTAGTCGCCAATTTACAAAAAGCCATTGAAGATCATCGGTTTCAGGATGCACTAGAAAATAGGAATATGTTTCTGAACATGATTGAAGAAAAGAGGGAAGAGGTGGTGGACAAGATCACCCAACATCAGTTGCAGGTTAAGAGATTTTTTGATAAAAAGGCCAGGAGAAGAGATTTTAGGGTTGGAAATTTTGTACTACTCTCGGATAGAAGGAGAGAGCCAAGAGGCACCCATGACAAATTTGATTCACTATGGAAGGGGCCTTTTGTTGTAACACATGTATGTGGGAATAACACCTCAATGTTATCTTATCCGGATGGCACTCCTGTGCCACTCCCTTATAATGGTCAAAATCTATGTGAGGCCCATATTTTTTTAGTTGAAGATAAAGGATTGATTTTTGATTTAATATTTTTTTTATATTAAAAATTTTTTATTGGGGAAAAGGAAAGAAAGTTTACTTCTTTTTTATTTTTCTTTTTTAATTTTTAATTGTTTTATTTATGGGATTATGGGGTTTTTTTGTGAAGAACACTTATTCTGTGCATGTTTTTGAAAAAAATGGTAAGAGGAATTTGTGAGAGATCAAAAAAGGATTGGTTTTGGGCTTTGAAGTTTTGGAAGATAAGAGAATAAGGGATTTGGATTGTATTTCTAGTTTTGTAGGGCTCACCCTAACTTGGGGACCTAAGGTAGGGTTTTGATTTTTCCTTGTAGTTATGAAAATTGAAAAGTTTTTATGTTTGCATAAATTCTGATTTCATGAGGTTTTTGGTCTTCTTTCTTTTATGTCAAATTGTGGGGTTTTGGGTTGTATGGGAGCAACTCTCCGTATTGATGAGAGCCTCCCAAGTTTTGGGTAGAGAGAGGTGTGGAGCCTCTCTTGGGAAAAAAATGGTTCTTTGTATTTTGTGGTAAAATGATGTGGATAGGTGTTGTGATTTGTAAGGTTGTGGAGATGTGGTGATATATAGTGATATGGGTTTTGTGTTGTGATGTGTATGGAGATGTGGAGATATATGGTGATTGGAGTTTTGTGTTGTGATATTTGTGGAAGTGGTGTTATTATGAAATTTGATATTATATGGAAGTTGTGTTGTGTTCCCCAAGAGGGAGGAATATCCCCTCTCCCCCTGATTTGGATCTAAGTAAGATCCTTTGTTTGTGAGTCAAACCCGTGGGAGTTTATGTCTGTGATTTTTATCTCTATTTATTTTTGTGTATATTGCATGTGTGTAAATCTAGTTTTTGGAGTCTCCTGCTCGGGGGTGGGATTGCAAAGCAATCCCTATGGTAGGGAGGAGAACAGGAATTGGCCATCTATTTTGGCTGTGTTGTTGCAGGTTATGAAAGTGTCTTCTGGTGGATTTGAAAATCAAGAAATTTTTGTGGGTTTTCAAGAATAAAGACAATAGTTGTTTTGTATCTATTGACAAAATGCCACCATGTAAGGCTCCATTGTTGGAATTCATTTACTTGGTTGTTTAAAAAGTTTTTGGTTGGGAGTTTTTAGCAAATCTGTATTGCTCATGTTTGTGAAGTTGCAAAAGAATTGTATTGATGATAAATTTGGTTGTTATTTTAAATCAATGGTCTAATATTTTTATTGGTTTATATACTCTTTTTAAATCTAAAAATATTTATTTCATTGTAATTATATCTATGATTGTAGTCTTTGTATCTGTAAATTTTATGAATTCTCTGGCTATTAGATACTACTATTTCACTAAATGTGTTTGTGTAAATGCACTGGTGTATTGTAGACTTAGTTCAATATATATATATATATATATATAATTTTGGGTAATTATGAATAACTGGGAAACTGTTTAAAAAAATTCTAGTGTATATATACACATGTATACACACACACACATATATATACGTATTGTGATGTGCATGTATTTAAACTGCATCTTACAAAGGACTATTGTATGCAATGGATACGAAAATTGTATATATATATTTCATCCGAGGAAAATTTCCAACGAAATTATGTTTAAAGCAGAGAAATGTTTTAAGTTAAAAGACAGACTTTAAATTTTATAATGCAGGCCTTGAGGGCTGTGGGAAGGCCCACAGGCCTACACACCGCCCTCCCAAAGGGAGGCCACTGGGCTTAAAGCCCACGACACTCCCTGTGGGCAGTGCCCTATTATGGCTTCAACCAATATTATCAATGTTTCTTTTTTATATATTTTCCACTCTTAAAAACTTAGAACTCAAACAACCTCATAGTATTTATATTTCAGAGATTCTGTCTTTCGAACTGCCGCTGAGAGCTTAGCTCTGACTTTTCAAACATAGTATATATATATATTGCTAAAACATGGGTGAGCAAGTCACCTTCTATTGATAGAAATAAAATTACATAGGAATAACTGGCAGCCTTTGACAAAATGGTATAGCCCAACAAAATATGGTAGCAGATACAGACCAATATATATCAAAATTACAAATGTAGGTAATCCAACACCATCAAAAGGACCAAAAAAACCATCCAAAAAGAAGATCAATCATAACAACTTCCAAAAGAGCTCTCCAAATCAGCAGTATCAATCTTTACCTCTTCCACAATTGAGGGGCCAGGCTCAGAAGGCATAGGCGGATGCGACAGGGACTCTTCCTCAGCATGCTTTAGTAAGTAGTGCACCACATTGAAGAGACAATAGGCTTTATCATAAAGTGCAGAACCAAGATCATTCTGATGCAGAGCATGGAGGATTCACCCACAATAAACACACTTCAAACAAAAGACTTTTCTCACAAACTTCCACTATGCTTTGATGGGAGCAGCAAATAGAGTTTTTACTGACATAATTTTTTAAATACAACTCAAACCCATGATTTAAAAATTGTTTTGGATACCCATTATCCTCTTACACAACATACGTCAAGTGCAGGTGGGGTTTTTTTGGAACATAGAGGTCAAATCTTTATTTTTCCTACTCTTGACTAGATTTGAAGTGGAACATCAAATGAAGTTTTTTGGCCATAAATTTCAAACCAGAACTGATATCCAAAACTGCAAATTTGATTCACATACCCATTTGGCCCTTATTTAACATATCTCAAAATGGGTAGGGGTTACTTTTGAAAGTATGCTTAAAAAATGGACTGTTACAGAGATGGAAACCCTAGTAGATCACAAACCTGCCCTCACCAAAAATGACATAACTCATTCAATTCTTAATGAAAATTACCCAAACCAAAAAAAATATGAAACTAGACTCATATCTTCATCTTTTTCCATTAGTTTCAGACCTATAATTGATCCATACAATCCATACCATTCCAAACAAGATGACTGTTACAGTGAAAAAAACTAGAAGTGTCAATCACTAAATTCATCATAACTTTCACAAAACATAACACAATTTGATGCAACCAATGCCAAAAGAAATAAAACTTAGAGCCCTTTTGAAAAAATCTAATTTCATTCCATTTGGAGTCCATACAAGTCTGTACCAGCCTCGGGAACAGTGAAAAAAATAGTAAAAATGCAAAAAACTGAAACTTTTTTATTCATTTTTCCTCTCTAAACTTCATCTCTCCTGTTGCACGAAATGTCAAGGCATAAACAATGTCTTTACATCTATTTTTTTTTCCATCACTCCACTATCTTTTACATGCAAAAAGAAGAGGCTAAAAATAGCGAAACCACTAATACTACTCAACTTAGAAAGTACTAAACTTGAGCAAACTTAAAGCTCCACTACCAAATGACCTCTAAATACATAAGAGTGGTCTTACATAGACCTTTATTACAACAATAATAAAATAAAACTCCTCCAATGTGAGAAACTATCTTTTAAACTCCCTATGACCCTTCATATTCCTCTTTTGTTTGCCCTTTTGTACTTTTTGCAATATTGACAATTTTGAAATTTTTGCAATCCTTTACAAAATAACTCCAAATCCCACTAGAACCTAATAAAAGACCTCTAATACATTGCGAATGGTCAATTCATGACCTTATTACATCATTAAAACACCAAAACTAGATCAAAACAAAAAGTTGCCTCATGGAGGCTTAAAGCTAACAAGGTGCTCTTGCACCATACTCCCAGAGAAAACAAAATTCAAGTCCACTTTATTAAGGGATATCATCATGAAAAAATATGTTTGATAGTCTCTGACTGATGTCTTGCATTTCCTGCATTCCAACCTTCTTGAAACAAAGGAATGTCTGCTTCATTTTCACTCTTGGGTTGCCCATTCTCTTGCTTAAGTACTTGGGCTTGTCAAAAGGAAATAGTTGCCTCTTCCAATCTGCCTTTATGTGTACCTGCACTAGAATAAATACAATAACAACTTCATTCACAAAAATAACTTGATTAGCATCAATATTATTCATGAAATCTTTGCCTCATCTGTCCATAACCACATCTGATGGAGTCATCATGACCTGCCATTCCTTATCAACAACTTCATTATCAGTAACCACTTGATTCTTAATACCAACCTTATCATTAACCCTTACATTATCATCCCTTCATACTGGTTCATCAACAACAATTTCATCAACCACTTGATTACCAACAACAATCACATCATTAATCTCAACATTAATATGCCCTTCTATTAGTTCATCATCAAACAAAGAGGTTTGTTCATCTTCAAACACAACTGGAATATCATGCATCTCAACTTGTAACTTACCTTGCTCAACTCGAACAGTAGATTCAAACTTTACCTCTACCTCATTTCTGTTGTCCTTGCTTGTCTCATTCTTCTTTGAATAATCTTTCTAATGTGCCATGTAACATTCCTCTTCACTGATAAGTGCCAACTTTGCAACTGCTGAACTATTCTTTCCATATCTTTTTCCATCTCTTCCATAGCTTGCCTTGGTTCTCTTATATCTTTCTCAACCTCTATTTGCCTCATCTTTTCCTTTTTCCTCTTCCTCCCTTTTTCTTCTTGCTTCTTCTTTTGTGAACCTCCATCCTGCAAGTACCTTCTAAACAAATCCATCTTCACTTCAAGCAAGTCTTTCCTTGCTTCTCTTTGCCTTCGCCTCACCTAGGTCTCGTCTTTTCTTCTCTACCTAGTCTTTTGGCAACCAGGTTCTCTCTTCAACTTGCACAAACACAAAAATCTCTTGCTAAAACTTTCTAAGATCTGATACCAATTGATGCAGAGTATGGAGGATTCACCCAAAACAAACACACTTCAAACAAAAGACTTTTCTCACAAACTTCCACTATGCTTTGATGAGAGCAACAAATAGATTTTTTTGACATAATTTTCTAAATACAACTCAACCCATGATTTAAAAATTGTTTCGGATGCCCATTATCCTATTACACAACATAATTCAAGTGCAGGTGGGGTTGTTTTGGAACATAGAGGTCAAATCATGATTTTTCCTACTCTTGACTAGATTTGAAGTGGAACAACAAATGAGGTTTTTTGGCCATAACTTTCAAACCAGAACTAATATCTAAAAACACAAACCTGATTCAAATACCCATTTGGCCCTTATTTAACATATTTCAAAATGGATAAGGGTTACTTTTGAAAGTATGTTTAAAAAATGGACTGTTATAGAGATGGAAACCCTAGTAGATCACAGACTTGCCCTCACCAAAAATGGCATAACTCATTCAATTCTTAATGAAAATTGCCCAAACCAAAATAATATGAAACTAGATTCATATATTCATCTTTTCTCATTAGTTTCAAACCTGTAATTGATCCGTACGATGCGTACCATTCTAAACAAGATGACTGTTACAGTGAAAAAACTAGAAGTGTCAATCACTAAATTCATCATAACTTTCACAAAACATAACAAAATTTGATGCAACCAATGCCAAAAGAAAGAAGAATCAGATCCATTTCCAACAAATCTAATTTCATGCCATTTGGAGTTGGTACAGGGCTGTACCATCCTCAGGAACAGAGAAAAATAGTAAAAATGCAGAAAACTAAAACTTTTTTATTCATTTTTCTTGTTTAAACTTCATCTCTCCTCTTGCACAAAATGTCAAGACATAAATAATGTCTTCACATCCATATTTTTTTGTTCCATCACTCCACTCTCTTTTACATGCAAAAAGAAGAGGCTAAAAATAGCTAAACCACTAACACTACTCAACTTAGAAAGTACTGAACTTGAGCAAACTTAAAGCTCCACTACCAAATGACCTCTAAATACATAAGAGTGGTATTACATAGAATTTTATTATAGAAATAATAAAATAAAACTCCTCCAATGTGAGAAACTACCTTTTAAACTCCCTATGACCCTTCATATTCCTCTTTTGTTTGCCTTTTTTGCACTTTTTGTAATATTGACAATTTTGTAATTTTTGCAATCCTTTACAAAATAAATCTAAATCCCACTAGAACCTAATCAAAGGCTTATAATACATTGACAATGGTCAATTCATGACCTTATTACATCATTAAAACACCAAAATTAGATCAAAACCAAAAGTTGCCTCATAGAGGCTTAAAGCTAGCAAGGTGCTCCTGCACCACATCCTTAACAAAGAGAAGAGTCTTCCACGTAAAATCAACATCATCATTGAGAATACCATGTTTCATTGCTCGCATAGACACTAACATTGTAGGAGAATCATGAAACACATCTTTGCCAAAAATATCTGCAATAGGAGTATCGCATGAATCCAAATTATAAGCATCAATTGCCACTTCAAGTTTTGATAGTGAGAAGATGAAAGGTTGGAGATAGTGGGTCGCCAAGAAAGAAACCAAATCTTTATCTACAACAATATCCATGAGATGAGTAAGGAAGGCCAAGGCCTCCTGCGAAAATAGAGCAGAATGACTTAACTTGAGCCAAGAACTGCCGATCACAGTGTGCAAAGATTCTTCCACAGGCGGGCAGATAAAAATAAACACTCTCCTAAACTTGTCACCATCGAATGGGAGAGAATCCATCTACTTCTCCTAGAATAATCACAAAAGAAAGACTCTCCAAAGGTTCTCCATAAAGCATGAACTAACAGAGTAACAAAAAAGCCCAAGGAATGCCAATCCAAAATCAGCTTTAAACATCCAACAAATGTGCTAACTAAAGAGCAAGTAAATACATGGAGTACATGAATAATCATTTCAGAGTGAGCACTGATTGGCCAAAGTAGATACTTCATAGTGAGGAAAATTGGAAATCTACAAAAATTTAATTTCCTCCATACGAAAGAGCCACATGTAATGAAACTGGGAAATAGATTACAAAAAGTACTCAAAAGTACTTGATGAGGTATGCCTTGAGACCTGCAAAAAAAACCATTAGAGAATAAAATATTTTTGAAGTTCTTTGACTCCTTAAGAGTGAAGCCAGCATGTACTCCACTTGGCAGTCATCAAAAAGTATCAAGATGCTCAGGTACAATTGTGACACCAACGACCACATCACCCTGGATACGAAAGAAGCTGACTCAACTGGCACTTAAAAAGGAGTAGTCTACAGACTCTCTAGATAAAATCTAACAGAGATTTGTATCTTCCCATTCATTTAAACTATCACTAGAAAAAAAATCAATTTGATGATCCAAAGACCAATTAGCCAAAACGTCGGCCAATCCATTTGCTTCTCTAAAACAATGCCCACACTGATAAAAGTCAAACCTTTCCAAGAGCTTCCAAATCAGATCCATTAAATAATTAAGATGCCAAGTAGAGAGAGTTTTCCTAAGCAGAGCATTAATTATTAACAAAGAATCCCATTCAATGAATAAATTAGTAAAACCCTTCTCAAGAGCCAAGGAGAGACCAAGGAAAACAACTTGAATTTCTACCTCATTATTAGATCCAAAAGGAAGACGTTTTGAAGTAGCCAATAAAAATCTTTCCTTAGAATCTTGGAACACATAGCCAGCTTCAGAAGCCCCAGGATTCCCCCTGGAGGCCCCATCAAAATTGAGCTTCACTAGAGAATCAATAGGAGGGATCCAACTAACAGCTTTCCTATCCACTTTAGAAGAATTCAAAGACCCAAGAGAAGGAGGTAGCTTTAACAAAGAACATCTATTGAGAACAACTTTATCCCAAGAAGAGAAGCACAAATTGGAATAGGGTAAGTTATTTATAAAATACATCACCTTTTCTGAAATAGAAGCCTCCAACTTGTTAATGATTAACAAACCAGGATTAGAGGACTTCTTAAAAGTTCTAAAATTCCCTTCTCTCCAAATATGCCAAATCACCATAGAGGGAATAATTTTCCATAAACAAGCAAAGATTGAAGAAGAATAAAGTAGAGGCCAACTTTCAAAAAACTGGGCTAAAGAACTAAGGAGAGCCCCCTGCCAATTAAGCTTAGAAAAGACCCAAGACCAAATTTTATAGGTAAACTCTCAATGGAGAAATAGATGATCTATAGATTCAACTTCTTCACAAAAAGAACATTTAGGGTCAAGGGTCATTCCAAAGTTAAGCAGTCTGTCTCTAGTGAGGACTCTGTTATGTGTAGCTAGCCAAGCAAAAGCCCCTACCTTGGGAAGAATACTCATATGCCAACAAAGATTAAGTAGCCATTTCTACGAGAGATTTTTGGACAAACTGAGGTAGCCTTCTTTCACAGAATAAATTCTAGACTTATTGCCCATCCATATCAATTCATCATTTTTGTTTGAAATAATAATTTTCCTATTTGCAAGAATTTCCTTCAAAATAACCTTCTGTGAATCTGGGAAAGGACATGAACCAAAGTCCTTCCATTGGCTAGACAAAGAAGAGGAGTGTCTATCCATATCTAAATAGTCTCTAACTTTAGAACCCCAATGCTCTAAAAGATAAATTTTAGCCTCCAATAAATCTGATCTGGAATCCAACTTTTCCCAACCACTCCACGAGTCAAGCTAAAAATTAGCTATTCTCCCATTTCTGATAACCCAAGATAGTTTAGAAGTTATAACTGATTTACAAGCAATGATAAAGTTCCACAAAGCTAAGCCCACTGGAGGATTTAGAATAGTAAAAATTCTACTACTCTTCAAGGAATCCAGATATTTAGACTGAACCAATCTGCACCATTTTGCTCCTGGGTTTGCATAGATTTTCCATGCCAATTTTGCTCCAAGAGCAATATTTTGTAAAGGCAAACTTCTAATACCAAAACCACTCAAGTCTTTAAGCATAGTAACTTTATCCCAGGCCAATAAAGGCATTTTCCTAACCATACCTTTACCATTCCAAACAAAATTTCTAAGCATTCCTTTTAATTTTTCAATCACCTTATGAGACATTGGAAGATGAGACATCATATAAATAGGGACAACTGATAGAACTGCTTTAATTAGCAAGATCCTACCTAAAAACGAAAGCCATTTGCACTTCCAACTAGCTAGCTTTGCATTGATAGAGGAAATAACCTTCTCCCAAAAATCATTTTTGACCTGACCCACGAAGAGTGGAATACCCAAATATGTACTAGGTAGACTTTCTTTCTTTAAACCCAAAAATCTATAAATTTTATGCATGGTCAAAAGAGGAGTATGAAAGAAAAAAATCTTTGACTCACTAAAGTTTATGGCCTAACCTAAAACTAAATAGTAGTTGGACAAAATATTTTTGATCACTTGAGCTTCTTCAAAAGTAGATTGATCAAATAGAAGGGTATCGTCTACAAATAGACGATGTGTAATAGGATCTAATTCATTCACCACCTTTATCCCCTTCCAAAGTCCCTGAGAATACAAGGATGAAATGCTTCTACTTAAAGCTTCAGCAAGGATTATGAATAGAAAAGGAGATAATGGGTCACCCTGCCTTAAACCCTGAGAGGAAGAAAAGTAGCCTGTAGGAGAACCATTAACCAAAACTGAAAACCTTGCTTTTGACAAACATTACCACACAAGCTTACACCATCTTTGACAAAACCCAAACTGATCCCTTACTTTTAACAAGAAGCTCCAATTTACACGATCATAGGCTTTTAACATATCAATCTTTGATGCCATGACCTTAATTTTTCTAGTTTTGACTGAATGTATGACTTCATGGGCTACTATAATCCCCTTTGAAATCTCTTTTCTAGGCATAAACCCCTCTTGTTCACTAGAAATGATATCCAGAATAAGCAGGCCCAATCTACTAGCCAAAGCTTTGGTGAGAATCTTATATACTATATTGCACAAGGATATTGGTCTAAAATCTTTGAATGAAGAGATATTTTCAGATTTAGGAATCAATGTGATGAATGTACTATTAACCTCCTTCAAAAGTTTTCTTTCTCTTCTAGCTTCCTCCACAGCCTTCCAAACATCATTACCAATAAAGTCCCAACACTTTTGGAAGAAGAGAGGGGCAAAACCATCAGGCTCATGTGCTTTAGACCCTTCCATTAAAAAGACTACTGTTCTGATTTCCTCTAGTGTGAAGGGGCGAGTAAGAGATGCATTATGTGAATCTGTAATTAGTTCAAGAATGTTGTCCATAATTTTTACTTCAACTTCATTAACACTTGTATCAGTAGCTGGGGAAGTCAAAAGATTTTGAAAGAACTCCACAGCTTCACATCTGATAACCTCCAGATTTGAAATAGTATTATTATTCAAATCTAAAATCTACGAAATGTGATTTAAACTCTTTCTAGCATTAATTGACGCATGAAAAAACTTTGTATTTTTATCTCCATCTCTCAGCCATAGCTCTCTAGATTTTTGTTTCCAAAATGTTTCTTCTCTAGACTGAATTTCCTTTAACCTTTTGATCAACTGCTTCTCTTTCAAAAAGGACTCCTGATTGAAACCTTCTAATATAACCTTGCTATTTAAAGCTTTAAGATCTTCTTCAATAATAACCTTCTCATGGAATATGTTCCCAAAAACTGTCCTGTTCCAAATTTTTATCTTATCTTTCAAAAAATTTAATTTTTTGCATAACTTATACATTTGAGAACCATGTAACAAAGGGGCCTTCAACCACCAGTTCTTAAGAAGATTTAAAAAGTCCTCATCTTTGAACCACATGTTTTGAAACTTAAAGGGACACTTATCTGGAGCTTTATCCTCAAAAAGGCAACATGCAATAGGATAGTGATCAAAACTAGAATAAAGCATAATTCTTCTAACATAACAACCCTTAGATTGTAGCCAGTTAAGACTGACCAAAAACCTATCCAACCTTTCAGCAATCAATGAAAAATGTGATCTCCTATTAGACCAAGTGAATATCCCATTCTGAAAAGGAATATCTAAAAATCTATTAGAATCTATAAATTCCATAAAGTCTAGCTGAGACTTAGAGGAAGTAGAGACCCCTCCCAATTTTTCCCTCGAATTGTAAATAGCATTAAAGTCACCCCCAACAACACAAGATCACCTGAAAAAGGTCTAATCATAGAGGAAATCAATTGCCATAATGATTTTTTAAGAACTGGATTCGTAGGCCCATAAATATTGACCAGCCAAAATTGAAGATCTGAAGAAAGACTTTGAACCTTCCCTAACATCCATGAATTACCCATTATGATATTGTCCACTTTTACCTTTTTAGGGGACCAAAGAAAGGCAAGACCCCCAGCTGAACCTGTAGCATTTACATAGCAACTTTGCCAACAACCCCAAGAACCAAAAATATCCTTTGCTGAGTCACCATTAATCTTAGTTTCTTGTAATAACACATCTACTTTACACTCATCTAATTGACACTTTATTAAGTGTTGCCTGTTAGGGGCATTCAAGCCCCTAACATTCCAAGATATTCATCTCATTAAGACTTAGGAGAGCATCCAAGCCTCCTAGAAGTAGACCTTAGATTCCTATCTAAGGTTGATTGAATCCCTGCAACAACCTCCTCCCGAGTTTTAATAAATTTGGACTTTCTACACTTTTATTTTTTGGGATTATTAATTGAATCTTAAAATTTATTGACTGCTTCAAATTGTGAAATAGTAAAGCTACCTTTATCTTCATTTTTAAAATCCTCTAATAGGATATCATCTGCTGCCTCCTCAATAAGCTCTTCAACTTTTCACAAAACATTCTCAGCAAGAGATTCTAGAAGAGTATCATCATGAGTCTTACCCATACTCAATTCAGACAAAATTGAATTAACTTTGTTATTCATTTCTCTGATTAATGTCTCTTCAAGATTTCCTTCTTCAGAATTAATCTTTTCAAATTTAGAATTAAAAGGATTAGCAGCTACCTCTGATTGAAATCCTTCAATATTAGAATTCTAAAAATTATCTTTGGAACCTCTCCATCTTCCAAATGTGAGTCAACAATATTATCCAAAGGGTTTGAAACATCTGACATACAATTATGCAAATTTGACTTTCCACTTCTACATTAACCATCTTATCAGCAACAAACAAATCAAGTTCTGGGATATTTATTTATGAAATTGACTTATCTGCCATCTCATTGTCTACTTCAAAAGGACAACCAATGGGTAAACGATCTGTTAAATCATTAATCTCTTGAGCAACAGGAGAAAACTAAAGCATACCCAAATTAACTTCCTTAGATCTAACATCACTTGAGGCCTCAATGTTGTTATTCAGATTCCTCTTGCAATCCCAACTATGGTGACCAAAGGACTTACAGTATATACAAAACGGATCTGGTTTTTCTACATACACTTCCTGATGCCAAACACCCTCAGATGAAATGAGATCAACTGAAGTAGGAATTAACTTGTGAGAGTCAACTAAAATGCATATATGGGCATATACACTGATTATCAAAATTTTCATCAACTTGAATGAAAAAACCTAAGGAATCCCCGATTTTCTTCATTATACTTAAATCCCAATATTCCTTAGGTAAATTGATTAATCTTACCCAGATAGGAACAAATCGAATCCATTCACAATTTAGATCAAAATTAGGTTTCCAATTGATAACAAACAAGTTTGCCCCTTTATTAGTCCATGTTCCAGATTTGAGTATATTACTTTTAGCATTTTCATTAGAAAAGGTCATAATGAAAAACCCTTTTGCCAAAAAGCTTAGTTCCTGCACCTCTACCCAATTACTTTTAACCCATTCATTGATATCAGATCTAGATAACCTAATGTTCCAAAACTTTACAATGACTGCAACTTTCTTTAACCGCTGAACATTTTCTTAGATAGGGAAATTAAAGAGATCAATAGACAGACTTAAATTTATGGATTTCTTCTTAGATGAAACTCTAGACTTGTTCAAAGAGGTAATAAAATCATTCACATTTGAATTTAAATGGATCTACTTCTTTTTCCAAGAGGTTGTATTTTGCCTGAACCCCCCATAATGGAGATCCCCCTGATTTGATGAAAACCCAGAATTAAAGCTAGGGTTACTTTTGTCCTCGAAAAGCATCTTGGCCTAATGATCTAATATTTTCCTCTCCCCATCTTGATCTGAAACTCCCTGAATCTTGTTTCTTTCCAAACCCTTACATACCAACTTCTTTATCCACTTCATCAGCCCATGAAAAATTTGCATATCTTCAATTTCCTTCTCTCCAATGTCCGAATCCATCACTTCGTGCCCTAGATTTTCCTTCCCTGAAGTCTCTACCTCACTCAAAATGTTGCTTGGTTTCTCGTTCCATCACCTTCAATTGGATGATGTTAGTAATGTGGGACTTCTTAGTGTGTATATATATATATAGGCTACTCTCTAATTTCTTGGGATTAGCCTATATGCAGCAGAACCTGTAGATAAGAAATGAGTTTATGACTTGTATAAATAAAATAGATTATTAGATAGATGGGAATGTTAATGAAATTAAATTAATTAGTTTTAAATTTTATCTTTCTTTTTCAAAAATGAAAAGAATATTTGATTTAGTTATTGCTTTATTGTTTTAAATGGAAAAAGAAGTGAGATTTTAGAAAAAGGCAATGTATATCTGAGTGAATTATTATTTTAAAAGCAATTATATTAGTTTAATCCCATTTATATTTAAAGAAAGCATTGATTTTATATGGGAATAAAAACAAGCATTTGTTTTAGAAAAAAACTAGAAAAGGAAGTTGTTCGCAATAAGTTAGTAAGTTTTAAAAAAATAAAATAAAATATCTTATTTAAATTAGTAAGATTTTATTTGTGTAGTAAATATTGTTCCATTTTCTCTCCTATCTTTATTCGAAAAGAAGGAAATTACTAAATTATCTAATTATGACAAAGAAGAAGAATTTTATTTATTTAATTAATTATTAAAAGAATTAGACTAGGAGAAATATCAAAATTAAAATCAGACATTAGGAGTTATATTTACTTCAAATGTTTTTAATTATTTATATTAAATAATTAAAAAACATTTGAAGTAAAATTAGGTCTTTTACAAAGATTAAATGAAGAATGAATGTATGCTTCTAAATACATTAGTATGTTAATTAATTTGGCTAGAGCAATAAATTGGTGGTGGAAGGATTACTTAACATTGTTCTTGAATTAAAGGCAATTGCTTTATTATTGGAAACAAAAATAAGAAAGGATGATTTTTTGTTTTAAAAAAAAGATGTAAGTTTTAATATCTTATTTCCGTATTAGAAAGATTTAGCTATTTATATTCAATTTTTGATGAAAGCTACTTATTTCATTATTAAAAGAAAATTAACTCTTGAAAAGGAATGCTTTATTGCTTTTTAAGGTATAATTTTGAAGTACAATGCTTTAAATGGTTTTATTATCTTATAAACAATATGACATTATTTATTTTATTAAAGGAATTTAGTTTAAAATGAAATGCTATAGTTTGGATTGTAAATTATAAGTGGTGCTTATGTTAGATGTTTGATATTTATTAAAGTAATTATGTCCTTTATAAACTTAAATGAAGAATTAAACTATGTATATAAATTCACTAGTGCCTTATGATCATTGTTAGAATAACTATTGATGGTGGATAAAGTTATTTTATTTGGTAACCTAGAATTAATTAACTTGGATAACTCTGATCAATATTATACCTCAAGAACATTTCTTTTTTTGGCTCTGTAATTTTCCCGCTTCCTGTTTTGAATTTGGCACTAGGCGGGAATGGACGGTGACAGTCTTGGGGGGGGGGCATGACACAGTCCCTTCCCAAGACTTTGGGGGATTCTGCTGCTGGCACAAGTGGTCGGAGGGATCACGTGCTTTCATCTACAAAGCAGGATCCTAAGAAGTGGAAGGAGGCACTTGTGGGTGTTGCTTATGGCAAGGCCGATTGCTCGGTTAGCCTACCGACTATCTCAGAGATAGAAGGAGCTAAGGTGCTCAAGCTTCCTAACCAGATGATTTTGAGAGTGGTGGAATCTATGGATAACACCATTATAGGTAAATTTTTTGCCTTCAGGCCCAACATTGATTTGGTCCGTTGTTGGATGGCGGTCAAATGGTCTATTAAGGGGAGTACATTTGCTAGTGCTATGGCGGGGGGGGTGGGGGGTTGTTCCTATTTAAATTTATGTCTCAAGAAGACATTCTGTCGATCCTAGCGGGTGACCCTTAGCTATATGGGAAGCACTCGCTCTCGTTATGCAAATGGAAACCTAGCTTTGACCCCAAAGCAGACCTCAATCAATCAGCTCCTCTTTGGGTGTGCCTACCAGGTCTGCCCCTGGAGTTTTGGGACAAGGAAATTTTTGCTTGGATAGGAAATACCTTTGGCGACTATGTGACGGTGGATAAAGTCACTAAGGCCAAGGCAAGGCTTGTCTATGATAGGTTTTGTGTCAATGTGGATATCTTTAAAGTCCTCCCTACCACCATTATTTTGGAATCCAAGTATGGGAAATGGACTTAGGGTATTCAGTATGAGAACTCTCGAGTCTTTTGTCAAAACTGTATGAAACCTGGCCATGTCTTCACCTAGTGTAGGGCCCCCAAGCATCCTCCACCTCTGAAGGAGTTGCCTATGGCTTTAGATGAATCCTCAGAGGATTACCCCTTCAAGGAAAACATTTTAAAAATAGTGGACTCACCCCCTGCCTCCTCGGGGAAGGTTGTGGAGGCTTCGGTGGATACCACTAAGTAGGTCCCTTCTGAGGAGCAAGTTTAGTCTTTTGCTGCTGTTCCCATAGAGGTAGATGAACACTTGACGGGTGTTAATGAGGAGACCCAGAAGGCCAATGGACATGATGCAAAGGATACCCCTAATCATACGGAGGTTGAGACCATTGTGGTTGGTGGGGGAGAGGTGGACTTGGAAGAAGGAGAACTTGAGGTGGATTCCAACCCTAAGAAGGGTGGTTTTTCTTAGTAGTTCATGGTTAATGAAGTGAGTAGCCCTAGTGAGAAGATGGGCTTCTCTAAACTCGAGATGAGCTCCTTGGAGAAGAACTTCTCACCATCCCTGGGGGTAGGTCCTAGCAAGGATGTGGAGGACCAGGAGGGGTGGTCTATCATGAAGAAGAAGGGAAAAGGAAGTAGTAGGAAAACAACTGACGTGGGGGGAGATAGCACTAGAGGCAGACCATCGCATATGAAGACTAGCCAGAGAGAGATGGAACAAGAAATTGCTAAGGGGAATCAATCCACCTTGTTGGCCCCTCCTAGAAGGATCAAGAAATGAAGATTATCTCATGGAACATAAGGGGGCTTAACAGACCTCAAAAGCAGTTACTGGTTAGAAACTACAATTTTGATAATAAAGTTGATATCCTTCTGTTGCAAGAAATTAAGATGACGGAGGAAAACTTCAAACTTGCTCTAAGGAACATCTAGCCCAATGCAAACTATGCCATTAGTGGGGCTCATGGAGCTTCAGGTGGTATTGCAACTCTATGGAGCCATAATATTATTGGGAATGTGAGGTCCTATGATAGGTATTACATTGAAGTCTCATTTTAGTGTCACTCAGATAGGTGGAACCTTATTTATAATGTCTATACCCCTAATACTTGTAGCAGTAGGAAGGAGGTCTGGGATAGCATGGAAGACAAAATTAAGAATAATAGAGGTATGAACTGGATGGTTGTGGGTGACCTCAACTCTCCCCTTTATCCTTTGGAAAAACTGGGGGGACTTACGGACTACTCTAATAGCATGGCTAACCTTGCTAACTTCTTAGGAAATACAGGTCTCATGGATATTGATCTGATGGGGAAAACTTTTACTTGGTCCAACAGGAGGCAAGGGAGCAGTCTTATCTAGGTAAAGCTTGATAGATTCCTTATTTCCTCTTATTGGGTCATTACTAATCTGGTGCATCTGTCAGCCCTTCCCTGGGTGGGCTCTGACCATAACCCTCTGTTGATCAACTAGTCAAAAAGGTGTAGAAGAGGTCCCTTCCCATTTAGAATTGAAATGATGTGGACTCTTCATCCAGATTTTAGAGATTGTCTTGCAGAGTGGTGGAATATCCCTGTCCAAGGACCGACGATGTTTAGATTGGCCCAGAAATTAGCTAATGTGAGGAACAAGGTGAAAGGATGGAATAAGTACATTTTTTGCAATGTCTTGAATAGGAAGAAAAACATCATGGAGCAGCTTAGGGAGGTGCAAAGAAGAATGGAACAGGGGGACAGGTCGGAGGCATTGCAACCCCTTGAGACAAGCCTCTCCAAGGAATGGGCTCAGACTCTTAAGGAAGAACAGATCTACTAGAAGTAGAAGTCGAGGGTCCAATGGCTGAGGGAAGGGGACATGAACACCTCTTTCTTCCATCAGTCTACCTTAAGACACAAGAAGAGAAATACCATAAGGATGCTGAGAGATGAGTAGGGGAGGGATCTTGAAGATGATGGGGATATAGAGGGCCTTGCCTCTAATCATTTTGAAACTCTGCTTGCTGACCACAATACTAGTGCCCTTGTTGAGGACATTGATTCCCTGTTAAGGGTCATTCCTCCTATACTTTCAAAGGATGATAATTATGATGGAAGTAGATTATCATTGATGTCAAAAAGGAGTTGAGTTGATGCATATCATCATGATTGTGATAAGATGCAAGGCAGAGAAGTTACAAAGATTCTATATTATGATGCTCTTGATCACCTTAGTGTTGGTATTGGTTCAGAATTGTTCATAATGTGGTTTGTCATGGATCTTTGTTATCATTCTTCATGGTGGCATAATGTATTTCACAATGTTACTTCATTGTATTGTCTTCATCTCAATTCAGGAGAATAATGCCTTCATGGTAGTCTTGGGTTCACAAAGTTGACAAAGGATACATTCATCTTCATATATAATGTCAGGAAGAGTTGCCATTACAAATTAGGAAGATACATTCATCTTCATATATAATGTTAGGAAGAGTTGCCATTACAAATCAGGAAGTTTTTCATCAAGATATTTTTGAGGAAGTTTTTCATTATGTTGATGCTTCATCTTGGAATGCAATGGTTTTTCATCTTCTTTCATAAAGTTAACAAGAGTTTGAAGTTTTTGTTTAAAGAGGCTATTCATTTCATACTCATGGTAGACAGTTCAGGAGATGATATTAATCATGCAGGAGTTCAAGCAATAATAATGCAATGTAATGGATGCTTTCAGTTTCAAGCACAAGTTGCATCATAGTTGTAGTAGATTCCTTGTTCAAGTTATGTTGTGTGTGTTGTTGTCTATAGTGTGTGATGACAGGAGGAATGAGGTAAGTTGTTCACATCACTTCAAGAAGATAGTTGTTCATATTTCGATGATCTTTATTCAGGAGTTTTATGTTGTAAACCACAATGTTGATACTTCTTGGTATGGTGTTGAAATGGTATAGTATTGAGAGGATGCCTTCAATTTGCCTTCATCAGGATGCCTTCAATATGCCTTCATTAGGATGTCTTCAATATGCTTCATGACACATTCATTGTGTAGCAGGAGGTTGGCAGATGGCAGAGATTTAAGCTTTGTAATGAGGTATTAATTTAAGATACATGATGAAATGTTTTTAAATTTCTTAAATCCTAATTCATTTCTCAGTGAAAGTCTTTTGATTGATCTAAAACCTAAATTTATAAAATCATCATCCTCTCTTCCCGTCATATAGTTATATACACTTTTTGTTATAAATTAAAATTGACCTTTAATCATAGGTCAGTCACTTAAAAGTGACCTAGTAGAGGGTTTTTTACTCATATATGCCACCGGCCCCTTCACCTAGTCTAACCTACTACATTGGTCATCTCCATGGAGCTCGAGTAGGAAACACAAATCAAAGGTTCCTTTTTAAACTATTGTGAGTGAGAAATATCAAATCGATGGCTTATATTCAAATTTAGAAACCTTTTTATCATTTTCTATTTTGACGGTCATTAGACTGTCATAACCGCAGATAAAGTTTTTTAATAGGCTATTTTTAGCTAGTTCTGAAAAGGCTTGTCTTTTAGAGTTTTAAGTGATATCTTCAAGATATTTTTCTATTTTTTGAGGCTTTGGAGATTTTATTGGTGATGTCTTCATTTGATTAAATAAGAAAGTTTTGGAATTTTTATTTCTAATTTAATGACTTTATGTGTGAGTCTTTTGAGACATTAAAAGCTAAAGGAGGAGATTTTCATGAGATAATTTTTTTTAAGATAGAAAGTTTCTTTGAAAATAATTCTTCAATGTAGGTGACCAAGGAGTTCTATTGAGAAGTAAATATTTTTTTGATATTATTTTATTATGGAGTCATAAGATTAATAAAGTCTTTTACAAATTGAAGGTATTTGTAGAGGAGAAATTAAAGAGGTTTTTGAAAGTGTTGAGATGCACAGAGGAATATGAATTTTTTTTTTTTGTTACAGGTGGATGGATTTGTTTTTGAAAGAGATTTTATTTTCTCTTACAAGGGTAGATTAAAAATATATATTGTTGAAGACATTCAATTTATTCAAGATGAAAATTGTAGGAGATGACATTTTAATGAAAGAGAAAATAAATGGGAAAAAGAATGTGAAAAGATATATATAGATGAATTAGAAAGATAAAAAAAAGAGAATGGCCTTGAAAAGATTGATTTTATTTTTCTTACAGGATGGAAATGTTTATGTAGAGAAAAAGAAAATGAATGGTCATGGGAATGAAGAGAAAATAGATTTTATTTTTTCTTGTATGTTCTTCATTGAGAGAAAATGAAGATGAATATGTTGGAAACAAGGCAGATAACTGAGAGGGGGGGGGGGGGTGAATCAATTATCCTTAATTTTACTTTCTTTTCTTATCTCAATATTCAATGATATATCAAAAAATGAAGCATAAGCAACCATAAGAACAAAAGTTAAATTAACACACACAACACAAGGATTTTTACGTGGAAACCCTATTAAAGGAATAACCATGGGGTGACTAACCCAAGATTGTATTCTCTCTTAAAAGAATAAGAAGAGTACAAAATGACACTTACCAATTAGGGCTCACTGCTCGAGCACACTGCTCATAAGAGGCCCATTGCCTACAAGAGACTCACTATCTACAAATGCTTACAGATGATACCAAGGTGTTTGAACTGATGAACATCATCCATACATGCAAGAATTCAGTTTTGGTTAGGCATTGTATACTGATCTGACACATTTCATTCTTCATCTGCTTAATATCACTCTTCAGTCATATTCTGGAATCAGATCTTTATTTTCACACTTCTTCCTATATTTTCTTCCACTTCTCCATGCACATATATATTCCACAAGCTTGAATCCATCGAGTATATATATTTGCATCAAGAATTTCCAACAACTTCATAGTCGGCAACAAGAACACTTGAGATATTTGCAAGTTTCTGTTCTGTCGGTTGAATCCTTGCTTGGTTGATGATGCGTATCAAAAAATTAGACATAGAAGTCATTAATCATGTTAGCCAATAATGTATAATGCCACAAATTTCTTGATCAACACCTTTCATACATCCGGATTGAAGTTTGGTACTCTGTCGGTCAGTTCTTCCTCTATCTGCTTTGTCTGACTGGAACCCATCACTCAGAAGCTCATATCTTTTTCATACTTTATCACTGGAGGCTAAATCTCTAGAATACAATAGTCATGATACCCTTCTTGACTTGTCCAAGTCTGCAACTTACTGAGTTACACCATCTGAGAGATCCAAACCTGATTGTCGGACCATGTTGTATACTCTGTTTTTGTCCATCGGACCAAAACAATCTTCACTCTGACTTCTGGTATAGGCCTATTATGTACTGTGGATGTGTAGAATAGACTTTGTTTCCATCAATGACAACACTTATGAAGCCACACAGTGTCTCTTGCCAACAATCTCTCCCTTTGGCATTGATGGCAACACTTAGTGAAAAATGGCTGTGTTGTAGTAACTCCCCCTTTGCTTGTGCTCTGTTTCTTTATACTGCTTTGCCGGTGCTCCCCCTTTGCTGAATTCCTCATTTTTCACTACTCTTCACTCCCCCTTTGACATCAATGGCAAAGGGTGGAATCCACATACAAAATTGTGCAAAAACTATTATATACATGGCCGCATATGTATATACAAATCATATGTTATACTTACATATACTTAAGTATATCCGCAAAGGTTGTCTTCAACTTACAATCTCTGTGGCCCAACTCCTCTTCATTCTATCCAAAATGGAGATGTGTCCACTTAACAAAAACACATATGCTTTTGCCCTCTTCAAATTTGTTGGATTACTGGTCCGGGCTGTACTTTGAGCATCTGTTAAAGAATCATGCGATACCTTTAACTTAGGGAGGATTATTCCCCTAAGTTCACCCATTCTATCCATCAAATTCCTCTTCTCGTTAACTAGTTTATTTATCTAATTTATGATAACAATAGCTTGACATTCTTGGTTTACCAAAGAGATAATAAGAGGATCAAACTTGTGAGATAGGTTTGTCAATTTTTCTTCTTGCTCTTTTATCTTCTTCTCAATGTCTTCTGTAACTCTAGGCCAAGATAAACAAAATTTATATATATCTCCTCCATCTTTAAGAGTGTTTTCAATGCTCTTTATGCCAATATCTAAGGTTCTTCTGTCATTGTTAATTAGTCCTTGTACTTCACTAAATTTTTTTCCAAAGAACTCTTTCTGGACCTTAGTTTTTGCTGATTTTTCTAAAGATTTAAAATGAGAATTGACATTTTTAACCAAGTTTTTCAAGTTACCAGATGGAGAGGAAGATGCATCCTTTTGATATGTAGGCATGATCTTCTCTAGTACACCGGATGCAATATTCAACAGTTCACTGTCCTCCATGTGTGATTTTAGAAGTTTCTCTTTTGCTTTGGCCTGAGCAAAAGATGCTATTTTCATTATCTGAACTGGAGAGAGAGAGTCCAAATTTAGTGGCCCTTGAATCAACTCAGGTTCATCCAGCTCCATCATTTCTTTGTCTAGGAAATTTTGTACTGTCTCTGTAGTGTCTCTTACTAGTGATTCAGACTTCTTTCCTTTAGAGATATCAGGACTAACTAGTTTGGATAAGTCATCACCAACCTTTTTTGCTTGTTCTTCTTTTACCTTATCCTCTTTCTCTTGATTCTCCTTCTCTTTTCTTCTTCCTTCTCCTTCTTCTTCAGTGCCCAGAAGATTTGTCTTGGCATCTATGGGATCCAGAGGAGTCACATTACTAGAGTTTACTGCTTTGTGAACTTCCTCTTCTAGAACAGAGGAGTCTAAGTCCTCAGATTTCTCTTCATCTATTTTATTTAATCCTTCGACATCCTTGTCAGAGAATTCTTCATTGATTACCTTTAATCCTTCAACATCCATGGTAGAAGGCTCTTCATCTGTTTCCTCTACAATAGGAAGATTAAACCTCTTCAAGGCACTCCAAAGAATTTCTTTTGTTTCATTTGCTATTTGATCAGTTTCTCCAAGCATGAGCTTATTCATTCTTACCTTGCTCTAGAACTCATCTTTACTGTCCTTAAAAACCATGTTCATTTGCTTTGGAGTGATAGAAAGACATAGTTGTATCACTATCTGCTCCCAGATCTTCAAGTCTTTTGCCTTGGCATTCTCTTTTCTCAGCTCTAGTACTTCTTCTAGGCTCTTAGGAATTAGTGAAATTATTTCAATGAAGGCTTTGTTGTAGATGTTCAAATACTTGACAGTTGCCTCTTCAAGAATTCTCTTATCTACATCATTGTATTCATCATAAAATTCTGTCACCGGCTGTAGGTTTCCATCTACAGTGATGGCTTTGATGATGTCTTCAATTGATAGAGTGGGGTTTTCAACAAATTCCTCTATTTTCTCTTCCTCATTTCTTCTATCAGAGGACTTCCTGGATGTTTTTTTCTTCTTCATTTTCTTGATTTCCTCATCTGATTCTATCTCTTCATCATCCTTTTAGCTCATATATGTCCTTGTGGCTTTGGTCTTCATTCTCTTTTCTCCTTTCCCAAATGGCTTGACTTCTGGTTTGGTAGTCTTTGAGCTTTTAGGAGTGACAGGAGCTGAACTCTTGGAAGATCTAGTCCGAGAGGAGGCTTGCACCAGAATGCTTTCTTTCTTTGCTTCTTGTCTTTCTTTTTCTATCTTCTCTATTTTCTCTCTAGTGGCATCTACTGCCTCCTTTGATATGTCAAATCTTTTGGCAAATTCTTTAACTTCCTTTTTTACTTTTCTCTTTATCTCAGGCTGCCTTAATTCAACATGTATTTTTATGCTTAGCTCTTTAAAGGCACCAAACCATTTTGCTTCAATGTATTTAGGTTGGCCCAGCAAGTGTTGAACATGTACCTCCAAAATGTTTTCATCGATCTCATATCCCATGGGCATTATCCACATAGTTCTTGGCTCAATTGCCTCCATTAGGCATTGATCAGTGTCAACCATGAAGCAGACTATGTTTTTGTATTTCTCAACTATTGACTATGGTATTCTCTCTTTGGCATGCATTATGCTTTGGAAATTCTTGAAGTAACCCCAGAGAGCTAAGTTTTGGGCTTGAGCTTACCAAGTCCATACATGTAATCTCTGATTTGAATTGCAATGGGTTTATCATTTTGCCAAACCCAACCCTTTGATCCAGGCAGCTCATTCATATCGTAGAAAAATAGACACAATATTAGACTACCATATTTGAAAGAGTTTTTCTTATCTTTCTTGATCTTCTGCAAGTTTTTCATCAGTTGACTCAGCAGAAGCTCACACAGATCATAATTTTCATCTTCCTTCAGCATCTGATATGCAGCATAGATTGCTGTACCAGACACAGAATTTTCCCTACTTGAGTGGTAGATTTTGTAGCCAATTATCATTGAAGAAAACTTGACATCTGGATCCATGATGTCATCTATAGTCATTTCTCTTGTGTCAAATTTTGATCTGGTGGCTTCCGTTATTGTTTGGTTCTTTACAGATTTGAGTGCGGGTAACCAACCAGTTGAATGTCATCTGGTCACAGCCCTAATGGCATCTTTGGTTATCTTGAATGACCTCATTAGCCACATAAAATTATCATGCATCCTACTTAGAACATACCAGATCCATTCGAATTTTGCAAAAGATGGAAAATGTATTGCTCTGGTAATACTAGATGGTTGCTAGAACTGGATCTACTCAAGTGGTCATAAACCTTGTGAAACTTCATGTGGACCTCTCACATTCTGACTGAAAGTTCCTTGGGGGATTTTATAGGAACCTTTTAATCCACAACATCAGATGTTAACTCAATGTACTGAATTCAGGCACTTATGGGGAAAAAGTTTTTCTCTATAGCTCCCCCTCAGCCAGAGCTCACGTTTTAGTTTTTGGAAGGATTATCAACACCAGATTCTGATGCGGATCCATCTCCAATATTCATTGTACTCTTCTTTACCCAAATCTTGCTCATCTCCTTTTGAACTTCATCCACATTTACTTTACCTTTGCCTTTATTTTATTTCTGATCATGTTTTACCGGACCCCTTTCATCATGATTTCTACTTCTTCAGAATCTGGCTCTATGATTAGATTTATTGCAATTGTAACACACAACATTTCTTTGCTTATTTGGTTGATATCCTTTTGATCTGCACTGATTAGCCATATGCCCCATTCTATTGCATGTAAAACATCTACCATTGAAAGAATTGTTCATTTGCATATTTCTGCATTCACGAGAGTTTTGACCATACCTTTTGCAACTAAAACATTGACCGGAGAAGGATGAATTGTTTTGATTCATTTTGTTCCTGCACTGAGTTGCTTTATGACCGAATTTGTTGCAATTGAAGCAATTTCCATTGAAAGATGGATATCTTTGGGCATTTGGTTGCCTTACCGGAGGTCTTCTAGGCCTATTTCTTTGACTTCCTAATCTAAAGTTCCTTTGACTAGATCTAGAGCTTTCATCTTTCTCATATCCTAAGCCATGCTTATCATCTACCGTCTTTTGACTTTCAAGAACTTCAAGTTGGGCTGAGCTTTTCTTGGATTTTTCTTTGTATTCATTTGCAGATTGAAGATCTTGTTTAAGAGTGTCTATCTGGATCTCAAGTTGTTCTTCATTGTCTCTAGCTTCTTCAAGATCAGATTCAAGATGCCTGATTATTCTATCCATTTTGTGGTAGTCCTCTATTTTCTCCTTGAGGGATTGTTTTAGGTTATCTTCAATCTTTCTCTTCTCTTCAATTTCTTGGGTGAATTTCATAACCCCTGATTCCATTTCATGTCATATGATAATGACTTCTTTTGACAGCTTCTCACATAACTTAGTTTTCTCATTCAGATCCTTATCATTATTATTGGCTTTATTCTAATTTGCCAATTTCTGGAGTAGTTCCTTTCTCTTTTTCATAGAATTACTTAGTTTTTCTTTCAACTCATTGATGAAATCATCAGCTTCCTTAAGTCTTTCTCTCAAATTATTAACCTCAGAGTGGGATTGTTCAAGATCATCTAGGGTAGATTGAAGTTGTTCTTTCATACCATATGCATCCATTGAGATTCCTAGATCTTCCTCAAGCTGTTAGGCTTGTTCATAGAAACTTAGCTTTGATACCAATTGTTGGAAACAAGGCAGGTAACTGAGAGGGGGGGTGAATTAGTTATCCTTAATTTTACTTTCTTTTCTTATCTCAATATTCAATGATATATCAAAACATGAACCATAAGAAACCATAAGAACAGAAGTGAAATTAACATACACAACACAAGGATTTTTATGTGGAAACCCTATTAAGGAAAAAACCACGGGGTGACTAACCCAAGATTGTATTCTCTATTAAAAGAATAAGAAGAGTACAAAATGTCACTCGCCAATTAGGGCTCACTACCTGAGCACACTGCTCACAAGAGGCCCACTGCCTACAAGAGACTCACTATCTATAAATACTTACAGATGATACCAAGGTGTTTGAACAGATGAACAACATCCATACATGCAAGAATTCAGTTCTGGTTAGGCACTGTATACTAATTTGGCACATTTCATTCTTCCTCTGCTCAATATCACTCTTCAGTCATATTCCAGAATTAGATATTTGTTTTCACACTTCTTCCTATATTTGCTTCCACTTCTCCATGCACATATGTATTCCATAAGCTTGAATCCATCGAGTATATATATCCACATCAAGGATTTCCAACAACTTCATAGTCGACAATAAGAACACTTGAGATATTTGCAAGTTTCTGTTCTGTCGACTGAATCCTTGCTTGGTTGATGATGCACATCAAAAACTTAGACATAAAAGTCATTAATCATATCGGCCAATAATGAATAATTCCACAAATTGCTTGATCAACACCTTTCATACATCCAGATTGAAGTTTGGTACTCAGTCAATCAGTTCTTCCTCTGTCTGCTCTATTTGACTGGAACCCATCACTCAGAAGCTCATATCTTTTTCATGTTTTATCATCGGAGGCTAAATCTCTAGAATACAATAGTCATGATACCCTTCTTGACTTGTCCAAGTCTAAAACTTACTGAGTTACACCATCTGAGAGATCCAGACCTGATTGTTGGACCATGTTGCATACTCTATTCTTGTCCACCGGACCAAAATAATCTTCACTTTGACTTCCGGTATAGGCATATTATGTATTGCGAATGTGTAGAATAGACTTTGTTGCCATCAATGACAACACTTATGAATCCACACAGTGTCACTTGCCAACAGAATATATAGAGGAGAGGAATATCAAAAGTTCTTGTTATCACTGGGAATTGCACCTGTATGCAAGGCTGGTGAAGCACTGCAATTCCTTGTAACATGGGACTAATTTTAGGTTGTGGGTGCCCTATAATGAAATTAGACCTCCAGATTATGGGCTGGTTCCCTTCGAATGTTCTATTGAGATGTATGTTTTTACTATTTTGGAAAAGGGAAGAAAGAAACTAAATGAATGCTAAAGGTAAAAAATGGTGATGCACCTGATTTGGATAAAAATAATACAATTTGATTCACAATGTTTACCCAAAAATCTGGCTTTTACACAATCTAGACTTGGCATAAATATCACATAAGTGATTCTAAGGAAGGTTTTGAAAACAATTTTTATGAAGGAAATGGTTTTTTCACAACACAAAAGACTATTTCTGGTTAACACAACCTAAGACCTGTGATGAATATATGCTTAATGCTGCAAGAAAGGAAGAGAGACAATAATTTTAAAGGTTTAGTAATAAAACACAACAAAATTTCATCAAAATTACTTCAATAATCAACACTAAAAGGAAAGGTAATTTAACTAATCTCAGAAAAAACAAAGGAAAATTCTGCAAAGAAGACAAAAGTATAACCTGTAACCTGCCGATCTCTCAATAAAACTATAAAAAATGAGCTACAAGAATTCTCCAATCTGCCTGAATTAGAATGAGAATCAAGAACTAGCAAAAACAAACTCTAGCTTTACAATATATAGGTTTGCTCTCTCAAAAGAGGCATACAAAATATGGACTTGCAGATAACTACCTCAAAAAATAATCACTCCCGAGCAACCTCCAAAATCCTCAAAATTAGGGCCTAAAACTGCCACAAATTGAGCAAAAATAGCTTTAATTTGGGCCTCTCCATATGCTTGACCAAAAAGTTGACCAAGAACCCTAAAAATACTCCTAAAAATCATGCAAAACCTCCTAGGTGGCCTAGTTAACTCAACTAATCAATTTGCATGATTTTGCATGAGCAAAATTGATTGTGAGTAAATAATAAAGTAATATAATAATTACTTTATTATTGGTTACAATTTGTTCTAATTTTGAGTTTACAATTTGTGGAAAATTATTAGTAATTTGGAAAATATTACTTTATTATTTATTTACAATTTATAACTTTGTAAAATCGTGCATGATTAGAAGAAAAAATATCACTCCTTATCACTCCAATTACACTTGCCTAATTTGCATGATATGAGCACAAATAGGACTTTAGAAGAAGATGAAAATCCCCTTATACCTCTATGTGAGAAAGAAAATCCCTAGTTTGCATGATGCAAATTCCCATTAAGGCAAAATTTTTTACCCTTATCTCTCCATGCACCAAGGAGAAAATATTATCCTCTCTCTGCAAAAAAAAACCATGAGTCATTCTATGCATTCTAATATCTCCATGCATAAAAATAGTATGCATAAAAAACCCTTATGACTCCCTTTGATGCCTTAGTGCATATATATATCATTATATTTTTAAGCCACCTTATATCTCCATATGCAACTTAATATCAAGAAAACCCTACAACTCCTCCATGCATCAAAATGCACCATCATATTTGCTTACCTTGTCTGCCACCATGCTCTATCCTCATGCATGCCATGTCTAAAATCATACTCCTCTTGGATTTTTTGGCCACCATGCATAATCAAGAAGGATCCTTACCTTTGGATGTTTGTAAAAATATAAGGAACTTTGACTAGCATGTGTATCTTTGACCATGTTATTTACTCGACCACCTAGGAATTTTAAATAGTTTATAAGGCATGAAGCCTTTCTTTCTCACCATACGACCCTTCTTGACTTAATAAAGATTAATTCCAAAGCAAGGTTGGTCGGCCACTCCATGCTATGATGGTTAGGAATATTCAAGACCAAAGTCTTGACCACGGGCATTTCTTGGATAAGGTAATTATTTTTTTTTTGTGAAGTCAAAAAATACACTTGAGAGAAGGAACCTTTAAACAAAAACAAAGAGACAACCCTAAAAGTTGCTCATTCTTCATTTGGCATATCTCTTCGATGCTCTGCAACTGCATTATGCCAGCTTAGGGTTTGATTGTCTCCATCATGTCTCTGGTCTTTACTCCCTTCAATGGATTTTCTTGGTTGAATCTTTGGAACTCTGCATCATAAGGAAGAAGGTAATACTATTTTGAGTTTCATATGAGGCATTTATTGATATTTGTAGCTTTATTTCTTTAATGGCTACGGCCTCCTTCTTCTTTCATGGCTATCTCCATCATTGTGCATTCTTTAACATAGTCCTTCCTGTTTCTGCATCTTTCTTCTTGCAACTGTAACCTATTCTTGAGAACTTGATGCTATTGTGAGGCCGTGGATAGATGTCTCCTTCTGTCAGAAAAATAAGGTAAGAATTTGCCATTCTTCCTCCTTTGTAGGTTCATTTGTCTTTTTTTACAGTTGAAGAATGACAAGGGTTGTATGTAGACATGGGTATTGCATTTTTTAGGAAAAATGTCTTATCTCTGTCGGTTATGCCTATATATGTCTCTTTTTATTCTTGACTTGTCTATAGATGCAAAAATCCTGAGGGCTTGAAATCTTTTGATGAAGGTTTGTTCTTTCTTGCACTTAAAAGGCCTCCATTTGCCACAGATGTGCTTCATCTGTATGTTGATACCAAAAAAGTGGTAGATTGTTGAGGGTTTGTAAGTTTGAAAATTAGGGTTTCAACCCTTCTTTGCACAAAAAGTTCTTCATAGCCACGGCCATTCTCCTGTAGTATTCACTATTCTTCTTTTGACTTGTAAGAGCAAAAAGAAACAAGGGTTTTCATTTAATACATAGACAGGTATTCAATCTTTTGCATAAAAATTGTCTTCCTCTAGTTTGGCTATAACAATAGATACACTTAAACATTCTTTTTGCCTGTAAGTACAAAATGGCACTAGGGTTTGAATTTTTTGTCAAGGGTTTTCTCTTTCTTTCAGATGGATATACATTTTAGCATGAGAAATCTTTCTTGTATAGCATCTCCTTGACTGTACTTTCCTGTAGGCAAAAAGCACTAGGGGTTGAAGTATTAATAAATGGAATTTCTCTTTCTTCACACAGAACCTTCTCCTCCTACTCCTTGTGACTATCATAGATGATGATACACTACCTTATCTACTTTTCATTGTAGCTCCTGGGTATGATAACAAGTCTTTTGATATTAAAAAAGAATGACTATTATTCATTTATCCCCATCTTGTAACTGTACTTTGATATTTTTGTAGCACACATTCTGAAGTTTCAAAAGGCTCTTTTAGACCGTTCATCTTGTATGTCATGTGTCTTCCTTGCCTGCTAATCTGTAGGATGATTGACTGTTTGTCATGTGTGATGATGGAATCATCTCCTGAAATGTGTAACTGTCTTTGATGCATTTGGATTCTACTAGACATATCATGCTCTGATTTCTCCTTGGCTGTCTGTGGCATTCTTTATATACTCCTGTAGCTGACTTTATGCATACTTACTGCTTATCTCATGATTTGGATGTCATAGTATCATATATATCATGCATTTCTCTTCAGTTTTTATCATGGCAATTGTTTACTATGATTGTATCACTGTCCTGACTGTCTATAGTGAAGGTGACTGCACTTGTCTTTGTTCTTCATGGTATCTCTCCTTTTGGCATTTGTTGACTATATCATGGTATCATTATAGCTCCAAGGTGTATGAGATAAGGCTTGTTTGATCAAAACAATGATGGAATGTATGGAAACCACCTTATTATCTTTGGACTATGGCATTCCTGTCACTCCACTATGCTTAATGTTGGATTCCTTCTTTGCTCTAGACATGACTGTCTCTTGCTTTTGACTTAATACCTGACTGTCATGTCAGTGATGACCTTACAAGTATACTTTCGTATTTGTTTATGCATCATGTGCTTCATCTTTGAATGTTTGAATTATTGATAACTGAGAGGGGGGGTGAATCAGTTATCTTAATTATTTCAGCTTTCTGAACTTTCTTAACAATTAATGCAGCATCAAATCAAATAAGCAAACATAACCATGAAATGGAAATAACATCAATACACATGACAAAATGATTTTTACATGGAAAACCCTGTTAAGGGAAAAACCACGGGGTGATTAACTTAAGATTGTATTCTCTATTAGAAGAATAAGATAGTACAAAATGACACTTGCCAATTAGGGTTCACTACCTGAGCACACTGCTCACAAGAGGTTCACTGCCTACAATAGTTTATACAAGGAAAATAGATACTTGAACTGAAGAGAAGCATCCACATATGCTAAGGTTCAGTTCTAGTTAGGCTTAATATACTGATCTACTGCACTTCATTCTTCCTCTTCTTGATGCTGCTGTCCTGTCACATACCAGACTTGTATTATTACTATTATTCTACTCCTCTGCTTTTCTTTATACTCAACACCACACAACACACACATTCATATCTAAATCCATTTGGTATATATATCCGCATCAAAGATTTCATCCACTTTCTAGTCGGCATCCAGAATACTCAATATTTTCCCAAATTCTGATCTGTCGGCTGAATCTTTGCATACCAAGTAATGAGGATCAAAGAGATTCTTATAGAAGTCATCAATCATGTCAGCCAATCATGAATGATACCTCAGGAAGCTTGATCACCATCAATATCTCATCTGGATTTAGGTCTGATGCTCTACCAGTCAGTTCTTCCTCTGTCTACTCTGCCAAACAAAAACCCAACACTCAAGTGCTCATGTCTCTTCACTCTTCCATCACCGGAGGCTCAATCCCTAGAATCTATCAGTCAATGTACTCCTCTTGACTTCCCCAAATCCACACTTTATTGAGATACTTCCTTTGAGAGATCTGAACCTGACTGTCAGACTCTGCTGCATGCTCTGTTCTTGCTTACCAGACCACAACACTTCTCCAATCTGACTTCTGATAAGGGCACACCATGTTCTACAGATGGGTGGGATGAACTTTGTTGTCATCAATGACAACACTCATGAAGCCATATAGTGTCTCTTTCCAACAATCTCCCCCTTTGGCATTGATGGCAACACTTAGTGAAAAATGACTAAGTGTCACACTATACTCCCCCTTGGCTAATGCTCTGTTCTTATGTACATTTTTTAGAGCTCCCCCTTAGCTAGATTCCTCATTTTTCACTGCTCCTCACTCCCCCTTTGACATCAATGGCAAAGGGTGGGGTCCGCACACCAAAATTGGCAAAACTCAATCTATACTTAATCGCATAAGTATATTATCCGATTATACTTTACATATACTTTAGTATATATGCAAAAGTGTTTTTAAATTGTACAAGTTCTATTGCCCAACTCAGCTTCATCCTGTCCAAAATTGAGATGTGACCACTCAACAGGAATGCAAAAGCTTCTGCCTTCTTGAGATCTATCGGATCACTGGTCCGGGTTGTGGCCTGAGCATCGGTTAGGGCTTCATGCATGGCCTCTAACTTAGGGATAATGATCCCTCTAAGTTCACTCAACCTGTTTATTCTATTTTTCTTCTCCTTCTCAAGTATCATTATTTCATTTATGACTGCAATAGTCTGACACTCTTGATTTACTATGGAGGAGGATAGAGGATTAAAATTTTGAGATAAACTTAATAGTTTATCCTCTTGCTCTTTTACTTTCTTCTCAATGCCCTTGGTCACTTTAGGCCAGGATAAACAAAATTTATATATATATCTCCCCCATCTTTGAGAGCTTTTTCTAGGTTCTTTATTTCGATATCCATAACTCTCCTATCATTTGATATTAACCCTTGTACCTCTGATAATCTTTTTACCAAAAACTCCTTCCGGACCTTATCTTCTGCTGACTTTTCTAAGGAATCAAAATGTGTGCTAACACTATTAACTAGAGATTTGAGATTACCGGATGAAGAGGCTGAGGGGTCCTTCTGAAAAGATGGCAAGATCTTCTCCAATACACCGGATGCAATTTCTATAAGCTTGCAGTCTTCCATGTGAGACTTCAGAAGCTTTTCTTTTGCTTTTGCTGAAGTAAAGGATGCTAGCTTCATGGTTTGAGCTAGGGAGAGGGAGTCAAAATAGAACGGTCCTTGAAGAAGTTCTGATTCATCAAATTCCATCATCTCTTTGGCTAATAATTCTTTGACTGCCTCTGCTGTGTCTCTTGCCGGAAACAGAGTTTTCTCCCCTTTTGCACTCTTACCACTATCATCTGTGGCCTTCTCTGTTGGAGTTTTCTCTCCTTTTGTAGCCTTACTACTATAATCTTCTTTTTCCTTTTCCTCTGCTTCTTGACTGATCTTCTCTTCTACTCTTTCTTTTTCTTTGGATTCAGAGTCTGCAGGGGAAACCGGAGGAGAGATGTTTGCTTGTTTGTGGACCTCCTCTTCCAGAGCAGAGGAATCTAAGTCCTTACCTTTTTCTTCACCTGTCTCCTTAACCCCTTCTGCCACTGTCTCAGTAGATTCTTCTTCAACATCTGTAGCTAAGGGATCATCACCTAAGTCCTCTATAATAGGAATGTTGAATCTTTTGTACGTATTCCAGAAGATCTCTTCTGTCTCTTTTGCTACTTTGTCAGTTTCTCCGAGCATAAGCTGATTCATTCTAGCTTTTCTCCTAAACTCATCCTTACAATCTTTGAAGATCATGTTCTTCTGCTTAGGTGTGATTGAAGGATATAGCTGAATAGCTATCTATTCTCAGATCTCAAGATCCTTTGCCATAGCATTATTCTTTCTTATTTCTAATTCCTTTTCTATGCTTTTGGGAATAAGAGATATGATTTCAATAAAAGCCTTGTTGTAGATATTCAGATACTTGACTGTGGCTTCTTACAAGATCTTTTGGTCAGTTTCATTGTAATCATCATAGAATTCAGCCATTGGTTGAAGGTTCCCATCCACAGTAATTGATTTTATGATGTCATCAATGCACAGAGTAGGCTTCTCAACAAATTCTTCTATTACTTCTTCAGTAGAGGGTTCACCGGATGTTTTCTTTTTCTTCTTCATTTTCTTTACTTCCTCATCTGATTCTGTCTCTTCTTCATCCTTTTGGCTTGTGTAAGACCTTGTTGCCTTTTTCTTGGTTCTCTTCTCTCCTTTTCCAGATGTCTGAGCTCCACATGGATTTTTACACTTAATTCTTCAAAGGTTCCAAACCTTTCTGCCTTGGGATCCTTGGGCTGACCTAGCATGTGCTTAACATGTAGCTCTACAATTTTCTCATCCACTTCATACCCCATAGGCATGATCCACACTGTTCTTGGTTCCACTGCCTCCATTAGGCACTGATTAGTTTCTACCATAAAGCATACTGTATCTTTATATTTTTCAACTAGGGATTGGGGAATTCTTTCTCTAGCTTGTATCATGCTTTGGAAGTTTTTGAAGTAAACCCATAGTGCTATGTTTTGTGCCTTGGCATCACCAAGCCCATGCAAGTAATCTTTGATTTGAATTGCAACCAGTCTGTTATTTTGCCATACCCATCCATTTGATCCAGGTAGCTCATTCATGTAATAAAAGAATAGACAGAGTATCAAACCACCGTATTTGAAAGAATTCTTCTTATCCTTCTTTATCTTCTGTAGATTCTCCAAGAGTTGGTTCAGAAGGAGCTCACAAAGATCATAGTTTGCATTCTTCCTCAACATTTCATAAGCAGTATATACAGCAGTTCCAGATATTGAATTCTCCCTGCTGGAGTGATATATCTTATATCCAATTATCATTGATGCAAACTTGATATCCGGATCTGTGATATCCTCAATTGTCATTGCTCTTTTATCAAACTTCAATCCAGTAGCCTCACTTACAATTTGGTTTTTGATAGATTTGAGAGTAGGCATTCCACCAGTTGACTGTAATCTGGTAACTGCCCTAATGGCATCCTTAGTGATCTTAAATGACCTATTCAACCACATGAAGTTGTCATGCATTCTGCTCAAAATATACCGAACCCATTCATCTTCCAGAAAATAAGGGAAATGAATGCACTGTGCAAAATGTTTGTCCTGGATAGCTTTATACTGAGTTTTGAGTTCAAATGAGTCATCTATCAAATGCTTGTGATAGATATCAACCAGCTTAGATTCCCCAAATTCTTCAATATTCACATGAATATATGCCCTAACATCTTCTACATGCAGAACCCCATGCAGAATGCTTGAAAAGGTAGGGGATCAACTTCTAGGGATTTATATGGATATTTATTGAATTTAGGACCTGGCCTATTAGTGATCTTTACAACATTCGGTGTAGCCATCTTCAAAAAGATTTACAGAGAAATATTCAATGACGGAAAATACCTTTTGCGCTTCTAGGGTTTGCGAAGTGAGCTGGATTGATTTGCTGGATGAATCGTCTTCAACAGTTGATCTTTGAGAAATTTGAAACAATTTGTTGCAGAGCTCCTTTTCTTTTCTTCTCGGACGCAAATGTGCAAATGATGAGCAAATGAACCCTTTTATTTATGAGAAAAACCCTAAATCCACACTGCAATAAATGCGTAGCTTAAGTCATTCCAGTTGCCTGGTTCTTATTTTGAAAAAGATCTTTTTTTCAGATCACTGAGATATACTTAGAGCTATCCTTGGTGGTTAATAACAAATTATCTTACTTTCCCCAAACATTTGATCTATCCGTAGATCAAGATGCCTCGAATTTGAATCATACCGGATCTAACTGTGATAATCCTGTTTTACCGGATGACTGTTAAACTGGATCAATCTTGGAAGATTAGACTCTTCAAATCTTCCTGCGGATCTTCCATATCTTTACCAAGCTTTCTTTAGATGTTTCTCTGAGAATATTTTAATCCGCAACTTCTCATGTGCCAATTTCAAGCACCAATTGACAGGCTGGGGGATTTGTTTTTCTTAGTGACTCCCCCTGAGCCAGAGCTCATCTACTCAATTTCTGGAAGGATTATCAGCGCCAGATTCTGGTGCGGATCCATCCCCAACATTCTCTGTGCTTCTCTTCACCTAGATCTTATTCATCTCCCTTTGAATTTCATCCGTGTTCACTTTTCCCTTTCCTTTGTCTTGGCTATGATTATACTGTTCCAGACCCCTTTTGTCTTGATTCTTACTTCTACAGAATTTGGCAATATGACTGGATTTATTGCAATTGTAGCAAACAACATTTCTTTGCATATTTGACTGATAGCCTCTTGATAGACACTGATTAGCGATATGTCCCATTCTATTGCATGCAAAACATCTACCATTGAATGAATTGTTCATTTGCATATTTCTACACTCATGAGATTTGTGACCATACCTTTTGTAATTAAAACACTGTCCGGAGAAGGATGAATTAGTCTGATTCATTCTTCTTCTGCACTGATTTGCTTTATGACCAAAGTTATTGCAGTTGTGGCAATATCCATTGAAGGATGGATATCTTTGAGCATTTGGTTGCCTTACCAGAGGTCTTCTAGGTCTGTTCCTTGGATTTCCTGATCCAGAGTTCTTCTGACTGGATCCGAAGCTTTCACCTTTCTCATATCCCAAGCCATGCTTGTCATCTACCCTCTTTTGACTTTCAAGAAGAACTTCAAGTTGAGCGGAGCTTATCTTGAATTTTTCTTTGTATTCATTTGCTGTTTGTAGATCCTTTTTAAGAATGTCTATTTGATCCTCAAGTTTTTCTTCATTATCTCTAGCATCTTCAAGATCAGATTCCAGATGTTTGATTATTCTATCCATTTTATGGCAGTCTTCTAATTTTTCCTTGAGAGATTGTCTTAGATCATCTTCAATTTTTATTTTTTCTTCAATTTCTTGGGTGAACTTCATAGCTCCTAATTCCATTTCATGTCTTACCATAATGACCTCTTTTGATAACTTTTCACATAGCTTGGTTTTCTCTTTTAAGTCTTCATTTGTGTCATTGGTTTCACCTTGACTTGCTAATTGTTGAAGTAGACCCTTTCTCTTTTTTATGGAGATACTCAGTTTCCCTTTTAATTCATTCATGAATTCATCAGCCTGTTTAAGTCTTTCCTTCAATTCATTGACTTCAGAATTAGATTGTTCAAGAGCATCTAGGGCAGACTGAAGTTGTTCCCTCATACCATACATATCCATTTGAATTTCCAGATCTTCCTCAAGCTGTTAGGCTCTGTTTGGAGGAACTTGGCTCTGATACCAATTGTTGATAACTGAGAGGGGGGGTGAATCAGTTATCTTAATTATTTTAGCTTTTTGAACTTTCTTAACAATTAATGCAACATCAAATCAAATAAGCAAACATAACCATGAAATGGAAATAACATCAATACACATGACACAATGATTTTGACATGGAAAACCCTGTTAAGGGAAAAACCATAGGGTGATTAACCCAAGATTGTATTCTCTATTAGAAGAATAAGATAGTACAAAATGGCACTTGCCAATTAGGGCTCACTGCCCGAGCACACTGCTCACAAGAGGCTCACTACCTACAATAGTCTATACAAGGAAACTAGATACTTGAACTGAAGAGAATCATCCACATATGCTGAGGTTCAATTCCAGTTAGGCTCAATATACTGATCTACTGCACTTCATTCTTTCTCTTCTTGATGCTGCTGTCCTGTCACATACCAGACTTGTATTACTGCTGTTATTCTGATCCTTTTCTTTTCTTCACACTCAACACCACACAACACACATATTCATATCTAAATCCATCTGGTATATATATCCACATCAAAGATTTCATCCACTTTCTAGTCAGCATCCGGAATACTCAATATTTTCCCAAACTCTGATCTGTTAGCTGAATCTTTGCATACCAAGTAATGCGGATCAAAGAGATTCTTATAGAAGTCATCAATCATGTCAGCCAATCATGAATGATACCTCAGGAAGCTTGATCACCATCAATATCTCATCCAGATTTAGGTCTGATGCTCTACCAGTTAGTTCTTCCTCTATCTACTCTGCCAAACAGAAACCCAACACTCAAGTGCTCATGTCTCTTCACTCTTCCATCATCGGAGGCTCAATCCCTGGAATCTATTAGTCAAGGTACTCCTCTTGACTTCTCCAAATCTGCACTTTACTGAGATACTTCCTTTGAGAGATTCGGACCTAACTATCAGACCCTGCTGCATGCTCTGTTCTTGCTTACTGGACCACAACACTTCTCAATCTAACTTCTGGTAAGGGCACACCATGTTCTACGGATGGGTGGGATGAACTTTGTTGCCATCAATGACAACACTCATGAAGTCATATAGTGTCTCTTGCCAACATGAACATCTAACTACATTTGGACTGTAGCAGTCATCTGGGAATATAGGCTCTCCTTGATGCTTGAATCATATGAGATTCTTGGCCTGGCTATTTTATCTTTGAAAACTAAGACCTTCTTATATCGTGATGGTTTGAAGTTTTAAGGCATTGATGACTGCCTAGTTATTAGTCCATGACAATGATATATTCATGACTGTATTTTCACATTGCCATTTATCAGCTTGAAGTAAAGATGCCTTGTTGTTTTGATTTTGTCTTTTAAAAGGCATAACTTGTATCTTTCAGCTGACTTGCTCACTTTGAATGCTTGTATCATGTCACTTACTTCTTACTCTTTTGTCATAATGAGATGATACCTTCACATGATTTATTCTGCAACTTGTTCAAATGATACATAAGTTCTTGCATCTTGGAGCTTTATTCTACTTCTCTTCTCTTTATCAGGCACATTAATCTAAAAACTTGTATCATATCCTTGTACTATGAATGCACTCTGTGTACCTTAGATGGGTCATGTAGCTTGGATGACTGTAATCTAATTTTTGCATTTCATTTTTGTCAATCTTGACTTAGTCATGTTAATCTGATTTGCTCCAATCAACTATAATAATATCATGATGATATATTTTTTCTGTAAGTTGATTAGATGATGCATGATATAACTTGGAATGATGCATCCTGTCTTTTCTGATACTCTTTTAAAAAAATGAAAAGAAACATGCTGGGCTCAAACCCTTGTGGGAGCCACATTTAATCCACATGTTTATTTGTCTTCAAATCAGCAAAAAAACTTGTCCTATACCTGCACAGTGAACAAACAAGTTAGCATATAAAAGTACCTGATAGTATTGATTGATCTTCTTCACGATTTCTTCTTGATTTGTGTCATATATCTGATCTGATCTCTCATCTAAATGTATGATATGATAAGTAGATGTCTCTATTTGATAAAAGCATGTGATAGATTTAAACATCCGGAGCACTAACAGGGCTGTCCCCAAAATTTTGCAGGTTCAACTAATGATGGCTTGGAGTGAAGACTGAAGACTGAAGAATTGAAGGCCGTCATCAACAGCAATTTCCATCATCAAGCAATGATGGATGTTTAAATTTATCATGTGTTCATTTCTTTTTCCTTTTATCAAACGGATGCATAGCTTGCATGTCTGCAATTGCTCAGTCTAATTACTCTCACAGCTTGTGTGGGACACATTTGAACACTTCTTTTAAACATGATAAGTTAATTTCTCTTATGCATATGATGTATATGTATTTCCTTTTTCAATCAATGCATGAGATAAAGTAACAGATACTTGAATGTATGTTCAAAACATGGCGTGAAATAATAGTAGCAATACAAAATATCTTTCTTTCTTTATTCAAAACTGATTAACTGTATAATCAATTTAACTTATAACTCCTGAAAAATCAAACTATGTAGAACAACTGTATTTCTTGAATCCTTGATTTCTTGACAACTTATTCTCTTGTGATAACTCATCAATCTTGATTAGACTGATGGATTATCCTGATAACTGGATATGCTTCTCTACTTTGTCAAGGCATCAACTGTTCAATGAATGCATAACTTTGAAGTTTTCATTTATTCCTTTTGAACAATTACACTTAGGTCCAACTAATTTTAAAAAAATTAGTAACAGTTCTTTCATATATATTGTAGAAGCTTGAGTTTGTGTGTACAATGAAATAATGAATGAATCAAATAAGGATGAAGATATTATGCAGAGAACTTATAGATTGAACCATGAAGATAATATGCAATTAATTGTGCAAATAATCTGAATTAGGTGAATTGATTTTTGAGAGAATGAAGTGCAGTATGGTTGCAAAGAAATATGAAGGTTGAATTGGGTATGATTGTAGATTCAGGGGCTTGTATTGAAACAGAGAAACCCTTTGTATTACTTGTATTGTTTTGATTGCATTTGCTAGTGAGGCTTTATTGGTTAGTGAGACCTCTTTGTAGCCAGTGAGGCTTGAATGGTGAGTGAGATCTTGTTGTAACCAGTGAGGTTTTGAATAAGCTAGTGAGGCAATTTTGAGAGGTTTTTCTACCCCAGGAGGGTTTTCCTCTCGTATAATATTTTGTGTCTTGGTCTCATATCTTGTGTGTCTTCATGTGTTCATATATTTCATGCCTTCAATATTATAATTATGCATATGTGTGTTAACAAATCATGAATGTCTTTCTCTCTCCTTATTCTGCAAGTCAATAGGTTTAAAAATTGTAAAATTTTTACAACACTGATTCACCCCCCTCTCAGTGTTGTTCTGGACTCCAACAAGTGGTATCAGAGCCTAGGTTCCCTATTAAAGTCTAATTGGCTTGGGTAGGTCTTGAGGGTGGAGTACCATGGGTAAGTGCAAAAGAAATAAGAACATGATAAATGCCAAGTCTCATTCTGATTAAAAGGTGCAGTCTATATCAAATTCAAATGTTGGTATACAATCAATTGATATGCAAAATGTTTCACAATATGCTCCTTTCTTTGATGGTTCAGACTTCTCTATTTGGTGTTTTATGATGCAAGCCTATCTATTTTCATTAGGATATGGTGTATGGATGTCTGTTGAGAATGGCTATTTTATTTACTCTCTATCACCAAATGATACAAGTAATAAAGAGGCTTTTGAATACAATGACATTGCAAAGAAGGCTATTTTGTCTGGATTATCTAATCAAGTTTCCTGTAAAGTTATGCATTGTGATACAGATCAGGATATGTGGAAAGAATTGAGAAGAATTTATCAAGGTGATGCACTTGAAGAAGAGGTCAACTTGGTATTTGAGAAAAGTGACAATGATAGAAGACATTCACATGAAGGAGTTGAGGTCCAATCTATTTCAGAAGAAGCTAACATTATAAGTGATAATGATCAGGAATATGATGAACAAGAATATGAGGTTGATATAGAAGGAGAGCTCATATATGCTTTGAGTGAACTCAAGAAATACAAAAATGAAAACTAGAAATTAGAGTTGTAGCTACAACAGGAAAAATAATTCAAAGACAAAGTAATTTCAGACCTTAAAAGAGTATCTTCAGATTTTGAAGAGGCAAGAAGTCAAATTGTGAGTTTAAGGACATAAATTGATGATTCAGAAAAATTGATTATCAGACTAAAGACTAAAATTAAGGAAGGTAATAGGATAGCTCATATATCAAAATCTGACCTTGAGGTTAAAAGAATTAAAAATCTAAAATTAGAGGGTGAAATTGTCAATCTGAGAAAAGATTATGAAGGTCTCAAAGTTTTGTTCAAGAAGTATCAGGAGTTTGAAGAGGGTACATACAAGTTACATGAGAAGCTGGGTAAACAGAAGTATCATAACAACATAACTAGTTTAGGATTTGAAGAAGGAGAGTGTTCCAAAGCTAGAGAAACTCCTAGAAAGAAAATTGATCTTCATGTTGTTGCTCTTGAAGGAAAAAAGAAGTCAGAAGCTAAAATGAATACCAAAGATGAATTTGTAATGCATAATCAAAGAAGAAATTTCAAGAGATCTTCTCCTATAAGACAAACATACATGTACATGTATAATTATTTATTTAATGGTTATTGTTATACCTGCAATCACTTTGGACACAAAGCATTTGATTGTAGAAGGAATACTAACCTTGTATGTTACAAGTGCAATAATGTTGGTCACATACAAAGAAACTGTAAAATGCATAGAAGGTATGATCCTACATGGAAGCATAACATAAATGCTCAAAGGATGTCAAAAAGGAATTATCAATCATTTGATTATGATTATAGTATAATTTGTTATAATTGCAACCCTCTTGGTCATAAAGCACATAGTTGCAGAAATACATCACATGATTTGAAAAGGTTGAAAAAGACAGAAGCTAAAAAAGTTTGGAGGAAGAAAGAACCTATGAAAGTTTGGAGATTGAAACAAAGGCAAAAGAGTACAGATTCTAAACTTGTACATCTTGCACAAGTTACATCATCAATGGCATAACATATGGAATGAAGTTAGGGGGAGTTGTTCATGATCTATCAATTTTCCCAAATACGTTTCAGGAGGAGATCATTTGATGTTTGTCAATATGGTGATCAGTGGTTCATGTTGTTATTATGCATACAAGATGTTGAAAAATTATTCAAGGGTTCATTGTACAGAGAGTTTGATGATGTTGAGTGACTTGGTTTATAAATGTTTATATTTTTATATTGTTCATATCATGTTGATACTTACATGGTTGAGTTGTCATGATGCTTTAGTTAAGGTGTTCTCAAGGAACTCTCATTAGATGTTTGTATATGTTGGCTGAGGAGGTTGAAAATGGAAGAAGCTAATTCATAGCACGTGTCTTTACATTTGGATTTGCAAAGGTATTCATAGTGGTTTTGTATATATCAGATTTGACATGGTTTTGTAAAAAGTGTCATGTGCAGGAATAGGAGGATGGTCTTCATTCTTTATCATGTCAATATGTGTGTGCAAAAGTAAATTGGTTGCAGATTGTTGCAAGTCTTGACAAAGTTATCACTTGAGTGGTTATCTTGAGTTGTTAATTGTGTGATGAGTAGTTTTCATGTTGATGTTTATGGATATTGATGTGATTATGATATCTTTGCATGGAGTTTAAGTTTATCTGTGTTTTGTCAAAGGAGTCATATTTATACCATCATAATATTCTTCATACTTTATGATTTGGGATTTCTTGGAGATTTGTCATTTGGGTCAAAAAGGGTTGATGATTGTGAAAGATTTGTTTGTCATGAGAAGTTTGATGTCATTAGGAGTTTTATTAGTAGAGATATGTCAGCTTTCATCTTGTCAAAAGAATATGGTACAGTCAATGGGCAATTTATCACAGTGATTTGATGCTTTATTTGTTATGCCTCACATAATGTTGCTCTTAGGTTTTGCACTTCAGGGTGTGTGTTTTCAGATGTGTGCTTCATGGTGACTTGTTGAAGAGTTGTTTCATGTTTTATCAACATGATTAGTCATATGCTTGCTTTAGGATTGTTATGTCTTGTCATCATAGATCATCTCAAGTTCAAAGAGGAAAATAACAGGTTAACATGAGTTTATGCCTTCAAAATCTTCATAGTGCAATGTGATTGTAAATGTTATGATTAAGCTTTAATATCTTTTAGTGGAGTTAAATGACAGGGGGAGCATCCTATCCATTGTCATCCAATGTCAAAAAGGGGGAGAGAGAGAAAATACATCATGTAGTTTTGCCATCAATGACAAAGGGGAGATTGATGGAAGTAGATTGTCATTGATGTCAAAAAGGAGTTGAGTTGATGCATATCATCATGATTGTGATAAGATGCAAGGTAGAGAAGTTACAAAGATTCTATATTATGATGCTCTTGATCACCTTAGTGTTGGTATTGGTTCAGGATTGTTCATAATGTGGTTTGTCATGGATCTTTGTTATCATTCTTCATGGTGGCATAATGTATTTCACAATGTTGCTTCATTGTATTGTCTTCATCTCAATTCAGGAGAATAATGCCTTCATGGTAGTCTTGGGTTCAAAAAGTTGACAAAGGATACATTCATCTTCATATATAATGTTAGGAAGAGTTGCCATTACAAATCAGGAAGATACATTCATCTTCATATATAATGTCAGGAAGAGTTGCCATTACAAATCAGGAAGTTTTTCATCAAGATCTTTTTAAGGAAGTTTTTCATTATTTTAATGCTTCATATTGGAATGTAGTGGTTTTTCATCTTCTTTCATAAAGTTGACAAGAGTTTGAAGTTTTTGTTCAAAGAGGCTATTCATTTCATACTCATGGTAGACAGTTCAGGAGATGATATTGATCATGCAAGAGTTCAAGCAATAATAATGCAATGTCATGGATGCTTTCAGTTTCAAGCACAAGTTGCTTCACAGTTGTAGTAGATTCCTTGTTCAAGTTATGTTGTGTGTGTTGATGTCTATAGTGTGTGATGACATGAGGAATGAGGTAAGTTGTTCACATCGCTTCAAGAAGATAGTTGTTCATATTTTGATGATCTTTATTAAGGAGTTTTATGTTGTAAACCACAGTGTTGATACTTCTTGGTATGGTGTTGAAATGGTATAGTGTTGAGAGGATGCCTTCAATTTGCCTTCATCAGGATGCCTTCAATATGCCTTCATTAGGATGTCTTCAATATGTTTCATGACACATTCATGTAGTAGGACGTTGGCAGATGGCAGAGATTTAAGCTCTATAATGAGGTGTTAATTTAAGATACATGATGAAATGTTTTTGAATTTCTTAAATCCTAATTCATTTCTAAAGACCTCAGTGAAAGTCTTTTGATTGATCTAAAACCTAAATTCATTAAATCATAGTCCTCTCTGCCCATCATATAGTTATATACACTTTTTGTTATAAATTAAAATTGACTTGTTATCACAGGTCAGTCACTTAAAAGTGACCTAGTAGAGGGTTTTTTACTCATATATGCCACCGGCCCCTTCACCTAGTCTAACTTGCTACACTAGTCATCTCCATGGAGCTCGAGTGGGAAACACAAATCAAAGGTTCCTTTTTAAACTATTGTGACTGCGAAATATCAAATCAATGGTTTATATTCAATTTTAGAAACCTTTTTATCATTTCCTATTTTGACGGTCATTAGACTATCATAACTGCAGATAAAGTTTTTTAATAGGCTATTTTTAGCTAGTTTTGAAAAGGCTTGTCTTTTGGAGTTTTAAGTGATATCTTCAAGAAGATCTTTTTCTATTTTTTGAGGCTTTGGAGATTTTATTGGTGATGTCTTCATTTGATTAAATAAGAAAGTTTTGGAAGTTTTATTTCTAATTTTATGACTTTATGTGTGTGTCTTTTGAGACATTAAAAGCTAAAGGAGGAGATTTTCATGACATAATAGTTTTTTAAGGGAGAAAGTTTCTTTGAAAATAATTCTTCAATGCAGGTGATTGAGGAGTTCTATTGAGAAGTAAATATTTTTTTTGATATTATTTTATTATGGAGTCATAAGATTAATAAAGTCTTTTATAGATTGAAGATATTTGCAGAGGAAAAATTGAAGAGGTTTTTGAAAGTGTTGAGATGCACAGAGGAATATGATTTTTTTTTTGTTGCAGGTGGATGGATTTGTTTTTGAAAGAGATTTTATTTTCTCTTACAAGGGAAAATTAAAAATATATATTGTTGAAGACATTCAATTTATTCAAAATGAAAATTGCAGGAGATGAAATTTTTATGAAAGAGAAAATAAATGGGAAAAAGAATGTGAAAAGATTTATATAGATAATCAGAAAGATAAAAAAAGAGAATGGCCTTGAAAAGATTGATTTTATTTTTCTTGTAGTATGGAAATGTTTATGGAGAGAAAAAGAAAATGAATGGTCATGGGAATGAAGAGAAAATAGATTTTATTTTTTTCTTGCAGGTTCTTCATTGAGAGAAAATGAAGATGAATATACAGAGGAGAGGAATATCAAAAGTTCTTTCATATATATTACAGAAGCTTGAGTTTGTGTGTATAGTGAAATGATGAATGAATCAAATAAGGATGAAGACATTATGCAGAGAACTTATAGATTGAACCATGAAGACAATATGCAATTAATTGTGCAGATAATCTGAATCAGGTGAATTGATTTTTGAGAGAATGAATTGCAATATGGGTGCAAAGAAATATGAAGATTGAATTGAGTATGATTATAGATTTAGGGGCTTGTATTGAAACAGAGAAACCCTCTATATTACTTGTATTGTTTTGATTGCATTTGTCAGTGAGGCTTTATGTTCCAGTGAGGCTTTGTTGGTTAGTGAGACCTCTTTGTAGCCAGTGAGGCTTGAATGGTGAGTGAGATCTTGTTGTAACTAGTTGAGGTTTTGAATAAGCCAGTGAGACAATTTTGAGAGGTTTTTCTACCCCAGGAGGGTTTTCCTCTCGTATAATCTTTTGTGTCTTGGTCTAATATCTTGTGTGTCTTCATGTGTTCATATATTTCATGCCTTCAATATTATAATTGTGCATATGTGTGTTAACAAATCATTAATATCTTTCTCCCTCTTTATTCTGTAAGTCAATAGGTGTAAAAATTGTAAAATTTATACAACACTAATTCACCCCCCCTCTCAGTGTTGTTCTGGAATCCAACAAATTGCTCCCTGACTAAACCTATCTCAGAAGAGGAGATCAAGTTTACTATTTTTTCCATGGGTGCATTCAAAGCCTCAGGTCTGGATGGGTTCCCCCCAGCCTTCTTCCAAACCTTCTAGGAGATAGTTGGGAATGATGTCTTCATGGCGGCCAAGGACTTCTTTAGGACGGGCAGACTTCTGCAGTAGTTGAACACCACTTTTATTGCCTTAATTCTGAAGAAACTCGATGCGAAGCTTATGATAGACTACAAAACTATTAGCCTTTGCAATACGGTGTACAAAGTCTTCACCAAAATCTTGGTCTTCAAGTTGCAACCCCTTCTCGATAAACTCATTGCTCCTAACCAAAAGGGTTTTGTCTCGGGGAGACAAATTTTAGATGATGCCATCACCACAGATGAAATCATCCATTGCATCCACAGGATCAATAATCTAGGTATGATCTTCAAACTGGACATCTCCGAAGCCTATGATAGGGTAAGTTGGGACTTTCTATTTAAGGTTCTCAGGAAATTTGGCTTCAATGAGAGAATTGTCAATATTATTAAAGAATGTATTTCTATGGTGCAGTTCTCAGTGTTGGTCAATGGTTCTTCTAGAGGATTCTTTCCCTCTGGGAGAGGTCTTAGACAAGGTAACCCTCTCTCACCCTATGTTTTCATATTACTTACTGAAGTGTTGGGTTGGAATGCTTGTAATTTGTTACTGCAGGGGACTCTTTGGGGCATCAAACCCACTTCTATTGCTTAGACTATGGTCATACAATAGTTTGTGGATGACACCATTCTGTTTGGGAAAGCCTCTGTTGTGGAAGCTAGAAGATGGAAAGAGATCCTCAATACTTATGAGAGGGTCTCAGGCCAGAGCATTAACTTTGAGAAAAGACATTTATTTCCTGAACACCCCGGAGGACTTGTAGCAAAAGATCACTAGAGCTCTAGGATGCTCTAGCAAAAGGCTCCTAGCCACCTATTTCGGCCTACCTCTTACTACTTCTAAAGTTTCTACCAAATTCTGGAAAGGGCTGTTGGAGAGAATGTAAAAGAAACTAGCAGGATGGAAAGGGGCTCTCCTGAGTTAGGTAGGGAAATTCCAGCTTCTTAAAGCCTCCCTCCATAGGATGCCTAAGTATTCTCTAAGCCTCTTCAAGATTCCTAAGTTTGTGGCAGACAAGATAGAACAGATCCAAAAGAAATTCCTTTGGTCTAGGGTTGAAGAGAAATGAAGAATTGCCCTTGTTGGGTGGGAAAAGGTCTGCACCCCCCAGGTATCAAGGAGGTCTTGGACTAAGAAGAATATATCTTTTGAATCATGCTCGCTTATCCAAGGTGGGATGAAACCTTATTTAGGGTAATAGGGATTGGGGGGACATCATGGTTGCTAAGTATCTCAATGGGGATGAGGGCAAAGTATTACTCTAAGAGAAAGGACTCCCCAAAGGCTCGGTCATTTGGAATGGGGTCCTCAAGACCTGGGGCCTTCTTCACCATGGCATCAGGTGGAAGATTGGAGATGGTAGGGAAGATCACTTCTGGAAGGATAGATGGCTGAAGGACAATCCTCTGATCAAGTTGGAGTATGGCAGAATTGCAGACAAGGCTGGCAGGGTCTTTGGCTCTAGGGTGGCTGATTATATAAGGACTAATGGGGGTCTTAGGAGCTGGATGGCTCTATCTGTTAGGGGTCTTGAAAGTGGGGAGGATAGGATGTTAGCTTTGTGGATCCAGAAGGAATTGAATGACTATAGACTCTCCCTTTTCCCCAAAAGAGATAGGATGATTTGGGATAAAGATAATAAAGGCTTGTTTATTGTCAAAAGTGCTTATGGTCTCTTGCTAGACCCAGGTGAGAATCCTTTATGGGGGAAAGTTTGGATGCCCAAACTTTTACCAAAATTTAATTTCTTCTGGTGGATCCTGATGCATAACAGAATTCTGACTATAGACAACCTGAGAAAGAGGGGATTCCAAATGCCAAGTAGATGCACTCTTTGTGGTTTGGAGGTGTTGGTAATAATTTATGTTTAAGGTTACAGGATGTGCACCTCCCTAGAAATCCAAAAAATTTCCTAAGTGTTGGACCCTCTCTGTGTTTTGCTGCATCATCAGGATACTTTCAGGGAAGGGGTCATCATCATCATCATCATATTTCCATGCATCCACCTGATGTTTCTTGTGAGGGTCATTTATCCTCATGTCCGGATATCCTGTGGGGGTCATCATATTTTCTGCCGACCTGATATTTCACTCCGGGGTGATATTTTAACATCGGGTGATCTTAGTCAAGATCATCCTGATGTTGGTGCTATGAAATTTCTAATTATGACCCACTTTTCATTGGGGTCATCATATTTGAATATCAGGTGATTTTTTTAAGATCACCCTGATGTTATTTTGTCACCTTATGTTTGTTCAACATCAGGATGCTGCTAGTGTCATGTTCCTGCGGGGGTGATATCCGCTCGACCTTTGCCTTCATCTTTTTCTCTGCAGGATGATATTCTCAATATCAGGAGATATTCCAATTATTGGGTCATCTTCTGAATATCACCCTTGCTATAAATGTGACGATGACATCATCAGGATGTTCAATTATCAGGGCGATATCCTTCAGGTGATATGCTGCTAACGTCATCTAGATTTGACGGGGTCATACTTCAAGTTTTCAATCTGACCCGACATTGTGATGTGATTTTTGTGCATCAGGGTGATATTTCCAAATATCCAGTTATCTTCCGAATATCATCCTAATGCCGATATGATGGTGACATCATCAAGGTCTGGGGTGTAATATTTTAACATCAGTCATCTTGTGGAGATCCCCCGATATTTGCAAATATGATGATGATGTCATCCGGATATGAGGGGGTTGCGCAATAGGTAGATATGCTGATGACGTCAGCAAGATATGACGGTGACGTCATCAGGATGTTCATCGGCCGACATTTGGTATCGGCTAAGCAGGAGGATCTTACTCCGATGCATTAGGTTGTGCCGATGAAGGTGAATATCAGGTTGATATATCGTGCGAAGGTAAGGTTGGTCATCAGGGTGATGTGAATTATCAGGGTGAGCTTATGCAGATGATGGTGCTGATGTCAGGGTGATATTGAGTATTTGGATATCATGCTGGAGGATGATGATGATGAAGGGCTTATGCTAGTGTCGTCGGGAGCAAAATCACTGACATCATATATGCTCACGACCTAGTATATAAAGTGTTAAGGAGGTTGCCGCGGGGTGCATGTGGGATAATTTGATCCTGCATGATTTGAAATATCAGGATGATACATTTTGGCGGGAAAGGTTTGCGATGCACAGTATTCTGCATTTCCCAAGGCCGCGGTTGGTGCGCCATTAATGGCGGTTGTTGCAGAGGTATGGGCGATGGCATGGACGGATCTAGTACTCGACTGAAGATGTGAATCCCCAGGCGGTGGCACAGGGCTCAAGATCTCTTCCTGTCTCCTCCCCTACCTATTGCATTCAATGTGATGAGCGTCATTTTCTCAATGTACTACATCTGGCAAATTTTGACTTGCCATGTAATTGAGGTTGAGCACCTCCTTGCTGTATAAGTAGGTCTATGTTGCTCATTTGAAGGTTGTTGAAAACTGGACATATCTAGCTTTGTAATAGATACAACTGGTTCTGGTTGCTTTGTGCAGGAGGTTTTGTGAGTTTATGTATCTCTTGTTGTATGTCTCATGCATGAATCTACTGATTTCATGATTGATTTTATATGAGTAATGCTGTATTTGCATGTGTTTTGTTATTTTGTCTCCAGTATTGCATGTATCCTTCTTCTGAATCTAGATATCTAAGGGATGTCTGGGATTCTAGAATATAGAATTTCTATATTGAATGCTTGATCTTTCAACTTCTACTCAAAGAGTAGATTAAAGTGTTTTCAGATTAAGTGTTGGGAAAGATATACTGCAATAGGGATACCATAAGTAGAGATAACTTAACACTCTGTTCTGGGAGGTATCTGTAAGGTAGATATCACAACATCCCCTTGAAATCCAGTTTTAGTGTGTTCATGCTGATCATTCACAGGTGTATGTCTACTAACTCCAAGCCCTAGATAGGCACCAATCTAGCTCTATGTTGAGGTTACATACCAGGTCCTAGTTTTGCATCCAAACACATAAATCAAACTCATACTTCCAAATCAAACCATTAGGATCTTAGAAGTAGTTTAGGACCAAGATCCTCTGATTCACAACTGAACATAAGCCCAAAGCTAGCCCGTTTGCACTTATCGCACAGTTTTGGTCTTCATATAGGAGGATTTATCTGCTTTGTATCAACATCCTAGGCCAACCCACAAGCATATTCTCATGGGTGTTGAATAGGGAATACCCCCCTAGGTTTTGCAGAGCCTAAAGAAGAAGAGGAGATAAAAATAGAGTCTATCTCCTACACTGTTGGCCCCTGGCCCAGAGATCCTGTTGATCACTGATGGCTACCTTGTAGGGAAATCTGGGAATGAGCATCTAGTCAGAGAAAAAACCAACAGAAATTGGTGACTCTACTGGGGAATAATTGATCAAAGGTACTATCTAGTCATCCCTGGTGATATATTTGTGGCCCATCCGAGTCACCAACAAAAATTGGCAACTCCACTGGGGAATATACAGTAAAAGAACCCTGATTTAAAAGAAAACAGTTCCTAGTTATAGGTGGCGACTCTGAACAATCTCCCAAACCGGTAAAGTAACAATTTGTATGCAAGGGAGAAGATCCCTGCATAATCCTTTATTTGAAGAGTTACCAGTAGAAAGAAGGATGATGTATAGAAGAAAAGGAACCGTCTCAGTCAGTCATGAAGGTTCCCCTAGGAATAATGATGATACTCAAGACAACCCTAGGCCATCAGGACAGCATGTGCCTTACTTTTTAAATGCAGAAGCTGATATTCAAGGTGCATATGAGAGGCAACAGGGTGGTAGCCTAAGGATGAGGTCAGAAGTGTTCCAAGAATGCCCTTTCTTAGACCCTGGTGAAAGATTTGAAGAGGCAAAATCTCCAAAAGATGATGAAGATGATGACCAGAATGGTATGAGACCATCTACTTCCATGCCTAAAGAAGAACAGTTAGCTAAAGAGATCAAAAGCCTGAGAGCAGAATTAGAATATTTACAAGCAATGAAAGTCAGAGATGACATGAGATAGAAAGTGCAAGCTTTAAGGATTGCTCAGAATGATTCAGTCCCTACCCTTGAAAATGCAAATATGCAGAGAAACCAGTGCAGAGGTGAGGTACAACATCAGCAAAATGATCAAAGACAGAATGTAAATGATGCCAAAATACCATAGAATAATGTAAGAAATCAAAATGTAAACAGAAATATCAATGCCAATCAGTTTGATAGACAACCCATGCAGCTGGATAGATTTAGGCAGCTAGTTTTTGATGGTATCCCTGGTTATCCTAACCCCATTAACAAGCATGTAAGGCTTCAAGTGCCAAAGTTTCCAGGAAATAACATTGTGTCAAGGGAGGATCATTTAAAGGCTTTTCAGAATGTCATGGACAACTTTGAGGTTGAACATGAGGATGTTTTTATGAAGTCATTTATGCAATCCCTTGTTGATGAAGCTAGAGAATGCTACAAAAATCTACCTGACCGGAGCATTTCATCATGGGATGATTTCAAAAGGATTTTCAAGGAGCAGTATGGTGACAAAACTGACCCTAGCTTCTTTGTAAATGAATTCACTAGTATCACTAAAGGGTCAAATGAGCAGGTTGCAGATTTTAATGCAAGATTTACTAAAGTGTTGAACAAATTGCCACATCACATGAGGCCAAATGAACCAATGTGCATAATATTATATATTAATGCTTTTGATGCCAAAACAACATATGGGTTAAGAGATAAAGGTCCTGCTACTCTCAGGGATGCTTTCAAGATAGCAATAAATATTGAGAATAACAGGAAAGCATCAGGAAAGACAAACAGAAGGGATGATGTGAAAATTTTGCAGAATCCAAATAAACCTCAGAATATTCAAGGTAATACATATGCTCCTGAAGACAAAATTGATAAACTGGCAAATGTTGTTAAGGACCTAAGCTATAGGCTAGCTAGAAGTGAAAAAGGGATAGGTCTTGATAGGCAAGTTTACCAAAGATAGGAAAAAAGGCCATCATTGCATGATATGCCATATAATACCAATTGGCATAATGGTAAACCTGTATTTCCACTTAACAACACAAATCAGAGAACTCCACACACCAAAGAAACTCCTGATCCTTTGAAGAAAACTGTAAATGTTGCTGATGTGCATAATCTGTCAGATGCCACATTCACAGTCCCAATGCATGATTGCTTAGTCTTTGTATGATAATGCTGTGTCCTGTAATGAATGCAATGAGCCACATTATGTACAGGATGAAGATGTTAATATGCTGTCCATAAGCAGGGAGCATCCTTCTCATGATGTAGATGAGAGTACAGATAATGAGATTCATGCCTGTCAATAGGTTTTCTATGATGAAGATAATGAAGATAGCTATGCATTTGCTTAGAATTCACACAACTTCCTGAATAACCTGCGGAGACCTTCTGATGAAGAGATTAGGGCTCTCACAGCTGCAGCTGTGGCCCAAGTCAAAAGCAATTATAACCTTAGAGGCAAAGCTCAGGTAAGCAACTCACACCAGAGAGTACTTTCACAAGTTAGCCAGTGCATAGTCATAAAGGGGTTGAACTACAAAAGAAACAGTGGGGCAACAACAAGCAAAATTTTAAGCAGAAAACAGGTCATGAATCTCAAGGACCAGAAAATAGAATTCCCCATGTTGAAGATCAAAACAAGAGTTCCCAAATCAGAAATGATTATCAGGGGACTATGAAGATAAAAGCTGGGTTGTCTCAAGATCAAAACAAAGCCACAACACAAGCTACAACTGTGGTACAAGATTATGCTCCCTTTGATATAACTCAAGTCCTCTCTCAGGGAAAGGTTTCTGTCCCATTGATGGAACTTATGAAGGTTGAAGAAATCAAGAATAGGGCAATATCTTTAATTTCAGGAGTGCCTTGTCAAGCTAAGCAAAATGATGAAGCCCAAGGTAAGAAGCAGGCCTTGTGCAATGAAGAGGATGAAGTCCCTGAAGTATATCTGGGGGTGACCATGACTAAATGTCCTTCACAAGTGGAACCATTCTATGTCTCCCTTGTTATCAATGGGAAAATAATCAGGAATTGTATGCTTGACTCAGGAGCATCAACAAACATCATGCCTCTAGCCATCATGCAACAAGCAGGATTAAAAATAGACAAGGCATGTGGAAAGTGTTATGCCATGGATGCTAGAGAGGTACCAGTCATTGTAATCATAAAGGATGTAGATTTCAGACTGGCAGCATATCCTGAGAAGACCTACAAAATGAACATAATAGTGGTTGACATCAAGCCACAGTATGGTATGCTGTTGTTAAGAAGGTGGGCAACACTCATTGGTGGGAGTATGCAACTAGACCTGTCATATGCCATGATTCCTATGAATGGCAGGGATGTCAAACTGGTTAGAGAAGAAAGGTCACCAGAGACAGTGGAGAATCAAGAATCAGAGGAACAGATATGTTTTGTAGACACTGACTGTGAGAATTTTAGAGTTGTCTCAAATGATCAAGAAAACCAAAAGGAAGACCTTTGCATTCAAGAGTTGGACCAGCAGGGTCTATGGACCATGTATTTTGATGGAGCTTGTGCAAAGGAAGGCTCTGGAGCTGGAGTTGTTTTCTTGTCTCCATCTGGTAAGCTCCTAAAGTTCTCCTTCTTGCTAAGATTTGCTTGCACAAACAACATTGCAGAGCATGAAGCCTTACTCTTAGGCTTAAATATGGCTATCAAACATGGAATCAAGATGTTGAGAGTTTTTGGAGATTCTGAGTTAATTGTTTCCCAAGTTAGAGATAGGTATGCCTCAAAGAACAAAAGATTAAAACAATACAAGCATGTTGTCTGGGATACAATTGAATTATTTGATGCATTTTCAATAGGCTGGATAGAGAGATCAAAAAATGTCTTGGCTGATTTCTTAGCTAATGTGGCCATAAGGCCAGATGACATCACTCTATCAGATGTCACAAATGTTGAAGTTAAAATCAGACCTGCAGTACTAGAAAACATATGTAGTTGGCAAGTGTTTGATGATGACAAGGACTTGTTAAGATTTTTGCACTGCATAGATGAATATGAGAACCAAGAAATTGATTTTCAAAATTTTGTAGAAATTGTAGATGGAAAAGAAACTCTTATGGGGAAAGAAGTAATTCAGCTGAAGACTAACAAAATCCTTAGAGGGTTGGTAGCTTTAGAAAGAGCTTTTGAAAAAAGAGACCAATTGGCCACAAAGACATCTCCCACAAACAAAGATGACTTAGAGGAGATAAATTTGGGGACATCTCAGGCCCCCAAGAAGGTATACATTGGCAAACAGCTCAAACCACACATTAGGAGTATGTTGATTGCACTACTGAGAAAGTATAAACATGTTTTTGCTTGGTCATATGAGGACCTAAAGGCCTATAGAGAGGACCTATTCCAGCATGAGATCCCTTTGAAGCCTGGAGCTAATCCATTTAGACAGAAGCAAAGGCCTATTAATCCTACCTTAGCTCCAAAAATGCAAGAAGAACTCAAGAAGCTTAGGGAGGCTGGAGTAATTGTGCCAATTAGACATTCAACTTGGGTGTCTAACCTTGTCCCAGTCAGAAAAAAGAATGGTGATATTAGGCTCTGTGTTGATTTCAGAAATTTGAATGTGTCTTCTTTGAAAGACAATTATCCACTGCTAAATATGGAGGTCATGTTACAGAAGGTGACTGGTTGTGAACTCCTATCCATGATGGATGGATTTTTAGGATACAATCAGGTGAAGGTAAAGGAATTAGAACAATTTAAGACTACTTTCACCACTCCATGGGGAACTTATGTGTATGTTAGAATGCCATTTGGACTGACAAATGTAGGTGCTACATTTCAAAGAGCAATGGATGTTGCCTTTGCAGGGTTGATTGACTCAATCCTGGCTGTATATCAGGATGATCTGACTGCCTATTCTAAGAAGGAAGAGCATCATTGTATACACTTGGAGCAGATTTTCATAAGAGTACTAGAGTATGGCATTTCTCTAAATCCAAAGAAGTGTGCTTTTGGGGTAGTTGAAGGAAGGCTCCTGGGGCACATAGTTTCCAAGGATGGAGTTAGGATTGATCCTGATAGGGTAGCAGCAATTGACAGAATCCAGATGCCAAAAATAGTAAAAGGAATCCAGTCCTTCTTTGGACAAATAAATTTTATTAGAAGATTTGTTCCCAACTTTGCAGAAACCACAAGGAACATTTCTAAAATGCTGAAAAAGGGTGAGACTGTCAATTGGGAAGGTGAAGCACACAGATCTTTTGAAGACATCAAGGAAGCAATTAAGATGGCTCCTGTGCTAAAATCTCCTAATTTTTCTAAGCCATTTCAGTTATTTTCATTTGCTTCTTTCCATACTGTTGCTGCATGTTTACTACAAAAAAATGATGATAGTTTTGAGCAGCCCATTGCTTTCTTCAGTATGTCCTTGCAGGCTTCTGAGTTGAAGTATGACATCATGGAGAAACAGGCATATGCACTAGTTAGAGCGGTCAAGAGTTTCAGGCCATATCTAGTAGGATCCCAGATAGTTGCATATGTGCCTCATGCAGCAGTCAAGGACATCTTCACTCAGCAAGAGGTGACTGGAAGAAGGTGTAGATGGATAAACAAGCTACAAGAATTCAATATAGAGATACAGATCACAAATTTGGTAAGAGGACATGGATTAGCAAAGATGATGGCACAGTCAAACTTGGAAGCATGCCAAGTCAATGCAGTCCAGAATGAGAATGTCAATCTATCAAAATCTGAATGGTATAAGGACATCATATATTACTTGCAAAATTTGAACTGTCCTTCCCACCTCAGTGATATTCAGAAGAGAACTTTGAAGCTGTAAGCTATTAAATACATCATTGTTCAAGGAGAACTGTATTGGAGAAATCATGATGGTGTATTACTCAAATGTGTGGATGAAAACCAGGCCAATGACATTCTAAATGACATACACCATGGAGTGTGTGGTGGACATTATCCTGCTTATACAACATCCCACAAAGTCCTCATAGCTGGTTATTGGTGGCCAACTCTTTTCTCAGATGCACACAGAATGATAAGAAAGTGTGACCCTTGCCAAAGGTTCTCAGGAAGGCTAAGATATGATGGTGCATTGCCCCTCAGGACTATAACCATGGAAGCTCCATTTCAGCAATGGGAAATTGACTTCATAGGGGAAATTTCAGAGAAATCTAGTGGAGGACATAGTTGGATTCTGGTTGCCACTGACTACTTCACTAAATGGATTGAGGCTATCCCTACTAAAAAGGCTACAAGTAGGGTGGTGATGGATTTAATCCTGGAGAATATTATTATCAGGTTTGGGGTACTAATCAAGCTAATTACAGATAATGCAATGTGCTTTAGATTAGGTGAATTTGTTGATTTTTGCAATAAATATGGAATTGACTTGTCTCACACATCACCATACCATCCACAAGGAAATGGTCAACCAAAATCAAGCAACAAAAGCCTAATAAAAATCATCAAGAGGATAATGGATAAAAATAAGAAATCTTGGGATTCAAAATTGAAGTTGGCATTATGGGCTGATAGGGTGACAGTGAAAAGAGCCACTGGAAGGTCACCTTATGAATTAGTGTATGGTGCAGCAGCTAGATTGCCTGTGAATAACCTCCTGCCAGTTTACAAGTTCATAAAAGAGAATGATGGGGAGGTTAATGATTCAATGACTTAAAGGATCAATCAGCTGGTTGAGCTAGATGAAATCAGGGCAGAGGCACAAAAAATAAACATCAAGAAACAACAAAAGGTGAAGTATCTGTTTGATAAAAGGGTTACAGAGAGAGGTTTTCAGATAGGTGATATGGTCCTTATGTGGAATGCAAGGAACCAGGATAAGGGTAAACATGGCAAATTTGAACCCTTGTGGACAGGCCCATATCAAATTAGCAGTATCTATGGAGGAGACTCCTACTTTCTCCAAGCCCTAAATGGTGAACTAATGGAATTTCTGGTGCACAGCAAATTCCTTAAAACATTTTTCACATAAATGAGTAACTTGTGTGCACAATGTAAAATAGTTGTAAATATTCTGTATATACCTTGTGTGGTCGGTCCTGTTTTGAATTTTGGGTTTTGTCTGGTCTGCCCCAGAGAAGTTTGGTGCTCGCTGCAGTCTTGCACCTGCACATCCCCCAATCGGAGCCTACGTTGGTAATAATTTATGTTTAAGGTTACAAGATGTGCACCTCCCTAGAAATCCAAAAATTTTCCTAAGTGTTGGACCCTCTTTATGTTTTGCTGCATCATCAAGATACTTTCAGGGAAGGGGTCGTCATCATCATCATCATATTTCCATGCATCCACCTGATGTTTCTTGCGAGGGTCATTTCTCCTCATGTCCGGATATCCTGTGGGGGTCATCATATTTTCTGTCGACCTGATCTTTCGCTCTGGGGTGATATTTTAACATCAGGTGATCTTAGTCAAGATCATCCTGATGTTGGCGCTATGAAATTTCTAAGTATGACCCACTTTTCATCGGGGTCATCATATTTGAATATCGGGTGATTTTTGTTAAGATCACCCTGATGTTATTTTGTCACCTTATGTTTGTTCAACATCAGGAGGCTGCTAGTGTCATGTTCCTGCGAGGGTGATATCCGCTCGACCTTTGCCTTCATTTTTTTCTCTGCAGGATGATATTCTCAATATCAGGTGATATTCCAATTATCGGGTCATCTTCTGAATATCACCCTTGCTCTAAATGTGATGATGACGTCATCAGGATGTTCAATTATCAGGGTGATATCCTTCAGGTGATATGCTGCTGACGTCATCCAGATTCGACGGGATCATACTTCAAGTTTTCAATCTGACCCGACATTGTGATGTGATTTTTGTGCATTAGGGTGATATTTCCAAATATCCAGTTATCTTCTGAATATCATCCTGATGCCGATATGATGGTGACGTCATCAAGGTCCGGGGGGTCATATTTTAACATCAGTCATCCTATGGAGATCCCCTAATATTTGCAAATATGACGATGACGTCATCTAGATATGAGGGGGTGCGCGATAGGCAGATATGATGATGACATCAGTAGGATATGATGGTGACATCATCAGGATGTTCATTGGCCAGACATTTGGTATCGCCTAAGTAGGAGGATCTTCCTCCGATGCATCAGGTTGTGCCAATGAAGGTGAATATCAGGTTGATATCTTGCGCGAAGGTAAGGTTGGTCATCAGGGTGATATTTTACATCAGGGTGATGTGCATTATCAGGGTGAGCTTATGCAGATGATGGTGCTGACGTCAGGGTGATATTGAGTATCCAGATATCATGCTGGAGGATGATGATGATGAAGGGCTTATGCTAGTGTCGTCGGGAGCAAAATCACCGACATCATATATGCTCACGACCTAGTATATAAAGTGTTAAGGAGGTTGCTGCGGGGTGCATGTGGGATAATTTGATCCTGCATGATTTGAAATATCAGGATGATACATTTTGGCAGGAAAGGTTTGCGATGTACAGTATTCTGCATTTCCCAAGGCCGCAGGTTGGTGCGCCATTAATGGCGGTTGTTGTAGAGGTATGGGCGATGGCGTGGATGGATCTAGTACCCGACTGAAGATGTGAATCCCTAGGCGGTGGTGCAATGCTCGAGATCTCTTCCTATGTCCTCCCCTACCTGCTGCATTCAATGCGATGAGCGCCATTTTCTCAATGTACTACATCTGGCAAATTTTGACTTGCCATGTAATTGAGGCTGAGCACCTCCTTGCTGTATAAGTAGGGCTGTGTTGCTCATTTGAAGGTTGTTGAAAATTGGACATATCTGGATTTGTAATAGATACAACTAGTTCTGGTTGCTCTGTGCAGGAGGTTTTGTGAGTTTATGTATCTCTTGTTGTATGTCTCATGCATGAATCTACTGATTTCATGATTGATTTTATATGAGTAATGTTGTATTTGCATGTGTTTTGTTATTTTGTCTCCAGTATTGCATGTATCCTTCTTCTGAATCTAGATATCTAAGGGATGTCTGGGATTCTAGAATATAGAATTCCTGTATTGAATGCTTGATCTTTCAACTTCTACTCAAAGGGTAGATTAAAGTGTTTTCAGATTAAGTGTTGGGAAAGATATACTGCAATAGGGATACCATAAGTAGAGATAACTTAACACTCTGTTCTAGGAGGTATCTGTAAGGCAGATATCACAACATCCCCTTGAAATCTAGTTTTAGTGTGTTCATGCTGATCATTCACAGGTGTATGTCTACTGACTCCAAGCCCTGGATAGGCACCAATCTAGCTCTGTGTTGAGGTTACATACCAGGTCTTAGTTTTGCATCCAAACACATAAATCAAACTCATACTTCCAAATCAAACCATTAGGATCTTAGAAGTAGTTTAGGACCAAGATCCTCTAATTCACAACTAAACATAAGCCCAAAGCTAGCCCCTTTGCACTTATCCCACAGTTTTGGTCTTCATATAGGAGGATTTATCTGCTTTGTATCAACATCCTAGGCCAACCCACAAGCATATTCTCATGGGTGTTGAATAGGGAATACCCCCCTAGGTTTTGCAGAGCCTAAAGAAGAAGAGGAGATAAAAATAGAGACTATCTCCTACACTGTTGGCCCTTGGCCTAGAGATCCTGTTAATCACTGATGGCTACCTTGTAGGGAAATCTAGGAATGAGCATCCAATTAGGGAAAAACCCAACAGGAGGAAGAGACGACTGGCCATCTTTTTCTTCACTGTAGTTTCACTTGGGAGGTGTGGGGTTTAGTCCTTGAAAAACTAAGTATGAACTGGTCCTTCAACAACTTAGAAGCTGTGGTTTGGGATTGGAGGCCCCCCTTCATACTAGTCCTCCCAGTGTCCAGGGAGCTTTGGTCACAAATCTCTCCCCATTTAGCCTGGAGCTTATGGAAAGAACGCAATAATATAATTTTTAGGGAGAAGTGCAGAACCCCTAAGGATGTCTTCCTGGGCTTCTCCAAATTGCTTATGAAGAACATCAATTTGTGCAAGTTTAAAGCTGTGAAGAACACTCCAGGAGGGGACGAGTAGAAGTTATTAAAACAATGGAACATTAGACCTGACTATTGTCGGGTCAAAAACTCTAAAAAGATTGCTAGGGCCAAAACCAAATGGGCCTTACCTCAGAAAGGGTAGTTCAAGCTCAATTTTGATGGAGTTGCTAAGGGGATTCCGGGGGTGGCTAGTGGAGGAGGAATTATCAGGTCATACACAGGGACCTTTGTGGCTACCTTTGCAGGTGGAATTGGTCTAAAGAGAAATAAGGAGGCTGAAGCACTTGCTATGATGTGGGGGATAAAGCTGGCCATCTCTGTGAACATCGGGCTTCTTCATATGGAAGAAGATTCTCAGCTTATAGTTAATGCGGCCCTAGGTTCGACTCAAATCAAGTGGAAGCTAATGGGCATCATGGGAGATATAAAACTACTTCTAAATGGAATAGAGGACTTCAAGATCTCGCATATATACCCAGAAGGAAATACTATCGTTGATGCCTTGGCCAATGTGGGCAGTGGCAGAGAAGGATGGCGTTGCTACATGAGTATGTCTAGCCTACCTAAAGAAGTTCATACCCTTATGCTGAAGGATGGTGATAGCCTCAGGAACTAGGGAATTTGGGTTTGTCATCATTCTCTTGTGTTAGTTAGAGAGTGGTAGGACTGGTGTTTCTGTCTATGGCTGGTCTAAGGAAGGTTGCAGTCTGATTTGTAGAAGTGGTAGGTCTAACATTTTGAATTTTCAAAATTGTATGCGCAAGACTTTTCAAAACTATAGAGGTGGGAATGGTGACATCTTGGATAGGCTGTGGTCTAGTCAACAGAGTTGTAGTCTTAAGTATGGGTATGAGGATTACGTGGAACGTTGGAGTGCCACATCACCTCTTGTCAGATGGACGACTAGGATGATAGGTTAGTGCATCATTAGATTCACTAGCATCGGGACTAGGAGCTATCTAGAGATTGGGTATAGCTGGCTAAAAAGGATGCCACGGGGTTAGTTGGTTGGGTTACGGAGGACTAATTGGATAGTTTTTTAGATGGGTAGCTATATTTGGTTAATATCCATGGTTGGTGACGTCTGTTTTCACATGAGGTGGTGGCTGAATCCTCTCCCCAAGGAGATTTTTTTAAGTGGCAAGGATGTGGTGTATCTCCTCATTAATTACACTATAATTATTATCTTTTTGCCATGGCTTTCTCATTTTAATGGGCCACTTGCTAATAATTTAAGCTACCTTAACAACTATAAGCTTTGGAACCTCTGTAACTTTCAAGTTGTCATGATGGGCAGAGATATTGTCAAGGTCGAACCCAATTCTATGGAGGAATTCAAACAGGACCCTATAGTGTGGCATATCATCCATGAGGGGGAGATGGTTCCTTTTTTGGAAGTGATGATTGGCCATGACAAGAATCTCTGGTGCTAGTTTGCGGAGTCTTGGGACCATGAAACCAGAGAAGTCAAGATTGGTGGCATTGGCTTTTAGGTGTCTGAAGAAGTAATCGAGCATGCTACTGGGCTGCCAATTAGAGGGAAAAAGCACTCGAGACGTAGCAGGGTGGCCGACCCTAAACATATGGCCCTTTTCTTTAGAGAGGGGGAGGCACCTATGAAGTTACACAGAGGGTTTGAAAGAGATAAGTTGCCAGAGCCATGGGGGCAAATCTACCTCATGATTATGAAATTCTTCACGCTGGAGGGAGGATTCAAGGTTTTTTACCACTACCACTTTGCTCTCCTTAACCATTTTAGGAATAAGTTGGAAATTAGTTTTCCTTTCTTTCTCCTTTCTTCTCTGGATAACTTTATCAAGTCAGTTTAGGAGATTAGAGCTAGAAATGCTATCCACTTGCTTGTTCCCATCCATCAAGGCCTCATCCTGCGTCTTTACCACTTTCACCTCACACTGTGTCCCTCGAAATAAATTAAAGTCAAGTTACTTGAGGACCCACAGCCGAGTGTTTCTCCTGATTCTATAGGAATGGTGAAGACATGTGTGGGTACCCCTAAGATTGCCCTTAAAACCCTTAAGGGTGAGCCTCATACTGAGGAGGATACCCCTGTTCAAATCCCTGCCACCTCTAAGAAGAAACCCTAGCAAGGCGCCACTCAAGCGATTGGGAAAAGGCCAAGTAAAAGAGATACAATGGAGACTGAGGATAAAGGGACAACTACTGAGAAAAAAGCTAAGAAGGTTAAGGAGACTGTGACTATAGTGAAGCCTAAGGATGAAGGGGTTGCTACTGAGAAAAAAGCTAAAAAGGGTAAGAAGGCTGTGACTATGGCAGAGCCTGTGAAAATTGTTGGGTTGGATTCTGGGATTAAGACTGCTGGTAGCGGGGAAGGTGCGGAGACTGTTAACCCAAGGGTTTGTCGGTCTACACACATTACTGGTAAACCTTCTGCGTCTCCTCAGGGGGTGGAGATATCTGATGAGTTAGAGTTTGTAGAAGAAACTATGGAGGAGGAAGGGGAAGAAACCCCCACTGACTCGGTGCATGAAGTGGAGGGGACTAGCCACTTTGCCTCCATGAACAAATCTAGTTCTAAGGATGTGGGTGAAGCTGCTAGGGTGTCTGGGGGACATGACAACAAGGGAAGTTACTCTCTATGCTTTAAGACTGCCAAGGACCTGAGGCACCTCTAGAAGAAGATGGCGGGTATGTAGAAGAAGTGGAAGGTGATGGATGAGTTTGCTGCTAAGGCCCTTCATAGGGCAGCATCGATCTTCATGGCTGTCAAGGATTTGGATGACAAGGTCAAGTAGGTGGGGCTCAACAGCTTGGGGGATTACAAAGATATGGTGGAATTCTTGGCTAATTACGGGATGACTGACAGTCCCTAGTTTCTTGTTGTTTCTGTTGTTTTTGATTAGGCATTTTTTCTGTTCATGAGCTGTTAATGTGTTGTTTTTGGCTTATTAATGGTCTATAGCCCATGGGGTCATTTTGTATAGGGTTCTAGACCCTCTTTTCTAGCTGAACTAATAAAAAACATTATACCTCAATTGTCTAAACTTGTTATTTGTGTGTTAGGAGACTTACAAACAGAGGCACAATCATCATCTAAACTAGTTCTTGAATATTACTTCAAGAGTAAACCTTAGGTAAACTCTCTTATCCTTTCAAAAAAAAAATTATTCCACCATTTTTCCCACTTGTATGGATGACATACATGTGGGCGTGATACATGCATGACAATCTACAACAATGCAATGTGTAAAATGGGTTGTTCCCCACATGTATCATATTTTTCTCTATTTTAAGTTTATCCTTTTGTTTCCCTATTTTGTGTGACTATATTTCCCAATGAATAAGGCCCTAGCCATCCAGAGACTCTATGTTCTCTTAATCTTGTGTATTCTTCTTCCCTAGTTAGAGCCAGTTGTTGACTCAGTTTTGGTCTTTGTCCTCGTTCAATTCAAACTTGGTCTATTTTGTCTTTACTTTCTTGTTTTTGAGTCATGTCTCAAATGTGAAAGTCTTTCCCTTTATCAAAAAAATTGCAATCTCACAAACCTTATGTTTATGGTGTTTTTAACCTTAAGTTTTCTTTGTTATCAAATTTTAATCTTTGAAAACTAAGCCTTTTTCCTTTTGTTATTGGCAAAGTTATGAGTTGGCAAACCTTATTAGAGAAATTTAGGTTCGCAAACTTTTTGATTTTCCAATAGGCGCATTCCTTTGTCAAGAAGGCCTTCTCTATCATTGTTTCTTGTTTGTCGCAAACTTAACCCATGAGTCATTGATATCACTTATTTCTTGAGTTCATGTTTTCCCTGATCAAGTGATGTCTTGTGTTAATCATCTTGTGAAGTACCCTTGTCACCGATAAAGGGAAAGTCAAAATAATTATTATCACTCTTATCAAAGGTTCATGAAAAGAAGATTTCACTGATTCATATGATAGTGATGGAGCTTGTTACAAAGAACATCGGAGAATCGCTTGGTTTGCAAACTTATAAGTTCGTTGATAAAGTAATTGCCAATGGTTAATACAATGAAGATTTACTTTACAAAACTAAAACTTCACCGATATGGAGATAAAGGTTGAAGTTTTAGTTCATAAAGTGGAGAGTTTACTGATGCTAAAGTTTGACGATGGCTACTTTTGCTGATAAAGTAATCCCAGGTAAGAGTATTGGCTTGTGAAATGGTAAAGTGACTGATAAGGTAAACCATATATAATGGGATGAAAGGTATTTATTATGAGGGTATTTAATGAAGTATTTATTCAATTGGTACACTTTATATATAAAGTAAACACCATCCAAAGCGTTATTGATCATAGTTTGGAGATTTTGTTTTGGTCCAAGATATGGTTATTTAGCTTCCTGGTCCTGAGCATTGCATTTTGAGATGAGTGCACTATTACCATCTTCTTTTTAGTTTAAATATTGATAGCATTGGCAAAAGGACATTGCATTGTATTTTTCATCTTTCACGACTTGCAAAATCTTACCTCTTTCAATTATCAACTATAACCCTCTCCCACCAAATATAAACCCTTCGCTCTTAGTAACAGTCAATGACTCCATTGAGTGGCTACTAAGATTTGCCAAAATGAAATATAAATACCAAGGTCTCGATATTTGTTTCATAATTGAAAATAAGCTTTCCCAGGGTAAAGCATATAAAATTAGGCCATTTCAACCTTAAAGAGTTTTGGGAGAGAATGAATGCCAACCTAATGACACACATAAACCAAAAGACTTTGGCAAGTAGTTTGGATCATGCTGGAGGTTTTCCTCCAGATGTGCGATGCACATATTTGATAATGGCATGCATCCATAATTATCATGCCAAATCTTAGGAGATTAAAACTATCAATGGTAAGGTAGTTTTGCATATAGACTCCGACACTATTAGTGATAGGCTTAGGTTGCAGGTATGAGAAGAGCATGCTAATGTTTTACAAGAGACTGGTTGGAATTTCTATATTGATGGCAAGAAAATGTGTAGAGATGCCATTGCCACATCATGGCTAAAGAAAAAAACAAAGGAGATTCTCAACTACCTAAGAACTTGGTCCAAGTCCTATTCAAGGACGATATCTTGGATATCATAACACTATTGCATAGAGTTGTTGGTAGCTAAGATTCAAATGAGTTTTCAAAATGGATGTGCTAGTTTATACTAGTTATTTGCATTGGAAAGCAATTTATCAATTAGGCCAAAATTATTGGTGAACATTTGCATGATCAATTGACAAATTTTTAGAAAAGAAACAATAAATTAACATGTGTTCTCATTTGATATACTTACTAGCCACTACCCAAAATGCTTGGCTAGGCTTGAATATGTTAGCCCAATGACTAAAGACACCCAAGTATATGACTACTTCCCTTAGCTATAAGAGCAATTCGATAATAAAGATTATAGGAGAGTTAACGATGCCTTCTTCATGCTTATGGTAAGAAGGATATATGAGAATCCTGAATTGAGGATCTCCACAGAGGATGCAAACTTAATAATACAATTTGGGAGTTATTTTATACAATTTGACAAATTAACATATTTTAGAATTGGTGGTTTTGAGTTTCCCCCTTTGAAATTACCTAGATATGCATCAGATTACCTTGTATTCTTGGAATTATGTAGACATGCATCCCTTGCTAGCAAAAGATATCATGATTCTAAGAAGGGATACCCTTTCCCTTTGAAACTAACTCACTATACATGTACCAAGCCTGAGAATGAAAAGAATGTTGATAGATTGCTTTCTAAACTTGGCTTTGTTGAACACCCAAAATACTGAGAGGGCGGGGGGGGGGGTGTGAATTAGTATTCTCTTATATATCAAATATTTTAATCCATTTAGCATATTTAATTGTAGTAAAGAAAATTAAGCATAAAACATATAGCCACAACTCATAGCACATGAATGCCAGGATTTTTATGTGGAAAACCCAAAAAGGGAAAAACCACAGTGAGGATTAGCTCACAATATATTATAATAAGGAAACTAGTTAAGGTTGATACAATTGGTGGACTCATTGTCCAAGAATGCTCACTGCATGTGGCTCACTGCTAAAGGACTCACTATCCTAAAAGAAAGATATAGAAGAGAATGGGTGGCTCACTGCTACGATTGAACTATTTACAATTTCATCTAACATATGCATGAAGTACAGTTCCAATGAGGCTCAAGGTACAAACACAGTAATCTGCACACTATTTCAAAATACCAGACTCCTCTTCTCTGTATTCACTCAATTCGACTCCATATACTCTTGTCACATCATTTGGATCACACTTGTTCCATTCACTAATCAAAACACTAAAAACAACCCTTCATATATTCACTTCTTTCACAACATCAATTAAGTCAGCCTAATCAGATGTAATGTGTAAAACATGCCATATAGGACTTATCGACCACAAAACTTCACTCAGAAACTTTGTGCCAAGATTCAAACTTTGAAACAAATTGAAATAGGTTGGCATGGACCTAAAATAGCTCCCACTTAACTCCTCCAAGCATATTTACACTCCACACAACATCAACACCTTTAGGTCAGCTCCACTGGCAAGACAACAATAATATGAACTGTCTGTTATTTCACAAATTAGTATGCAGACCACCAAATTGCTTAAAACTTGGAATATACATGCTACAGAAGTTCATAATCTTAACCTCAAGTCCATACAACAAACCATTTACTTGTGGTAAAATGCAGAGTGTCTCAATGTATCACTAGCACAGTAAAAACACTGTCAATACAGAGTGCGATACTCTGTCACCTTTAACTTTCATTCCAGAGGAGTTCAGGATCTGAATTAACTTTGGATTTGGACTCTCTGAGTATTCAATAACAACACTTTACAACTGAAAAGAGAAATATTTGATGCCGAAGAAATGAGGATCCATTTACTTACATGCTTTGTACCAGGAATAACTGTACTCTTGTTAGGCTGGACTTCTACTATTCACATCTTTCACACCAAAGATCATTAGTAAACAAAATTTTGGATTTAGATGTATCCAATGACCAATAACCATATGCTAGAATTGTAGAGCAAGATCTTCAATAGTGGATTGATGCAGACTAAATGACCAGAACTCTATAGCTTAGTTTTACCAGATAGGTACTTAGCCAAATTTCATAACATATCTCCTTACTAGATCAAATCTTCTTGCACAATAGTCTTCTGTGGAGGATAAAATCATCTTGTAAGGAAGAGGATCAAACCCTCTTGCAAAATTACCAATCAAATTGTTCTGCACAATTGTCTCCATATGTCTAGTTGACACTTTCTAGAACACTCTACCTTTGTCATAGTCTCTATCCTGACTTAAACCTTTGTTGCTATTTTTTGAACCACTATATCTTTACTCTTTGAGGCCAACACTAAAAACACTATAGTCTTAGTTGCCATTAGTCTTTGTTTCCATAAATGACAACACTGCTTAGCATCATGCTTATCACTTTATACACCATCATTCTTATATTGCCAACAATCTCCCCCTTTGGCCTTGATAGCAACATGCCAAAAATTCTTCCCAAAATACTCTCCCCCTTTGACATCAATGGCAAAGGGTGTACAAAGCAAACATTGCACTAGATCTCCCCCTGTCTAGTATACAAGTATATGCAAACTGAATTGACTCCCCCTAAATATCTTATTTATATACTCCAAGATATCAAAACTATTTCCTTCTAACCTTCAGCATATATATACAGGAAATCAGAAGATGAAAAAATTACTGATTTGTGCGAAAGATGTCTTTATAGATATTCTTCAATTGAGTTACTACTGAGTCCCACTGTACCTTTGCATAGTATAATATCTGTATCTATCTATTTATCTACAAGAGTAATTCTTCTTCTTTATCCACTGTAGTAGGAGCCTCAGTCATCTTCCCAACTTTTTCAACCTCTCTTAACAAACCAATCAGAGAAGCCATCTTAAAATTGACTATCTCCCTCAACTAACTCATTTGGTCTTTTATAGACTCCTTTTGACTCTGCAATCTCTTTATTAGGGCATGAGTCTTTCCACTTCTCTTAATTTTCATTTATGTCCTTCAAGGGATCATAGGTTCTGGAGATTTTTACCAATTGTGTCTCAAGGCCTTCAATTTTGTCTTTTATTTCCTTAGTGGTTATGGGCCAGGATAAACAAAATTGATTAAATGCATTAACATCACTTATGGCATTCTGAATATTCTTTACACTGTTATCTAACAAAATGTGTGCCTTTGAGCACTTATCTGTCAATTCTATTAGCCTTAGACTATCATATTCTTCCCTGACCTTCTTCTCTGCTACTTTTTCAAAAGACTCAAAGTGACTATTTACAGACTCCATTAGTTTTCTCATTTGAAGTGGATGAGACAGAGATACATCTCTCTTAATATCAGGCATTATCTTTACAAAAACTTTCATGGTTTCATCCAATAGCTCATTACCTTCTATGTGGGCCTGCAAAATTTCTTCTTGAGCAGTTGCCTAAAAGATTGTTCCCAGTTGAAGTTTTTGTAGTGGAGAAATACTGGATAAATTAATTTGTCCATCTAAGGATGATACTTGTAGTAATTGCGGTGAAGTCATGATTTGTGATTGCCTTTGCTTTGCCAAAAATTCTCTGACGGAGTCTAATGGAGAGACTCCAGAGCATTCACCAATCTTATACTTTTTCTCCTCTTTAGATCTCAATTGAGAGTTAGGAGATTCTGGAGGATGATTTCCATCATGTGTTTCCACCTCACCATCATTCGCCAGAGTAGAGGTATTGTCCACAGTATTATTAACTTGGTTTGTACTAGCCTCATTTTGTTCTTTTTCTTCAACTATCATGTCTTCTGATGGCTCTCTCATCTCTTCATTATTCTCTATATCCTCCAGAGGAGTAGGAGAGGTAGCATTAGTATTTACTACATTTATTTCATCCTTTGTTTCCCTCTTTTCTTTTGGAGACTTATTGTCATCTGCATGCTCAAGCTGAGCATCAATTCTCTAAGCATCATCCTGAGGAGTGTCATCTTTGGCAGTTTCTTCCTCTTCATTGCCTTTGTGGGTCATACCCATCCTTTGTGCTAGGTCAAAAATCTTGTCTACAACTTCCTTCTGTATTCTGTCAAAGTCATCTTTGTCTTTACTCATGAGATTGTTTACTCTCTGCTTTGTTCTCAATTATTTTGAGTATAACTTGGCCAATGTGGCCTTATTCTCTTCTGTTAAAGAGATATCAATACTCTTCAAAGCAAATTCTTTTATTTTCCCTTCTTCCTCAAATGCTTCTCTTCTTCTATCCATCAAAATTTTCCACACTTCCACATGAACTTGACTAGCAATATCTTTCATATATTATGATATACTTTATAATGGCCTCAATAATAGTGGCCTTGTCTACATCATTAGCTTCACTATACAAATTGGCAGTACCTATTAAAGTATCATGTTGTGCAATATTTACCAATAGAGCATCTAGTCTAATTGGAAAGTGAGGACTTACTAGTTTTAATGGTTCCTCCATTTGTCTTTCAACTAGAGGATCTTTGCTTGACTATCCTTTCTTCTTTTTCTTCATATGCTCAATCAACACTTCCTTTTCTTTCTCTATGTCTTCTTCACTTTTAGATTCTATAATCTGAGTCTTTCTTCTTTTGGCACCTGCTTCATTTTGTGAAGCATCTTCTATCCTCTTCTGGATCAGTTTGAGTTCTACCACTTCTTCTTCTTCCTTAATATCATTATGAATCACATAGTCCCTTTTTATTGCTTTTCCCTTAACCCTTCTCTTTCTTGCAGACTGTTGTTGCATAAAAGCACTGGTTGCTTCATTCTTATTAGGAGTGACTGCTAGTATGGCTCTTAAGGCTTTAATAGAAATACTAGAGGAGGTAGAAATCTTGTTCTAGGCTTCATCAGAGAGGATTTCTCCTTTACTGGAGCACTAGTATGCTCTACAAGGGTACTAGTTTCCTTTCTCTTCACTTCACTAGTAGCTAGAGGAGTGGTAGCTATTCTACATAATCTTTTTGTGCTAACTGTAGTCTCAGTTGCACCGTATTCTTCCTCAGCTCTTGCCCTTGCTTATTGTACTTGTTCCATAGATATGCCTATGCTTTCTGCATACTCATCAACCATCCTTTGAATTTTCTTCTTGGTTTGGGGCTTGGTTTGTTCCATATGAATCTTCAAAGATTTTTCTTGGTATGTCCCAAATCTTTCTTCATTGGGATCCTTAGATCTTTTTAGTAGTATATCTGCTAGACCAATCACTTGGTTTAGATCCACACAGTCCTAGGCTCTACAGTCTCCATTATGCATGCATCTTTTGTTACTAAAAAGGTAATGTCATTCTGATATTTCTCTACCAATTTTAATGGTATTCTCTCTTGGTTGCATTCTCTCCTAAAAAGATTTGAAGAAACCCCAGAGGGCTTTCTTTTGAGCCTCTACATCACCCAAGCCAAACAAGTAGTCCTTGATCTGATGGGCTATAGGTCTTTCTGATAGCCATATCACATTTTTGGTTCTGAGGACTTCACTCAAAAAGTAGAACATCAAACATATGATTAGTGTGCCAAACTTGAAGGGATATTTAGAGTCTTTTGTCTTTCACAAATTCTCCATTAGTTGCAATCTAAATAATTCACACAAGTCAAAGTTTTCTCCATTTTCTATCATCTCATATGCCATGTTTATGGTGGTCCTAGACACACAATTTTCCCTGTTAGAAAAGTAGAGCTTATAGCCAATCATCATGGATGCATATTTTACCATGGGATTCTTTATATCATTAACAATCAAAGCTCTTTTGTCATACTTGGATCCTATCTGCTCCATTACAATTTCATTCTTGATGGATTTAAGAATTGGCATAGGCCGGTTGAGCACAGACCAGTTATAGCCCTAATTACTTCTTTGTTAATCACATGTGGGGTGTCCTACTAGAAAAAATTATCATGCATTCTGTTAAGAGTATATCTCACCCATTCATCTACATAGAAGAAAATAGGAAATTTGTTCCATACATCAAGATTCTTCTCCATCAGAACTCCATACTCTTGTTTGAGCTCATAGTCATCACCAGTAAGTTCATTAAACTAGACCTCATTCAACTTTTTGTGGTTGTACTCTTCCATCTTGACATGGATGTATGCCCTAACATCCTCAGTATGCAATACTCCATATGGGATACGTGAGAATGCACCTTATGGATCATCATTCATGGATTTATCAGGATGCCTCTTGAATTTAGGTCATGGATGCTCAAAGACCTCAACTACTTGTAGTGTAGTCATTGCTAATGAATTCAAAAACTTTAGTGCAAGGTTCATAGTGAAATGGGGTAAACCAGAAAATACCTTTTCTTCACTTGTCGCACTAGGATTTGAAGGCCTTGAATCTTGGGATGCTTTGATCTCTTTTTCACTGCACTGCTCATCTCTTTCTTGCTTGAAGGTTTGATTGCAAAATGAATTTTGATCAAGTGTAATCACTTATAACCCATTTTTCCTTAACCTAATTTGCCATAAATGCCTTATCTGATAAAGTTGTCAAACCTTTCTCTGTATACACAATTGACTTCAAATGCTCCTCAATCTTTCGCATTATGAGATTTTCTACCAGAGTTTTATTCAATAGTTCAATCATGTTGACTAACACCATATATTCTCATGTTGAATCATCAACATCTTTTCTTTGGTAGGGGATCAAAGATTTTCATTAAAGCTCCCCCTGAGCCAAAGCCCTCAATTTAGTTTTTGGAGGAAACTTCTGCATCAAATGTAACTTCATATATATCCTTACCCTTTGTTACATCCTTTTTTATCCAAATCCTATTCATTTCCTTCTTTGTCTCTATCGGATCAACCTTTTGTACTGGTTCATTCTTCTTTACCGAATTATCCTTCCTCATGTTTCTGCTTTTGCAAAGCTTAGAAATGTGTCCAGGTTTACTGCAATTATAGCATACAATATTCCTCTGACCATTATTCCCTTCATTCATTTTGGATCTGCATTGATTATATTTATGCCCAAATCCATTGCATGTATAATAGTGACCTTTGAAAGATTGAGCAATTCTACCACTGTTATAGCCATTCATCATTTGACTTCTGCATTCACTAGCTCTATGACCAAATCTCTTGCAAGTAAAACATTGACCAAAGAAAGATGGAACATTCTAATTCATTATTCTTCTACGCTCTATTGCCTTGTGTCCAATTTTATTGCAAGAATGACAAAAAAACATTGAAAGTGTTGCAAGTATGTGCTAATTAGTGTTGTCACTGATGTCAACAAGCTTGTGTTGTCATTGGTGTCAACTGTCTTCTACTGTTGCTGTTGTTGTTTGATTGAGTTGTTGTGTTGAGGATGATGTGATTGCCTTGAAGAAGTGATGAAGATATTAGGAATACATTTCTGATGGTTGGTATCCAAGTTCTTTTGAGAAAATTTGATTAACAAAGGAAACAATGTGTTGAAGAGACTGACTGGCTTAACAGAGTAGTGATAGAGTTTTGCTCCGCATTTATTCCTAATTGAATATCTAATTGTGTGGTTTGGATATGTTGTTCAGAGGTGGTCAAAGATGTTATGTTCCAGATTTTGTGATCTGGTTTGTTGTGCAGAGAAAGTTGTGTTCACCAGTGTGCAGACAATGTTTCTAAGTTATGCATAAGTGTTTGGGAGAAATTGTTTTGCTCTACATTTCTCCGTAGATTTGTTTCTGGCTTTGCAGTTTTGAATTTATGAATTTTATAAGGTCTATATCTTTCTTTAGTTCAATTGGTTCATGGTTTGGTTCTCCACAAGTACATTTATTAAGTTGTAGATAATGATAGAGTATGATATAGCTGGTTAAGTACTCTGGTGTGAAGTTTTTTCAGGTGAAAGATGTTGCAAAGGAATTTGTTGGTTTTTAGGTGCTTGTGGATGTTTCTAGATCATGTTCAAGCTTGGTGCATGGTCTACATGTCATCGTTTGATTTTGAGGAAGTGTGCATTTAAAAATTCACAGTGTTAACACAAGGATGGCCGACTTGGTTGTTTACACTATTTGTGGTTGTGCTTTGGTGAATGTGAAAGCATGATGAAGCATGTAAGAGAGGATTTAGGTCCATGCTAAGGTGTGTTGTGGTCCACATTCATTCCTTTTCTCCATGGGAATGCTTGGGTCCAGACCTAATTTGAATTTTATGAGTTAAGATGTGTTGTCAACCTTGGAGAATGTTTTCAAGGGTAATGATGGTATAAATAAGTGTCAAGGATTTGTGAATGGGGCATGCACAATGGATATGATGTTTGTGATGTGAATTTGATTAGTGCAGTAAGAGATTTCATGCATTAGGCTACTAGATGCAGTGAGCAGAAGGTGCCTACTATTTTTTAGTGTTGCTGTGAAGGTGTGGTTTGTGTTGTGGTGAATATTGAGCTTCATTAGAACTAAACTCCATGCATAGGTTGGATGCAATTATATCAGATCAAATCCTAGTAGTGAGCCACTCTTCTCTTCTCTCTTTCTTTCTCAATGGGCAGTGAGTCTACTTGGATAGTGAGTCCACCTGCAGTGAGCATTCTTTCTTTTGGGCAGTGAGCCTTTTGTAATTTGGTATTGCTACTACTTTATATTGTGAGCTAATCCTCACCGTGGTTTTTCCCTTCTTGGGTTTTCCACGTAAAATCTGGTGTTGTCTTGTGTTTGGTGCTATTATGATTTAGTTTCTGTTATTTACTTTTCATGCTTAATCATCATAACAAGTTTAAAGGTTAATGTGGATCTGAATGTTTGTGAGGGTTTGAAATTTTTGATACAACTGATTCACCTCCCCTCTCATTTGTCTTGTGCATTCAACAGAAAGATGGGTACCTTTTGTGCATTTAGTTGTCTAATTGGTGGTCTTCTAGCTTTATTTCTTTGATTCCGGAGCTGTTTGCTATTGTTCTTCTTATTTTCAACATTTGATGTCAGACCTGATTTTAAACTTTCACCCTTTTCAAATCCTAAACCCTCTTTATCATTAGGACCTTTCTGATTTTTAATCATTTCATCAAGCTTTGCAGTACTCATCTTGAATTTGTCTTCATGATTCCTTGCTTTCTTCAGATTAGATTTTAGATTCACAACCTCTTGTTCAAGCCTTGTACATTCTTCAGATATGCTTTTTAAAACTACATTAAGACATTCCTCAATTCTTTTCTTTTCTTTAACTTGTACTTTTAGGCCGGTGATGGTTTCATTTTCTTGCACCAATTATTCACTAAACTCCCTATGCTTTTCTCTGAACTTCTTGATTTTCTCTTTCAATTTCTTGATGTATTCATTTGCTTCCTCAACATTTTCTTTCAGATCTCTATTTTCATTTTCAATTCTTTCAAGATCTTCAAGGGCAACACTGAGTTCTCCTATCTTGTTAAGCACACCATCTTCTTTAGTGAAATTGACAACATGCATCTCTTCCAGAGGAATGGGTAATCTTCTAGTAGCCATGTGTTCAATCTCTAAGATCTTCCTTGAGTGTTAGGCTTCTTCCAAAGGACTTGGCTTTGATACCAATTGTTGAATACACAAAATACTGAGAGGGGGGGGGTGAATTAGTATTCTCTTAAACCATTTATATATCAAATATTTTAATCCATTTAGCATATTAAATTGTAGTAAAGAAAATTAAGCATAAAACATACAACCACAACTCACAACACATGAACACCAGGATTTTTATGTGGGAAACCCAAAAAGGGAAAAACCACAGTGAGGATTAGCTCACAATATATTATAATAAGGCAACTGATTAAGGTTGATACAATTGGTGGACTCATTGTCCAAGAATGCTCACTGCATGTGGCTCACTGCCAAAGGACTCATTATCCTGAAAGAAAGAGATAGAAGAGAATGGGTGGGTCATTGTTAGGATTGAACTATTTACAATTGCATCTAACATATGCATGAAGGATAGTTCTAATGAGGCTCAAGGTACAAACATAATAATCTGCACACTACTCTGAAATACTAGACTTCTCTGCTCTGTATTCACTGAATTCACCTCCATAGACTCTTGTCGCATCATTCGGATCACACTCATGCCATTCACTACTCAAAACACTAAAAACAACCCTTCATATATATCCGCTTCTTTCACAACATCAGTTAAGTTAGTCTAATTGGATGTAACATGCAAAACATGCCATATAGGACTTATCGGCCCCAAAACTTCACTCACACACTTCGTGTGAAGATTTAAACTTTGAAACAAATTGAACTAGGTCGGAATGGACCTAAAATAGATCCCACTTAACTCCAAGCATATTTACCCTCCACACAACATAAACACCTTTAGGTCAGCTCCACTAGCAAGACAACAATAATATGAACTAACTGTTATTTCACTTGAATCGGTATGCGGACCACCAAATTTATTAAAACTTGGAATATACATGATATAGACATTCATAATCGTAACCTCAAGTCCACACAACAAACCCTTTACTTGTGGTAAAATGTAGAGTGTCTCAACGTGTCACTAGCATAGTCAAAACATTGTTAATACAGAGTGCGATACTTTGTCACCTTTAACTTTCATTCTAGAGGACTTTAGGATCTGAAACTTTGGATTTGGACTCTTTGAGTATTCACTAACAACACTTTACAACCGCAAAGAAAATATTTCATGCCAGAGAAATGTGGATCCATTTACTTACATGATTTGTACCAGGAACAATTGTACTCTTGTTAGGCTGGACTTCTTTTATTCACATCTTTCACACTAGAGATCATTAGTAAACACAATTATGGATTTAGATGTATCCAATGACCAATAACCATATGCTAGAATTGTAGAGCAATATCTTCAATAGCAGACCGATGCATACCAAATTACTAGAACTTTGTAGCTTTGTTTTACAAGACATACACTTAGCCAAATTTCATAACATATCTCCTTACCAGATCAAATCTTCTTGCACAATAGTCTTCTATGGAGGATAAAATCATATTGTAAAGAAGAGGATCAAACCCTCTTGCAAAATTACCAATCAAACTATTCTGTACAATTGTCTCCATATGCCTGGTTGACATTTCTGAAACACTCTACCTTTGTCACAGTCTTTGTCCTGACTTAAACCTTTGTTACTATTTTCTGGACCACTGTATGTTTACTCTTTGAGGCCAACACTGTCAACACTATAGTCTTAGTTGCCATCAACCTTTGTTGCCATCAGCCTTTGTTGCCATCAATGACAACACTGCTTAACATCATGCTTATCACTTTCTACACCATCATGCTTATATTTCCAACATGCTTATCTTCATATGGCTCCAAAAGTTTCATTGATAGTAAAGACTTTGTGAAAAAGAATTTTTATTTTCCTATGCTATGAGAACACCAGCCTCATCTAGGGGATTTTTGGGTTGATTGTGTCAATGAGTATGAAGTGCGAAGAAGGGATCGATCAAGGATGACCTTAGACCAAATGAGAACTTTCAGGATTTCCTAGGACCTTCCTAATTTGGTTGATGATTATTTTGATTTTATTGACCTGACTTATCATGTTGAAAGAATTAAGCCATTACCTAAGCTAGACTGGACTGAAAATGAAATAACAAATATTTATTTTATCTATCTTCCTTTTTATTGAAAATAAATCAAGGGTGGATAAAGTTTAAGGTTAATAGTCATGATGCAGGTTCTCCTTCACACAAGGAACATGACATGGGAGATCAACAAGCCTTTGTAGGCACTTCTAGCCAAAACACACTCATCAATGCCCACACTTCCAGATCACAATCTCCAGCCAAAAATGAGAATGATGGTGATGAGGACCCTAAGAAAGGTGCCACCTTGAAGGGGCAATGTGGAGGGGTAAATGAACCCCCTAAGAAAAATCTTAGAACCAAAAGGCTCTTAAACCCTCATACAAGCAAAATAACAGAGCAAGAGCAGATGCCAAGATGATGGGAATGGGGAGACTACATCTTTATCACCCAAGGACACTATTCCTCCATCCTCTGTACAGACCCCTTCACTTCCTTCTCATGATGGGGTGTTTTCTTCCCCCTCATCTTCTCACCAACAAAAGGCAACACCTAATACCCCTGTGTCAGACAATGTGCCTAATGATACTACTAACGGTTTCCCTATTTTATCTACTCCTACATGGTTGAGAAAAGAGGTTAACAACAAGAGGAAATACTCCCAAATCATTGACACTAAGTTTAATGTTGTTGCTAGGCTTTTGAAGTTAGAGTCAACTCCTAAGAAAGCAAAAAGAATGTCTAGACTCATGGTAGATCCACTGACTAAGCATCAGTATGTAGAGATTGCAGAAGCCATGTTTGAGAAAGAGGAGAAGGATGTATCTAATGATGATTTTCACATTAGCAAAGTGGACCTGGGACCCCCTTCTGTGCAGGATGATATCCATAACACCAAGCTGTCGGTAGAAATCCTTGCCTCTAGATTGGAAGAAAGGGAGAAGGAAAATGAATTGCTAGAAGAATAGGTAAATATCCTCACTTCATACATTAGGTCTATTGTAGACACTACATCTCAGCCTCTGGATGCCACCATGTATACTCCTATGAAAGCTCCTCCTAAAGGTGTAAGTGCATAAGTGATTGATCAAATTAATAAGTATAAGTTCCTAGGAAAGGCAACAAAAGAGTGGGTTGAGAAGCTCACAATGGAGGGCTTACTTTACATTCATGAAAATTTTCTTTTTTATACTAAGATGTCAAATAAACAGGTTGACTTAAAGACAATCAAGAAAGAAGATGAAATGTTGAATGTAGCCAAAAATGGGCTTTTGGGCATGGTAAAAATTGATTCTAGTGTTTTGATTTTGGAACACATTATTAATAAGCTAAAATAAAATGAGTCTGTCAAATGGTTGAATGTAATTGATTAGAAGTTGATAATGGTTAAGAAATGTCTCACAGACCTGAAGACTATCACCAAGAATAATAAGTCATACTTGATGGATCTCAAGAGTTCCTGTCTTTCATTGGGGGTTGATATTTTTTGATGAGACCGAGTCAAACCTATTAGATGCTTCTGTGGTCAAGAAAGCCTTCAAAGATTTGTTGGTTGAAGAGTTGAAAGCCAAAGAGGATTCTTCTGGTAATCCAATAGAGAGACTGAATAATGTGGCAGCCTATCTATTGAATTTCAAGAAAGATATAGTAGAAATGCATAAGAGATATGAAGATGCCAACAACACCTTGCAAATATGGACTAGACTGACAATGACCAACATTCCTAATGGAAAGGCCACTATCTCGATCTTGAATAAATTCAAAATCCTTAAGGCCAAGTTGGATGCTACATAGGATTCTAGAGATCAAATGAGTAAAGATGGCTGAGGTGAACAGGTACTTCAAGAGAGCAGACAGGTCATGATGTTGGGGAAGACGAGGACAAAGAGATTTCTGCTTAAAGTTTCTTTTTGCTCTTTATATATTTTAATATCTACTTTATGTTATAATTTATATTATTAAGCACCACTTCTTTTATCATTAAAATAACTTTATTGTATTCAGTGTCAGTTGTAAGGATAGTTATATGACAAAGTTAGCTCCCTTCTCTTTACTATAAAATGAATGAGTGAAAGAGAGATAGGGTCTTTTGACGAAATTACTTCGTGATTAGATCATTTGGATAGTTAAAATGTTTTACAAAGATGATGTTTGTTTTAAAAAGAAAACATTTAGGGAGGGTTTTTGACATTAATGTAGCAACATTGTAATATTTCTGGAGGAGGGAGTATTGTGCTCTATTCCTACTCATTAATCTAGAGAAATTGTGGCATTGAGTCAAATTTTCTTCTTGTGTTATTATAGGCTCTTCTTATGTTGAGTATGGGAGATCTTGCATTATTGTTATGTGTCACGTTGTTTTCTCATTCTCATTTTCTAAGTTCTATCTAAGCATCCTCACTATTGTGGTGATTTAGTGTTTGTAATAACATTGTAAAAATCATTTGTGTAGTATACAAATTTGTTTTATTCATTCTTATGTCTGGGTGAAAATATGGTAATACTATTAGGTTCTTTCCCTATGGGTGTGTCAAGTGTTCACAATCAATCTATTCTTTATTATAGAAAAAAATTGTCTTTTTCACTTTTAGGTTTAAAGTGTACCCATAAAACTAAAATTTCCATCTTAGAAAGGGAGCTGCCCCTTTTAAAAATGCAGAGAGTGATTACAGAATTACAATTGTAATTCACTCAAATATTAGTAAGGTTGTCACTATTTGTGGGCAATTATATATATATATAGAGTTTGGTGAGAAATCTATTTACAAACAAGGACCAAGGGTGATAGAGTGCTTAAAGATGTGCCATGGATTAGCAATGGAGTTCTTGAAGTGGTTGGTTTGCAAGTGGAAGGAAATAAAAAATAGTAAATTAGAATGCAAGAGGAATAGGAGAAGATAGTGAGAGTGTAATAAAGTGAGCAAGAGAGATATAACAATCACAATCCAAATGAGGAAATGCTACTTAAATATGCAAAATTGGATGAATGAATTTCTAGGAAACTAGTAAGGCAAATATTATGGTTTGAGTGATTGTTGGCTAGTTGATGGACTTCAAATAGGGGGTTTGACCTCATTGGAAAACTAAAAATTGCCTCATTAGAACATGTAATATAAAAATTAAGTTACCACTAACTTCTACATTACATTCATATGAGCTGGGTAGTAAAATGCTAATTTACAGAAAACTAAAGTATAGAATCAAAAAATTGAATTCAGAATTGTAAATTACAGAAGTAAAGGAACCTAGTACTGAAAGATGGAGTTCACTATCTCAGATGCTAGTGTGATGCATGAATGTTTGCACAAAGTGATATAGTACTTCCTTCACATTGTCGTCCCAGAAAGTCACAAAACCCAAATATTTTCTAGATTTTGAATTTAACTGCACAACAGGGAACAAAGAAAACAAAAGAACAAACTAGGGGATACCAGATAATATATAAATGATAAAATATACCTAAACTAACTAAATCAAATGAAATAATAGAATGAACAAGAGAAGGAAAGGGATACTAACGAACCTCTGTGCAATTGAATACTCTCCCAAACACCTATATCTGAAATAAGAGAAAATGTTGGGGTTGTTTGGGGGTTTTCCTTCAGATCAAACCCTTGCTTTGGTATTTCTACCTCCACAAAATCTAATAGATAGATAGATAGATATAAAATAATGTGTGTTCTTAATCTAAATGCATTTAGAAATAATAATAGTGATTAAAATGAGAGATTGTAGGATGTGAGCATCCCAAGGTGTTCAAGGGCACACCAAAAGAAATGATTGCAATAACAATAAGAAACAAGAACAATATCACCTAAGATGGCTTAAGGAAGCCAAAGGGAACAAGAGAGTTGAAAGAGAATACTGGAGAGTTGTAGTTGTCATAGAGTTGAGAGTGTAAGAGAGATCCAAGAGAGAGCCAAGAGAGTGTAAGAGTGAAAAGATAGATTAAAAAAAAGAGGAGGGAAGAGGAAGAGGCTAATGAGCTATTTGGAATCATCATGAGCCATTACCACTAACCTAGAAAGGTGACAAGTGGCGAAACACTTAGACATGACCACCAAATTAGAAACTGTCAGGGGACGCTAGTGCATTGTATGAATGTCTGCATGAAGCACTAGTGTCTAGACACTTTGGGCTAAAAAATGATGAGACACTAGAAAATTACAAGGATAACATAAAAGATAATAAAACTTGGCAAAAATAAAAAATTGGAAATACAACCTAAGCACCATGGGAAGGAAAAAGGTTAATGGAAGGGCTAAAATGATCCTATAAGCAAACTAAGGGAACGAATGCTAAAATGAGCAAAAAACATAACGTGAAATTGCAAGGGTATACACTTTTCAATGTTATAGAACCATTTTAACCCATTATATTTCCTTAACACTTCTCCATTTGCAAGTTTGATCTCATTGAAACACTTAAACTTGGCTCATTAGATGAGCATAATTATGTCATTAGAACTATTTAAGAGCTTTACAAATTGTGATAAAGTCACACTTCTCAGTTTCAAATTTCATGTGGAAGTAGATCATATGTGGATTTGGCATCCTTGAGGTTACTATTGTTGACAATGATGGCAATTTTGAGCACAAGGTGCTGGAACTTCGTGTTTAATTTCATATCATATTGTAGATGAAAATAATGCACTAGTCAGATAATTAGATGCATTATTTTAACTACAATTTGCTATTCTACTAATTAAATTCAATTTCTTCTTTAAATGATAGAAAAGTAAATAAATTTAGATCAAAGCTAATTAAAAAAATCACTAGAGTCAATATTAAAATGGAAATAGAAAATAAATGGATAGAATGAATATATGATTTGACATTTGGAGTTGATATAGTTATTGCAAAAGATTGGAAGGGATTGGAGGAGAAGTTGGAGATGTTTTGGAGGATTGTAGAGGTTTTAAAAATTATATTAGATGAAGATGAGGGGGGTGCACTCATGACCAAGAGGGCAATAGTGACATTCCAAGCATGCTTGTGACCAAAGGGTGCACCTTTGAGCACTTGCATGTGACCTCACACTAATGATTTGGTATAAACCATAGTGTTCTTTGATTTTGATGGTTTGAATTTTTTTGAAGTTGCTTGCTAAAATAAGTACTCGTTTGTGGTGGTTGTAGAATTGGTGGATGTGTTTGTAGGAGTGAGAAAAAGATAACATAATTATGAGGGAGAAGAAAAAATGGTTGTGTCTATCCTCTATTTGGCATGTTTTATCCCAAAGTAAATATTATAGTTTCTAAATTGTGATTCCTAAAGTGTTGGTGTGTTGATAACATGTGCAAAATGGGGAAGGAATCCCTAGAATAATTTTATATTGGAGTATTGTGTGTAGTGGTTATGTATGGAGGACCAAGGGTGATGGAGTGCTTAAATACATGCCAAGGATTAGAAATGGAGTTCTTGAAGTGGTTGGTTTGTGAGTGGAAGGAAATAAAAACATAGTATTAGAATGCAAGAGGAATATGAGAAGATGATGAGAATGTAAGGAGAGAGTGTAAGAATGTGAGAGAGAGAGATAGAATAGTCACATTCTAAATGAGGAAATGCTACTTGAATATGAAAAATTGGACAAATGAACTACTAGGAAACTAGTAAGGCAAATATTAGGGTTTGAGTGATTATTGGATAGGCAAGGGACTTCAAATTGGCATGGGACATCTACACATGCATTGGTGTATAGGACACAATAGTGTAAGTAGAGGTTAATAAAGTGCAAATAACTAAAAGGGTACTAGTGGAGTGATTTAGCACACATGTGAGGGATTTTAGCCTTGTTATGAGTGGTCAAAATGATGCCTAATTACGTAGACAACCACTAAAATGAGTGTGAGACAGAGGTAAAGGTTTGCACTTTTTCACTTTACACACACATAAATTCTCCCTTTAAGTCCATTTTTCTAGAAAGAATGGAGGATAGCATGATGGATTGATATCTCAGGAAATTATGACAACTCTTTAGGTGTACATACAATTATACACACACCCAACAATGTAGCCTTATGTTCCTTGTTTGTAACGAAGGCATTGTTAGATTTATAGGCGGAGCTTCTTTACTCATGATTTATCTATAGATGATTCTAAACAAAGACAAGTATATGACTCTCTTCATGCTTGATTTAAAGACCTTATACAAAAATAATGAGCCTTACAAAAAGTTGAGGTTTGTTATGGTACATATTTCTAACCATACAACAAAAGCTTCTCTCATCCCCTTGTAATCGGTAACTTAGTTTACACTCCCATTCCCTAATAAATAATAACTTAGTGTCCACCCTCATCTCATTGAAATCAGTAACTTGGTGCTAAATCTCCTCCATTAATGTGGTGGTTGAGTTCTAGCTACCGATTATCTTTATGCAAGCTCCAGACCATTCATCTTTAGCAGGAAACATTTTGAGACATAGATTTCATGGGTTCATAGTAGTTTGCATTAAATGTCATTACCTCTGGAAGTACATCAAATTCTCACAAGTGACCAAAGGGAAAGAAACTAAAATTCTATATATACATGTTAAAAAGATGTAAAAAGGGTTGGTCATTGAATCAATTTCTTGACTACAAGTACTTTGAGCTGGTTCTAGGGCATCAAACATTACAAGTTTGGTCTGTAAGGGATAGAACCCATTTTGTAGTCCATAGGAAGGTTATGTAATAAACACAATGAATTTATATGGTATGTCTATGGAAATGTACAATTATTTAGGGAAACCCTTAATCATAGTTGTGGATTTCCTCTTGCCATATTTGTAGGTATGAATGTAACAATGGTTAGATAAATATGTGATAGCTTCTAATTTATTGCAAAGATTTTGTGATGGTCTCTCCTTTGATTCATGTGGGTTTTTGTAATATTGAGATTAAATTATTAAGTATGTCTATATGCATGAAGTGTTATCTTTGATTTGTTGGAACACATCTGGTTCTAGTTATGTTTTTCAAGCGTATCTCCATATTCCTTACAATTCATGACTCCATTTCCCAATAGAGTAGGCACGGGTCTAATTAGTGAGAGATCAAACAATTTTCATTTTATATCCTCTCCACCCTTAGTAGTTTAGAAGTAGACTAGGGTTCCAACACGCTTTCATGATTTAGTATTATAACTCAAGGAAAATTGTAAGAGACCTCAAACATCTAGATTATTAGAGAATCATGTCATGCATGCCTACACCTTGAACCTATGTATGAAAAGTTAAGTGGATTCATTTGTGGGGGATTATAATAATGTTGTCACCTATAGGTGCATATGCAAGGTTGTAGTTTCAACTTAGTATGAGGTTTTATGTGTAGTTGGTCAGTCTTTGACCTAGTGAAAAATATAGGGGTCAAGCATACATTAGATACAATTATAGTAGTTTCACCTTGCTTATCGTTATTTATAGTCAATCTTGTTAAGGATACTTCTGGGAACACCCTCTTGATTTTAGCTGAGATTGAAGTGGAGAGATTGTCCACTCTTAGCAATTGGCCTTTAATTATTCATTCTATTGATGAGTTAATTGATTTACCTTCAAGATGATAAGTCCCTAGCCTTGAAGTGATTTTATCCCTCTAGGAGTGTGAGCAGTGATTTTAGGACCCAATATATGGAACCCTCCTTGAAATGGTATACAATATCCATTATTATCATCCAACTATTCAATACATATTTGTTGAGCACGTTGCAAAATTAATGTATAAACAATTTTTAATCCTTAAAGGAGGTTCCAACACTAAGACCTTTAGGTTCACAACCTACTTGTGCTATTTATTTCTAGGGCGATTTAGTGGATTTTTTGTGGCCAAAAAGCTTTAGATTCAACCCTTTTTAGATTATTAGGGGCACATGAAAAGGTTTCTTGCAATAACTAAGTGGACCTATAAGATAAGGATGTATGATAATAGAAGGAACTACAATCTTTTTGTGAACTACTTTTTGGCTCCAATTTATAATGCAATTACAAATACTTCATTGCCTAGATTGCCTGTGACTTGTAAAGATTCCATTTATTAGGATCAGAAATACAATTGGCTAATTGGTACTTCGTGGAGGAATATATTGTGATAAGATTTTATGGATTAGGAATAGAGCCCCACAAAATTCTAATACATGTGATAGAGAGCTTTTTGTATTGGAATATATACAATAGATGGATAGTATAAATCAACTATACTTTGTTAGTTAGAAAAAGAGGAGCATATTTCCTTCATTGCCTTTTTCATGTGGAGGGTTCATATTTGAGAGAAAAGCATTCACCATGGCACATGTAATTCTATAAATTTTTAAATTTAATCTTGACTCTCATTTGCAATATGACCCATGTAAGGTGATTAAAGCAAGGGTTGTGGCCAATAAGAAATCCACAAGTAAAATTAAACATCAAAGTAAACCCCTACTAGAAAAATTGAAAAACATTGAATCTTGGGATGAGGTCAAAAAAGTAATGGATGAAATTTCTATTGAGAAAGATATTACTTGTCAACAATTGTCAACAGAAATAATGGGATTGCATCCACAAAAAGAGGTAGAGATGCCAAGCAGGAGACACCAATTTTTATACAAAAGATACTAATAAATCTAGTTATAGAAATATGCCACGATCTTTGAAAGAAGCTTGTGTAGAAGCTCATTGGTCATAATAAAAAATAACTATCTTTTGGTCTACAAGGAAGGATCTAGGTGATCCAAAATCTACTTCAAACTTTGAGATCTTAGAAGATGAAGAGTTTAGCAACTTATGGAATAGAGAGCATCCCTCTAAAATAATTAATGTTGACTCTAATATGAGAGAGAAAAGCAACTCTTAGATCCTAGTGTAGACTACAAATCTGGTTTAAGTGAGACCACAAAATAAACATATATTTCAAGGGAATCCATAGCCAAAAAATGGGTTATCGAGGTGGTGGTTTGGGGCCCACAGGACAATGCAATGCTTGGCTAGTAACAGAGGTAGAACCTAGAAAACCTCATGATGTGTGAGGCATTGGAGTGGATAATCAAGCCTTGTGTCATGCCCACATTTCCCATGTGGTCATGACATGCAACACATGTGTCATGTCCACATTTGACATGTGGTCATGACACAAAATATGAAAAACTTTTCTACATGTCCTTAGGAACCCCCTCGCACGCGTCTGTGTGCTCGGTGGCAATACACATGAGGCGTAAACATGTCAAACATATTCGGGGAAGTGCATCTTCCTACGCCATCCCCTGCATGATGAAAGCCGACTAGGGGGTATGCGACACGAAAACATGCTACTTCTAAGGTTAGAACGGTTTTAATCTGAACCCTAAGTTTCCTAGGTAAGATGATTTCGACAGATTTCAAAACCAAATTCTAACTCCAATGCATAACTGAACTTGAATAAAATAAAATATGAAAATCAACGGTAAGATGGTCGCATGATAAGATGGAGTGATTAGACGACAGTCGCCAAATGGTCATAAAATAAAACCCTAAAAATCTAGGAAAAATTCAATAGCATAACACGTTTTCAATAAATGAAATAAATATTTTAAAGGAAAGATTCTAAGAAGAAATTAATGCAAAAATTAAAATAAATAATTGTATTTAATATTAAATAAATTTTCAAGTAGAATAAATTGATCATTCAAACAAATTATAACATTTGAATTAAAATAATAAACGACTGATAAAGTTCAATAGTCAAGTCTATTAATAAATACGACTTCAATAATCATATTTATTAATTGACTCACGTAGAATAATTAAAAGGAGGGTTAATTAAATTATCCCCTCAGAAATGAAATTGATCAAGAATAAAATTAAATTCACTTAAAGATTTCCTGCAATATTTAATTTAAACACACAAGAAAGAGAAAATAAATGCCCCATGGTAAAATAATACCCTAAGGGATAAATTATCCCATCAAATTTTAAAACAACCCAATCTCACTAAATTAAATCTCCCAAGCAATAAAAAAAAATCAAACCCCCAAAATAAAATTAAAACTCTAAGTTGAATCTCAAGGGAGTCAACAAGTCAAAAAAATGACCCAAATTCAAATAAGAGGGGAAAGAATTCCCGTGCACATAAAATGGGAAAAAAAGAATATAATGGAATAAATAAAATAGAATTTCTAATATTTTATCTAATTCCCAAGAGGAAGCCCTATTCCATTATTATATTAGTTTTCTACCTGCAAAACCCTAATATTATTTTATTGGTTTCCTTAAGGAAACCCTATCTTATTCTTTTGTTTTTCTCTTCTTCTTTTGTCTTCTCTCCTTCCCTTTGTTTTTTATTTTGCCTCCATTGTTTATTGTTGTAGGTAGGGTTTGAGAGGGGAAGTGGCAGCCAAGATACAAGTTTCCTCTTAGCTCTCACAGAGGTATATTCATTATGTATACCAGCAGGGTTTCTTCATTTTTTTTGCATATATATTTATATATATATGTATACACTTCTGTGTATATATATATATATATATATTTATCTATTTACAAACTGGGATAAAAGATTTACTGAATATATACTTTTTGTTTGTTAAAAAAAAATGCAAAGGTTATACATATATATATATAAATAATTTTTAAAGTAAAAATGGTAGGGCGAAGGGAAAACAACCAACAACAAGGTCAAATGGCATCAGAAGGGGGCCGACGGCCATGCATCACCGCTGTCCCTAATTTAATGGTAGAGAGGGGGGGTTTAAGGGCCATGAATTGCCCAAACACATTTCGGCTGAGCTTTTTTCTTTACAGCCAGGGAAGGAGTAGTGTGGGGAGTGGTAGAAGGAATGGCGTGGGGAGGGTTAAGGGGAGAAGGGGGGTGTGGGCGGTGGCTATGACCGCCGCTCATAGCCTCCCCTTCTTTTTTTTTTGGTTTTGTTTCAAATAAAAATAAACAAGGCTACCACAGGAGTATGGGGTTCGGCCCTCCACACAGTGTGTTCAGTCTTTCTTTTATTTGTTTAACATTAATTACTATGGAGAATAGTATATATCATTCAGCTTTCAATACATCATATATATATATATATAATGAAACATATTTGTATTATTATATATTCAGTTTGACTTTAGATGTATATATAAAAAAAAAGCTATTATTTCAGTTTCAGCAAAAGCTTAGAACATATCTTTTTGTGGATATATACATTCTAAAAATATATTTATACATACATGTAGATACATATGTTTTGCATATATATGTATATATATATATATATATATATATATATATATATGTATAAAATATATCATACATATATATACCAATCACTCACAGAAAATTTTTAACCAGAATGATAACTTGTAAAGAGAAACTATTTGAATATAGAAGCAAAATGTATAATTGGAAACACTATTTTTTTTGCAAAAATTAACACAACAACTAATGATTTCTTTCCTTCTCTTTTCATATTTAAAATGATAGCAATAACAAAGGTCATTTTTGTTCAAACTTTCAACAAAACATGAGCACAAATAGTAAAATAATAAACATAAAATCTCATTGCATACATAACATAAATTGCATATATAATTTCTCCACATAGCATACACTAAAGTTTCAATAACAGCACATACTCTTTTGGAATAATATGACAACTTATATTTTCTATTGCATTTCTCCATAACAGCATAAATCTCAATAAGTTTTGGAATAACAATAAAGATTGCTCACATTAGATTTCCTTTTACAGCCAACACAAGGAATAATAATCATTTTGCCAAAGAAATACAATGAGGCCTCTAAGGCCATGGTTCCAAAACAACCAACTAATAATAAGGCAAACAAAGTAACAATGAACTCCTCCAAACTTTATTTCCTCCAATAAACACCCGCATTAAATAAAACATCAAAATGGGAAATAAGCCATGAAGGAAAAGCCCTCCTCCCTACCATAGACCCGCTAATGGGTCACCCCCAAGATAGGGAGGTAGGAATCACACATTTTGACACACACACCACAACATTGCAAGTCTCCAAACACACATAAAATTTCACAAGGGTTTGCACAAAACAAAATTCATGAAAATGAGTTTGATGGGGGTAGGGGAATGGACCCCTCAACTCAAGAGGCCACTCCATGATCTCAAATCACCAAGTCTCAAGGCCTCAAGCCATAACCACCAAAATACATATCTCCAAATAACTCAAAAAAACTATCATGGCACTTTTGCCATCAAGAAAAGTTCTCAACATCAAGAAAAGCCCTCAAGGCTATAAGTAGCACAAAAATAAGGAGGTGACCTTGAGGAGATTCACTCTCCCCTACCCCATACAAGTTGAGCCTTACCTCCAAATGGAGGTTCTCTCACCAAACTCCCTACCCACACAAAAAAATGAAAGAAACAACCACCATAAAACCACAACCACAACAAAAATGAAATATACAAGGGTAAATGGCCATAGCCATGGAGCTTACCTTCAAAAGCCCTAAAAATGGAAGCACATTTGGTGAAGAGCTCCAAGCTTCTCCAAGTATTCCAATCTCCAAATTTCTCTAACTCCCCAAAAGAACTCCAAGAATAGAAAGAAAATATGCAAAATGCAAGAACCCCACACTCCTCCACAAGAGGAGATAATATAGGCCTTCCAATTTGGCCTTGAGGAATGAGAAGGTGATACTTGTCACCTTCTCCTTCCTCATCCCATGCCACTTGCAAGGCAGAGGAAGTGTGAGGGTGACAAGTGTCACCCTCCAATTCCATTCCAATCCTCACCTTATCCACTTGTGCTCTCACACATGTGTGAGAGACCAAGTGGTGAGGTGGCAATCCCCTTCAAGCCTCCATGAGGATAAGGGATGCCATATGGCATCCTCTTATTCTCCAAGAGAGCCATCTCCCTCCAAGATGCTCTTACACATGTATGAGAGTCTTGGAGGGAGATCCCACACACTTGGGAGTCTTGGAGACCTCCCAAGTCTTCTTGGTGAAGGGATCCCCAAACTTTGGGAAGGGAGATGAGTCTTTCCCAAAGCATGACTCATCTCCCACCCTTAGCCATTTTAAAATTCGTCACTTTGACTAAACCTCAGTTTAGAGTGACCAAAAGTGAGTTACCCCAAGGTTTAGTTAGTCAAAATTGACCCTAGACCCATGGGTAACCACCTAGGGTAAGTTTTGGGATACTAAGGTTCACCTAGGGAGTCATAAATTCACTTTAAATGGCCCAAAAATAAAAACAATACCAAGTGGTGTAAAACAATAAAAATATACAACACATGATATAAATTACTTTAACAAAAAGGGTACTAGGCCAAAATAATAAATCAAACAAGTTCTCAAACAACATCTGATCAAACGTGATCCTCATCCCTCTTGGGAATGGATCAGTTTCACAGGGAATAACATATGTGTGAACACTACCTTCGATTTCCCGTGGCCTAGGAATATAATCCTACACAACTAGATCAAGTGTCAATCATATCATGAATAATCATAGCCGAAGCAACTGAAATTAAATTCGTGTCATTGCATATTATTCATTCACAACATAATTCAAGATTAAACTGCATTTTCTATCTAATGTCACATAATGAACTAGAAATCACATCAATAATCATCATCTAATATATCTCGCATGTCTAATCTCATCATAGCATCAAAATATGATTTAAATTGAATCACCACATGTCTAATCAATGACAAACTAGAATCAGGAGATATAATCAAATCTGCATAAAGGAACAATAGTCTCTAAAAGTCTGATAATGTCATCAACTGAATGTAAAATGATCAAAATAAGGAAGGAAAAATAATCGGCCTCTCACCTTGGGCACACAAATATAGGTATTATAATTAAATTAGTTCCAACTTCAAATCCTCATAGTCAAATACAATCACAACCAATACCGCAAGGGTCCTTAGATCTTCAAGATTCAATTCATAAATAATATGGTAGAGAATCTAGTGCGACTGATGGCGATGGTAGAGGTATTAGTAATGGTCAACACGTGCTACACCAACAAAATATTTAGAAGAGTTCAATAGAAAAAGATACTATAGAGTATCACCATGAACAAGGCCATGAGAAGAGGCAAAATACTATGATAGTTCCAACTATCTCCACCTCAAAGAAATTATTTCTTGTAAACACCCTTCCTATTGTTAGTGTGACTAGGAAATGAATGGCTAATCCTTAGCATCAAACAATTACAAATGTCCCCAACACTGCAACTACTCCTTCACCATTCAAACATTCAATTGTGTTAGTGGTCCCAAGGTTTGATTACAAAGATGAGTTTAAAAAGAAAGCATCAATATATAAAATAAATAAGAAGAAAGTGCTAGAGTACAACTACTTTAACTTTAGATCCTACAACAACTAGGGTATTGCCCACATATGACCCAAATACAGATACCATGGAGTACATGTTTATTGTGCCCAAAGTTAAAAATAAACTAGAGGATCAGATGCATTGCTCTAAGTATGAATTAAGCATCATTTCAATGGGTTTTACTAGAATAAAAAGTTGTGACAAAATTAATGTCCCACTTTTTGGCCAAAGTAGGACATTGAAATCAACATTTTAAACAAAAATTTTACTTTTTGACACCTATAGAAACTAAACCATTAAGAATTTGAAGATGATGCAAACTAGTGATTTTTGAGATTTTGTGTGTAGATTCTAAATGTATTTTTTTAAAATTTTAAGAAAAAAATTGCGAATTTATTTATGTAAATTATAATAGCTTATTTTTGATACTTAACAATATTTTTAAAAAGTGACATTTATACCATGCATCATAATTTTTTTTATTGAAAGGATAAAATTATAATTTTTAAATATAGATTTGTAACACCAATATGTAGTGCACATATATTTTTCATAATTTTTTGTTGCATTTTCTTTAATTAATTTTGAAGTGAGATTAATTATAATTTAGACATAGGTTTATACCATACAATATAAATTTATTTGTATGTATGCAAATTAACTTATTTTTTTGTTTAAACAAGGACATCAATACCTAGTGTACAAATATTTTTCAGAATATTTTTCTCTATTTTTTTATTTTTCCATGTGTGTGGAATAGAGACCTTGATGTTTGGTGAAAAACCTATGTTCACTAGAAAATAGAAAATAAATATAATAATCAAATGAAATATATTCAAAATCATACTTTGTGGAAAACTTATATTAAGGGATGCATACTTACAAAACATAATTTCTAAGTGACTTCATTTGATGCCCTAAAAGGTGAAACAAAATTGGTTTTTTGTCAGCATTTTGAGAGGTGCGGTGGAGACTCCATTGAGGGTTTGATTTAATACTAGGGATGTTATTTCCAAAGGGGGTTTGATCTAAGGGGGTTTTATCTAACTCCCTTCAATTAAACCCTTTAGATGGAACCTCTCAAGACTTAAATCATTAATTTTTCCAAAAAATATGTGATTTCAGACAAAATTTAGGATGTCCCATAAGTGGCACACACTATTGTGGCAACACCCTATATCAAAAAGAAATAATGATGTGGTATACACATTATTGCTAAAGACAAATAAAGAAAGAAAGAAATTGCATAATCAAATAGAAAAGCTATAGGCATACATAGCAAATGAGAAAGAAAGGTGGAAAGAAATAGATAACATGACTAGTGAATTACATAAAATGATAAAAATATTTTCCTTTACATCTACAAGTAATGTGAATGAATAGAGAGAGATGGAACTAAATGAACTGAAGAAAAACTTAGATGAAGGGACAAAGAATTATAATAATGAAAGAGCCAATTCAAAAAAATACAATAAAACCTGACAGAAGCTAATATCTTAGCAAAGACAGTGTAAGACGAGAAAGAAAAAACACAACTATAGGAACACAATACAAAGGAAGAGAGAAGAAATAATGAAAAATTGTAGCTGGAGCTAAGGAAAGTACAAAATAAAATAAAACCTTCCCAAAATAGAGTATCTAAATTTTATAGAAACGCAATGATTCATACAAAACATAATATTTGGGGGAAAATAATGCAGAAGACTTGATAATTTGAATAAATTCTTTGAATTCATTAATGGTATCTTGGTAGAGTTTCAAAAGCACAATCTATATGTTATTAAAAGAAAAAAAGTGATGACTTCAAGAGAGAATATAGAAAAACAAATTTTGGAAACAATCTACACAATCAATGAAAAAGAATTAGCATCCAAAAGAATTTGCAACTAGATTGATGCCTCAATAAAGGTATCATTTATCATTTGGAAGTTTATGAAGCTAGGCGAACCATAGTAATTTCTAAATCAATTTGCAATAATGTTATGGAAGCTGCATGGAAAGGTAGAAAACTTCAATCAACTTGGTTTGTTCATGGCTTTTGACAAAGTAGACCGATACATTACAAATGATACTTTGAAAAGAAAGATGGAGTATAGAGTGAAGGGTATAAGGACTAGTTTCCTTAGAAGCTAGATGAGACAAACATATTGGATTCCATTAAACCATTGATAACCTTGAATCCAAGTTTGAATGATACATTAAAGGAAAGATCCACTCTTAGTTATGAGTTGTTAACAAATTTACACATCAGTTACTATGAGTTACATAAAATTACACTTCTAATAGATGAATGGTGGAGCATGCTACCAAAGTTGATAAAATGATTTGATAATATGAGTTTCCAATTGAGCATTGTGTAGAGTTATTTTTGAGCAAGATATTGTAATACTTTTATGTTTTACTTCATTTGAAAATCAATATAAGACTTAAATCCATTTATGTATTCAAATTATCTATTATTTAATTTCTTACTTTAGGAAAACTTTAATTTTTGATACATATTAGACATTTGTTGTATATTCTACTGTTGTTGATTAGTATGCATTTAGTTGACTTTTTGTAAAACTTTTCACACAATAATAATACGAAAATAGTAATAATATGTTAATTATTGAATGGAATTTGAAAATTATGTAAAATTTAGATTCTAAAATAAAATAAAATTTGAAAACAATGTTTAAAATTTAGATTCTAAAATAGAACATTAGAAAATAATAATATGTTAATTTATTATTTTTTAAATGGAAATTGAAAAATGTGTATCAATGATAGACAAATAAATTATTATCAACAACAATTTGGAATATGAAATATAGTATAAATATCTATTAAGTGCTAAATATCTTCCAATTACCAAATCATCTACTCACTCTAACCATTAGGGTCATCCTCATCTTGGTATTCATTTTCTTCTGTCTGCATACTTCCACTTAACTACATTTCATTCTAATGCAGGAGCACCTAGAGGTGTAGAGAAGTCTTGCATCACACAAAAAATGATTTTCTTTTCTATTTCTTTCAATTTTGGCTTTTTCAGATACCCATTTGCTTGAACAATAATTCATAACCTTCAAAGTTTCCAAAAAGGCTAAGAATACTAGGACTTACTATTTTTAGTAAACCTATATCGTAGAAGCGGTTGGGTCTAAAATTTTCCCCAAAGCTTCAAAATAGCAACATAAACACTCTTGGTAAATTTTAGCTCAAGATTATGTCTGGATTTCAAGATATTAAAGTTTCAGTTTTTGAGGTTCATGGAAAAAGTTTCAGTCAATTTTGAGGCACTTAGATGTTCTATAACGACCCAAAAATTGGCCAAAAATAAAAATACCCTAAATGAAATATTTTTTAGATCTTTAGTTTCTTGTGAGATTTCCAATGCATCAAATGATTCATTAATCAAACGCTGGTTCAAAAGTTATGGCTCCCAGAAGTTGCGCTACCTAGTTTCTCAATTTTAAAATTTGAAAATTCTATCTTGGGCGGGAAAAAGGACAATTGGGTTCATTTTGGCACCCAAATGGGAGTTACACATTTTAAAGTAAGCCAACATTAAGATGAATTACACTAAGTGGTGCCAATGTATATTTATTGCCTATTTTTTAATAGTTCCAAGGCAGTGGGGTATTGGGATTTATTGGCAAGTTTTGTTCATGCGAATAAGGAGGCCAGTTAGATATTAGAAGATAGATTTATAAGGCTTTGTACATCATAAATTTCTATTGTAAGACAACCCATATTTTTGTAATAAGAGGGCATATGACCGTGGTGATTGTATTTTAGATTTGTAGCCTTTTTATAGGCAAGTTTAATGAAGAAATTATGAAATAGTTTGATTAATTAATCTTTCTTGAGATTTTGTTCTTGTCTATTTGAAATATATAAATTGTTTTTGTATATGTTTTGGGTGGAGTCCACCCTTATCACATTCTCATTACTGCCACTATGTGTTATTTATTGTGTCATATGTGCTAGTATTGTTTGAAGTGTTACACAACCCTCTTTTTTCACATATCGACCTCTAGATTCCTAGTGCTCTTTCAAAAAGAAAACTTTGGATATCATATCTAGTTGTATACATCCTCAAGCAATTTTCTAAATTCTTGTCAAGTTTATTTCTTATTGTTACGACTCTCTTATGGTTTATTATCATATTTTTTTTGGCTCTCGTTTAAAGACTTGATTAAATGAGCAATAGATTGTCATTTAGCATGTAAAAAGCTTAATAAGCCTCAATTAAATTAAGTTGGTGACTTTAACCGTGAATACTTAATGATTTTCAAGATATTTTTCTTTGCAATTTAGTTTAATTGGAAATTTTTATGCAAACGATAGATATTAAAATTTCTAGTGTACAATTTGAAAAGAATTGATTTACTAACCCTTTAAGTGGAATGTGTTAATCCCAATTTTTGTGAATCATATTATGATCCTTATTATAATTCCTTTTACTTGTATTTTATTTGGATTTTTCCACAAAAACATGTTAACTGATTTGTGCGGTATAATATAATGTGCATCACTAGAACTGAAAACACATGCATAATGAACAACCATATTGAGAGAGAAGCACATTTTGTAGGACCTTATATTCAATTTTGAACAAATACATGTAAAATAGAAGGTTATCTCAAAATAAAAGTATTCAAAACTAGATTGAGGAACCTTCAAAATGTTCTAAATTTATCCTCATATCTGAAGAATGGAGGTGCAATGATGGGTACATTTGGTTTCATAGATTTTATGATAGGAACATAACACTTATTTTTATAATTATATGCTAATCTCATCCTTTGGTAGATCTTCTTTTCATAAACACAAATACTTTAAATTTGTGCAAACAAAATGTTAACAATAGCCCCTAATACATTTAGCTTATAGACTCTTAGTTTTTTTCCTTTTAACATTGAATCTCATCTTTTACTCCTCCATATTGTTGCTAGATGCACTTTCTTTATAATAGTCCCCTGCTGTCTCACGTTGCCAAAAACTAAGATAACATAGTATAATATATTTGTTTATTTGCATCCTATGTCATATAACATAACTTGTATTTTACACTTATGATAAGATTTGATTGGTTACTTGAGTTATTGCATAGCTGGCACATGAAACTAGTCCTCGATCAATAATTAAAACTAAAAATGAAAAAAAAAAGAGGATATTTGTATATTTATATAAAAATTTGTGCATATGTAAACATGTTATAGAGCCCCAATAAATCAAATCCAAGATTTTGCTTGGATTTTCATTTAATTAACCGACCAAAGCATGGCAAAGATTTATTACAACAAGTTCTTTTGGTACGTGGTTGTTCTGAGGAAATTGAGAACTATGTCAAGGAATCATGGCATAGAGGTAAAGAAAGAAGAAAATCAAAGATAAGATTTGGGGGAAGAAGGCAATCACCGCCTCTGTATTTTTTTTTAAATTTAATTTTACTCCACTGCCTAAAGAAAACAAATAAAAACTTTGCCTATTGATCAAAAGGGAGACAAAAAAAAATAGGGCAAAGAAGGAATGGGAAAAGAAATTTACAGAGAGAGAAAAGAGAGAAGAGGGATACAGGGAGAGCACATGGGATTTAGGCATAGAGGAGAGCACTTTATCTTTCACTTTTATCTCATTCACCTAGGTACGCATTCATAATTTTTTTGTATTCCTCCATATTTCAGAAATCTCATTATAATCTACTCTTCCATCGATCTATTTTGTTGGAAATGAAGTTTATATGATTCCTGCATAACTTAATTGCCATGCACATTTCATATGAAACCCCGGAATAGTTAAAGATTTAATTCTTGCCTTCCTGGAAACTCCACCCAGCTGCCTGTATACCCTATTGCTACATCTGTCTACATAATACAAAGAATTAGGCTTAGATTTTCAATGCTTAAAACTATTTACATATTTATTTTGTTAACTTGTAGCCTGATGGGAAGACCAAAAATTCAAATATTGGGAATATAGGTTTGAAACATGTTAAATTTTTTCTTTATGCAACCAAAGGAAACATAGTTTAATGGAGAGAGAAAATTTTAAAGCAAAAATATAAAAAAAATAATAAAATTTAAGGTTCCTCTATGTTGGCTGCCACTCCAGCAAGGGCATTGTCCCTCCCCATGTTAGGAGATTTACATTTGCCTGAAAGTTTCTAAAGCCTTTTCAACAAAACCATTTTGTGCATGTCCTGCAATCATTGCATTACATGACATGACTTCTCTTTGAGGCATTTTGTCAAGTAGTTCGTGTGCATTGTCTATGCTTCCACATTTTGTATACGTATCTACCAAGGCACTTGCAGCTACAACATATGACAAAATTCAACTTCCAATTATGCTTAGATGGATGTTCTTACCTTGGTCTTGAACACCTATTTGACATAGACTGGGAGGATGCTGGCAAAGGGGGGCAGCGTCTGACTTCACACATGCCAATTGGTTTTGCTTGAAAGTTTTAAAAGCCTTTTCAACTTGGCAATTTTCTATGTATCTTGCAGCCATAACATTTCCTAATTCCACTTTTCTTGAGGTGTCTTACCCAAACAACTCATGGGTTTTGTGCATGCTTTGATATTTTGTATGCATGTCCACCAGGATACTTGTAAATATAAAATTTGACAAAACCCCTCCTCCTATTATGCTTAAATGGATATCCATACCCTGATCTAAGCTCCCATTTTCACACAGGCTGGGAGTTGAGACGTGCAGCCAAAACCCTCCTTCCCTACCAAAATAAAAGAATATATCTATTATATTATGCCTTTGTTTTTTTCCAGATTGGAAGTTTTTTTTTTTATATACGTAGTTTCTAATTTATGAAAGTAAGTAAAAGAGTTTTTAAATTATATGTTATAATGAATGTAATTGGTTAAAGAAAATAGATGAGAAGTATATTGAAATAGTAATTTATATAAAATAAGATGCTATATTTAATAGGTAATTATTTTAGATTAATATGTAATCTATAAGTAATAATTTAATATTACCCAAAGCATATATGTGCATTGTAATGATTTTTATTTTATTTTATTTTAATATGTGATATGTTAATTATGTTAACAAGAAAAGAAAAATACAATAGTACTATAGATAAGTGATCTCTGAATAGAAAAATGTAATCTAATTATGTTAATGAGGTTGAATAAATTGGATTTATAGATGCTTGTCTCATATGTTGATAAGATGTTATTATTGTCTTTTGGAATATAGAGTAGTGTTTAAATAGATGTATATGGATTCTCATTTGAAGCATATTAGTAGGTAAACAACTCTTTATTTCTAATTCTTGTATCTTAATTGGACTCAGAGATAGTGAATGATAATATGTAGTTTTTTAACATAGTAGGACTTGTCGAATTGATGTTTTCATAAGATTATATAATAGAATGTATTTATGGCAATCAAGTATCTTGTTAATTAAGTTGGCTCTTGTTATTAATTGGGTTGTTATCTCAAGCTCAGGTGAGAGATGAGTCAGGAGTGTATGAAAAAGTTAGTTAAATCAATAGAGCCTTAGACCATGTAGGTTATTCATGTCACACAAATAAACTTTTGTTGACAATAGGTAACCGTCGTATGCTCTCACCTCACCTTCGTGGACCTTGGTGATTAGAAAATGGGGCTTATTGGCAACATAAGTCTAATTCAGAGATAACTTGTAGGATGTTAGTTAAGGAAAACCGGTCCAATCAAGAAACCCTAATTGTCGTATGCTCTTGCCTCACCTTCACAGATCTTGGTGACCAAAAAGCACTAGAGAATCTCGAATGGACTTAGTCACCAAACTACCTAACTTACTTGTGGAAGTAAACTTAATTCCTTGAGTGGACACCTAATAGGGATTCCTCAACACTAGGGTTGTACGACAAACACCCCTTTTAGGTGTTTGAGATAGTGGACTTAATTCCATCCCTGTTTCACTTGAGTGGGTGGAAGTCAACGAAGAACTGTTTGAGGCAGGGAATCACCCTAGAAAGGGTTGCGTACCCACTCGCAGTTGCATCAAACATAGTGCAAGACAGCACTACATATTCACAAATCCCAGTGTCAGTCGCATCCGGAGGGTACCTTGATCCTATGGATACATGGTATGTAGACAATCTGGATGGTGAAGGATGCCCCTAGTACTCAGGTCCCCCAGATATAGAGTATTCTTTTGTAATCAAATTTGTAATCCCAAATCTTAACTTAAGAAGATTAAACTAGATAAACTAAAGAAGTCTCTAATACTCAGAAGAATCCTCAGGAGGATTGACCTCGTACCTGGCCGATTGCTGAAACCCAAGGGAGGGTACTAGGTCCCTAGAATTCTTTCATCGAATGAACTTATAGAAATTCTTCGGTGCAATATATGGGCCTATTATGTAATTTCCCGTAAGTGACTCAGGATCTGAATTGATCCTGATGAGTCTAAGTTTCTGGCCAGAGCATATTAATGATTCATGTCCTTGTTAGCCCATATGGCTTTTGTGTTTGCCTATCCCGTATTGGATAGAGTTTTTAGTCCGTTTGACCAGTTTGTTAGTGTAGGTTTTTTTATTTTTCCTAGGGATATTTCTTTTTCCTACACATTATTAAGCTTGCTTAGGTTTATTATATGTGGTTAATATGAGGACACATGGAAAAATACATCAACTACATGTGTAACTCTCTCCCACACATGGGTAGTTGAGTTACACATTCTTTATTGGCCTTTTGTGCCACCTCTCATAACCACTATTCTGTCTTTACCTGAGTAGGTTATAGGGTAGTTAGAGTTTTCACACTCTTTTGGCTTTATGTGCCACCTCCTTTCTATCTTCACTTGAGGAGGTTATGCCACATGTTTTGTCATTTACCAAGTAGGTAAAACATCCCACCTTTTATGGGTAGTAGGAGTTAATGCACCTCTTGGATGTATATGCCCTATTTTTGCTATATATACAGCTAACTACTCTCCCTTTCACTAGTTCAATACCAGTTTGGTGAAAGCTCTGTGAGAGTATTGAGAGTATTCTCAAATTCTCTTGCTTTGTCTCTATTTATCTCTCTTTTCAACTTCTCTCTCCATTCTGCTATTTTGATCTTCGATCATCTATCGACTGGAGTGTATGTGATCTACGGTCGACATCATATCCTAGCTAGATTCTTGCTTCTCATAGAATCTAACATGGTATAAGAGCCTCTTTGTTTGGTTTAGTTCATTTTTTGTAATCTTGATATTTGAGAGATTTGAGACTATTAGATTGCTAATATTTTCTCAAAAACCTAGTATGCTCTTCTCTTGCATATTCCTCAGATGATCTGAAGAATCAAAACAGTTTGTAAGAAAATAAGCATCTGTAATATTCTGATATGCATATTTGTGTTCTTGTAAGATCTGGGTGATTACAGCTCTTTTGGTAATCATGGAGGCATTTTCAGCATCTCCATAGTGTCCAAAAGGCTCAGAAAAGTCAAGATTGGCTTTTGTTTCACCAAATTCAGAGATCGGAGGACCTAGTTGCACTAGAGGTTTTTTGAGGGGTTCCTGGAGGTAGCTGATAAATTGGTGTATTTTCGGCCCAAATGGACCTCACCATCGCGCTCAGAAGGCCCAAAAACCTAAAGATTGACCGTAAAATCGTCAAAATTGGAGTCAAGAATTTTTTGAGCCAATTTTTTCACCCCCAGGTCATACAGATTCCATACCGTTCAACTTTGTAGAAATTTTTTTGATTGTCTTAAATTTGACAGTCAATTGACTGTCACTAAATACTTGGTTAAATTTGACGTTCAGTGGCCCGTCAAATACACTGTGTTAAATTTGACGTTCATCTGCACGTCAAATTCATTGTGTTAATTTTGACATTCAAGCAACCGTCACAGAGGTCATTGTCTTAAAGTTGATGTCTAAATGACCGTCAGTAGGCAGACCCCTCTCCATTTGCTTTTTTGATTTGGCAGTCCAACTTCAAACGACTATAACTTGAGCATACGAACTCCTTTTTTTATGCAATTTTTTTTAAAATTTTGGGTAGAATTTCATGCTCTATGTTGTGGTGAAGTTTGTTTTCTGATTTAATATGCCATAATTCTAGAAATTGAAGTTTCTCTCAGAATTTACTGCACAATTCTCATTTTGAGACCTTCCGGGAGCCATAACTTGTGCAAACAGACTCCATTTTTGGTGCCATTTTTTTCAGAGTTCATATTTTTCTATGTACTCCGCATTGGTGCTCTCAATTTGATCTCATATTGTATTTGGACTGTAGTTTCAGTGTTTTGGCTATTTTGAGCCTTGTAAGAGTCTGAAAATATGAAGATTTGCATTGTAAATCACACTACTTATAAAGTGCCAACATTGTAGATTCTGGGGGGTCATTTCAGAAACTAGTGAAAAGGGGGGGTGTCTCATGTGTCTCTTTTTCACACTTCTTTTTTTGCTTTGCAATTTACTTTTCTGCACAGATGGATGCATCTACACTTCCTGTCTTAACTCCATATATCTATTTTAAATGGAAATCCAAGACGTTAATATATCTTAAAAGACATGGTTATCATCAGGTTACAATGGGACTTGAGATAGAACCTCAAGATGCTATAGAAAAGACAAAATGGTTTAATAAATGTGATGAAGTCTTTGGTACTCTATGCATGCCAGTCTCTCCTAACCTTCTTTTTTCACATTGAATCTACCACTACACCAAATGATATGTGGACCACATTGGAAAAACTCTTTGGTAAGCAAGATGAGTTAAGGGGTCATCAATTGGAGAATGAACTCATAGGGTTGAGTCCAAGCAATTTCGACACCATACAAGACTTCTTCACAAAGTTGAAAGCCATCATATTGTAGTTGAAATAGTGTGGAATAGAAAGAGAAGACAAACAACTAATCTTAAGTATTCTTTCTAAGCTTGGTCTGAACTCTTCAGTCTTTGTTTCTACCTTTTATGCCACAAAAAGTGCCCTAGGTACGAACTATAAAATGCCTTCTCTAGATGAGTTTGCTGCAGAACTCACCTAGGAGCAAGATAAACTGGTTCACATGGGTACAATTAAACCCTCGAAGTCACATGCCTTGGTTGTAAATCAAGGCACAAAAGAATAGAAGGGGTCTAGCAAACAGGAAAGGAAACAAAAGAACCAAGGAAAAAAGAAGAAAGATAAAAAACCTACTACTCCAAATGCAGCAAATCAAACCTCTTCATCAAAAGGTGATCAACCCAAGAAGGAAAAGGTCAAGTCTTCTTATTGTAAAAGACCAGGATATGATGAGCACAAGTGTCTAAAGAAGCAGATTGATCACCTGTCACATCTTCTTGAGAAGAACAATATCAAGGTGCCTGATTCTGTCAAGCAAAGTTCATCAGAAGGGTCTTCAAAGGACACAGAAAAGAGTAAGGGGAAAGGAAAGGGCAAGGCCCTAGTTGTAGTTGCTTCACAACCTGATACTTGGATCATTGAATCGGGTGCATTGTAGCACATGGCTTCTTCTTAGGATAGTTTTGCCTCCTTAGAGCCATGTTCTATGCCTGCCATACTCATGGGTGATGACACTCCTATTGAAGTGCATGGGAGAGGGTCTGCTGACGTGGGCAAAGGAACATTTCAGGATGTTCTTTGTGTTCCATCTTTGTCAACTAATCTCTTATCTGTATATTAGATCACTCACATAGGCTCTGGCAAGTGGGTTAAGTTCAGACCAGATAATGTGGTAATCAATGATTTTCATGATGGGCCTACAGTTGCTGTGGGAAAAGCAGATCATCTGTCCATATTATATTAGTTTTCTCACTTTTTTCCTTACTCTCCTTCGACCATTTTACTCGCTCATTCAGATGAGGTGAGTCATTTGTGGCATCAATGGTTTGGCCACTTGAATTACTGCTACTTGCAATAGCTCAGTCAACAAGACATGGTTTTAGGGTTGCCTTTAATTCAATTTTCTGCTAGAGTTTGCCAAGGATACATTCTTGGTAAGCATCCAGAGGAGAAGTATGACAAAGGTAAATCTTGGAGGGCCACACAGCTTCTGGAGTTGGTACACAGTGACTTGGCAGGACCATTTCCACATCCTTCTTTCAACAAGGCTTGATATGTTCTAACATTCATTGATGATCTTTCTAGATATACTTGGGTATATTTTCTCAAGCAAAAATATGAGGTCTTTGACTCTTTTCAGGATTTCAAATCCTTTGCAGAGAAACAATCAGGGAAGGCCATCAAGATTCTGTGTACAGATAATGGTGGGGAATATGTCAACCACAGCTTTGAACAATTTTGTGCCTATGAGGGCATTGATCTTCAGCACACAGTTCCCTATAGTCCACAGTAGAATGGTGTCACAGAATGCAAGAACATGTCTTTGAAAGAGATGGACAATTACATGATTCACTCTAGGTCTATGGCACCTCAATATTGGGTAGAGTCCATCAACTGTGCGTGTTATATCTAGAATCGTGTTCCTCACAAAGTTGTGAAGGGGGTAACTCCTTTCCAAGCTTGGACTGGTCAGAAACCCACAATTAAGCACTTTCAAGTGTTTGGTTCTCTTGCATGGGCCCACATTCTAGCAGAGAAACACAAGGCCATGGATCCACAGAGCAAGCCTTGCATATTTTTTGGATACCTAGATGGTGTCAAGGGCTACAAGCTTCTCCACCCTAAAACTCATGAGTTGTTCATTAAGAGGATTGTTTGTTTCAAGGAGGACTCTTCCAGTTCTTCTCCTACCACTTCTCCATCCACTATTACATTGGAGACATTGCAGTATGATGACAGTTCTTTAGAGGATCTTAATCCTCCTGATCCACATGAGGAGTCTTCTTCCTCCACTTCAGATGGTGATAGTGATGATGAGTATCCACCCTCTTCTCCCAGTCATCATTCAAAGGTTGATGATTCTCCTCCAAATTCTCCTGCCACAACACCTCTTTGGGTTCATCAGACTATGCAGTCAGTAGGTGATTGGGTTCGTGATCCTTCAGATACAAGAAAAAAAAGGTCACAATTTCAACAAGCTCCACATCTCTTTGTTGCTTCAACTTCTGATCCATAGACTTTTTGGGAAGCTTCTGGTGTCCCCAAGTGGGATGCAACAATGCACGAAGAGATCAATTCCTTGGAAAGGAATCATACATGGGATTTAGTCCCTCTTCCTAAGGGAAGAAAATAGTTTATGTGATGCAAGGGGATCTATCAGACAAAATTTGCAATAGATGGGTTGGTTGACAAGCATAAGGCTTGCTTGGTCGCCAAAGGATTCTCCCAGGTGCCCGGGATTGACTACTCTGAGATTTTTATGCTAATAGCTAAAATGAATTCCATCCAACTTGTACTTTCTATAGCTATAGCCCATCATTGGGAGGTTCATCAGATGGACGTGAAGAGTACCTTTCTTCATGGTGACATTCAAGAGGAAATCTACATGGAGCAGCCACAGGGGTTTGTTCAGGATCCTTCATTGGTTTGTCAACTTCAGAAGTCTCTCTATGGCCTCAAACAAGCTCCTCGAGCCTGATATGCCAAGATGGACTCCTTCCTTTTATCAGTTGGGTTCACTTGATGCCATTCTAATCTGAACGTCTACATTCTACGGTAGGATGATACTTTGACATTTCTAGTTCTTTATGTTGATGGCTTGTTGATCACATGGTGTCACTCATCCACCATCAAGGCAGTGAAAACTGCTCTACATGATCAATTTTTGATGTCAGACTTGGGTCTTTTACACTACTTTTTAGATATTGAGATCACTCAGTCATCTTCAGGTATCTTCATGGCACAACCCAAGTATGCACTTGACATGCTCTCCAAATTTCACATGGATGACTGTAAGCCTGCACATACTCCATTTCTATCCAGGGTCAAACTTGAGGCTGAGTGTTCTTCACCCTTGGTTGATGGCACTTTATACCGACAGCTTGTTGGGAGTCTCATCTATCTGACTCACACGAGGCCTGACATTTCATATGCCCTAGGCATGGTCTCTCAGTTATGCAGGAGCCACATGAGTTGCATTGGAAAGCAACTAAGTGGATTCTCCACTATGTTAAGGGAACTCACAACTATGGGATTCACTATGCAGTGGGAATGGAATTTGACTTGGTGGGATCTACAGATTCATATTGGGTAGGCAATTCTTAGGATCACAAGGCTACTTCAGGGTATTGCTTCTCACTTAGTTCTGGTCTAGTTTGTTGGTTAAGCAAGAAGCAGTCTACAATTGCTCTTTCATCTTCAGAGACTGAGTATCGAGGGGCAGTTAATGCCACCAGTAAGGCCATCTAGCTTTAGAATATTCTCACTAAGTTTGGCATTTCATTCATAAAGCCCACAATCATCTTTTGTGATAATCAGAGTGCAATACAGATCTCAAAGAATCTAGTCCATCACTAGAGGATGAAACACATTGAGATACATATGCACCACATTTAGGAGCTGATTCATGGAAACCTCATTGATCTCAAGTACATTCAGACATCAGAGCAAATCACAGACATCTTCACCAAACCCTTCACTAAGAGCAAGTTCCTTCATCTGCGAGCTTTGCTAGAGGTGCGGCCAGTGTCTACTTTATGAGGGGCTTCTTAGTCCTTTGCTTCACTCTCTCTACTTTGGGGGTGTTTTCTCTCTCTCTCTCTCTCTCTCTCTCTATTTAGGGGGGCTATTCCTTTGTGGGGGCTTCTTCTCTTTTGGGGGGAATTCTTTGTACATAGGTACCTCACCAGGCTTCACTTACTGGGACCCATATCTTTTTACCCACCTAAGCTATGCTTAAGGGGGGTGTTAGTGTAGGTTTTTTTATTTTTCCTAGGAATATTTATTTTTCTTACACATTATTAAGCTTACTTAGGTTTATTATATGTGGTTAATATGAGGACATGTGGTGAAATACATCAACTACATGTGTAACTCTCTCCCACACATGGTTAGTTGAGTTACACATCCTTTTTTGGCCTTTTGTGCCACCTCGCATAACCACTATTCTATCTTTACCTGAGTAGGTTATAGGGTAGTTAGAGTTCTCACACTCTTTTGGCTTTATGTGCCACCTCCTTTCTGTCTTCACTTGAGGAGGTTATGCCACATGTTTTGTCATTTACCAAGTAGGTAAAACCTCCCACCTTTAATGGGTAGTAGGAGTTAATGCACCTCTTGGATGTATATGCCCTATTTTTGCTATATATACAACTCTCTACTCTCCTTTTCACTAGTTCAATACCAATTTGGTGAAAGATTTGTGAGAGTATTGAGAGTATTCTCAAATTCTCTTGTTTTGTCTCTATTTTTCTCTCTTTTCAGATTCTCTCTCCATTCTGCTATTTTGATCTTCGATCATCTGTCGACTGGAGTGTATGTCATCTATGATCGACATTAGATCATGGATTGGTTCTTGCTTCTTGTAGAATCTAACACAGTTTAGGCCCATTTGGCCATCATTTAATCTACCTCGTATTGGGTAACGATATGGTCCATAAGACCTAGTTCTGAATGAACCAGATTTCCCAAAGGACAGAAGAGCATGTTTGGCTTTATCTCAGTATATCCTATTTTGGGACACCTTAGCCCGAATTGGCTACTTGAAACTTCCTGAGTACTCAGACTAAACTAAAAGATTAGAAAACAATTGCTAAGAATTAGACATCTAGTTTAGAAAAATGAATGAGAATCCTTAGCTAGAACCAAACCTTAGATCACATAAGAAAGATAAACAAAAAAAAATTCCACTAAGGTCCCTAAATTGGGTCCTTACACTTATCTTTGATTTTAAGAACCTTAATGCATTGAAAACTCTCTCATCCTCCACCAACCCCAATATTATGGTTTGACATAGATCAAAAAGTTTGAAATATTTTGATATTGAATCACATAATATTTCATTTTGACTTAAGGTTGCCCAAAGTTGTGTTATCAATCCACCTTGGAAGGGACTCTCCATGTGTTTAAATTGTTCCATCATTGATATTGTAAAACAAGTTGATTTCTCTATAAGCTTAGATTTATTTATAATTCCTTCTATATGTTGTTGTAAAGGGTAAAATTTGGATCTTTGGTTTTTGGTAGCTTTGTATGTGTATCCTCCTTTCACCCTTTCATTCAAGGACCTAGGGTCGAGTTGCTATGTACTATCATACCCTAGGTCACTATGAGATATAGGGAAACTTGGATTTGTATGATTTGATTGTTAATTATACTCACTTATGCTCAATTATACATCAAAACCTAATTATGCAAATAGACGAATATCGAAAAATGCTGCTACAGAAAGATGTAAAATGACAAATAACTATGCACCTATTTTCAGGGTTCAAAAGCAGAACAGTTAGGGACTAATGAGCAGGCACCCAAGTCCAAGGCCTAGGTTTTTGTCAGGATCCAGAAGCTAATCCTGCAACCTGTTCCTACTGCATCAGATATTTTCCCATCATAGAATCTGGAGGACTAAAGAGCGGGTGCCCCAGTCCAGGGTGCTATTTTCAACTCTGATCTGCAAATCTGACACTCTGTAATGCCCTCCTGCAACTCCACTTTTCCTGTATCTTCAACTTGTAACCTGCAATCACAAAAACTCTGGGAGGGGGTTGTGGTGTTTAGAGGCTTTCCTCAGTCAAGCCCCGGAGAGACATTCAAGTCTTCCGAACACCGTTGTCAGATAGAGAGTGTGTGCCTTTAGAGGCAGAGACAAAAACCAAAATGATAAATGCTCAAAAACACAAATGATGTCACCTTGTAGTGAAAAACTCATGGGAGGAAGAAGCTCTTCATGCCATGAGGAGATGGATGCTCAAATCTACAAATACAAACACATAGACAACACAAATCTGCTCTTGCCACATAATGAATGCCTTAAATCACCTTTAGAATGCATAAAGTTCACAATAGCCATCTAGTTGAAATCTAGATTACAAATGAATGCCTAAACATGATTTTATATGCAACTACAAACACTCCCACCAAGAATTTCATAATTCAAACTTACCGTGTCGGCATAGGACCCAAATAATGGTCACAAGCCAACACCCAAAATTTAGGACTGACCCAAAATAGGGTAGGACTAGGGTGTGGGTGCCCAAATTCTCCCCCTATTTTGGGTAGGGTTAGGTTCAAGGGATCCCCCTAAGTACCATTTGTCATGAAACTTAGGGATCATTTCATTGAGATGTCAAAATATGATGCAAGATGTCCTAAATGCAGATAAAAGACCCGAGAGCTAAACCTCATGAGGGAAAAGCCATCAAGGGGACATTTTTTGACGTTACATTTAGCCCCAACTTTAATGTATGTATAAATGTGAGACTAATACATGCATTAAAGTACAGTCAACAAACATAGCAAACACGCCAAGCACTGAGAAGACACGCCAGACACATTGAAGACAATGACAAACACGCAAAACATGGAGAAGACAGTTACAATCACGCAAAACACAGAGAATACAATAGATGCATAGAAGATAGTTAATGCATGGAAGACATGAATGATTTCTTTTCTTTTCTTTTTCTCATATATATGAAATGCAGGTGCAAGTACAGGAAAGTAAACACACCTCCCATAATGCAGGAAGCACTCATCGCGTTGGTCTTTAAATTGCATATATGGGGCAACACACACACAAGACATGCCAAACCTCCCAAAATGTAGGAAGCACTCATTGCACTGGTCTTTAGACTGCATATGGGGCAACAGACATGCCAAACAAAGCAAGCATGCCAAACACACACACTTTGAAGACACAGAGAAAACACGACAAACAAGCGATCGAGTGTTCCTATTTCTAGGCTCATCACCATCTCAGGCACATTACAGGAACACACTAATGATTGGGCTTCACCACAACAATCGCCAAAGACACACTTAAGGGTTGAGTTAGTCATAGAACTACTCCCCACCTCCACCGAAGACTTTGAAAATGATAGGATGGGCACTCTTCACAAGAGATACACCACCCCTGCCACTATAGAGGGCTTAAGATGATTGATTGATTGAAAACAAACTCAGAGTGTAGGAGGGACTCATCGTCACCAGTCTTTAAATTGCACCTGAGGACAAGCACATTACTAACATCTATAACAGACAACTTACCTTATATATGCCACCACCTTAAGGTGGTTGATATCAAGTATCGATATCAAGCACATTAAGGTAGGAAAAAAACACACAAGGGAACAAGGACTTTCATAAAGCCCATGCCCCCCGAAGGTGACATGTACTTTACGATTGCCAAATGTTTCCACAAACACATCCCTGCAAGAAACATGTTAGTGTCTACATAATCATGATAAACAAATACATCAATGCATATGATTAATCACACAAATAGCCAAGGTTATACTATGAATTCGAAGATCGAGGATAACTGTGGGGCTATATCATGAATATCTCTGAACCAAGTGTCACCAAGGTGAGATTCAAAGACTAACAAAGTGCATGGAGTAGCAGTATTGTTAAGTTTTGTAAGTGAGATAAAAGATGATCATAATCACTACGCAGAAAGCACAAAGTACTTCTATTAGCCAAGCATTGGATAAGATATACAACCCCATTATTATATTAGGAACCAAGTCCAATTATTGATTTCTCACTAAAGGGACGCTAGGTCTGCATCAGTATAAATGTTTTTTGTCATCTGCCTGCTAGATAGAAACGCTATAGGAAGGGAAACAATAAATAAGAGAGGAGAAACAAGTGTCTTAGGGACAATCACATTGGAGGGTGCCCCCAAGTCACTAACTGCAACGCTATGTCCGTAAGACACAACACACAACAGTGAAATCAGAGAGAGAGGCAATATATAAGAATGATGATACAAATAGAAGAAGGTCACAACAAAGGTGGTCTCCTGGTATCCCGGACCTTACAAGAGAATTAGGGGTCATCCTAGGAGGCCTGAACAACACAACACATCACGGGGGAAACACATCACAAGAGATAAAGGGTTAGAAATACTTACTTGGTAGGAAGGATCATGCTAGGCTTTATCAAGAATCAAATCATTCTCTTCCCAATCCCAAACATAAGGTACAATTGCCAAGTCTTTGTCATTATTCTTTTGTTCATTCTTAAATTCTTCTTGGTTTGACTCAATGTTAGGTGGAATGTTTTCTTGTTGGAGTTCATTAGTATACTTATTCACTATCCTCTTAGTTGGTGGGAGTAGAAAATTATTTTGAGTGATCTCAACATCCATCCTTGAGGGATTTAATGTGAGAGACTTCTCCTCATCCACTAGTGTTACATCCTTACTGATGTCCAAATGACTTGAATATTCAATAAAAGGAGGGAGATTAAGGGTCTTCACTTCCTTAGTGATATCCAATGTGTGTGAACAATAAACTAAAGGAGGAAAGTTGATAATATGCTCCATAGAAGTTTCATGCACTATGATAGGGAGAGATTTTTTATTGTTATTAGATGAAATCTCATTGTCTACCCATGGAATATTCTTTGTTAAGGGGAGCTCTTCATTCACTAATTCTTCTTCTTGGCTAGGGAGAGCAATGGAATGGGAGAGTGGTGGTATGATGTTAAGAGATGTATCAATGAAATCATCATCTTGCACTGAAGTGTCCTCATAAGGAGGAGAAACTTTGGGAGAGGGATCATAAGGTAAATCAAAGTTATCATCACATTGTTTAGCAATAGTTGTCGTAGTGGAATATCCCATAAAGTCATCTAAGGCTGCATCTAACATCTTGAGGTCATCACTAGTATATATATTTTTTATCATGAATTTAGTGAGATCATATAATATCAAAGGATATATTCCCATGAGGTTTGTGAAGCTATCAAAATCAGATATACAACAAATGATTTCATATGTAGAGCACATAGATAGATCAACATCATGAATGTATGCTATTTGTTCCAAAACTTGAGGGTGTTTATTAGTGAATTTAGAGAAATGATCAATGTCTACGATGTATGCAATAAAGCTTCCAAATAAGTAGCCATGATATATTCTTTCAAATCAATGCAAGATCAGATTTTAAAAGTTTTTCAAAATTATGCAAAAGACAAGTGCAAACTATGTATGAAAATGACCTAAAATGCTTGATTTTTTGTACTTTTTCAATGCAAATATATGAAAGAAAAGTTGTTGTAAAGATTTTGATCAGGGGAAGAAAATAATATGTCTAATATCAGTCCAATACAACAGTAATATCCATCTCAACACACTCTTGATGCAAATCTAAGATGATGACAAGTCAAAATCTAGTGAAAATACACTAAAATATGTGATTTTTTTACCAAATCTCGATGCAAGAGAGCATGAAAAAGAGTGTTGTGAGGAAGATGATAATGGACAGAAACTTATATCAGTAATAACAATCAACCAATTCCAAAGTATCCATCACAACACGCTTGTAGTGCCACTCAAGGTCAAACCCTGGTGGAAATATGGCAAAATAATAGGCAATTTTTCACAATTTTTAAATTCCAAGACCTAGAAAAAGGGGTGTTGTAAAGAATTTTAAGAGGTTTAGAAAATAATGGAAATAATATCAGTCACCTCAATCCATAAAATTTGTCACAACACGCTTGGAGTGCAATCTAGGTCAAACCCTAGGGCAAATATAGCAAAAAATGCAAATTTTCACCAAATTTTTAATACAAGAGCCCAATAAAGAGGTGTTGTGAAGATTTTTAGGAGGGGAAGAAAATAATAACCCTGATAACAACCAATTAGTGCAAAAATATTCTTCACAACATGCCTATGGTGCAAATTTAGAGAGTCCATAAGGCCAAATCTAGTGAAAATCAAGGTTTTTCAAGCCCTAGGTTTGAGATATTGATGCAAAATGCTATATGAATATATTGTAATCTGTTTTATAATGAAAATTAAGTCCACTCAGATATGAAAATTATTTTCAAACCCTACCATGCAAAATACAAGTACAAATCTAATGAAAAATCAATGAAAATGCTAGTTTTTGTTGAAATTTTCTATGTAAAAATACAAATTTTTGAGATCTAAATGCAAATTTACACTAACATGCAACACTACAGACAAATAAAAATTTGACTGACTGTCTAAGATCAGTAGAAAAATCTGAAACAAGATTTTTCCTACAAACCCTAGTTTTTAGAATTACTAGGTTATATGAAAAATGTAAAATTCCCAACAAAACCCTAGCAATTTTATGATAAAAATGCAATGCAAGCTATTGAATTTTTGTAATTTTATAAAATTTATCTCAGATCTAATGCAAAAATTAGAAATTTGATGAAATTCAAATTAATTAATGCAACATGCAAACCCTAAAATGCCATTTTTTTTTTCCAATTTTTCTTATTTTTCAATTTTTTGTAAGTTTTCCACTGCAATAAGATGAATGATAATATGAATGAAAGAAATCAATGTAAATCTGAATCAAAACACTCAGCAAGGTGCAAACAAGTCCAAGAACACAGGTTCACCAAAATGTAAAGGGTAAAATTTTGATGTTTGGTTTTTGGTAGCGTTGTATGTGTATCCTCCTTTCACCCTTTCATTCAAAGCCGTAGGGTTGACTTGCTATGTACTATCATACCCTAGGTCACTATGAGATGTAGGGAAACTTGGATTTGTATGATTTGATTGTTAATTATACTCATTTATGCTCAATTATACATCAAAACCCTAATTATGCAAATATGGAAGCAAACAGATGAATATTAGAAAATGTTGCTACAGAAAGATGTAAAATGACAAATAACTGTTTACTTGTTTTCAGGGTTTGAAGGAGGAACAATCAGGGACTAATGAGTGTTTTCCCAAGTCTAAGGCCTAGGTTTTTTTCAAGATCTGGAAGCTCAGCCTGCAACCTGTTCCTGTTGCATCAGAGATTTTCTTCATGGAATCCAGAGGACTAAAGAGTGGGCACCCAATTCTAGGGTGCTATTTTCAACTCTGATCTGCAAATCTGACACTCTGTAATACCCTCTTGCAACTCCACTTTTGCTGTATCTTCAACTTGTAACTAGCAATCACAAAAACTTTGGGAGGGGGTTGTGGTGTTTAGAGGCTTGCCTAAGTCAATCCCTGGAGAGATATTCAAGTCTTCCGAACACCATTGTCAGATAGAGAGTGCATGCCCTTGGAGGCAGAGACAAAAACCAAATGATAAATGCTCAAAAAGACAAATGATGTCACCTTGTAGTGAAGATCTCATGGGAGGAAGAAGCTCTTCATGCCATGAGGAGATGGATGCTCAAATCTACAAATACAAACACATAGACAACACAAATCTGCTCTTGCCACACAATGAATGCCTTGAATCACCTTTAGAATGCATAAAGTTCACAATAGCCATATAGTTGAAATCTAGTTTACAATTGAATGCCTAAACATGATTTTATATGCAACTACAAACACCCCCACCAAGAATTTCATAATTCAAACTTACTGTGTCGGCATAGGACCCAAATAACGGTCACAAGCTGACACCCAGAATTTGTGAATGACCCAAAATAGGGCAGGACTCGAGCATGGGCACCCAAGTCCTCCCCCCTATTTTGGGTAGGGTTAGGTTCAAGGGATCCCCCTAGGTCCCATTTGTCATGAAACTTAGGGATCATTTCATTGGGATGTCAAAATATGATGCAAGATGTCCTATTTGTAGATAAAAGACTCGAGAGCTAAACCTCATAAAGGAAAAGCCCCCAAGGGGACATTTTTTGATGTTACAGTTGTCCATTAAATTTTAAACTTTTAGAAAATTGATTGGCCAAGCTCTTTATCTTGTTATGAAAATTAGATGGTTGATAGTTGAGCCAATGTTGAGGATACATAATAGACATGGCTTCAAGAAGTTCATCTCAAGGGAATTGTTTTCTAATCTCTAAAGAAGGAGATCTCACAATATCCTTTAAAGTAGTACTTAGAAATTTAACAGTATTGTCAAAAGCTTCCCTTGTAACAAGTTCTTCTTTGGTAGTGCACTTGACCCTAGAAAAATAGTGCATTGGTATCTCATATTCCCATACAAAGACACATAACTCCTACTTGAATTAAATTGTAAAAAATAGTAGTATTGTTCACATTTTTTTATCACATTCCAACTATTAAATTTTGGACTTATGAATGACTATTATGCTATATAGATTATAAAGGGTCATGCTTATCATTTACATAGCTAAATGTATATTCTAAAATATGCACAATTCTTTCTTGGGACATTTTCACAAGAATGTTCATTTCTTCTAGCATGGGAAGAATACCAGATAATGTAAGAACTATCTCTATGTCACTTATTTTATATAAGAGGTTAGGAGCTTTGTCTACCATGAGGCAATGTTCATACATTACTCCAATCATAGATTGATATTTTACAAAAACTCTTTGTGTTGGCCCATGCAAGGAGATCCATATGGTATCAACATACTTAAGAAGTTTGTTTTATGCAATTATTCCATTAGAAAAATGTTGAAATTGCAAAAACTATTTGGGACTTCAACAGAAGTATGAGTGGAGCTTGAGGACTAGATCTTCAACTTTTGATATTTCAAAAAAATGGCTCATAATTTTAAATGCAAATTCATTATGTGGGACATGTAGTGATTGGAAATCATGTATGGTGAACAAGAATTTTGTAACTTTACACAAAGACCATTCATATGAACTTGTATTACTAGAGCTCCATCCACCCCTATACACACCAACATTTTGGTAATTGTGTAGTCATCCATATCTCTAATTTCATTCAAAGATTTCTTAACTAGTTAAAATAGCTTATGTGATATTACATTCTCCTTTATTTTATGAACATAGAATAGATGAGGTTGGCAGACATGATATTCCACAATATACACATGCATACATACTCAAGAAGTATTAACTATAGTTGTAACTTCATCTAAAGATAGTGGAATAAAAGTTGACTCTTATTTTTTCCTATACATCATGTTTTTCCACCTCAACAAGAAAACTTGTCCATTCCCATCCACTATTTATTGACCAAGGTGTGTTAGAAAAGTTAGGAATGCCTATAAAAGACAAAAAAAACTATTATATTCTAGGTAATTTATCATAGGACACCCTCTAGTCAAATATGAAAAGCAACACTCAACTAGATAGTTTTTTCCATTTGTGTTTCTCCCATCATCTTTCTAAATTGAGCTTCAATTGTATCTCCATGTGCAATGAGCTTTACCTTTTTTTGAATATATTCATCATATTCCATGACATACTTAACATGCAGACATTCTTCCTTTATTTTGTGTCTTGTAACTAATTTTCCTTTCCAACTATGATTTGTTTTTCATAAATTTTACCAACATATTTTTCTATGGTGTAAATTTTTAGCTACAACTTCTTGTCCCTACCATATTTTTAGTTGCAAATCTTACACCTACATTCTATGAGAGGTTAATCCTTGTTTAGATTATACACTAGTTCAATGAATGGGTACTTTAACACCCAATCAATCTAAAAATTCCTTGACAGATCCCACTCACGCCCCATTTTTATTTGGGTTTTCTTTTCCCTTCTATGTAGGATCTACTTGTTATCACTTGTTGAGGTGGATTTACTAATATTATCATTCCTGCTACTCTGAGACTCCTTTGGAATATCATCTCTAGCATTGTCATCCAATTCATTACAATCTTCCTATGAAGTATTCTCTTATTCACTAATAGATGGTACAAATCCTGATGTTGTAGCTTGATTTGATGGATTGCAAACATTTCCAAAGTATGACATTATGTTTTGCATTTTGACAAGCTCCCTTTACCACTTTCAAAAAATTGGCTCCTACTTGACATCTCTCATGAATTGAAAGCTACAAAAAATATCCTTGTGTTTAAGGTCACGACTCACCATCAAAGACTTAACACTAACAATTTTCAATATCATCTATATTATGTAACAATAAAATTAAATAGAGAAAATCATCAAGAAGGAATCACAAAATATAAATCCATGGGGCCTAAATGTTTCCCTACTCAATATCATCTATAACAATGAAACAAAAATCGAGAATAGATAAATAAATAGGAGGAATCTTATATTAAAAAACAATAAAGAAATTATCACTAGCCTTTTAGTGACTCACTAATGCCTTTAGTTGTAACATGTCTATGATTCAAATCAAGAGAAAAATAAAATGTGTAAAAGATTAAATTAGCGTTTAAATTATATTTATATGAATTCATATTTGGTGATCTTGTGTGATTACAAAATGGTGGAGTAAAAATGTGGTGAATCCTACGTGATTATAATATGGTCGATATAAATGTTGGGTAATTCAGACCACAATCAAAAACATATGTTGTGATTTTCAAGGCAATTATGGCCCTATGGTTAGCATGGTGTTATAATGGTATTTGTGAAATTAGTCCTCATACACAATGACCTTTTAATGTTATTGGCAAATATGTCGGTTAATTAAAACATGCCTCCAAAATTCTAAGTGATTCCCCATTGCAAATGCGTAGTTTACTATCGAGAAAATATTACTTATAAATACCTCATAAATAAATTAGCAGTGATTTAATATGCATTGGACCAATAAAACATAAAATACAAGCAATTTAGATACCCCAACAGTTGCAGTATATTTTCCAACACTAAATTGGTTGATGTGAACTATGCATTAATTGGTGAAGATTCGCCACTAAAAAATTGTTGTTGTTTTCCATACTATATTAGAATTTTGATGCAGGAGCATCCCTGGTTCAAGAGAAATCTTGCATCAACCAAAACATTTGCATTTCAGTTTGTTGGCATTTCAGTTCTTTCATTTTTCAGTTCAGTTCAGGCAGTAACAGTTTTTAGCTTGTGGTCCAGTTTTAGAATTTCACATCTTGCAGATTTGGCCTTAGTATCTACATTTATTCATCTACATCATATCAAGAATTTATAGCATTTTGATCAGTTACCAGAAAGATATCACTATCATAAGGTCAACTATTTTCTCAGAGCAGAGCATTCTAATAGTTCCTGATAATCAACTGAAGGAGAAAGCTTGTAGATCATTCCTTGACTTGTGGATCTCAATGACACATCATTCACTATCCTGTGGTTCATGGCCAACCTTCCCTAAGGGTCCACACGTTGTTCCATTCATTTGAGGGAGTATTCTATGCATTTAGGTCTGACCTATCTGTGAACACGTTACAACTCTTCATTGGAGTTTGCGACCTTCCTTGGCCGATGCAGAGGAATCTATAGGTCCAAAAATGATATATAAAGATGTAATAGATCCTTAGGAAAGTAGTTATCAAGTTCATGATATAGTGATAGTTGATAATTTGGTTTTATGCGAAGGGAGCTTCAAAGCCTTATCTTGCGCATGTATGTAGTCAAGCCTGTGAGCCCTAATTGTAAGCCCGCATGTTGCCGGCTAGATTGTATTTGAATTCTTTGATATATTGAATGACTAAATCTGCATTTGTTCCATTTCTTTGAGTTGTTTCCGTTGTGTTTACTCTTTCTGCATGGTCCAGACAATTCATTATGTGAACCCTCCCACCGTGACTGCACCAAGTGGTATCAGAGTGAAAGTTTGATTATTTGGAGTGAATTGGTGAAGAGAATTCCATAAGATCTTGTTGTAAGCAAATTGCCGATCTGAGCCAGGTTACTTGTGTGCAACCGATCGCTGATTGAGATGTAGTTGTTGCTTGTAGCTTGATCGTTGAATTTGAGGCAGTTTGCACTTGATCCTAGGAAGATGCCACCGCGAAGAGTTCCTCCTATTGATACAATGGCTAATAGAATGGATAAGATGATGGAATTGATGAGAATAATGCGAATTCATTTGGATGCTATTGAGGAAGATAGGCGAAGAGGATTGACACCTAGACCTAATGTTGAAAGTGATGATGAGGAAGAATTTCAATCTGCTGAACAAATTGGCAAAACCCTAGAAGGTAATGAAGAAGAACAATCAGATCAGATAAAGATGTTGTGAGCTATTTCAAAGATTGGAAAAAGACCTAGAGTTGATGTACCAAACTACAATGGTAATTTGAATCCTAAAGAATTGATTGACTGGATAAATGACATGGAAGAATACTTTGAATATGAAGAAATTGAAGATCCAGAGAAGGTGAAATTTGCAAAGATAAAGTTGAAAGGACATGCTGCTATATGGTGGAAAGAAGTTCAGTTAGAAAGAAATAGAAGAAGAAAAGAAAAGATTACAAAGTGGGACTAGATGGTGACAAAGTTAAAAAATTAGTTCATACTTGCTGACTATGAGTTGGAATTGTTGAAAAGGTTGCAAAACCTAAGACAAAAGGAGAAATCTGTGGAGTACACTGAAGAATTTTATAACATGATCATAAGGATAGGACATAGTGAAGCAAGAAAGGAGAAAGTGGAAAGAATATCAATGGACTGAGATTGAACATTCAAGAATAACTAAGCTTGGTAAGGATGACATCTTTGGAAGAAGCATATCAATTTGCCCTCAAAGTTGAAGAGAAGCTGAATAAGAAGCATGATCAAAGACAGAGAGGCAGAGGAGGTAAATTTTAGAGAGGTAAAACATTTTCCGGATATGATAGATCATTTGTGGAGCAGAACAAGGTTGACAACCTATCTAAGAAGGATGACAGAGATAACAATGCTTACCAGAGAGATGACAAAATTTTTTACCGGAGAGGAAACCCTAGTGCATACCGAAATGAAGGATACAGAAGAGAAGGAAGAGGATTTGATAAGAGGACATTTAGAGGTACTTGTTTCAAGTGTGGAGGTGAAGGACATAGAGCATTTGAATGTAATTAGGGTAGTACAAGCAAGAAGACAGAGAATAGTGGGAGAGCAACCTATGTTGAAGAAGAACCTGTTGAATCACCGATTTCTATTGGTAAACCTAAGAAAGGAGAACCATTGGTGATGAGGAGAGAACTATTTCAAGTAGATACAAATGCAGAACCATCACAGAGGAAAAGTCTGTTCATAACTAGATGCAAATCCAGAGGCAAGTGTTGTAAAGTTGTAATTGATAGTGGTAGTTCAGATAACCTAGTTTCAGAGGAGATGGTGACTAACCTGAAGTTGGAAAGATTGAAACACCCTAAGCCCTATCAGATAGCATGGATTCAAGATGATCATAATGTACTAGTAAGTGAACAATGTTTGGTGAAATTTCATATTGGATCTTATCATGATGAAGTCTTGTGTGATATTATGCCTATGGATGTTTGTCATATCTTGTTGGGTAGACCTTGGCAATATGATAGAAAAGCTAAACATGATGGGAGAAAGAACACATATACTATAACAACAAATGGGAAGAGAATTACTTTGATTCCTTTGAAAGATGATCCTACAGATTTGGTATTGGGAATGTTAGAATCTATTTGGTAGATGGAAGGAAATTTTTGGATGGTTTGAAACAGGAAAGTATGTGTTATGCCTTGATTCCTAAAACGCCTGAAGTAGTGAAGAAAGAAACTAAACCGGAGGAGATAAGAGAGTTACTGACAGAGTATGAAGACATCATATCAGATAATGTACATGAAGGATTACCACCTATAAGGAGTATCATTCATCACATGGATCTTATACCGGGAGCAAGTTTGCTTAACAAAGCAGTACACTGGATGACACTGGCTGAGAATGAAGAACTAAATAGACAAATACAAGAGTTATTGAGAAAAGGGTTGATTAGAGAAAGTTTGAGTCCTTGTACAGTACCTACAGTGCTTGCACCAAAGAAGGATGGAGAATGGAGAATGTGTACTAATTCTAGAGCAATAAACAAGATCACAGCCAAGTATAGGTTTCCTTTACCTAGGATGGATGATATCATGGATTGTTTGATTGGAGCAAGATATTTCACAAAGATAGACTTGAAAAGTGGATACCATCATATCAGAATCAGAGAAGGTGATGAATGTAAGACTAGTTTTAAGACAAATGAAGGATTGTATGAGTGGTTAGTGATGCCTTTTGGATTGACAAATGCACCAAGTACTTTCATGAGATTGATGAATGAAATTCTAAAGAAATTCTTGGGTAAGTTTGTAATTGTATACTTGGATGATATTTTGATTTTCAGTAAGACAAAGGAAGAACATTTGTGGCATATTAGACAAGTTTTGTAGAGGTTGAGAGAAGAGAAATTGTTGATAAACATCAAGAAGTATAGTTTCATGAAGGAAGAGTTGGTATATTTGGGATTTGTGATTTCTACAAAAGGATTGAAGATGGACCCTAAGAAAGTGAGAGCAATTATTGAATGGCCTACACCGGAGAGCATTGGAGAAGTTAGATCATTTCATGGATTGACTAGTTTCTTCGGAAGATCATCAAAAATTTTAGTTCAGTTTGTAACCCTATGACAGAGACAATGAGAGGTGTGGACATCAGGAGCAGATAAAAGTTTTGAGTTGTTGAAGTAGAAAGTGACAGAGCAACCTATTTTGGCATTACCGAATTTCAATAAGGTATTTCAAGTTGATTGTGATGCAAGTGGAAATGCAATAGAAGCAGTGTTAAGTCAGGAAGATAGACCTGTAGCATATTTCAGTGAAAAGTTGAATGATGCAAGGAAAAGATATTCAGTTTATGATCAAGAGTTCTATGCCATTATTCAAGCCTTGAAGAAGTGGAGACATTATTTGTTGCCTAAGGAGTTCGTGTCATATACAGATCATCAAGCTTTGTAGTATTTGAATAGTCAAGGTAAGTTGAATCAGAGACATATGAGATGGGTAGAGTTCATGCAGAGTTATACTTTTGTGTTGAAGCATAGGAGTGGAAAATCAAACAAAGTTGCTGATGCCTTGAGCAGAAGAATAAACTTGTTGACAGAGATGAGAGTTGAAGTGTTGGGTTTTCATGAATTGAAGAACATGTATGAGGGAGACACTGATTTTACAGAACCTTAGAAAGCCTGTAAGGAACCTGTTGTAACAGATAGGAGTAAGTGGCTGGACTATTTCATTCAAGAGGATATGTTATTCAAAGGAAGTCAGTTGTGCATACCTAGAAGTTCAACGGGAGATAATTTGATCAAGGAGAAGCATAGTGGTGGATTGGCAAGGCATTTTGGCATTGATAAGACAATGGTTTTGGTAAGTGAAAATTAATTTTGGCCTCAGATACATAAGGATGTTCAGAGATTTGTGCAGAGTTGTATAGTTTGTCAAGTTGCAAAAGGGAGTAGTCAGAACACTGGATTGTATAAACCTTTGACAGTACCGAAGAGACCTTGGGAAGACATAAGCATGGATTTTGTGATGGGATTGCCTAAAACATAGAGAGGACATGATTCAATATTTGTAGTGGTTGACAGATTTTCAAAGATGGCTCATTTCATACCTTGTAAGAAGACAACTGATGCAGTGCATGTAGCTGACCTATGGATTACCTAAGAGTATAGTTTCAGATAGAGACACAAAGTTTGTTGGATACTTTTGGAAGACACTTTGGAAGAAGATGAAGACATATTTGAAGTTCAGTTCAACTTTTCATCTACGAACAGATGGACAGACAGAGGTAGTGAATGGGAGTTTGGGAAACTTGTTGAGATGTTTGGTTGGAGAGAAGGAAGGAAGTTGGGACTTGATTCTTTCACAAGCAGAGTTTGCATACAATAATTCAGTAAATAGGAGTACCAGAAGAACAACTTTTGTTATTGTTACTAGAGTGAATCCTAGACAAATTGCAGAATTGAGAGACATCAGTACAAAAAAAGAGAGGAGTGCAACAATAGAAGAATTTGCAAATCATATGAAGACAGTGCATAATTAGGTGAAGAAGCATTTGGAGGACATGAATAGTAAGTATAAGGAAAAGACAGATGAGAAGAGAAGACCTAAAGAATTTGAAGTTGGAGATGAAGTGATGGTGTACTTGAGAAAAAAAAGATTTCTAGTTGGGACATATAACAAGTTGAAGATGAAGAAGTTTGGACCTTGTAAGATACTCAAAAAATTTGATTCAAGAAATGCATATGAAGTAGAGTTACCAGAGACATTGAGTATATCACCAATTTTCAACATTGCAGATCTATATCAGTATCATGAAATAGAGTTTAGTGACAACATGGAAGAAGACTTGAAGAAGCAGTTACCACAACAAGCACCAGAGCAGATAGAAGACATCTTGGACATCAGAGTTGGATGCAACACTAGAGAAAGACAATACAAAGAATATCTTGTGAAGTGGAAAGGCAGACCGGAAGAAGATTCATCATGGATTTCTTAGGCTGAGGTGGATTGTCTTGGTTCTCCCTTAGCCCCAGCAAAGTGAGGGACTCACTTTTTCAATAACCCCGAATGTCTGATGCAGGAGCATCCCTGGTTCAAGAGCAATCTTGCATCAACCAAAATATTTGCATTTTAGTTTGTTGGCATTTCAGTTCTTTCATTTTCCAGTTCAGTTCATGCAGTTCAGTCAGTAGCAGTTTTCAACTTGTGGTCCAGTTTTGGAATTTCACATATTACGGATCTGGCCTTAGTATCTACATTCATTCATCTACATCATATCAAGAATTCATAGCATTTGGATTAGTTACCGGAAAGATATCGCTATCAGAAGGTCAACTATTTTCTCAGAGTAGAGCATTCTAATAGCTCCTGATAATCAGTTGAAGGAGAAAGCTTGTGGATCATTCCTTGACTTGCGGATCTCAATGACACATCATTCACTGTCATGTGGTTCATGGTTGACCTTCCCCAAGGGTCCGCACGTTTTTCCATTCATTTGAGGAAGTGTTCTATGCATTTAGGTCTGACCTATCTATGAACATGTTATAACTCTTCATTGGAGTTTGTGACCTTCCTTGGCTGACGTAGAGGAATCTATTGGTGCAGAAATGATATATAAATATGTAATATATCCTTAGGAAATTAGTTATCAAGTTCATGATATAGTGATAGCTAATAATTTGGATTTTATGTGAAGGGAGCTTCAAAGCCTTATCTTGCGCATGTATGTAATTAGGCCTGTGAGCCCTAATTGTAAGCTCGCATGTTGCCAACCAAATTGTATTTGAATTATTTGATATATTAAATGACTAAATCTGCATTTGTTCCATTTCTTTGAGTTGTTTCCATTGTGTTTACTCTTGTTGCATGGTTTGTACAATTCATTTTGTGAACCCTCCCACCGTGACTGCACCAAATTTGCAAAATTAGTGTTGAATTACCTTGTTGGTAGGCTAAGTTTTTTTTTTTTGTTTTAAAGTCATGGAGGTCATATGCAATCTTTATATCTTCCCTCCAAACAATATACATTCATAAACACTATTAAAGGAAATTGGAAGAATATATTATGACAAGACTTTTTAATAATAGATGTCCATATGTCATGCATGGTTGGATGTGAATTTATGTTAATGGATCCTTAACACCATCATTATGAATCATGTACCTCCACATTTGTTAATGCATCACTGATATCATCAAGACTGGTGTCCTTTGCATGTTCTATAGGAGAGTACCCTTGCTTAAACCACTCATTTTTAATTATTTCCTATATAATGATTTTGTATGAACTTGAAATGATTGAAATAAGTATGTTGAGAAACTTTTTTGATATGGCGTATCATTGAAATGGTCATATCCACCATAATTTTTGGGATTAGGATCAAGTAACATTTTGATCAAGTTGTAAGGACCAAGAGAAAGCCAAATGGGGCACCTAAAATCACATTTGAAAATCTATGCACCACTTAATTTCCTTGTGATAAATTTCATAGTATTTCAATTATGCACTTAATGTATAATAATAAAAATTACATTATGATAAAGAATAATGAGTAACAATAATTAAGTAGTTACCTTCTATTAAAGAAATGCAAGATTTATATCATTAAATAGCAACCAACTTGTGAAGAACAAAAATAATTACACCACAAGACCATATATTAGAGGTAGCCCTATCATATCCTTTGTGAACACTCACCTATATGAATCCAACATAGTAACATAAAGAAATATAGTCTTATAGTCTCCTCTAAAATACATAATAGATTAAAAATGTATTTTAGAAGACCAAAATACTTTAACTTTGGGGCTATTTAGTTAGGGCTTCCACAAATTGTATGTAGCACCCCATCTGACTATAAAAAATAAAATATAATGAAATTAAATACCAATCTGAATGTAACCACTCAAAAAAATTATGAAATATTTCATATGATGATTCACAATAGAATCCAATTTGCCTATTGAATTCTACAAAGCCTATAGTCTTAATAGCTTACTTATAACTACATTTGATCTTGCTATATGCTATTTTATTTTGATCAATTTACTAACTTATTGGTTCATATCATCAAAGGGACCATGTTCAAATGGTAGGAACAATTGGTTCTCATGTTCGAGACCAAGGTTCAAATCTCCCCAAGGACATCTTAACATCATTGGGCATGCTAGAGTGGTATACCCACTTTAGTGATGGTGTGTGATAGGGCCGTAGGTGATGCAAAAGGATTATAAGGAGTGAGTAGTGGCCTTAAAGAAAGAGATAAAGGTACATTCAAGATAGAGGAAACAAATTGGAGGTTCATAGGAGGGAGATGATGGAGAGAAGGTGGAGTGGATGCCCTATAGGAGGAGATAGAAAGAAATGAGGAGGAGAGTTAAAGTCAAAGGAGCACAAGTAGGATAATTGTAAGTCCAATGGTATTCCCACTATGAGAGCATTAGATAAACTAGTATCCCCACAAGATGTAAGGAATGGGGGGCCCATTACCAATCCTCACTACATAATCTATAAAAAAGACTAAGCAATACGTATCTATATGTAAAATGGTTTTGTTTTAAAAAACATGGAAAATAGAACATAGAGAATATTTAAGCTCTTGGATGAAAATAGTGGACTGTGATTATTAAGATCTTTAGTTGTGAGGGGCAAATGATTTTTAAATATTTAACATTTTTTGTGCTCTTTGTTCTTTTAGGTGGGAATCTCAAATTCAAGTTAATGGTTTTTAGTTCCAAAGATTCATATTAAAGGTTCCTCTTCTAGAACCATTCATTTCTCTTCACGTGAATTTTTATTTAAATATGGTCTTCTATATGTTAAAATACATAATTAGTTCCTATAATAGTATCTTTGTTGCAATACACATGTATGCCAAATTTTTAAATGGAGGAAACAAAAAAACAATATTAAAAATTAATTTTAAATTTTATGAAAAAATGTTTAAATGTTATATGACATAATTCATGAAAAATTGTACAAAATTTGATGGTTATAAAGAAGGTCAAGTATATAATGTTTGTTTGCATGGGATAAGGAATGAAATTTCAAAATTCAAAGATAGGACAAAGAAAAATCCTAAGGAATTATCTCAGAGGCTAGGATGGGAAGACTATGACTAGGCGAGCAAGAGTTCCTTTGTGCTAGCTAGTTGGATGGGAAAATCAAGTCTATTATGAAGCCCACTAAATAAAAGCTTACAAATGCATGCCAAAAAGGCGGAAGCCCTCCACACCACTCTCCCCATAAATAAAAATTAATTGGTGTCACATTTTTTGATTGACATAAAATAAAATAAACTATTTTTGTACTACTTGTCATGCCCATAATTACACATGGACATCAACAACACAACATTTTTCAAACCAACTCTAATATAGTATCATCACACTACACAAGAATTATTTTAAACAATTTAATTCACCAAATTAACTCACATCCACCAATTAAATTAAACTAGATCTATTATTTTAATTTCACAAAGTCTTAAAACATTTTGATTCACTTAAAAAAATAAAATAATCTATTTTTGTACTACAAAACTTGGTTGTACCACCAAAATTTTGGGAGTTACCAAAAAAGTTCATATAATAATGGCCTATTAGCCAAAAAATGAATAAAAAAAAAAAACTCAAATTTAATGAGTTAGGTAGTTAAGGTGATTGCAAGTTCAATACCAAACTAGTTTTACATTTTAACCCTTAATCTTGGTAGTCACAAGGTGCACGTGCCAACTTAAACATTTTCCTTGATTTTAAACCAAATCTAATATACTATCATCACACTACACAAGAATTATTTTAAACAATTTAATTCACCAAAATCCACCAATTAAATTAAACTAAAGCTATTATTTAAATTTCACAAAGTCTTAAAACATTTTGATCCACTTAAAAAAAATCTATTTTTGTACTATCAAACTTGGTTGTACCACCAAAATTTTGGGAGTTACCAAAAAAGTTCATATAATAATGGCCTATTAGCCAAAAAATGAATCCCAAAAATATACTCAAATTTAATGAGTTGGGTAGTTAGGGTGATTGCAAGTTCAATACCAAACTAGTTTCACATTTTAACCCTTAATCTTGGTAGTCACAAGGTGCACTTGCCAACTTAAACATTTGCCTTGAAGAAAAATATTGATTCCCAACATTGCAACCACAACCATAGTTTGTCACAATTATTACAAGAATGGTCATAGTAACTATATAATGCTTGTGAATATTAAGTAATAAGTTTATAAGATTAAAGACATGATCTTTGTCTGTATTTTCAGGTTTGGCTAGTAGACACAATTTTCAAAGCATATTATTCAAATTTGGTTAGCTTAAAAAATATTAATAAATTTCCCTCAAGAATTTGAGTTTGTGATACACTAAAAATGAGAAGTGTATACGTCTAAAAATGACATGATTCATTCTAAATAAATATTCTAAATATTTATTTCATTCTTCTACCAATTAAATAAATATTCTAAATTTATTTAATTGATTCACTATTCCTTAATTAAATAAATTCAATTTATTTAATTAAAATTTTTAAATTCTACTAATGTCTCACACAATTAAATAATCATAAATTATTTAATTAATCCTAAATTCCTCTATCCTAAGTTCTAATTCCAAAAATCCACCTCACACTTACACCTCACTTTTCCACCTCACCTTGTCCACCTCATCGGGTTGCACATGTAATTAAATATATTAAATATTTAATTACCCTATTTTCTCCCTCACCCACATGTCCTATTTCTTCTCAAATCAGAAGTTAGTTAACTAATCAATCAAAAGTGTTAACTAACTAGTCAATTGAGTTAATCCCTCTATTAATTTAGTCAATTCCATAATTCATTCATCCAACTGACTAAGCAAGTTTGTTAACTGTTCAGTTAAAAGAGTTAACTCTCTAATCAATGTTGTCAAATCCCCTCTTTCATGATGGAGATGAGACACTTGTCATATTTCTACTGGTTGCACATTCCTCAACCATCCTCAACCATTGATCATCACACTTCCTCTCAACTGTTGATTCTCATTCTTCTGAGTCTATAAATGGAACCTCATCCTCCCATTCTAATCATCTAGGTTATTTGTATTGTTACTCTGCAGAATTCTACCCGCGCACCTTTGGCACTCCCAGTACAATCTACTTGAGATCACCATTTGCTTTGAATCTCTACTTCACAGCATTATCTATCAACACAGCCATTTACTACCGACTTCCTACAACATAGCTAAAAGAGTGCACTCACTGAGGGCCTACTTTATCAGCAAAGGACGGTTGTAATAGGCAAACAACAGAAGCTTTGGAAAAGGGAAGGTTTGCACTGTATTGTTCATTGCCTCATTTCATTCAATCTTTCTTGTTTTCATTAGTCTGTTGATGTTTGGGTTTGATATTGTTCAATGGATTAAACCACATTTTACCCTAACATTTTTGGCTAGTTCCATATAGTTACATTTAAATAGTTCACACTTCACTTTCTAAGGGATAGTAAAACTGATGTTCATTCAAATCCACACCTAGATCTAATTAGGAAAGAAGTAACTGGATCATTTGTTTCTTGCATTGCATCACTTTCCAAGTTATTGCTATCTAGGATTAAAACTGAACTCACCATTGATTTTGGGGTTAAAATTGAACTACTACTATCTCGTTGGACCAAAACTTCAAAGTTAACTATTTTGTGCTACGAGGATTAAAAATGAACTCATCATTGATTTCTGGGTTAAAATTGAACTACTGCTTTCTCATTGGACCAAAACTTCAAAGTTAACTATTTCGTGCTACGAGGATTAAAACTGAACTCACCATTGATTTCTGGGGTTAAAACTGAACCAATGCTATATTGCTAAAATCACTTTAAAGTTTTGTGCTTCCCCAAGTAGAGTAGCCCATTTAGTTTTTCTACTTTTAAATAGGTTGATTAATCAGTGTTTTCTATGCTTGATGAATGCCAATAGGCTTATGCTCTCCCCTTTACTGGGTGATCAGAGTGCCAGACTTGTCATTCCATTTGTTTAACCTTTAGGAGGGGCTTGCCCTTGGATACATGCTTGTCCAAGTGGGAACGACCCTGAGTGGTAACAGGCTAAAGCCAAGCCCTACCAAGCTACTTAAAATAAATTGTGCTTAAGGTGAAAACTTCCTGCAACAAGTGCTGCTATGTTACACCGACGACCAACCTCCCCCAAAACCCTCTCAGGCGCAACCCTTTGAGGCTGGAAGACTCCACAATGGAGAGTAGTGCCGCCACATGTGTAACCACTTGAACAGTTGCCCACATTAAATACCTCTTGTTCTAGTGGCCAAAATCCCTTATAATCCATTTCTAGCATAGGATCTTTTTGCTTGCTTTTGTTCAGTTTTGTCCAAAATAGAGTCGAAAAAATCAAAAAAACAATAAAAAACTATAAAATATTCTTTGTGCTTCTTGTGTTTTCTTGCTGTTAATCCATAAAATTAGATCAAGAAGGCCTTTTTCCAGCCAAAAATACCAAAAACACTAGAAAAATCCAAAAAATTTTGCCAAAAAATAGAGCTGCGCATATACTCATTTCTGCTGTGCATTTGTATCGACTTGCTGCGCATGTGTAGACTTGCTGCGCATATACACACTGTTGCCACACATTTATACTTCACCAGTGTTGTGCATATACTATGACTTATGGCGCATATGTTCATTCCTGCGGCACATTTGTTTCTACGCATCCACAACAGTGAGCATTTGCACTATTTTTGAGGAGATATTTTTACCTATTTGGAGCACCCATTTCAGCCTAGCTTCACCTTCTGAGATCAGATTCAGCCTTGCAGTCAGTCTTCATCCGTTTCACCCAAAGTGTCTCTCTTCTGTCAATCACCCATTCACCTCCTGTCAAAGTGTAAGTCAATCTATTCCATATCAGTTCGACATAGGTCCTTTTTTTCGTATCCATAGTGAATTCACGTAAGCCTAGTAGGTCACAGTACCTTTGCTAGTAGTCTTGTTGAGCAACTAGGCCCTACACAGTAAGACTGGTATTGACTACCCTTACTAGTGGCTAATGTCTTGTGTCAACCATCTTACTTGAAGTCATTGAGTGAGAGAATCCTTTGTCCAAACCTTGTTTTAGGTATCCTAGTCACAACAGTCTCAGTCGAAACCTTGTCAAGATTTCTAATCCTAGTCCACTCCATCCCACATCACCTTGCATGGTCCTTACTCGATCCCAATAGAAAAAGCAAATAGAAATGGCCAGTTCGTCCAACTACATCTTTCCACCTCAGGATGGTGACGAAGAAATTTCTCATGAAGAATATGAAGCGCACATCCAAGATAGAAAATTCCAATGCCTAATAGAGAAGGTGCTCCAAGAAGACCCTCATAAGTATTTCCATCATCTTGCTAGCCTTGGAATCAAACTCCCCGCAGACTTTGATATCAATACAATCATGGAAAATGTAGACAATGATCATGAGAGGGGTACAAATGACATAGTCCTGCATGCAAATGATGGAGGAAAGAAACCCATAGATCAAAATGCTCCTATGGAAGACATGAGAAAACAACTCGTGAGCCTCACAAAAGAAATATCAGAACTTAAGACGGGTACAAGTACCAAGAACTACTCCTTGGAAGATATAGCACCATACCCCTTTGACAAAAATTTGGTCATGAAGCCATTCCCCTATCAGCTCGGAGTGCCCAAGTTTGACAAATACAAAGGGAAGGGGGACCCTAGAGATCATATCTGAGAATTCAATGCAGCATGTTTAGACATAGCTCACAACGAGACCTACTTGATGAGACTATTCCCAAGATCTTTAGGTGGTCAAGCTATGGAGTGGTTCTTGCGTCTCCCACCAGGAATCAAAACTTTTGATGAACTTGTCAATAAATTTATAACACACTTCTCTTACAACATCGAACACGAGGTATCTATGCTAGATCTATGCAACACCAAACAAAAGAGTGGTGAATCATTTGCCACCTTCTTACAATGATGGAGACAACTAGCTAGTACGTGTTCTTACAATATGCCTGAGAAGCAGTTATTAGAGATGTTTGTCCACAACCTAAATCCTGATCTTAGCTATCAAATACAGATACAATGCCCTACATCATTCTCAAAAGTCATTGAAATGGGCTTATTCATCGAAAAGGCTATGATCACTAAAGGAGCTATCAAGCTATACAAGGACACACCTACTTCCAGTTACACAATGGATAAATCAAAGTTTTGGACCAAGAATAAGAATGTGGTCAACGATGGGGTAGTGGATGCCAAGGCGGCAGCTCCCAAGCAACAACCTATATTCACTCTCAAGGGAGAATCAAACAATGGTACACTCAACAAACCACCCTCTTGGGAGCCCAAACCTTGGTTCAGTTCAAATCCAAGGAGAAAATTCACACCATTGGGTGAGTCTCAAGAGTCTGTACTAAGGAAGTTGTTGGCTAACAACGAAATTTCTCTATCGCCAACAAGTGATTACGAGCCTATAGTCAAACCTCCCTACTGGAAGGACACAGACTATTGTGAATATCATTGAGGAAGGGGGCATACAACTAACAACTGCATCTGCCTCAAAAATGTCATACAAGATGTACTAGATTAGAATCAGGGAGGGACACAACAGCATACCTCCAATGAATCTCATGTGGCCTACAGGGATCCACTTCTGAATCACAACAGGACGTATAACAACAATCACAACAATGGCCACAACAAGAACAACAACCACAATGACAAAAACTACAATGGCAATAACAATAACGACAACAATCGCAACAGGCCAAATCAGAACAGCAGGACTAGTAATGCAAACTATGCAAGTGTGCCATTCGATTACACCATAAACTACATTTCTTAGCAAATCCCATAGGTCAATGTCATCTCACCCAACCAACAACTAGGACCTAACAGAACTGGTTGTAGTATAATTACCCACAGTGGTAAAGTCACGCTCAATACCGCCCCTCCAAGGTCATCATCGTCCCCATCCAACTTCTGTCAGTACAATGTCATCGACCAGTTACAGAAAACTCTGGCTCACATTTCTATATTGGAGCTATTGTGTCTATCTCCTTCTCATAAGGAGATTCTTGAGAAAGCCTTAGTGGAAACCATTGTCCCCACTAACTTGGCCCAAGAGAAGTTCCAGACCATGGTAATCAATCTGACATCCTCCAACTCCATATCATTTACTGAGCAAGATGACCTCTCTGTATCCCAACCTCATAACACCCCTTTGCACATTGTCGCCTTCATACACAAGCACCGCATCAAGAGGGTTCTCATTGATGGAGGTGCTAGTTTAAATATTTGCACACTAAAGCTAGTCCTTGCACTGGGGTTCTCCGAACAGGCAGTTGATCCAAGGAGGAAAATTACCATCAAAGCATATGACGAGGAAGAAAGAACCACAAAGGGAACAGTCATCCTACCCATTCAAGTGGGACCAGTAATAAAAGATTTGGTGTGTCAAGTCCTTGATCAAGAGCTTGCTTATAATATCCTACTTGGGAGACCATGGATTCACGCCATGAAGGCTACCCCCTCAACCTATCATCAATGCATTAAGTTCCCGCACAATGGCAAGCAAGTCACCATTCAAGGCAACCCTGACCCCTACCAACACTGCAATTCTTTCCGTGCAAAACCTGAATGTGTCATACCCAACAACAGAGCACACATTTCCCCTACCCCGCAACATGACCATACCGCTGAAGCTTCCTCCTCAAAACCAAAAGAGTAAAAGATTACCATAAAAGAAACTAGGGTAGGAGAAGACTCAATTGAGCACAGTCTCAATCTTGCCAAACTACCTTTGTCTCCTAGATCTTTTAGCCAACCCAGACATTTTCCAAAGCCATCTGCTCCTCCAGTAGTTCCTACAACTCCCTTTGTAAAATGGGGGACCTTATCTGATGAGACAGAGGAGAGAGACCTCCTGCAATGGCTTTCTGCTGAAGAAGAAAACACACCCCAAGATCCGCCTAGACTCCCAACAGAACTCTATGGGTGAGGTGAGACTATTCTGCACAGGATGGGGTATGAAGGACAAGGCCCCATCGGCCTCAGGAAAGAAGGAATCATTGAACCTATACATCCTTCTTCATCCTCATCGGCTAGAAACACAAGTGGCCTAGGATACAAAGGCAAGGGTAAAACCAAGGAAAATGCTTGCCTTGTGGAAACAATCCAAACGCTCCAAATAGACAGTGACACAGATTTAGATGTCAAATGAGTATGAGTGGGATGAGCTAACAGAACACTCCTACGACAACAAAGAGGTCGACACCATCCAAACTCTTAGCCCCTACCATGAGGGACAAACGCAATGGAACATACCATTGGTGTCTGATTTGCCCACCCCTGAGATTATGGCTTTCGAGGAAAGTTTAAATTCCATTGCAATAAACAACTTGGAAGAAAGTACCATCCCGACCACAATCCCCACTAATGCTCCCAACATTTCCATTCACACCATCAATGAATTAGGTCTATCATCCGACTCCCTTCCCCTCTTGCACCCTGAGCTTATTGACTGGGATCTACAAGGAACTCCCCAACTCGATATGTTCCAAAACGATGATGCTTACATTGATTATATGGAACTTAGAGACCACTTACCCAAGGGAGATCATAAAGCTAGTTTTTCTATTGAACTAAATACTGTGGCTTACATCGGGGAGGCTGCCAAGCCTTCTAGTCGCAAAAATATCAAGATCAAAAATAGATCTGACAGTGAAAACTGCCTTGCGGCAGTGTCAGATCACAAAACAATAAAAAGAAAGGACGCATCTGAAGGTGAAAACCCAACTGCGGCACCTGATGATGGAATGCTTGACACTCTTGTTGATGATCGTTTTGATGCAATCATAACAATAAGTTAAAATTCACATATAATGAACTGAAACTATACTTGAAAGATAAGAAGGAATCATTTAAGATTCAGCTAATCCCAAGTCTACAATGGTTCGGTTGGTCAAGTTCAGTTGATCAATGTGAAGCTGTAATGTTCAAGGGGCCTTACGTAGTTTAGGTTTGTTTGGTGGTTTATTGGACTAAGAATATGCAAAAGAATCATAGATTTCAACAAGTATTTTATTCATTTGCATACAAGTGTTACTGTATTGCAAGTTCAGATGATTTTCTTGAATTATTGCGGCTTTCTCCTTTATACATTTATGAAAACTGTCTACTTATAACTCTATTATGCATACTTCTTCAAATTTGAGACAACTTCCTTTAGATTTCTACGTTTTCAGCTAAATATTCAGATGGGTTGGGAAAAGTTAGAAAGATCTAATCTATATCTCATTTAATCTACCGAAGGATCTAATTGTTTCTGTTATGCACTATGTAAATACCACAGTAATTTGATCAAATCCACAGTAAAAACCTTAAATGCAAGTTCTGAGCATTTTCACAAACATACATTTAAAATTGCAAGCTCTCAAAGAAAATATTTCAAAACACAAAGAAGAGTAGGAGAACACTCAGAAGATAGATGCAGAACTCCAGATTCTATTGTATTAGAAACGAATAGTCATACATGATTTACAATGTAGGAATGACTCTTAGTTTCATTGATCATACTACAGAGAACTTACAAGCTTTACAGATACAGTAAGGCAGCCAGAAATTCCACGCGCACCTTACTGCAGACAAACAGGCGACCTCCTTCTTCTACCTCTAAACTATGCTAAGCTAACTCACTGTGTGCTTCTAAAGAAAAATCCTTGTTGTAGCCCCTGTTGTGGAGTATTACAGTGTAGAGAGGCACAATATAAAGACCTTCTGATTGTCCTCACTACAACAAAACCTAACTAAACCCCTGGTTCAAACCCCTGGTTACAGCAATAAATACAGGTGAACCAGCTCTTCCAAAATATCTCTGAGCAGTGTCAAATCTGGGTGAAATATTGCCCCTTCTAAGAAGTTCTGGCAGCTCAGCAATAACTCTTGTTTGTCTATTGTAGTAATACTCTCAACTGCAACCTTGTTCTTCACTTGAATGGCCTTGACTTCCTCGCACTTCATCTTTATCTTCCTGCTCATGAGATCAGATTTTCTTCCTCCATGAGGTCACTGTGTTGAAGTTCCAGCTGCTTCCTCAACTGCAAGCCTGCAAGACAAGACAAGCAATAAGTATTACATTTATCACATAAACAGCAGGAAATTAAAATAATCATTTAAATCCCGGTGACTGTGCAAAATTGTGGAAATCGGATCCAAAATTAGCAGAAACTACGTTCAAAATGTACACAAACTGCTCAAAAAACATCAGGTCAACCCTCGTTGATCAGGAAGATACCACGGGCGCCCAAAAAACTGTTTTAAAACTCCACCGCTATGTACATTCCTGCCCATCGGCGTGACTATCGCCATCGGCGCGTCAAAAAATTGCTCGGCCGATGCTCACTGTTTGGCCGACGGCCTTATCATTTCGCTCACCCTCCATCGGCGAGAGTGTTGCCGATATAGCCCTTAGCGGCTTGCATTTCTTCCTTATCGGCGTGAGATTCGCCCATCGGTGAACTCCAAACCTCCTGCGCCGATGCTACTACCCTGGCCGATGCTCTTTCGTCGGCTTGACTCCTGCCGACGACCCCTTTGTTGATTACCATCAGCGAGAGATCGCCCATCGGCGACTCTCAATTTTCTTCTGCCGATGGTCTTACCTTGGCCGATACCTTTATCGGCGTGAGTGTTGCTGATATCGCATTTGTTGTTCGCCATCGGCGTGAGACTCTTACATCGGCGGAGGCAAAAACACTTGGCCGACGTTGTAAGCTATGTCGATGACAATATCATCGGCGAGAGATACCCCCTCGGGGTGACAATTTCACATACTGCCGATAGCAAGACTTAAAACTTTCGTCTGCATGATATTTTGGAAATATGATGCTCCCCCTTCCAAATGTCCAGATGATGTCATCAGGATATCCGAGGCTTTTGTTAAACTTAGAACATGACGTCATCATCATATTTGCGAACCGGATCATGTTTTAGAAAATATCCTGTCGAAGGGAAATGTGATGATGATGTCATCCTAATTTTTGCTTCTTCGTTTATCAGATCGGGATGACGTCATCAGGATATTTGCAAAAGGTCATATTTCTCGGCAGGAGGACATTATGAAATGTCGGGTGATATTCGGAATATGATGCTTGCGAAAAGTATAAGGCCATTTGACGGGTAAAACACACTATCACCCAAAATTGACGTCCGGATATTGGGACTGCATGATTTTTATCGGGTGATAGATCAAGATCATGATGATCTTGACAACATGACTGAGGATAAAAATATGATGACCTTCTTGCGAATATCAGGTTTGACCAAAACTTTGACTGTGCATAACTTCCACATATGGACGAATTTTCAAGTGATGTAAAAGGGAAACCTGCATGGAATTTCAAGCTCTTTCTAAATATGAGGTCACAGAAACAAAATATGAACTTTGAAAAACTGACCTCATGATGATGACCTACCTCATCCTAACCTTCATGATGATGATGCACCTGACTCATTTTTACCAAACCGCCAGAAAGCAGACAAACACAAGCAAAAGCAAAAAAGCAAAGCGACAGCAGGGGTCCCCATTTTGCTAAGGAGCAATAATGGGGCGTGTTGTGAACATCACAACAACTCTCCCCAGTGATATGTACCAGGAATGGTCACAGATTGTGGTGGAACCAACAGAGCCCATGAATATTGGAACAGAAGAACAACCCAAGATTATCCACTTTGCCTAATCTCTCACACCACCAGAGAAAACCAGGTTTGTACCGTTCTTTAAGAAGAAGAGAGGTAGCTTTGCTTGGTCGTATGTAGACATGCCGGGTCTAGACCCAAACTTAATTCTACATCATCTACCATTGGATCCAGGAGTAAAGCCCGTAAAGTAGAAGCTGAGAAAAATGCATCCTCACATAGCACTTTTGGTCAAAGAAGAACTCAAGAAATTGCTGGATGTGGGGTTCATCAAAGCCATAGATTACCTAGAATGGATATCCAACATTGTGCCAGTGTCTAAATTGGATGGCCAAGTTCGACTATGCAATGATTTTCGAGACTTAAACAAAGCATGCTGCAAGGATGACTTTCCATTGCCAAACATCGATATCATAGTCGACCTAACTGCAGGACATACAATGCTATCACTCATGGATGGATTCTCAGGGTATAATCAAATCAAAATAGCACCAGAGGACCAACACAAGACAACTTTTACTTGCCCATGGGGTACCTTTTGCTAGAATGTCATGCCATTTGGGCTGAAAAATGCAGGTGCTACATATCAAAGAGCCATGACTACTATATTTCATGACATGATGCATGTAACTATGGAAGACTATGTTGATGACATCCTAGCAAAATCTCTCACAAGGGACTCACACCTGGATGTATTAGAAAAAGTTTTTCAAAGATTGGACCAATTCCAAGTCAAATTGAACCCTAAGAAATGTGTGTTGGGGTAACTGCAGGCAAGCTGCTAGGCTTCATCGTGTCGACAAATAGAATAGAGGTAGACCCTGCCAAGGTCAAAGCTATAATGGACATGCCACCACCCAAGACTCTAACTCAGTTGAGATCCCTACAGGGCAAGTTGCAGGCCATCTGCAGGTTCATATCACAGCTGGCAGACAAGTGCCAACCTTTCAGCCATCTCCTGCATAAGAACATTCCATTTAGGTGGGATGAGCGGTGTGAAGAAGCATTCAACAAGCTAAAGGAGTACCTTATGAATCCACCCATTCTCATGCCTCCGATCCAAGGAAAACCTCTAATTCTCTACATATCTACTACACCTACTACTCTTGGAGCTCTTCTAGCGCAGTAAGATTATGAGAACAAGGAAAGAGCTATATACTACATCAGTCGAACCTTAGTGGGATACGAGTTTCAATACTCACAAGTAGAAAGATCATGTCTCGTGGTAGTTTTTGCTTCACAAAAACTCCGTCATTACATGCTCTCACATCCAATTAAACTCATTGCAAAAATTGACCCACTGAAGTACCTCTTCAGCAAAGCAGCTCTCACAGGTTGCCTAGCAAAGTGGGTAATGCTTCTTAGTGAGTATGACATCGAATATGTCGACAGAAAAGCCATCAAGGGACAAATCATAGTAGACCAACTAGCAGATGCACCGTTACAAGACAACAAGCCCATGCAGTTTGAATTTCCAGATGAATCCCTATTCAATGTGTCAACATCTTCCTGGAAACTCTACTTTGACGGGTCTTACACACACCATGGATTGGTGGCAGGTATCCTGTTTATAACTCCTCAAGGCGACACAATTCCAAAGTCCTACCATTTGTTATTTCCATGCACCAATAACATAGCGGAGTATGAAGCCTTGGTAATTGGTCTCAAGATGGCGATTGAGTGGAAAATCCAAGAATTGCATGTCTATGGTGATTCTCAACTTATCATCAATCAGGTCAACGATGAGTATCAAACCAAAGATGAAAAGCTCATCCCATACAAACGAATGGTTGACGACTTCAAAGAACACTTCGGGACCATCTCCTTCGAGCAAATACCCAAGATCGAGAACAAAGCAGCGGATGCAATGGCAACCATTGCCTCTCTTCTAGAAATACCTGAAAATGAGTCACGATATGAGTTCTTAGTGGAAACCATCCAACAACTAGCTTATGATCTTCTTAAGACCATTCCATCTACCTTCTAGTCAGATCTGATTCACCTTGGTATGGTAAGACTTACACTTACCTCAAGGACAACATTCTCCCACTCGACCTCTCTTCCAACCAAAAGCAAACTTTCATACGACAAACCTCTCGCTACACCATCATAGCCGATACCCTATACCGACGTGGTCTTGATGGTACTTTGCTCCATTGTTTAGAACAAGAAGAATCCATAACTGCCTTGACAGACGTACATGAAGGGATCTGCGGAATACACTCCAGCGGTCCCTCCTTAGCCAAGAAACTCATGCGTTTGGGTTATTACTGGCCAAACATGGAAATGGATTCATATCAGTTTATCAAAAAGTGTAAACAGTGCCAAATACACAGGAACCTGATCCATGCACCTACTCAAGAGTTGAGACCTTTAATGACACCCTGGCCCTTTTGCCAGTGGGGACATGACCTTGTTGGAAAGATTCATCCACCCTCTTCCAACAGCCACAAATATATCATAACTGCCACTGAGTACTTCACAAAGTGGATTGAGGCCGTTCCCCTAACCACCGTAACAGGCAAGCAAATTTCCTCTTTCATTCTGATTTACATTATCTGCAAATATGGCATTCCTTCATCTATTATCATGGATAATGGAAGACCATTCAAAAATCAGGATGTCCAGGAACTTTGTGAGCATTTCAAAATCCAACATCGCTTCTCCACTCCATACTACCCCCAAGGTAATGGTCAGGCTGAGGCATCGAATAAAACCATTCTGAAAATCCTAAAGAAGACTGTCAATGATGCTAGCCATGATTGGCATGTCCAACTCAATCCTGCTCTGTGGGCCTACAGAACCAGTATACGCACTCCCACAGGTGCTACACCCTACGCCCTTGTCTATGGTTCAAAAGCCATTCTCCCCATTGAGGTCGAACTACCATCTCTCAGGGTGTTGTTGAAAGGTCTCATATCAGACGAAGAATACAGAGTCTTCAGGTTACAAGAACTAGAGCTACTAGAAGAAAGGCGACAGAAAGCCTTTGATCATCTCAAAGCATATCAACAGATGATGTCAAGAAGCTATAACCACAAGGTTCACCCAAGATGCTTTAAGGTTGGGGACCTCGTTCTCAAAGAAAATCCTCGCAATTAACAAGACAGAGAAAAGAAAGGCAAGTTTGAACCAAACTGGCTTGGGTCCTATGTGATTGTAGCAGCTTACAGCTCGGGGGCATATCAGTTTGCAACATTAGAGGGTGCATTGTTCGATGATCCAATCAACAGCATGCACCTTCGCCGGTTCTATACCTGGGAGAACCCCAATGCAAGGGGATACAAAAATACAAAAAAAAGAAAGGTCAAAAAATGGAAAAAAAAAAAGAAAGCGTACAAAAAAATTGTCCTTTGGTGAAAACTTGGCAAACAGGTGCCTTGGATAGGTAGCATGATGAAAACCTGGCAAACATGCGTCATGATTACTTTCTAGCTTCTCGTACAAATAAAGGCAAGTGATGAAAACCTGGTAAACAGGTGTTACTTGTGATAAACCGCCTTCTCCATCATTGGGAATCCAGTCACCTTGAGTATGTTCTTCCCTTGCTCATTTTCCATTCGACCCATATCTGTCCCATAGTAAACACCTGGCAGTTACCTATCATGGCTTGATAACTCTCCCTCTTTGTGGCCTTGTCAACCAAGATTTTGTCCCATATCATCTCTTCAGTATGAGCCTAGCATAGCGTCCCTCATCAGTGTCCATGGTCCAAGTCCGTGAACTACGTTGCCTCTGTGCCATCACATAGGCAAGGCCATTATTCTAATGTGCCCCTGAGGCCTTCCACTATCCCATCCGTTCCATATCTCGTCCTTCTATCCAGCTGAGTCCATCTCCACTTTCTCTCACCTAGGTCTTAGGTTTGTTAGGGTTTACCCCAAACTACGTTGCCTCTGCATCATCACGTAGGCAAGGCCATTTAGCAATGCGCCCCCAAGGCACTAGGTCAATCCCTTAGGGCCCGTCTCCCCAATAAGGATTCTGCAATCTTCTCGCCAAACAGGCAAATGGAAGCAGAACCCTCACTTCAAGCAGAAATCTTGACTATGAGCAGCTTAACCTATTCAAACACAAAGCAAAGTACCCAAGACCTTCTAATTGATTCTATCTAAATTACAGCAAGGAAATCACATCTAAATGCAAGAATGTTTTGCGGATTGAAATCATGGTTATGTTACTAAGTCTTGATTTTTGTTATCATGTCTTTCTACGCTACTCAAGGATGCCAAAAGCTAGAGATGCTATGATGGGGGCATGATCATTTTTTTGTTTGCTATCTGTGGATTCCACTTTAGTAATGTGACACCTTATCTAAGGACATGATCGGCAAAAGATCATCGAGGATATCCAAGGTCTAACATGAATGGGGGGCAATCCTTGTTTGTTAACATGCAAGAAGTACTCAGGTCATCTAGATTCAATTTTGACTAGATGCTTGTATTTACTTGCCAAATTAAAAATCCATGTAAGCGGTACTCATGTCATCTCGGTTCAATTATACCTAGATGCTTGTATTCACTTGCAACATTTCAAAAAATGTACCAAAAATAATTTTCCCAATGATGAAATAAAGCACTCTGAAAAGCACAACATTCATCCTATACCCATATACACATCCATACATCCATATCCAGTACAACCAACAATACTCGAACTATGCAGAGTATCAATATCAAATGAAGTTTCTAAGTCTGTCAAAACCATTCTTCTATCTATCGTCCTGTCATTCTTGTGTCAATAGAGTACATTTAGACATCACAAAAAGCAAAGCATATAGGTGCATCTCATATCACATTTGGAGTTAGGCATGAACATGATTCAACCAGTTGCATACATAACACAAAGCATTAGGTCATCCATACATCATCATCATATCGCATCACTAAAGCAAAGAAAATAAAAAACATAGCCAAGTGCATCATATACGAAGCTGCATAATCATATAGAAATCATGTTGCATTTGCATACATTACAGAAATATTAGATCAAACACTCATATCACATAAACATTAGAACATACTACATCATATAGACATCACATAGCATCATATCAAAAGCATCTCGTATAGCATCAGGAAAAAAACATCTAAGTCCACACATACATCGCATCATACAATAGAAGTAAATCATCATCTCATAGCATATGCAATAGATCATAAGGCTGCATCCTCATATATACAATCATAAAAAAAGAAGTCCAAATGCACAATATCATCATCTCTCTCTAAATCAAAGTGTTATATACAATATACATCCAAAAGGATGGTGATACATGTCCCAAAATAGTACAAAATTTGGTACAAGTCTACCCCTGCTGCTATGGGCCACCACTGCCAGCCCCTGATTGCTGGGGACCCATCACAGAAGCCCCTGACCATGATGGACCTGCTCTCTGGGTAGCCCCCGATTGACTCTTGAAACTTGAAGCCCTCTGACTCACTGGCAATGCCCCCTGATACAAGCCCCAGTAATACTGCACCTATGACTGTGCCCTGGCAAGCTCTGCCTATGCCTGTGCCAACTGTGCCTACAGCTGGCCTACTTGTGCCTGTGCCTGTTGCACCTACCCAACCAAAAAGGACCTAGCTGCATCTGTCCCCATAGCTGCCATTGCAGTGTCTCACTCCACATGGATAACGCGTACCTGTGCATCTGCCATATCCCTCTCACGAGTCAGCCCTGCGATCACTGTGGCGTCAGTCTCTCGCTGGCCGTCAGCCCTCCTAAGCTATGCCCACAGCTCTCTCACCTGTCCCCTCAGGCTGGCTATAGCCCTCTCATGCACATCTACCTGCACTGGCCCCTGTGACGCCTCTGCCTATCCTAGCCCCTATGGTTGGGGCACCTGCTGCTGTGGTACCTGCTGGGGTGGCGGCATCTGTGCCTGCTACGGTATCTATTGCTGTACAACCTATCCTGGCACTGCTTGCTCAGCTTGAACTACCCTCCTCTGCTGTCTCAGCCTCTCTCCATCATCACCCCCTCGTCCTCCTCGTCCCCATCCTCTACCTCTCCCCCGGCCAACTTGAGCCTCCTCCTCTGAATCTGCCGCATCAATATGAGGCACCAGCATACCAGGTCCTGAGTATCTCAGAAAGGGATGTGTAGTAATCCAATCCTCATACTCCTATGTGATCCCTGTGTCTGCAATCTCCGTCCTCATGTCCCATGCCACATAAGGAGTCTGCTGGAACTCTTCCAGGGCCTCCTCATATGAAGCCATCAGCCCCCATCGGACCCTCTCTGCATGTGTCCGTGCGAACAATGCCTGTCCCTGTGGCATACCCTACCTCCTACCAAACTGTCTCAGCACCCTGCCCACCATCTGTCTCTCTAAGATATGCCATGTCCGGCCTATCAACCACCTCGTTTGAAAGCAGTAGGGCAGCTCGTCTCCCTCGTCAGCCTAGGGCTCGCAATTAGATATGGTCGCCAGACGACCACATCTACACCATCCAATGTATGCCTCTAGTACTCCAACTTCCCCAGCCTGTGCTGGGAAATCACTCCTGCATAGCCATAATTGTATGGCTCTCCTCGCTGCCTCGTGAATACACATATCGGCCTCGTCACCGCTATGTGCTCCCATAACCAAAACTGTAGCAGTAGCACCCCCGCTGACAGACTCGTGCTGCGGTGATACACCACCTGGTGCATGTCATGGTATAGGTGGGCCAGTATGCAGACTCCCCATGCATATTGGGTGCCCTCTGTCAGCATCCGCTCCATAATCCGGCCCCATCCAATGGGGAACCCATGTGATCTCCTGTCGGGGCATACAACGCCTCCGATCAACCCAGCCATGATCCCGAGGAAATAGTCGTAACAGTCATGTATGTCATGCCAAGGGATGACCTGTCCAACCAGCCTAGGGTCATCGAACACTCGCTGGCACTCAGCGAGTCCTGCATCCCGCTGCGCGTCGTACTCTACCAACTCACCAACAACGGGTAAGTGTAGTATCCTGTATACATCCTCTAGTGTCACAATCATCTCTCCAGTCAGAAAATGGAAGGTCCCATTCTCACTGTGGAATCTCTCCATGGCCGCTGTCAACAGTCCACGGTTTGCCCGCACCTCAGGCGTGAAGCAAACATAATCCAGACCCATGGCACCAAGTGCCTCTCTATCAATCTCTGTCAACATGTATCTTTGCAATAGAGGCATGGGGAACGTCTCCCTCGACTGCAGCGTGTCTCGTATCTCCTCCTACAATCACGCAAAGCAGGGTGTTAGTCTAAAGCCGCATATACCATACTCAACATAGCTACTGAACTATATCAACTAAACTTAGCATTTCAAATTGATCAAAACAGCACACTACATCTCTTGACTAGATTCCTACAATCTCGAAGATAGCTCATCGATTGTTGCATCAAACAGGACGCTAATCGAATCAATTTGGCTAAGTAATTTGCTATCCAAAGCAAATGCACCACTATAGGTGGTAAAAGTGCTGTTTCTTTACATATGCGTAGCTTCTGGTATATGCGCTGCTAAAATCAACATATGCGCCGCCAAATAACATATGCGCCGTTACATTGCACATATGCGCAGTTTCACGTATGCGCCGCCACATTCGGCAGATGTGCTGCCAAACTATGAAAGCACCGCTAAAATTCACAAATGTGCAATTTTAACAAAAGCACCGCCAAAATGCACAAATGCGTAGTTTTCACCGATGCACTGCCAAAATAGACATATGCGCAGCGATACTATAGATGCGTCGTTTCGCGCGACATATGCACCGTTCTGCACTTTGGCGCATTTGTTTGACCTATTTTCTATTGGCATTTATGACACCCTAACTCGACTCTAGGGAAAATTTTTCGAAGCACATACCGGGAGTCTTGCCTCTGCTGGCCGCCTGAATCGTCAGACTCACTCGAATCGGTGCTCCTCACGGGGAATGTCTGCTGCTCTGGCTGCCATGCTGCTCCAAGTTGCTCTAAGCTCTCTATATCCAATCCAGATCAAACAAGTGTACAAATGAATAATCTTGTGGACCCAGCTCCTATTTATAGCCTCCAAACCCTAATTCTGGCTAGGTGATGACTGTGACTACTTTCCGCGTCTGTTTTTCCTCCAATTTTCTTCCCATTTCCCTGAAACGCGTCCTTTTTCCTCCAACCTAACCTCACCCCTTTGTCTTTGTGAGATTGTCCGTCTCCAAGTCTTTTGCCCTTTTCCCGTCCAATCTCCTGAGGGGGCATCCTATCGTCATTAAACTTGTACCAGGGGCAAACTGGGGCATGTATCACTATCAGACTATCGATTTCTTTGAAACAACGCTGCAAACACCATTACATCAAAGAGGGGCAAAATGTATACGCCTAAAAATGACATGATTCATTCTAAATAAATATTCTAAATATTTATTTCATTCTTCTACCAATTAAATAAATATTCTAAATTTATTTAATCGATTCACTATTCCTTAATTAAATAAATTCAATTTATTTAATTAAAATTCCTAAATTCTTCTAATGTCTCACACAATTAAATAATCATAAATTATTTAATTAATCCTAAATTCCTCTATCCTAAGTTCTAATTCCAAAAATCCACCTCACACTTACACCTCACTTTTCCACCTCACCTTGTCCACCTCATCGGGTTGCACATGTAATTAAATATATTAAATATTTAATTACCCTATTTTCCCCCTCACCCACATGTCCTATTTCTTCTCAAATTAGAAGTTAGTTAACTAATCAATCAAAAGTGTTAACTAACTAGTCAATTGAGTTAATCCCTCAATCAATTTAGTCAATTCCATAATTCATTCTTCCAACTGACTAATCAAGTTTGTTAACTGATCAGTCAATGGAGTTAACTCTCCAATCAATGTTGTCAAATCCCCTCTTTCATGATGGAGCTGAGGCACTTGTCTTATTTCCACTGGTTGCACATTCCTCAACCATTCTCAGCTGTTGATCATCACACTTCTTCTCAACCATTGATTCTCATTCTTCTGAGTCTATAAATGGAACCTCATCCTCCCATTCTAATCATCCAGGTTATTTGTATTATTACTCTGCAGAATTCTACCTGCGCGCCTTTGGCACCCCCAATACAATCTACTTGAGATCACCATTTGCTTTGAAGCTCTACTTCACAGCATTATCTATCAACACAGCCATTTACTACCGACATCCTACAACACAGCTAAAAGAGTGCACTCACTGAGGGCCTACTTCATCAGCAAAGGACAGTTGTAATAGGTGAACAACGGAAGCTTTGGAAAAGGGAAGGTTTGCACTGCATTGTTCATTGCCTCATTTCATTTAATCTTTCTTGTTTTCATTATTCTGTTGATGTTTGGGTTTGATATTGTTCATTTGATTAAACCACATTTTACCCTAACAAGAAGGATATTAGGGGAAAGGACCCAATAGACGACCACACTCCAATAACCACTATGGTGTGGTGTAGCAATGACCCTTTGTTTTTGTACTCTTACCCATTATTTGTAATGTTAAGAACTAGTAGTCATTATATTTGTACTAAAAATATGGACACAAAGTATCCATTTTCACAAGTCACATCAAGAAAGCAACCAATCAGATAGTGACACATAAGGTGATCGATAATATATGCCTTGATGCACATGTTTTGGTCTAAATTTTTTTGGGTATTTTTGGACAACTCACCAAAGGTGTAGTTGATGTGGCTACATTATTGATGCTTAGAACCTAAAACAATAGATTTAAGATCTTAACTCACATACAGAGGTATGTTGAATGTTTTGTAAAAAAAATGATGTATCATTTAAGAGCTTGAGATGCACAAAGTAAGGGTACATGACTATTGGGTCCTCTCCCCTAATATGGATACAACCTGAACATAATGACTCCTTTTAACTATTTTGAACTTTTCTTACAAGTATGAGTGGTTAATGCATATTTGGTTTGTCTTTTAAATACATCATATTATGCACTTATTTGTTGACTTTTTGCATGCATTCTTTCTCCACAACTAATTATAGTTGCATCACTTTCTTGGCCTACACCTATGCTATAGCCAAAATGGCTCCTTCCTTTATGATATGTAGCAAAGCAAGGCTTGTTGATCAAATTGTTCTTTTTGTCATGATGTCCTAATTGTAACATTGATGTGGTACTAGCTTAATTTAGGCAATCATATGCAAGGTGATCCCAATTTATAATTATGAAATAATTCTTTTTTGAACCACCCTTTTCTTAAACCAGCTAGTTCAGGAGAGTCTCAACAAGAAACAAGAGTTACATCCATGATCTACATTAACACAAATAGAATTTACATGTTACACATATAGTACTCATGGGTATGTGCACCAAGATGGGAGCCCAAAAGGTGCCCAAGAACTATTTTGAAGTAAAATATGACATAATGTGCTAGCTTTATGGCTCAAGATGGCTCAGAAATCCCTAACAATAATGTGAGTGCATTATAATGTGCTCATGTTATATGTGCCTTAAAAACACACAAAGTGCTCTCTTTTTTGAATTTATAACACACGTGCATTTCATTTGAAGTTTCTTTGAAAACCCACCCTTAGGCTTGGATTTGTCTTAGATATCTGAGCCAAAGGGTTGTGCCTACATGTAAGGTGCCCAAAGATGTGTTTTGTATAAAAAATGAAAAAATAAGTAAATGTCAAGTATTCTCTCCATTGGGTTTACACATTTTAAGACATTATTGTAAAAAATTCCACAATAATATCAAGCTCTCTCTTACCTTCTAACCATGTAATTTTTTCTATAATTTGAATACATTAAGGTTTTGATCTTCAATTTCTTTTGCTAGTGCCTTCATTTTCTTAAAAAACCTATGTATAGATTTTTTGGTGTTATTTTTTATCCACTCATCCAAATTTGAAACAAATTACATTTTTACATTATAGACTCCATTCTATACACATTCGAAAAATAATAATTTTCAATTAGTTTTCTCAAAATTAAGGGGAGAGAACACTCAATTTTTTATTTTTTAAGATGTGTCCACTTTGAAAATTAGCAAAAAAACATAGATTCATTAAATATTAGCAAAACAATCTGGCATAAACTAAGTGATGTTAGCTAACTTTCCACCAAAGGGATTTGTGAAATACTTTTAAAACTGACATTTTAGGTGGAGTACACCTGACGCTATGTTATTTTTTTCACAAAATAGGGCCACTTTATGTGCTCCCCTATTTAACCCTCTTAATCTCTACCATTTAAAAAAAATAGTAGTTTAGAAACCAGATTCCAAGAACTACTAATCTTGCTCCTATCGCATCTTCAAATTTTGAGCATAGATATCTTGAATTTATCATCCAATATTTTTTTTGTTGATTTTAGGAAAAAAGTGGCCATTTTTTACCCCCTTTTGGCCCCCCATTTCCATGCACATACCCTCATGTTACATAATATTTATGTACAAATATATAAATTGCATAAGAACAATACGAAATAGGAATATTTTCATTATCTTTGTATGCAATGTATAATGTCTCCACATTGGCCATAACAATTTGTAAAGTGCTCACTTAATACCTCATCAAAGGCATATAACTTTTTTCATAACAAGTCTATTTGTTGCACACAAACACCTAAACATAACCACACTTGTGTAACTTACAATTAAAAAAATAAATAGGCACAAGAATGTTTAACAATTTCCTTTGTGAATTCGTCTATTTTTACTTATAAATATTGTTGAACACACCAGGTACTGAGAGGGGGGTGAATCGGTATTTGAACAAACTTCAAATCCTCTAGAGTAGATTAAAACTTAAGCATTACAACATCAACATAAACATGAAAGATCAACACAATGCACATCAACACATAACACTAGATGTACATGGAAAACCCAAGAAGGGAAAAACCACGGTGAGGATTAACTCACAATATATGAAGCTCACTGCTAAAAACATTACAACTTTGTTTTAGGGCTACAACCCAAGGAAGCTACTACTCCCTGCTGACTTTGTTTTAGGGCAACAACCCAATGAAGCTACTACTCCCTGAAGACTTTGTTTTAGGGTCACTCCCAAGGAAGCTACAACTCCTTGCAAACTTTGTTTTAGGGCTACAACCTAAGGAAGCAACTACTCCTTGAACTGAGAATGAACTCAGAGATGATTACAGTATGACAATCCTTCTATTGCCTAAAAATTGACATTGAACCTTACACCTTTGATTATTGCAATTCTGCTTCTTTTGATGATTAGATCAATTCAGCACACTCTTCACTTCCCTCTTGTAACAAAAATGTCTTCAAGATGAATCAGGACAAACATTATTGCTTTTGCTCTTTCTCCTTCAGTCACACATCATAATGCATAACATATTCATATTCTGCTCTTTCACATACTCACATATGCATCTTTGCAATCATTTATCACCTAGACCAACTAGGTTTACAATATATACATGACATTACATTGATTTCATTACAAGTTGGCCAATACAACAAGAATATTACTTTTTACAAGTCGGTCAGAGATCAAAACATGAAACATGCATAGGGCAAGCCCTATCATGAACACCACACTACTTTAGAAGGAAACACATGCCTTGCAAATCCCAATACATGCTTAGTCTATTCCTAAACATCCTTCACAACGTCATTCTTCAAGGAACAACATCCTCAAGCTTCAAAAATTTGAATTAGGTCACCCTTAAGCAAGAATACATGAAGCTTGTAGCACAACGGTCATTTCAACTTGGCAGTACTCATGAGGGATTGAACATTTCTTGTGCTTCTTCTAGATGAGTCGAAAGGACCTACACAACATCTCCAAATATTCCTTAAACTCCACATAACAACATTGTGACAAATGTTGGGAATTAAGGTGTCTCAACCTTGGTAATTCCTTGCATTATTTTGATTGTATTAATTTTTTCATTGCCTATGATATAAATTAATTGTAAAATCCATATTGTCATCTTGTGGGATGTGGCACGGTGATGTGTCATCCTACATGGAAGATGACAACTTGTAATTTTGTCCTCACATGAGGAGATAGGCATCCCACTTTATGGTAGGAATATTTTGTCATGTGTCAGCATCTTGGATGTTGTGTAAGGGAATATTGACCATAACAGTCATGACGGATTCCTATGACAAAGTTATGTACGAGTCAAAAATAGGAGATTCTATGACAGATGAAGACATGTGTCGAAGAGCATCTTTGAAAAAGGAATCTTTGAGCACCCCAAGGTGGACTATGACATGTTGTAAGAGAATATGCTATTTATAGCCTATGTATGACATATTCTCTTACAACTATAAGTTGTAATTGCTATGACAGATTCTATGATGGTCGTAAGAGTTGTAAGAGCATTTGTCATAGCTCATTTTGGAAATAGGTGACATCTTTGGGATGGGGTCTATGGACAAGTGTTAGAAGCATCTTACAATGTTGACCAAATGTCCATAGGCGTGGGTTTTGGGCCATGAGGCCAAGTTGGACGCCCATTCCAAGATAGAGGTTATTTTGCCTTGTTTTTTCTATATAAATAGGTGCTTGGAGGAGAAGATGTATTACAGGTTTTACAGGTACTGTTATGCTACCAAATCATCTCCAAATATGAGTTTCAAAGACTCCTGCAAGAGAATTGGCTTTGATTTGTATTGTAACCTCTTTGTTTACGTAATATAGTTGAGCAATGTTTTGGAGTGGGGTTTTTCACCCGTAAGGGTTTTCCCCATGTATATCTTGTGTCTTTCTTCTTCTATCTCATATTCTTGTTTATGTGTTTTCTACAATATCTCATGTTAATGGTTTAATGTTGTTGTAATAGTTAGGATAAATTTGAATTTGTACTCTCCTCCCCTCATTAGATTAGTGTAGGAAGCAATTTTTGCACACCTTGCTTCCTTTCAACACATACCTTTAACATTCTTTAGTTGGCCAGACAGAGGCATAGCCTAGCAGTATCATCATTTTGGACCTCAGCCAGTTCTAGAGAGAGCAGAAAAGCACCTTATGAAGCAATTGGTGACAACAAAAGATCATTAGGAACATCTTCCATTAGTTAATGTACCATTTCATGCCACAACAAGTTGGCACACATCATCAGCATATGTCTTGAGAACAACTAGGCATCCAAAACTATCTGTATCACAACTATCATTTAAAAACTAAGCTTGCAGACCTCCAAAACACCTAAAAATCATATGGATGCACTCATACACTACTATGAACACATCCTCAAAATTACACAGACATATTGATCACTACGGAGGAATGCAGAGCATTCCAAACAATCTTCATCATCACTTGATTCTGCTAGAGCACAAACCGGAACTCTGTCTCTCATACTTTCACTGTGGAGGGACAAATGATCTGAAACTTTGGATTTAGCACCTTTACATCATACTAAACTTAACTTCTGAACCACATGACCATATCTTCAAATGTAGAGGAATGCAGAGCATTGTACCAGGCAATCCTCCAGACAACTCTCTGCAACAAAAACCTTCACCAACTTCCGGAGGCCAAAACCTTCATACAACATCACATATATCCTTAGGAACAATAGGAAGGATCATACAACAAGCCATAGGTCATCAAAAACATCTTCTCATCCTCAATGTAGATTCTAATTCCCATCTTAATATTTCATCATGAAATCATCTTTGCTGACCACAAGCATGCTCAAAACAACTTGACTTGACACTAATCAAAGCATGAAATCTAACCATGAACATTAGCAACCAATCATGAACATCACTACATCTCATTGCATCTCTGTTACTATACTGGTATATCATTATAAAAAACTGAGTGCTGACCGCACTCTAAGTGTTGACATCAATGACAACACATATTTCCAACAATCTCCCCCTTTGTCATTGATGGAAATACATACTCCCCTTAGATGTACATTTATCTCTCCCCCTTTGACATCGAGGAGAAAGGGAAACTACTTCCTTCCCTTAGGGCACAAACTTTTCCCCTTAAGATGCTCATTTTCTTAACTTTATCCTCCTTTGATGTTCATACATTCTTTCTTGAAACAACTAAGGACTCCCTCTATTAGCAACAACCACTACCTATTCCCCCTAAGAGGTAGTCACCATCAGTCCATGAAAAAGACATAGCATGAACTCCCCTTGGACATATGCACCACTATGCATCTAAAAAGGAGGGGAAATTACCCCTAAGCTTTGCTAGAAATCTTCAAAAGTATCTGTTGCAAGAGCCTTTACGAAAATATCTACAATCAGATCCTTTGTTGGAACATATTCCAACTTTACTTCCTTATCTACAACCTTCTCTCTCAAAAAGTGATACCTAATTGCTATATGCTTGGTTCTAGAATGCATCACTGGATTCTTGGAAATATTGATAGCAATTGTATTATCACACAAAATAGGAATATGCTCATCATATAGTACCTTGATATCCTTTAAGGTTTTCTTCATCTAAAACACTATTGTACAACAAGATGTTGCTGCAATATACTCTACCTCTATAGTTGATAATGGCACTAAATCTTTTTTCTTGCTCTTCCATGAAACCAATCTGATTCCTAAAAAGAAAGCACCACCACTTGTACATATTCTATCATTGACACAACCAACCCAATCAGCATTAGTGTAGGCACTTAGATCAAAGTCATTAGGTCTCTTGGATACCATAAGCCATAATCTAGAGTTCCCTTCAAGTATCTGAATATTCTTTTCACTACCTTCTCATGTGTTTTCTTGGGATTAGCTTGATATCTGGAAACCACCAATGTTGCATACATAATATCAGGTCTAGAAGCAATCAAGTAAAACAATCCTCCAATCATAGATCTATAGAAAGTCTGATCAACCTCTAGAGACTCATCATTATTGCTTAAGTGACATGCAGTGACCATAGTAGTACTCACTGGTTTGGAATCCTTCATACCAAACTTCTTCAACATCTCTTTAACATACTTAGCCCAAGAAATAAAGATACCATCCTCTAACTGAGCAATTTGAAGCCCAAGGAAGAAAGACATCTCACCAATCGTAGACATCTCAAACTCTTTTTACACCTCCTCTGCAAACCTTTTACACATATCATCATCTCTGCCAAAGATAATGTCATCTACATATACTGCAAATATCAATATCATATCTCCTTCTTCCTTGATGTAAAGATTTCTATCTGTGGTACCTTTCTTGAATCCTTACTAAAGTAAGTACTTATCCAACCTAGCATACCAAGCTCTAGGTGCTTACTTGAGACCATACAAAGATTTCTTGAGTCTCCACACCATGTCTAAATCTTTTGATATCTGGAAGCCATTTGGTTGCTCAATGTAGGCTTCTTTCTCTAGATCACCATTAAAAAATGCTGACTTGATATCCATCTGATAAAATTTGAAGTTCTTATGAGAAACAAGGGCAAGAAACATCCTAATTGCCTCAATCCTGGCTACCAGAGAAAAATTCTCCTCAAAATCAATGCCTTCAACTTGAGAATAGCCCTTACACACCAATCTTGCTTTGTTCCTCACAACTTCACCATCTTCATTCAACTTGTTTTGGAACACCCACTTTGTTCCTATAACATCCTTATTAGCTGATCTAGGAACCAATTCACATGTCTAATTCTTCTATATTTGATTCAATTCTTCTTCCACTGCCTTTATCCATCCATCATCTTTGCTAGCATCAACAAAGGTTTTGGATTCTACCTTTGACAACAAACACAAATTCACTTGCTCATATGTCTTTGCAAACCTTCTCTTGGTCTGCACACCTTCATTCTTATCTCCAATGATCTGATTTTATGAATGGCTCTTTTGAACATACTTTTCTGGAGTCTTAGGTATCTGCTTTGGTTCTTGTTCATTTTCTTCTTCATCTTCAATGCATGGAAAAATATCAGATCCGGAGTCCTCTGATTCTTGTGAGATCTGATACAAATCTTCATATACTTTGACATTTGTGCTTTCAGTCATCTTTCCTAATCCCTTGTTATAGCATCTATAGGCCTTGTTTCTAGTTGAGTAACCAAGAAAGATCCCTTCATCACTTCTTGTCATCAAACTTTCCTAGGTCTTCTTCATCTCTTCTGATATAGTATTTGCTATCAAATATCCTAAAATATCTGATAGTGGGAGGTCTTCCATACCATAGCTCATAAGGGGTCTTAGTGCTATTGACCCTTAACTACACTCTGTTAAGTAGATAAACAATAGTGTGAACTACTTCCTTCCAGTACATATTAGGCAGATATGCATCCTTCAACATTGCCCTAGCCATTTCTTTAACAATCATATTCTTCCTTTAACTGATGATTGGGCTTCGCCACAACAATCGCTGAAGACATGCTTAAGGGTTGAGTTAGTCACAAAACCGCTCCCCGCCTTCGTAGAGGACTTTTGAAAATGATAGGATGGTGTAATCTTCTCTGAGAAATACACCACCCTCGCCTCTGCACAAGGGTTAAAATAAAAAGGATATACGTGATATCCCGCCTCCGTAAAGGGCTTAAATAATTGATTGATTGATTGCAAACAAACTAAGAGTGTAGGATGTACTCATCGCACAAGTCTTTAAACTACACCTGAGGACAAGCACATTGCTAACATCTATAACAGATAGCTTACCCTATATATACCCCCACCTTAAGGTGGTTGATATCAGGTATTGATATCGAGCACGTTAAGTTAGGAAGAAAACACACAAGGGAACACAAACTTTCGCAAATCCCATGCCCCCCAGAGGTGACATGTACTTTACGATCGCCAAATGTTCCCACAAACACATCCCTGCAAGAAACATGTTAGGATCTACATAATCATGATAAACAACAACATCAATGCATATGATTAATCACACAAAGAGCCAAGGCTATACTATGAATTCAAAGTTCGAGGATAACTGTGGGGCTATTTCACGAAGATCTTCAAATGGTGTAAGAGCACCTAGACTTCAAGGCTATTTCTTTTGAATTTTTGGGTTTAATAAAGAGCATAGGTGGTTGTTTCTTATTAAATGTGGTAATAAAGCCCAATAGAGGCATCTTGATATAGTGGAGGTTATGTAGGAATAGAACCTTTAATATTTTGCCTAAAATTAGAACTTTCCTTTTGAGATACTTTTATAATAGTCAGTCTTTTTGCCTTATTTTTAGCTTTTCCATGATGGTGGAAATGATGGTGAATGTGGATTCTATTGTAAACATTTACATTATGCCTCTCATTCCTCGAGGAAGGCAGAGAATGTGATTTGGATTGAAGAAAATACAAATTTTTGTCCCGTTTTATGAAATTTTTGTGTTTTTGCTGTTTCAAGCGTCTTGAGCAGAGCCGTACTATACTGTCAAGAGACAAAATACCTAAAATCATGTGAGGGATGGTGTTAAATTTCATTTGAAACAAGTTGGATGGTTTTTCATAAATCTAGAAGCATTTTATCATTGATTTTCTGGAAGGAGGTCTTAAACCCTAGATTTGAGGGTTTTAAGAGAACCAATGGGTTTTTGACCCATTCCATCCATGTTGGATCCCCAAAATGAATGGAATTGCAAGGATTAGTATAGTTTTTGTCTTTCTAATGTTTGTAGGTGCAGGGAAGAATTTTGGCACGTGTGAGGAATGGTTGAAGGTCTGATATCCTCATGTATCAGACTGTGACAACAAATTTGAAGAGGAATTTGGGCATTTGGGGTATGGTTTTTAATCTTGCATGTTTTGGAGTAGGTGAATATGATGCTAAAGAGTCCAAGGATGGTAGAAAAAGTCAGATCAAGAACATTCATGAGAATTTACATGCCTTTTTCTTGACTATCCTGTCATGACAGAGTTGTCAAGGTTGATTTAGGGTGGTGCAGTCCTAGTTGTGATACTTCCACATTAAATCATTGCAAAGAAACATTTAAAACCTCATTAGTTAGAGTATATTAAGAGTCTTCAAGTTAGTTTTTCAAGATCCCAATCTCATTTTGTGTTTTGGAGGTATAGGTACTAAGTTGAAGCAGTCTAGAAGCCTAATTAGGCCTATTATCCAGGTTGGACAATCATTATTTGACCTAGTTGCTCCAAAACAACCCTAGCCCATTTCAAAATATATCATGAAGGAGCTTAATGGGTATCTAAAAAGTCAGTTTGTTCATGGGTTATCCTAGTATTCCACCAGTTATGCATGGAAAACCCCATTTTTAGGGCTACAAGCAATTTGAGCCTATTACAAGGAAGTGATTAGAAGAACATGGTGTTATGAGTTTTGGTGATCTTTAATGGTTTTAGTCTACTAAACCAAAGTAGGTTAGGGTGAGTTGGGAGTGAATAAAGTAGGTTGACCCATTTAACCTCCATTTGTACATGCTTCATCCTATGACATACATGCTAGGTGAAGAGGGAACTTTTCAAGTTGGGATAGTCAACTTAGTGAGTCTTAAGAATTTGTTTGCATGTCAATGAGAAACCTCCCCTTCTCTGCATCAAGTGGTATCATAGCTTAGGTTTAGGTTCTAATTGGGAAGACATAAGAAAGCTAAAGTGTGAAAAAGTTGAGTTTGCAAGATGCCTCCAAAGAGCAATCTAGTGGCTAAGGAAGTTAAAGAGTTGAAGGAACAACATGCAAAAGAGCTGAGACAAGTGAAAGAGTCTCATAAAGCTACCCTAGCTAGAATATTAGCATTGGAATCCAACCTTAAGAGAGGTATGGATATAGGGGATTAGAGTGATCCAGGGGAAGAGTGGGAGAACATAGACCCTCAATTAGGAGTTCAAGAAGAAGAATAATTGGACTCAGGTGAAGAGAGGATGTTGAAGATGCTAAAGGTAGTCAAGGGGGAAAAGACTCCAAAATTGAAAGTAGAAGTATCCATGTATGGTGGGAAGATGGACAATGAAGAAATATTGGGTTGGATAGATGCTTTTGATAACTTCTTGGAGTTTGAGGAGGTAGAAAACCATAAGAAGGTGAAGTATGCAAAGAATAAGTTGAAGGGCCCTGCCCTAACATGGTGGAACTATGTTCAAGAAGAAAGAGTAAAGAAAGGCAAGGAAAAGATCCATTCATGGGATAGAATGGTAGCAAAGATAAAGGCACAATTCTTACTTGTAGACTATGAAATCCAGACCTTTAGGAAGTTGCAAGGCCTCAAGCAAAAGGAGATGGATGTTATGGCCTATACTAAGGAGTTTCACAAACTAAGCATCAAGACATGACATGTTGAAGATGAAAGAGAAAAGGTGGCAAGGTACCTGAATGGCCTGAGGTACAATATTCAAGATGAGATCAGCCTATCTACACCAAGGACAGTGGAAGATTGCTTCCAATTGGTTGCCAAGGCAGAAGAAAGGATAAAGAGGAGGCAAGAGCAGCATGGAAGAGGTAGAGGAAGGAATCTTAGAGGTAGAGGTAACTTTGGTGCAAGAGGACAGTCACAAAAACAACAAGGAGAGTCAAGTGGACATTAGGAACAAGGTGGTGAGTCAAGTGGCCAAGGTAACTTCAGGGGAAGAAGATCCAATAGTAGAGGAAGGTTTGGTGGACATGGTAGAGGATCAAACACTCTCTTAGGTAAATGTTACAACTGTCACCAATTTGGACATCTTGCATTCAAGTGCCCAGACAAGCAAGCATCAAGTTGTCAAGGAGGTGAATGAAGAACCCAAATAGTACATGAAGAAGATAGTGAAAGTGTCAATTCACCACTTCAGCTTGCTGCTCTTGAGGTAGGTGATACACTAATGATAAGGAGGAGACTCCTCAAGGTACCAACAACTAAGGATCCTTCACAAAGGAAGTCATTGTTCATGAAAACTTGCAAGTCACATGGAAAGGTATGCAAAGTAGTTGTTGACTTTGGTTCCACTGACAATTTGGTTTCTTTAGAAATGGTAGAGAAGTTGAACCTGAAGAGGATTCCTCACCCCACACCTTACAAAGTGTCATGGTTAAACAAAGGTCAACAAGTCTTGGTGAATGAGCAGTCATGGGTAGAGTTTAACATTGGGGGTTATAAGGATAAGATCCTTTGTGACATCATCCCTATGGATGTTTGTCACCTGCTGCTAGGAAGACCCTAGAAACATGACATAAAAAGTAAGCATGATGGACATAAGAACATTTATGTGATAGAGAAGAATGGAGTCTCATACTCATTAACACCCCTTCAAAAGGAAGAATTTGATAAGTAAATTGGGTCTAGCATCATGGTGGTAGGAGAGAAGGAGTTTTAACAAATAGTGAAGAAGGAAAGACATAGATTTGTAGTAGTGATCAGACCTAAGACCAAGTCTAATGCAATAACAAATAAGGTGGAAGACATACCTAGTGAAGTTCAGTCCTTATTGAACAAGTAAAAGGATATTGTGGTAGATGATTTGCCAAGTTCCTTACCTCCCATGAGAGACATTAGCCATCACATAGACCTAATACCTGGTGCCAGTCTACCTAAAAAGGCTGCATACAAGCTGACCCCACAATAGAATGAAGAAATCAAGGGCCTCATCAGAGAAAGCTTAAGTCCATGTGTTGTCCCTACTATTTTAGCACCCAATAAAGGTGGAGAGTGGAGGATGTGTACTGATTCAAGGGCAATAAACAAGATCACAATCAAGTATATGTTCCCAATACCTAGAATGGAGGACCTAATGGATTGTTTGGGATGTGCATGTTACTTCTCAAAGATTGATCTTAAGAGTGGATATCACCAAATCAGAATAAGGGAAGGATATGAATGGAAAACTACCTTAAAGACCAATGAAGGACTATATGAATGGATGGTAATGCCCTTTGGATTGTCAAATGCTCCTAGTACATTTGTGAGGTTAATGAATGAAGTCTTAAAGCCTTTTATTGGCAAGTTTTTTTTTACTTAGATGACATTCTTGTGTTTAGGAAGACAAAGGAGGAGCACTTGCAGCATCTTGACATGGTTTTGTAGAGATTGCATGAGGAGAAGTTGATGATAAACCTCAAAAAGTGTGAGTTCATGAAAGAAGAGCTAGTATATCTTGGTTTTGTGATCTCCAAAGGCACATTGAAGATGGATCATTCCAAGGTTGAAGCCATTCTCAATTGGCCAACTCCAAAATCAGTAGGAGAGGTAAGAAGTTTTCATGGTTTGGCTACATTTTATAGGAAATTTATTAAAAATTTCAGTCATATTTGTTCTCCCATCCTTGACACCATTAAAGGAGATAAGAAAAGGAAGTTTCAGTGGACTGAGGAGGCAGCAGAAAGTTTTGAATACCTAAAAAGGAGAGTGGCACAACAGCCCACCCTTGCTTTACCTGACTTTGACAAAGTCTTTACAGTGGAATGCGATGCTAGTAGAACTACAGTAGGTGCAGTCTTAAGCCAAGAAGGCAGGCCAGTAGCTTTCTTTAGTGAAAAGCTCAATGAGGCCAAGAGAAAATACTCTTCATATGATTTAGAACTTTATGCATTAGTGTAGTCCCTAAGGAAGTGGAGACATTACCTCCTACCCAAAGAATTTGTAGTCTTCATAGATAATCATGCCTTGAGTTTCTTGAATAGTCAAGACAAGTTGAATCATAGGCACATGGAGTGGGTAGAATACTTGCAAGCCTATACCTTCACAATCAAACATAAGAAAGGATAGTCAAATAAAGTTGCTGATGCTTTGAGCCGGAGGTCTATGATGGTCCAAGAAATTCAACTTCAGAGTATGGGGATAGAAGCACTCAAAGGTATGTATGGAAATGATGATGATTTTAAGGAACAATATGCTATTTGTAGTCAATTTTAGAATACTTTACACAATGAGTTCTTTGATTTTATGTTACAAGATGGGTTATTGTTTAGGGGTACCCAGTTGTGTGTACCTAAGTGCTCTATGAGATCCAATTTAATAAGGGAGAAGCATTGTGGGAGTCTTGGAGGACACTTTGGCATAGACAAGACACTAGATCAGGTAAGAAGATTTTATTTTTGGTCTAAGATGCAGACTGATATCAGAAAATTTGTGGAATATTGTGGAGTTTGTCAAAGAGCCAAGGGATCTAGTTCAAATGTAGGCCTATATCAGGCTCTCCCAATCCCTAGCAGACCTTGGCAACATCTCAGTATGGATTTTGTGTTTTTGTAGTTGTGGACAGATTTAGTAAGATGACACATTTTGTTCCTTGCAAATGTACAAGTGATGCATCAAACATTACTAGTTTATTCTTCAAGGAGATAGTTAGAATCCATGGACTGCCCCTCACTATTGTATTAGACATAGAATCTAAGTTTATAGGCCACTTTTGGAGGACCTTATGGAAGAAACTAGGAACTAATTTGACTTTCAGCTCTGCCTATCACCCACAAATAGATGGGCAGACTGAGGTAGTTAATAGATCATTGGGGAATCTACTTAGATGTCTTACAAAAGAACATGGACAGCAATGTGATCTTGTTATCCCATAGGTAGAGTATGCTTATAATGACTCCATTAACAGGAGCATAGGAAAGAGTCCTTTTGAGGTAGTGTATGGATTGAATCGAAGAGGTATATTTGAACTAAGAGATTTGAGAGGGTTAGAGAAGAGAAGTGTTGAAGGAGAGGAGTTTGTAATGGCCACGAAAGATATCCATGATCAAGTCAGAGAATAACTCAAGAGTGTGGACACTTACAAGAAGCATGTAGATTTGAAAAGGAGGAATGTTCAATTCAAAGTTGGAGATCTAGTACTTGCACATCTCAGAAAAGAACTGTTACCTAAGGGAAAATACACTAAGTTGTTGATGAAGAAGATTGGACCATGCAAGGTGGTCCACAAATTTGGTGACAATGCATATGAGATAGAACTTCCTCTTGGAGTTGCTATCTCACCAATCTTTAACATTGCTGACTTATATCGTTTCAAGGAATCTTTGGATGCAGGTACTACTGTTGATGAAGGTATGGCTAATTATGAGTGGATAAGAGACCTTCCTCTTGCTGCTCTAGTCAAACTTGAAGCCATTGTAGACACCAAAGAAGTGAAGAGGACAAGGCATAAGGTCTATAATGAGTATCTAGTGAAATGGCAAGGGCTACCCCATGAAGATACAACTTGTATGACATCTGAAGACATTGCCAAACATGGCACTATAGTCCATGACTTGATCTTAGGTGGAGATTGAGATCCTTTCTCCTTGGGTGTATGGTGCAGGGGCACCTAGACTTCAAGGCTATTTTTTTTGAATTTTTGGGTTTAGAAAAGAGCATAGGTGGTGGTTTCCTATTAAATGTGGTAATAAATCCCAATAGAGGCATCTTGATACAATGGAGGTTATGTAGGAATAGAACCTTTAATATTTTGCCTAAAAATAGAACTTTTCTTTTGAGCTGTTTTATAACAGTCAGTCTTTTTGCTTTATTTTTGGCTTTTTCACAATGGTGGAAGTGATGGTGAACGTGGATTCTATTGTAAAAATTTATATTATGCCTCTCATTCCTCAAGGAAGGCAGAGAATGTGATTTGGATTGAAGAAAATACAAATTTTTGCCCTATTTTCTGAAATTTCTGTGTTTTTGCTGTTTCAAGCATCCTGAGTAGAGCCGTACTATATTGTCAAGAGACAAAATGCCTGAAATGATGTGAGGGATGGTGTTAAATTTCATTTGAATCAAGTTGGATGGTTTTTCATAAATCTAGAAGTATTTTATCAGTGGTTTTCTAGAAGTAGGTCTTAAACCCTAGATTTGAGGGTTTTAAGAGAACCAATGGGTTTTTGACCCATTCCATCTATGTTGGATCCCCAAAGTGGATGGAATTGCAAGGATTAGTATAGTTTTTGTCTTTCTAATGTTTGCAGGTGTAGGGAAGAAGTTTGGCATGTGTGAGGAATGGTTGAAGGTCTGATATCCTCATGTATCAGACTGTGACAACAAATTTGAAGAGGAATTTGGGCATTTGGGGTATGGTTTTTAATCTTGCATGTTTTGGAGCAGGTGAATATGATGCCAAAGAGTCTCAGGATAGCATACAAATTTAGAGTAAAAACCTTCATCAGAATTTACATGCCTTTTTCTTGACTGTCATGTCATGACAGAGTTGCAAAGGCTGATTTAGGGTGGTGCAATCCTAGTTGTAACACTTCCACATTAAATCATTGCAAAGAAACCTTCAAACCTCATTAGTTAGAGTATATTAAGAGTCTTCAAGTTAGTTTTGCAAGATCCCAATCTCATTTGGTGTTTTGGAGGTATAGGAACCAAGCTGAAGTAGTCTAGAAGCCTAATTAGGTCTATTATCTAGGTGGGGCAGTCATTATTTGACCTAGTTGCTCCAAAACAACCCCAATCCATTTCAAAATATGTCATGAAGGAGCTTAATGGGTATCTAAAAAGTTAGTTTGTTTATAGGTTCTCCCAGTATTCCACTAGTTATGCATGAAAATCCCCATTTTTAGGGCTACAAGCAATTTGAGCCTATTACAAGGAAGTGATTAGAAGAACATGGTGTTATGAGTTTTGGTGATCTTTAATGGTTTTAGTCTACCAAACTAGAGTAGGTCAGGGTGATTTGGGAGTGCAGAAAGTAGGTTGACCAATTTAACCTCAATTTGTACATGCTTCATCCTATGGCATACATGCTAGGTGAAGGGGAAACTTTTCAAGTTGGGACAGTCAACTTAGTGAGTCTTAAGAATTAGTTTGCATGTCAATGAGAAACCTCCCCTACTTTGCATCTCCGAATTGAGTACCACCAAGGCTAGATTCAAAGACAAACAAAGTGCGTAGAACATCAATATTGTTATGATTTGTAAATGAGATAAGAACATCATCAAATTCACTACGCGGAAAGCACGAGTGCTTCCACTAGCTAAGCATCATATAAGATATACAACCCCATCGCCATATTAGGAACGAAGTTCAATTTTTGATTTCTTGTGAAAGGGACACTAGGTCAGCATCAATATAAATGTTTTTCGTCATCTGCCTGCTAGATAGAAACACTAGAGGAATGGAAACAATAAATAAGAGAGGAGAAATAAGTATCTTAGGGAATGTCACGTAGGAGGGCGCCCCCAAGTCACCAACCGCAATGCTATGTCTATAAGACACAACACACAATGATGAAATCAGAGAGAGAGGCAATATAGAAGAATGATGATACAAATAGAAGGTCACAATAGAGGCGGTCTCCTAGTATCCCAGACCTTACAAGAGAATCACGGTTATCCCAAGAGGCCTAAACAACACATAACACATCATGGGGGAAGCACATCACGAGAGATATAAAGGGTTAGAGATACCTACCTGGGTAGCAGTCATCAAGTAAATCATCATCATCCTCCCACTCCCAGATTTTAGAGGAAAGTGGGACATAAGGTACCATATCCCAATTCTTGTCTTTGTTAGGATTGTCTTTGTTTTGTTCAATGTTTGGTTCAATGTTTTCTTGTTGAGATGCAAGGTTTATGGTATATTCTTGTCTTCTTCTTCTTCTTTCTCTTGCTTTTCTATTTCTTTTTGTTCTACCACTTATCTCTTGTAAGATAGGGCTTTGCTCTTTCATGTGTTTTCTCATTTTGGAAGAAGATGCACCAGGATCAAATCTCATTTGTCTAGGTGGAATGTTTTGTTGTCAACAATTACCTCCCGATCCTTGTAAGGATGGCGAGGGAGGAACCTCAGCATAGGGACCTTGTCCTTTTGGTCTATGGTTCTCTTCAAATGCAGGTTGCTTGTCTTTTGTCATTTCTTGCATAGAGGGACCAACCATCAGATGTAATAGTTTTACTTTGTAATTTCTATAGCTCAAGAAGTTAACGTTTGTTCGTGGTTCAAGTTTCTCTTCAGATTTGTCCCAAAAGTAATCTAGTGTGTAATGTTTTCTTTCAACCAAAGGTTTATATTTATTGCAAGAGATGGTAATCACATGTCCCTCAAAAGGAAATTTTAAACAATTATTAATTGTTGAAGGGATAGCTTTCATAGCCTTTAGCCAAGGGTGTCCCAATTTAATGCAAAAGTGGTTAGAAATGGGGACAACATCAAACCATTGTTCTACATGTTTCTCAAATATAGTTACCAACAATGATATCTTACCCAAAGGTTTTACAAAGGTTCCCTTATGTGTTTTAATCATCATGTCCGAAGGGTCATAAGATCCTTGCATCAAATTATGTAAATAGAGGAGCTCTTCCATGGAAACATTAGTCATGAAATTAGGATCAATAAGGGTTCCATCCACAAGGTTTCCCATTATTTTTACAGTGATGTAAAGAGTGTTGATAACTGAGAGGGGGGTGAATCAGTTATCTTAGTTATTTCAGCTTTCTGAACTTTCTTGATAATTAGTGCAACATCAAATCAAACAATCAAACATAACCATGAAATAGAAATACACATGACACAATATTTTTGACGTGGAAACCTTGTTAAGGGAAAAACCACGGGGTGATTAACCCAAGATTGTATTCTTTGTTAGAAGAATGGTAGTACAAAAATGACACTTGCCAATTAGGGCTCACTGCCAGAGCACACTGCTCACAAGAGGCACACTGCCTACAAAAGACACACTGTCTACAATTTATAAATAATGTAATACAATACTTGAACTGATAAGGAGCATCAACATATGCTAGAGTTCAGTTCCGGTTAGGCTCTGTATACTGATCTGCTACACTTCATCTTTCCTCTTCTTCATGTTGCTCTTCTTTCACATACCGGATCTTCCTTTCTACCTTTATTTGGTTCTATTGCTTTTCTTCACACATCACTTACAACCACAACACTTCTCATAACTAAATCCATCTTGTATATATATCTGCAAAAGTGATTTCATCACCTTTCTAGTCGGCACCCGGAATAGTCAATCTTTTCACAAACTCTGATCTGTCGGCTGAATCCTTGCACACCAAGTAATGTAGATCAAGGATATACTTGTGGAAATCATTAATCATGTCGGCCAAACATAATTCATGCCTTCATAACCTTTACCAACATCAGTAACACATCTGGAATAATGTCTAATGTTCTGCCAGTCAGTTCTTCCTCTGTTCACACTGTCACTTGGGAACTCGACACTCAAGCATTCATATCTCTTTATCCTTTCCACATCAGAGGCTCAAACCTTGGAATCTATCAGTCAAGATACTCCTCTTGACTTCCCCAAATCCATACTTCACTGAGATACTTCCTCTGAGAGATCCAGACCTGTCTGTTGGACCTTACTGACTACTCTGTTCTTGTTTACCGGACCACAACATTCTTCACTCTGACTTCCGATATAGACATACCATGTCCTGCGGATGTGTGGGATGAACTTTGTTACCATCAATGACAACATTCATGAATCCATATAGTGTCTCTTGCCAACAATCTCCCCCTTTGGCATTGATGGCAACACTTAGTGAAAAATAACTAAGTGTTTACACTATGCTCCCCCTTGGCTGATGCTCTATTTTTATATACATTTTTTGGAGCTCCCCCTTAGTTGGATTCCTCATTTTTCACTGTTCTTCACTCCCCCTTTGACATCAATGGCAAAGGGTAGGGTCCGCATATCAAAACTTTCAAAAATTCAACTATACTTAGCCACATAAGTATATACATATGGCATACTTACATATACTTAAGTATGTCTGCAAAAGTTGTCTTCAATTGAATAAATTTTGTAGCCCAACTTTGCTTCATTCTGTCCAAAATTAAAATATGACTGCTCAACAGGAATGCAAATGCATTTGCCCTTTTTAGATCTATTGGATCATTTGTCTGGGCTATGATTTGAGCTTCACTTATGGCCTCATGCATGGCCTCTAACTTAGGGACAAGGATCCTTCTAAGTTCACCCATTTGACTAATTATGTTCTTCCTTTCCTTCTCAAAATTCTTTATTGCATTTGTGATTGCAATAGACTGACACTCTTGATTAGCTATAGAGGATGAGAGAGGATCAAAACTTTGAGATAGAATTAATAGTTTATCCTCTTGTTCTTTTACTTTCCTCTCAATATCTTTGGTCACTGTGGGCCAAGATAAGCAAAATTTGTACATATTTCTGCCATCTTTAAGAGCATTTTCCAAGCTCTTTATCCCAATATCCATAACTTTCCTATCATTTGTTATCAGACCCTGTACTTCGGAGAGTCTCTTGTCCAAAAACTCCTTCCAGACCTTTTCTTCAGCTGACTTCTCTAGAGAACCAAAATGTGTGCTAACACTGTTGACTAGAGTTTTGAGATTACCGGATGTGGAAGCTGTGGGATCTTTTTGAAATGATGGCATAATCTTTTCAAGCACTCCAGAAGTAGCTTCTATCAACTCACAGTCTTCCATGTGAGACTTCAGGAGTTTTTCTTTAACCTTTGCATTAGCAAATGAGGCTATCTTCATTGTCTGTACCAGAGAAAGAGAATCAAAATTAAATGGTCCTTGTAGAAGCTCCGGTTCATCAATCTCCATTGTTTCTTTGTTCAAGAATTCTTGGACAGTTTTTGTAGTCTCTTGCCGGAGACAGATTTTTCTTTTCTTCTGCAGACACAAAATTGTCTTTTGGAGCTTTCTCTCCTTCTACATTCTTAGTACTGTCATCTTCTTTGTCCTTCACTTCTGCTTCTTTCTCCTGTATTCTTTCTTCTTCTTCAGTTTCCTTATCTCCTCATCTGATTCAGTTTCCTCATCATCCTTTAGGCTAACATAGGACCTTGTTGCCTTTTTCTTTGTTCTCTTTTCTCCTTTTCCGGATGCCTGGACTTCCGGTTTTGAGCTTTTAGTAGGGACAAGTGCTGATCTCTTTGATGATCTTGTCCGGGTGGAAGATTCTACCAGAACACTTTCCTTACTTTTCTTTTCTACCTTCTTCTTCTCTTCCTCAGCCCTTTGCATCTTTTTCCTGTGGGCATCAAGTGCCTCCTTTGAGATGCCAAGACCTTGGGCAACATTTTCTACTTCTTTTCTCACCTTCCTCTTGATCTTTGGTTCTCTGAGTTTGACATGAATTTTTACACTCAGCTCCTCAAAGGTTCCAAACCTTTCTACCTTTGGATCCTTAGGCTGACTTAGCATGTGTTGAACATGCAGCTCCACAATTTGTTCATCAACTTCATACCCCATGGGCATGATCCACACAGTTCTTGGTTCTACTACCTCCATTAGGCATTGATCAGTCTCAACCATAAAACATACTGTGTCTTTTTATTTCTCAACAAGAGACTAGGGAATCCTTTCTCTTGCTTGCATCATGTTCTAGAAATTCTTGAAGTATCTCCATAGGGTTGTATTTTGTGCTTTGACATCACCAAGTCCATGCAGATAATCTCTGATTTGGATAGATACTGGTCTATCATTTTCCCACACCTAGCCACTAGATCTGGGAAGCTCATTCATAAAGTAGAAGAATAAGCACAATATTAATCCACCATACTTGAATGAATTCTTTTTATCTTTCTTTATTTTTTGCAGATTCTCCAAGAGTTGGTTCAAGAGAAGCTAACAAAGATCGTAGTCTGCATCCTTTCGTAGCATTTCATAAGTGGTGTAGATGGCTATTCCAGGTACTGAATTTTCCCTGCTAGAATGATATATTTTATATCCAATGATCATGGAGGCAAACTTGACATCCGGATCAGAGATGTCATCTACTGTCATTGCTCTTTTGTCAAACTTGGATCCAGTAGCCTCACTCACAGTTTGATTCTTCACAGATTTAAGAATAGGAATCCCACCGGATGAGTGTAATCTGGTAACTGCCTTGATGGCATCTTTTGTTATTTTGAATGGTCCATTTAACCACATGAAGTTGTCATGTATTCTACTCAAAATATACCTGACCCATTCATCCTCAGTAAAACAGGGGAAATGTATGTATTGTGCAAAGTGCTTATTCCGGAGGCCCTTGTATTGGGGTTTGAGCTCAAATGAATCATCTAACAATTGTTTGTGATAGATATCTCTTAATCTGAACTCCCCAAAATCTTCAACATTTGCGTGTATGTAAACCCTAATGTCTTCTAGGTGCAAAACACCATGCGGAACACTACAGAAGGCTCCTAGGGGATCTACCTCCAAAGATTTGTATGGATGCTTCTTAAATATGGGGCGAGGTCTATCAGAAATCTTTACTATATTTGGAGTACCCATTATCAAAGAATCTTACTGAGAGATATCAAGAACAAAGAATACCTTTTACGTTGTTTAGGGCACACATGATGAAATCCAGATTGAGCTGTATGAAGAATTGTCTTGATGTTTGGGAGAAGTAGTTGCAGAGCTCCTTTTCTCTCTTCTTCGCATGTGAGTGTACAAATGATGAGTGAATGAACTCTTTTGTTCCTGAGAAGCCCTAATTTTCATTCTACAATAAATGTGCAACCTAATTCATTCCGGTTAGCCTTGTTTGCCTTATTCATAGATAAAACCTTTCCGGATCACTGAGACAGATTTCAAAGTTATTCTAGAAGAGTAGTGATAATCTATCTTCCTTTCATTAGTCATTTGATCTATTTGCAGATCAAGACACCATAGTTTGAATCATACCAGACTGAACTTGTAAGGAATCTATTTTTACCAGAAGACTATTTTACCAGATCAATTCTGGAAGGATTAGATTCTTCAAATCTTCTTGCGGATCTTCCAAATCTTAACCATAGTTTATTTGGATGTTTCCCTTATGAACCCTTTAATCCACAACTCTTCTTGTGCCAGTACCGGCAACAATTGATTGGCTGGGGGAATAAGGTTTTCTTTGTGTCTCCCCTTGAGCCAGAGCTCATTTTTTAATTTTTGGAAGGAATATCAGCACTAGAGTCTGGTGCGGATCCATCCCCTACATTCTCTATACTTTTCTTCACCCAAATCTTGTTCATCTCACTTCGAACTTCATCCGCATTTACTTTTTGTTTTCCCTTATCTTGATTCTGATTATAATATACCAGACCTCTTTTATCCTGATTCTTGCTTCTACAAAATTTTGCTACATGACCAGATCTATTGCAAATTTGGCAAACAACATTTCTTTGCATATTTGATTGATATCCTCTTGATCTGCATTGATTAGCCATATGACCCATTCTATTGCATGCAAAGCATCTACCATTGAATGAATTTTTCATTTGCATATTTCTGCATTCATGAGATTTGTGACCATACCTTTTGTAGTTGAAGCACTGTCCTGAGAAGGATGTATTAGTTTGATTCATTCTCCTTCTACATTGATTAGCTTTATGACCAAAGTTATTGCAGTTGTGGCAGTATCCATTGAAGGATGGATATCTTTGGGCATTAGGCTACCTTACCGAAGGTCTTCTAGGCCTGTTCCTTGGATTTTCTGATCCAAAATTCTTCTGACCAGATTCGAAGCTTTCTCCTTTCTCATATCCCAAACCACACTTGTCATCTATCATTTTTTGACTTCCAAGAAGAACTTCAAGTTGAGCAGAACTTATCTTGAATTTCTCTTTATATTCATTTGCTGTTTGAAGATCCCTTTTGAGAGAGACAATTTGATCCTCAAGTTTTTCTTCATTATCTTTAGCATCTTCAAGATCAGATTCAAGATGTCTGATAATTCTATCCATCTTGTTGCAATCTTCTGATTTCTCCTTGAGAGATTGTCTTAGATTATCTTCAGTTTTTCTTTTCTCTTCAATCTCTTGAGTAAACTTTATAACTCCTGATTCCATTTCATGTCTTACCATAATGATTTCTTTTGATAACTTTTCACATAACTTGGTTTTCTCCTTCAGATCTTCATTTGCATCATTTGCTTCACCTTGACTTGCTAATTGCTGAAGTAGCTCCTTTCTCTTTTTCATAGAGAGACTTAATTTGTCTTTTAGTTCTCTCATGAAATCATCAGCCTGTTTGAGTCTTTCCTTTAAATCATTGACTTCAGAATTTGACTGCTCAAGATCATCAAGGGCAGTCTTGAGTTGCTCCCTTAAACCATATGCATCCATTTGGATTCCTAGATCTTCCTCAAGCTGTTAAACACTATTTAGGAGGAACTTGGCTCTGATACCAATTGTTGATAACTGAGAGGGGGGTGAATCAGTTATCTTAGTTATTTTAGCTTTATGAACTTTCTTGATAATTAGTGCAGCATCAAATCAAACAAGCAAACATAACCATGAAATAGAAATACATGACATAATATTTTTGACATGGAAACCCTGTTAAGGGAAAAACCACGGGGTGATTAACCCAAGATTGTATTCTCTGTTAGAAGAATGGTAGTACAAAAATGGCACTTGCCAATTAGGGCTCACTGCCCGAGCACACTGCTCACAAGAGGTACACTGCCTACAAAAGACACTGTCTACAATTTATAAATAATGTAATACAATACTTGAACTGATAAGGAGCATCAACATATGCTAGAGTTCAGTTCCGGTTAGGCTCTGTATACTGATCTGCTACACTTCATCTTTCCTCTTCTTTATGTTGCTCTTCTTTCACATACCGGATCTTCCTTTCTGCCTTTATTCGGTTCTACTGCTTTTCTTCACACATCACTTACAACCACAACACTTCTCATAACTAAATCCATCTTGTATATATATCCGCAAAAGTGATTTCATCACCTTTCTAGTCGGCACCTGGAATAGTCAATCTTTTCACAAACTCTAATCTGTCGGCTGAATCCTTGCACACCAAGTAATGCGGATCAAGGATATACTTGTGGAAATCATTAATCATGTCGGCCAAACATAATTCATGCCTTCATAACCTTTACCAACATCAGTAACACATTCGGAATAATGTCTGATGTTCTGCCAGTCAGTTCTTCCTCTGTTCACACTATCACTTTGGAACCCAACACTCAAGCATTCATATCTCTTTATCCTTTCCACACCGGAGGCTCAAATCTTGGAATCTATCAGTCAAGATACTCCTCTTGACTTCCCTAAATCCGTACTTCACTGAGATACTTCCTCTGAGAGATCCGGACTTGTCTGTCGGACCTTACTGACTGCTCTGTTCTTGTTTACCGGACCACAACATTCTTCACTCTGACTTTTGGTATAGACATACCATGTCCTATGGATGTGTGGGATGAACTTTGTTTCCATCAATGACAAAATTCATGAATCCATATAGTGTCTCTCACCAACAAAGAGGTCTGTCAGTGTCTTCGACTGTTCTATCATGAGGTGTAAACACAATTTTGGGTTCAGGGACCTTTCTTTTCAAGTAAGGCCTAGGAGGGAACCTATTGTTGTTGTTGCGATTAGAGGCCATGAGTGCCAAATCAGATTTTAAAATCTTTTCAAGAGTATGTAAAAGACAAGTGCAAAACTATATGCAAAAATGACCTAAAATGCTTGATTTTTTGTACTTTTTCAATGCAAATGTATGAAAGAAAAGATGTTGTAAGGATTTTGATTAGGGGAAGAAAATAATATGTCTGATATCAGTCCAATACAACAATAAGATCCTTCACAATACACTCTTGATGCAAATCTAAGATGATGACAAGTCAAAATATAGTGAAAATATGCTAAAATATGCGATTTTTTCACCAAATCTCAATGCAAAAGAGCATGACAAAGGGTGTTGTGAGGAAAATGATGATGGGAAGAAAATTATATCAGTAATAACAGCCACCTAATTCCAAAATATCCATCACAACACACTTATAGTGCCACTCAAGGTCAAACCCTAGTGAAAATATAGCAAAAATAGACAATTTTTCACGATTTCTCAATTCCAAGACCTAGCAAAAGGGGTGTTGTAAACAATTTTATGAGGTGAAGAAATTAATAGCAATAATATTAGTCTCATAGAATCATAAAATCTGTTACAACATGCTTAGGGTGTAAACTAGGCCAAACCCTAGGCCAAAAATAGCAAAAATAGACAATTTTTCACCAAAATTTCAATACAAGAAGCCAATAACAAGGTGTTGTTAATAATTTTAAGAAGGGAAGAAGATAATAACCCTGATATCAGTCAATTAGATCAAAAATATGGTTTACAACACGCCTATAGTGTAAGTTTAGAGAGTCGATAAGGCCAAATCTAGTGAAAATCAAGGTTTTTTAAGCCCTAGGTGTGAGACCTTAATGTCAAATGCTATATGAATGTTTTGAAAGTTGATATATTATGAAAATTACATTCTCTCAGATATAAAAATGATTTTCATTCTCTAACATACAAAATGCAAGTGCAAATCTAATGAAAAATCAATGAAAATGCTAGTTTTTGTTGAATTTTTCTATGCAAAAATGCAAATTTGTTCTAAAATGAAAGACCACAGCCAAATAAAAATTGGAATGATCCTCTAAAATTAGTATAAAAATCTGAAACAAGATTTTACCTACAAACCCTAGATTTTGGAATTACTAGGTTATATGCAAAATTCACAATTTCCAACAAAACCCTAGCAATTTAATGATAAAAATGCAATGCAAACTAATGAATTTTTGTAATTTTCTATGATTTAAATTAGATCTAATTAAAAAATCAGAAATTTGATGAAATTTAAATTAATTAATGCAAAATAGAAAACCTAGAATGCAATTTTTTCCAATTTTTTAATTTTTTTGTAAGTTTTCCAATGGAATAAGATGAATGACTATATGAATGAATGAAATTACTATAAATATGAAGAAAAACAATCAGAAAGGTGAAAACAAGTCCAATAACATGGGTTCACCAAAATGTAAAGGGCAAAATTTGGATGTTTGGGTTTTGGTAGTTTTATGTGTGTATCCTCCTTTCACCCTTTCATTCAAGGACCTAGGGTCGAGTTACAATGTACTATCATAACCTAGGTCACTATGAGATATAGGGAAACTTGGATTTTTATGATTTGATTGCCAATTATCTTCTCTTATGCTCACTTATGCCTTAAAACCCTAATTATGCAAATATGACAGTAAACAGATGAATATCAAAAAATGCTACTACAGAAAGATGTAAAATGACAAATAACTTTGCACCTATTTTCAGGGTTTTGAGGCAAAAAAGTCAGGGACTAAAGTGCAGGTGGCCAAGTCCAGTGCCCTACTTTTTGTCAGGATCTGCAAATAAGATCTGCAACCTATTCCTACTGTACTAAAGATTTTCTCGTTACAAAACTTTGAGGACTAATGAGCGGATGCCCTAGTCCAGGGAGTTGTTTCTTTCTCTGATCTGCAATTCTGACACTTTGTTGTACCCTCCAACAACTTCAATTTGTCTGTAGCTTCAACATGTAACCTGCAATCATGAAAACTTTGGGAGGGGGTTGTGGTGTTTAGAGGCTTGTCTCAATCAAGCCCTAGAGAGACATTCAAGTCTTCCGAACACCGTTGTCAGATAGAGAGTGCGTGCCTTGGGAGGTAGAGGCAAAAACCTAATGATAAATGCTTGAAAACACAAATGAATGTCACCTTGTCGTGAATATCTCATGGAGGAAGAAGCTCTTCATGCAATGAGGAAATGATTGCTCAAATCTTCAAACTCAAACACATAGACAACACAAATCTGCTCTTGCAACACAATAAAAGCCTTGAATCACCTTTAGAATGTATAAAGTTCACAATAACATTCTAGTTTACAAATGAATGCCTCAACATGCTTTTATATGCAACTACAAACACACCCCCCAAGAATTTTGTAATTCAAATTTACCATGTCAGCATAGGACCCAAATAATGGTCACAAGCTGACACCCAAAAATTTGGACTGCCCCAAAATAGGGTAGGACTAGGGCATGGGCGCCCAAGTCCTCCCCCCTATTTTAGGTAGGGTCTATCTCAAGTGGTCCCCCTAGGTCCTAATTGCCAAGACACTTAGGGGTTTTCTCATTGGGATGTTGAAATATGATGTAATATGTCCTAAATGTAGATAAAAGACCCAGGAGCTAAACCTTATGAGGGAAAAGCCCCTAAGGGGACATTTTTTAACATTACAAAAGTGAACTCTTCTCCTCTATTAGACCTTAAACATTTGATCTTAGCATTCATTTCATTCTCAACCATTTCTTTAAAAACTTTAAAATTATCAAGGGCATCTAATTCTTCTCTTAAGAAAGTAACCCAAGTCATTCTAGAATGATCATCAGTAAGAAACATGAAATACCTTTCACCTTGTTGACTTTTTACTCTTGTAGGGCCACATAGGTCAGTGTGAATAAGCTCCAATGGCATCGAGGAAGAATACTCCTTTCTCTTGAAATTTATCTTTGTCTGCTTTCCCATTTGGCATTCCTTACATAGTGTGTTTGCAGGCTTGGTTATCTTGGACATATCTCTTACCACATGAATAGAGCTGATCTTTACCATATTATCAAAGTTGATGTGTCCCATTATCTTGTGCCACAACCAACACTCACTGGATTAATCCAACAATCATGTTATTCCATTTAACTCCTTTAGATGATAGATATCACCATATGACTTGATACCTTCTGCAACTAGTTTTCCAGACCCTGCCTTCCTGATTTCACAACCTTTGGCATGAAAGATAAGATTGTATCCTTTACTACACATCTGACTAACACTGAGAAGATTGTGCTTTAGTCCTTTTACATAGAGGACATCCTCAGTCCTATTCTTCCCATCAATAGTTATATAGCACCCTTTCCATAGATTTGTGTTGACTCATCGCCACTAAACTTAACAGCTCCACCATTCCACTTCTTAAGGTTGATAAACTTCTCCTTGTCAACAATCATATGATTAGAGAAACTATTGTCAATTACCCAAGCCTTGGCTTCTTATTTTTCATGAAAGGCAGTCCATACAAACATTGATCTATCATTGTTTTGGTCAGCTTGCAAGGTATTGGTCTTTTCATATTTTCCAATATCATCCTTTTTGTCACCAACATTCAATGCCATAAAAAGTGTTTAATCATTTGAATCATCATGATCATCATCTTCTAAAGAACAACTGATCTCTATGGAATACAAGCTTCTTTTGAACTTGTCTCTCATGTTACTACCCCTTAATTCTTTAAAAGGACATTTAGAAGAAAAATGACCAATCTTTCCACAATTGAAACATTTGAAAGGTAACTTACCTCTGTATTTGCCTGTGCCTTTCTTAAATGTTCTTACAAAGTTTGCTTCTACCTCATCAAAGTTGGTGCAGGAGCACCTACCTGACAGCTGGCCTCCATGAGGCAGTTAGTTTGTTTTGAGTCTTGTTAATGTTTTCAAGAAGGTCGTATAAGACCAATGCATGTAATAAGGTCATGTTGACCAGGCTTTGCTATTTTTAGCTAGGTTGTTAGGATAGCTGTTATGCTGTAGGTTCGGTTGGATCTCCCAGCCGCCTGGAGAGATTTCCCAGCCACTTGGAGTCGGGTCAGTAGTACTCGCAAGAGATCCTATTTATACATGAGGATCGGTTGGGTTTAGAGATAGATGTTGAGAAGCTAGATTGCTGAGAGTGAGACAGAGTATTGTAATAGCATCTTTTGAATCAATAAAGATCCTGTTTGTGTTCATTTGCTGGTTGATCTCCATTTGTGAAATCGAGTTACTGATCTGGTGGTTTCATGGATTCGCTGATCCATTCCACCAGTTGATTCATCGAATCGGTGGAATGGCTATGTACAGTAGGTTAGGTTTTAGTTTGCTTTCTGTTTGCATGCAGGTGTGCAGGATCACCGTCGAGAGATGTTGAGAACCCTAGCATGGGTATGTGCTAGGTCGAGCTGATAGTTAGAGTTGGAAGATCACCCTGAAAGTGGATTGGGTTATCCCAGGAGGTTCAGCGGATCAAAATTCGCTAAGGTTGAAAGTTCGTCAAAACGGCATCATCAGGATATTTCGGTGTATATCCTGCAGTTAGTTCGGGCGTCATCCGAGTAAGTGGAGATGAGCATGATGCAGTCATTTGCATAAAGTGAATGTGCGTCGGGGTGATCATCATCAGGTGTTGCCGAGGAGGAGTGTATCGGCATAAGGTAGAAGATCGGGTTGATAAAACCATCGCGGGCCGATAAGGTTAAGTTTGGCCGATAGCAGGATATTGAAGGAGTTGCATATGACGTCATCGTCATCAGGATAATCGTCATCAGGATATTGGGGTGACGTAAGCATCGGAGGAGAGGTGTGTGAAGTTAAGTATCATCATCAGGATATATGGGAGGAACCGGATGTTCTATATCCTGCTAAGGAACATGATGTTGAACATCATGATGCTGAAGGAAGAGTTTTGCGGTAAGGTGAACAGTGAACGTCAGGAGGATGTTTGCGCTTGCCGAACATGATGATGCTGCCGATAGTCGGATATGAGGGTGCTGCGGACATGCGAAAGGATGAAGGCTTGTCTGCAGGAGGATATCGGTCGGCAGAGAAAATATGATGATGCTGACAGTGTTAAGGGAAATATGATGATGATGATGAAGGGTTGCGGACATCCATGCTATATGTCATGTAAGAAATATGATGATGTTGTTAAGCCGATTGACTCCTCCTTCCCATTTGTAAGCTCCCGTTGCGTTTTACCTCTGCATCATAGTGGTATCAGAGCTCAGCAAAAGGTCTGGGCTGTTGTGTGTTGATTCTGTCACCGAAAGGGCAGAAGTAGAGTTGAGTCTGTCACTGAAAGGACAGAGATAGAGGAGTGAGAGGTTGACAAAATGCCTCCAAAAGGTAGTAGTACTGCAAGGGAATTGCAGGAGATGAGGGAAAAACATACTAGAGAGATGAGGAAGATGAAGGAGCTTGCTGAAGCACTTCAAGCCAGGCTTGTAGCCCTGGAAAAGAACAAAAAGAGGGAAGTGGAAGACAGTGAATCTGAAGAAGATGAAGATGCTGTTGAAGAGTATGAAGAGGTAGCTGAAGATCTAGATGCTGAAGACCAGAAATTTGCAAAACTGTTAAAGGCAGTGCAGAGTGACAAACCTAAGGTAAAGGTTGATGTTTCCAAGTATAATGGAAGTTTGAATGAAGATGAGTTACTGGATTGGATTGCTACACTTGATAATCACTTTGAATGTGAAGATGTTGCTGAGGATCAGAAGGTAAAGATTGCAAAGACCAAGTTAGGAGGTCATGCTTTGGTATGGTGGGATTATGTACAATCCGAGAGAAGGAAACAAGGGAAGTCAAAGATCACTTCATGGGATAAAATGGTAGCAAGGATCAAAGGTAAATTCTTGCCTAGGGATTATGAAATTCAGATGTTTAAGAAGCTGCAATTTTTAAGGCAAAAAGAAATGGATGTGAAGGCATATACTGAGGAGTTTTATAAGTTGAGTATGAGATCTGGTCATCATGAGAATGAGGTAGAAAAGGTGGCTAGGTACTTGGCTAGTTTGAGATTGAACATACAGGATGAGTTAGTTTTAGCTAACCCTAAGAATGTGGAGGATTGTTACCAAATGGCAATCAGGATTGAAGAAAAAATGAATAGGAGACAAGATAAGTCCATGAGAGGAAGAGGCAGCAATATGAGGGGAAGAGGATCAGCCCCTACAACAAGGCAAACCAATGAGGGTCAAGAAGACACTGGTAAAGGACAGGGACAGTCTGATTTCAGAGGTGGATGGAAAGGTAATAGAGGCAGATTTGAAAGTGGTAGAGGTTCTACTACATTTTCAGGAAAGTGTTACACCTGTGGTGAGTTTGGTCATCCATTTTTCAAATGTCCAGAAAGCAAAGGTTCATCATCCAGAAATGATAGAACGAATGACAAGAGAGTACAACTTGTGCAAGAAGAGAAAGAAGAGAAAAGTGTGCAAAGTTCAAACACTTATCAAGGAGATAAAGATCCTGACAATTATGCATATCCTGAGGATGGAGAAGCATTGATGCTAAGGAGAATTAGTTTGCAGGCATCAAAGGATCTGATGCAAAGAAGAGCTCTTTTCAAGACCACATGCAAGAGCAAAGGTAAAGTATGTAAGGTTGTCATTGATACTGGTTCAACAAATAACACGGTATCTCAGGAAATGGTGGATAAACTGCATTTGGAAAGGATTCCACATCAAAACCCTTACAAGGCATCTTGGGTGAGTGATAGTCAATCACTTTGGGTATATGAACAGGCATATGTAGATTTTCAGATTGGAGCATATCAGGATAGAGTTTTGTGTGACATTTTGCCCATGGAATGTTGTCACCTACTGTTGGGTAGACCATGGCAATTTGATAGGAGGGTACTGTATGATGGGTATGCTAATACCTACACCATCAAGAAAGATGGGAAGACTATTATGTTGATGCCATTGCAGGAAAATGCTGCAGCACAGAAGGCAGCCAAAATCATTTTAATGGGAAAGAAAGAGTTTGTGCAGATGCCTATAGGAACAGGCATAAAGGCAGTTGAGGACACTGCAGGGAAAGGAGTTGTTAAGGACAACAGGTTGAAGAAAGTTTCAGTTGTGACTGACAGAGGTCAGCAGCAGGTTCAGAAACAGGTGTGCAAACAGCCACCAGTTGAGAGGAATGACAAGGATGTTGTCATAGTTGGGACTATTGTTTGTCCTATAAAGGTTGACAGAAAGCTAGAGTTGAACATTGCAGAAGTTCAAGAGGCAGTTCAGACAGCGGTTCTGGTCAGACAACCTGACAAACACAGGGTATGTGAGAGAAGGGCCTACATTGACATGCATGAGGATTTACTTGCCAGAAAGCAAGTTACAGTTCAGAAGTCTTGGAGCAGCCGAGAGCCAGCAGAGGATAAAGCTGGAACAGGGTAGAACACTGCAAAGGCAAAGTGTAAAGGTGGAGGACTTCCACATCCAAACTCATGGGACATGAGTTCTTTTCTGTTGGGGAGTATGGTGCAGGAGCACCTACCTGACAGCTGGCCTCCATGAGGCAGTTAGTTTGTTTTGAGTCTTGTTAATGTTTTCAAGAAGGTCGTATAAGACCAATGCATGTAATAAGGTCATGTTGACCAGGCTTTTCTATTTTTAGCTAGGTTGTTAGGACAGCTGTTATACTGTAGGTTTGGTTGGATCTCCCAGCCGCCTGGAGAGATTTCCCAGCCGCTTGGAGTCGGGTCAGTAGTACTCGCAAGAGATCCTATTTATACATGAGGATCGGTTGGGTTTAGAGATAGATGTTGAGAAGCTAGATTGCTGAGAGTGAGACAGAGTATTGTAATAGCATCTTTTGAATCAATAAAGATCCTGTTTGTGTTCATTTGCTGGTTGATCTCCATTTGTGAAATTGAGTTATTGATCTGGTGGTTTCATGGATTTGCTGATCCATTCCACCGGTTGATTCGTCGAATCGGTGGAATGGCTATGTACAGTAGGTTAGGTTTTAGTTTGCTTTCTATTTGCATGCAGGTGTGCAGGATCGCCGTCGAGAGATGTTGAGAACCCTAGCATGGGTATGTGCTAGGTCAAGCTGATAGTTAGAGTTGGAAGATCACCCTGAAAGTGGATCGGGTTATCCCAGGAGGTTCGGTGGATCGAAATTCGCTAAGGTTGAAAGTTCGTCAAAACGGCATCATCAGGATATTTCGGTGTATATCCTGCAGTTAGTTCGGGCGTCATCCGAGTAAGTGGAGATGAGCATGATGCAGTTGTTTGCATAAAGTGAATGTGCGTCGGGGTGATCATCATCAGGTGTTGCCAAGGAGGAGTGTATCGGCATAAGGTAGAAGATCGGGTTGATAAAACCATCGCGGGCCAATAAGGTTAAGTTTGGCCGACAGCAGAATATTGAAGGAGTTGCATATGACGTCATCGTCATCAGGATATTGGGGTGACGTAAGCATCGGAGGAGAGGTGCGTGAAGTTAAGTATCATCATCAGGATATATGGGAGGAACCGGATGTTCTATATCCTGCTGAGGAACATGATGTTGAACATCATGATGCTGAAGGAAGAGTTTTGCGGTAAGGTGAACAGTGAACGTCAGGAGGATGTTTGCGCTTGCCGAACATGATGATGCTGCTGATAGTCGGATATGAGGGTGCTGCGGACATGTGAAAGGATGAAGGCTTGTCTGCAGGAGGATATCGGTCGGCAGAGAAAATATGATGATGCTGACAGTGTTAAGGGAAATATGATGATGATGATGAAGGGTTGCGGACATCCATGCTATATGTCATGTAAGAAATATGATGATGCTGTTAAGCCAATTGACTCCTCCTTCCCATTTGTAAGCTCCCGTTGCGTTTTACCTCTGCATCAAAAGTCATCATCTTGATCAGTTTCTTCATCTTTTGTCTTCTTTTTTTTGTTACCTCAGAGGTGTCTCCGGCTTAGCGACTAAGACCCTGTTGCCAAGTCAGTCTGGGTGAGCCAGAACTAATCCTCTGGGCTGCACAAAGCCCCGCAGGGGACTCACCCTGGGTGCAGCTAGGTAAACTAGCTTGGGTACCAGGTAAGGTTTGAACCTGCGTCGATTGTCCATGTCCTTCAATGGCTCAACCAACCAATCTACACCCTAGGGTCTCTTCATCTTCTATCTTCTTACTTGCTTTGAATGCTGCTTCCTTCTTTGGAGCACCTTTGTCAAATTATCTCATTTCAAAGGCTATGAGAGAGCCAAAAAATTGATCTATTGTGTATTTATTCAGATACTAAGATTCCTCAATGGCAGACAATTTATGACTAAGATTTAGAAAGAGCTCTCAAAACCTTCTTCACAATCTCATCTTCTTTCACTTCTCTACCAAGACCTCTGATGCCATTGACTATTTCATCCACCCGAAGCATGTAACCAGCAATGTCTCCATCTTCTGTCATCCTCAGCGTCTCAAATTTGCTCTTGAAAATTTTCATCTTGGCTTCCTTCACTTTACTATCTCCTTCATAGACACTTTCAAGTTTATTCCAGACATCCTGAGCAGATGTACAACCCATTACCTTCACAAGTTCTAAATCAGCTAGTCCACTCATGATAGAATTCTTTTTATCGGCATTGTTATCATACAACTTAATCTCATCTGCATCTATAGGATCACTAGCAAGAACAATGTAACCCTTCTTGACTGACTACCAAATGCCATACCCTAAAGAAGATAGATAGTTTTCCATCCTTAGCTTCCAAAAGGAATAATTTTTTCCATCAAACAAAGGTACCTTGAGAGATCCATTATTATCCATCTCGGACCTTCCTCAAGTGGTTAAGCTTCTTCTGAGTAACTTGGCTCTGATACTAATTGTTGAACACACCAAGATACTAAGAGGGGGGGTGAATCAGTATCTAAACAAACTTCAAATCCTTGGGAGCAGATTAAAACTTAAGCATTACAACATCAACATAAACATGAAAGATCAACCCAATGCACATCAACACATAACACCAGATGTATGTGGAAAATCCAAGAAGGGAAAAACCACAGTGAGGATTAACTCACAATATATGAAGCTCACTGCTATAAAAATTACAAATTTGTTTTAGGGCTACAACCCAAGGAAGCTACTACTCCCTGTTGACTTTTTTTAGGGCTACAACCCAAGGAAGATACTACTCCTTAAAGACTTTGTTTTAGGGTCATTCCCAAGGAAGATACAACTCCCTGTAAACTTTGTTTTAGGGATACAACCGAAGGAAGCAACTACTCCCTAAATTGAGAATGAACTCAGAGATGATTACAGTATGATAGTCCTTTTACTACCTGAAAATTGACATTGAAGCTCACACATTTAATGATTGCAATTCTTCTTCTTCTGATGATTGGATCAATTAGGCACACTCTTCACTTCCTTCCTGTCACAAAAATGTCTTCAAGATGAATCAAGAGATACCTTATTACTTTTGCTCTTTCTCCTTCAGTCACACATCATAATGCATAACATATTCATAATCTTCTCTTTCACATACTCATATATTCATCTTTGCAATCATGCATCACCTAGACCAACTAGGTTTACACTATATACATGAAATTACATTGATTTCATTAAAAGTTAGCCAATGCAACAAGAATATTACTTTTTACAAGTTGGCTAGAGATCAAAACATGAAACATGCTTAGGGAAAGCCCTATCATGAACAACATGCTACTCCAGAAGGAAACACACACCTTGCGGATCCCAATACATGCTTAGTCTAGTCCTAAACATCCTTCATAGCATCATTCTTCAAGTAATGACATCCACATGCTTCACAAATTTGAATTAGGTCACCCTTAAGCAAGAAGACATGAAGCTTGTAGCAAAATGATTATTTCAACTTGACGGTACTCATGAGAGATTAAACATTTCTTGCATTTCTTCTAGATGAGTCAGCAAGATCTACACAACATCTAAAAACATTCCTTCAACTCCGCAAAGCAACAACATTATGGCGCATACCTTCAACATTCTTTAGTTGGCTAGACAGAGGCATAGCCCGGCAATATCATCGTTCTGGACCTCAGCAAGTTCTGAAGAGAGCATAAAAACACCTTGCAGAGCAATCAAAGAAAACACAAGATCATAAGGACCATCTTCCATCAGTCAATGTACCATTTCATGCCACAACAAGTTGGCGCACATCATCAGCATATGTCCTGAGAACAACTAGGCATCCAGAACTATTTGTATCACAACTGTCATTTGAGAAATAAGCTTGCGGACCTCCAAAACACCTGAAAGTCATATGGATGCACTCATACACTACTGTGAACATATCCTCAAAACTGCATAGCCATATCTATCACTACAGAGGAATACAAAGCATTCCAAACAATATTCGTCATCATTTGATTCTGCCAGAGCACAAACTAGAACTCTGTCTCTCATAACTTTCACTGCAAAGGGACAAATGATTTGAAACTTTGGATTTAGCACCTTTACATCGTATTGAACTTAACTTCTAAGCTATATGACCATATCTTCAAATGCAGAGGAATGCAGAGCATTTTACCAGGAAATCCTCCAAACAACTCTTTACCGCAAAAACCTTCACCAACTTTCTGAGGCCAAACCCTTCATACAACAACACATACATTGTTAGGAACAATAGGAAGGATCATACAACATGCCACATGTCATTAGAAACATCTTCTCATCCTTAGCATAGCTTCAAATTGCCATCTTAATATTTCATCATGAAATCATCTTTGTTGACTACAAGCATGCTCAAAATAACTTGACATGACATTGATCAAGGCATTACATCCAACCATGAACATTAGCAACTAATCATGAACATAAGGAACATCACTGCATCTCACAACATCTTTGTTACTATAAGCATAAAAATCATGCACAACCTCCACGAGGACCCCCATCATGATTTTAATCTTTGTCACATACATGTAAGCGTGAAATAATGTCCTCTAAGTAGTAGACCTCTTGATGACATGTCCTCTTTCTTCTCTCGTGTTGTTTCCTCTTTGTCAATTTCTCTCTCTCCCTGTTTGTGATCCTTTTCGACACTTTTTGCGACACTTGGTGATTTGCATTTTCTGAGCTTTTGACCTTGCTCCTAAGCCTTGTAAGAATCTTGTAGGTGAGTTTTCACCTTTCCTCTTTGTTTTTCATCCTCTGCACCATCTAGAAGCCCTCTAGAGGTCCCCCTATCAATCTCCCATTTTTAGTTTTTAGTTTTTCTCAACCAATCCAAATTTCCCCCTATTATTTCCAGATCTCCCTCGGGAGATCTTGTAGGTGCAAGTGGAGATTTGGATTCTTGCACATGATTGACCTATTTCTGGAGGCAGAACCCCTCCTTTTCCTCTCTTTTGTCATTTCCAACCTTGCAATTCTCCAGAAAACCCTGTCAAGTCTAGATCTCCCTTGGGTGACCCTACTGGCAAAAGGGGTGAACCTGCCGCTTTTCCAGCTGTAGAAAAACTCAAGTTTCTCACTTGTTTTAGCTCATTTTTGCCGATTTTTCTTCTAGTTCACATGATTTTTGATGCCTAATATGGAGTTGACTATTTCATGCACCCACACATGCATAATTAACAACTCAATCAATCTCATGTATGCTCTCAACTCCAATTCTTCTTCAGTGATAAGCTATTATTGATTTATCACTCCATAGTTAGCTGAGTTCACTGGGTAATCAACCTTGTTAATTCCCCAATCAATCCTTTTTAACTCATCAATCAAATGAGTTAACTTCTCAATCAATCGCATTCCTCAAACCTATAAATACCCCCTCCCTCAAGCACAAAGGGAGGCAAATTCATTGTGCACACAACTCTTGCTAGTTTTTGCTCTCCAAATTAGCATTCTAATGCTCTCAAAGGTGCCTTTTTCTTTATTCATTGTTCAACCAAGCATCATTATGCTACTTCATTCAATGCCATTGTGCTCAACCAAATCTTTTATTGAGCTCTTTCAAGCTTCAACAAGCTTCTTTTTATTTCTTTGTATCATTTTATCGTCAAGAGGTCTTCCTGCTACTTCAAAAGGACTCAAGGTTGCCAACATCAAGGATTTCTGAGGGTATTGGAGTCACACAAATCTTCATTTCTTTCAGGTTCCTTCATTTCTTTATTCAATTCATAGTAATTAGAAAACCAAATTTTCTCTTGGGAACAGTAAATCTTTACTTTTTCCTTGATAGTTAGATCTTGCATGTTAGAGTAGTTGTTTTCATATACCTAGATCTAGACTATTTGTAGAAGCAATTTCCTTTTCTAGATTAGATTATTTCAAAACAGTGGAAAACCCAAAAACATAGATTAAACTTACATTAGGAAAAATCATATTAGATTGCATTCATATTTCCCTTTCATAGAGTAAAGAGCACTTTTATTTCCAAAATACTAAAAAAGAACAAGAAACATGTTTGCATATCATTTAGCTTTGCATGCATATAGAAACCCTAGAAAAGACAAACTTGCAAACCCTCGATACCATCACGAGGTAATCACAGTAAAATGATTTAATCAAACCCTTGATCACATCACAAGGTAAAAATAAGTCAAAAGCATAACCAAATCCTAGGTCAACTAAACCCTAGGTCAAAACCCTAAATCTAGTTAAGGATTGGTCATCACACATTTACCTCTTTCTTGGCTCACGAATGTGTTGGAAAGAGACACTGCTAGGCATGATAGGTGTTGTCATTGATGGCAACTAAGATCATCCCATCCATCCACATAACACAATTTGTTCACACCAGAAGCCAGAATCAAAATTTATCTGAGTCTGGGTAGTCAGGAACAGAGCAGGTGAAAGGGTCTAGTATCTTGATCTGGATCTCTCCGGTGGAAAGGCATGGTTTGTTGCAGATCTAAGGTAGTTGTAAGAATTGTCAAGACACTCTAAATCCACAGTTTTGTCCTCTGGAGATGGACTCAAAAGATATTAGCTTCTGAGTATCAGGTCTCAGTTTGACAAAATAGATAGAAGAAGAACATGCCGACCTTGCAAATGATCTTAACTCCAGATGTATAGAAGTTGTTTATTGGGCAATGTGTGATAATCAATGATGGTAGCCGACGTGATTGATGATCTACGAGTACAAGTCTTGATCCACATCTCATATTATGTATGGATCTAGCTGACAGAGCACAGTACTCTACAAAGTTGTAAATGTTCTTGAAGCTGACTAGTAAAATGATTGTAGATCATTCTGTGAATATATATACCTGATGGAATTGGATGATTTTGGTGTGTGTGTATTGCGACTATGGAGTAATTGCAAAAAGAATGATGCAGAGGCATCCACACTATAACCTTAACATACAGCATGGATGTCTGCAGCCCATCATCATCATCATATTTTTGTTTAACACTGTCAGCATCATCATATTTACTGTCGCCGACCGATATCCTCTTGCAGACAAGCCTTCGCACTTTCGCCTGTCAACAGCATCATCACATTGACTATCGGCAGCATCATCATGTTCGACCAGCACGAACATCCTCCTGACGTCCACTGTTCACTTCAGCGACAACTTCCGTCTTCACTATCTTCAGCATCATGATATTCAACATCATGATAATCAACAGGATAAAGAACATCCGGTTCCTTCCATTTATCCTGATGATGACAAACCTTAACTCCTCGCACCATCCCCTCGATGCTTGCGTCACCCGATGTCCTGATGACGTATATCCTGATGACGATGACGTCACCCGCAGCTGCTCAATATCCTGTTGCTCCGAAATGTCCTGATGACGTATATCATGATGATGATGACGTCATATCCTGCTGTTGGCCAAACTTAGCTTTTTTCGGCCCGCGATCAACCCGATCTTCTTCCTTATGCCGATGCACTCCTCGGTGACTCCTGATGATGATCACCCCGATGCACTTGCACTTCATGCAATCGAAAGCATCATGCTCTCCTCCACTTATCCGGATGATGATACCCAAACTGACTGCAGGATATTTGCAGAAATATCCTGATGATGCCGTTTTAACAAACCTTCAGCCTTAGCGAAATTTCACTTCGCCGATCCTCCAGGGACGACTCGATCCACTCTCAGGGTGATCTTCCACACTTTATCAGCTCGACCTAGCACATACCCATGCTAGCGTCTTCAACATCTCTCGACGGTGATCCTGCACACCTGCATGCAAACAAACAAACTACAACCTAACCTACTGTACATCGCCATTCCACCGATCAGACGGATCAACCGGTGGAATGGATCAGTAAATCCATGAAACCACCCAAACCAGCAAATTGATTACACAAAGGGGATCAAACAAGAAAACGAAAACAGGATCTTTATTGATTTCAAAGATGCAATACAATATGATGTTCCTCACACAGCACACTCTAGCTCCTCTGCGCAATACAATACTATACTATCGATCGATGATATCTCTCTGTCTATGCAATATCAACCGATCCTCATGCTTAAATAGATTTTCCTACGAGTACTACTGACCCGACTCCAAGCGGCTGGGAACTCTCCAGGTGGCTGGGAGATCCAACCGATCCTACAGCATGACAGCTGTTCTAACAAACTAACTAAAAATAGTAAAAGCCTGGTCAGCATGATCTTATCATGATCAGCGTGACCTTATTACATGCATTTGGTCTTATCAGACCTTCTTGAAAACATAAACAAGACCTAAAACAACTAACTGCCTCATGAAGGCCAGCTGTCAGGTAGGTGCTCCTGCACCATACTCCCCAACAGAAAAGAACTCATGTCCCATGAGTTTAGTATGTGGAAGTCCTCCACCTTTACACTTTGCCTTAGCAATATGCTGAACTGTTCCAGCTTTGTCTGCTGCTGTCTCTAGGCTGCTCCAAGACTTGTAAACTGTAACTTGCTTGCTGGCAAGTAAATCCTCATGCCTGTCAATGTAGGCCCTTCTCTCACATACCCTGTGTTTGTCAGGTTGTCTGACCAGAACCTCTGTCTGAACTGCCTCTTGAACTTCTGCAAAGTTCAACTCTATCTTCCTGTCAATCTTTATAGGACAAGCAATAGTCCCAACTATGACAACATCCTTGTCATTCCTCTCAACTGGTTGCTGTTTGCACCCCTGTTTCTGAACCTGCTGCTGACCTCTGTCAGTCACAACTAAAACTTTCTTCAGCTTGTTGTCTTTAACAACTTCTTTTCCTGTAGTGTCCTGAACTGCCTTTATGCCTGATCCTATAGGTACCTGCACAAACTCCTTTCCCATTAAAATGATTTGGGCTGCCTTCTGTACTGCAGCATTTGCCTGCAATGGCATCAACTTAATAGTCTTCCCATCTTTCTTGATGGTGTAGGTATTAGCGTACCCATCATACAGTACCCTCCTATCAAATTGCCATGGTCTACCCAACAGTAGGTGACAACATTCCATGGGCAATATGTCACACAAAATTCTATCTTGATATGCTCCAATTTGAAAATCCACATATGCCTGTTCAGAGACAAAAAGTGATTGACTATCACTCACCCAAGATGCCTTGTAAGGGTGTGGATGTGGAATCCTTTCCAAATGCAGTTTATCCACCATTTCCTGAGATACCATGTTGTCTGTTGAACCAGTATCAATGACAACCTTACATACTTTACCTTTGCTCTTGCATGTGGTCCTGAAAAGAGCTCTTCTTTGCATCAGATCCTTTGATGCCTGCAAACTAATTCTCCTTAACATCAATGATTCTCCACTCTCTGGATATCCATAATTATCAGGCTCTCTGTCTTTATAAGTGTTTGAACTCTGCGCACTTTCTTCTACTTTCTCTTCTTGCACAAGTTGTACTCTCTTGTCACTAGTTCTATCATTTCTGGATGATGAACCTTTGTTTTCTGGACATTTGAAAGATGGATGACCAAACTCACCACAGGTGTAACATTTTCTTGAAAATGTAGTAGAACCTCTACCACCTCCAAATCTGCCTCTATTACCTTTCCATCCACCTCTGAAATCAGACTGTCCCTGTCCTTTACCAGTGTCTTCTTGACCCTCATTGGTTTGCTTTTGTGCAGGGGCTGCTCCTCTTCCCCTCATATTGTTTCCTCTTCCTCTCATGGACTTATCATGTCCTCTATTCATCTTTTCTTCAATCCTGATTGCCATTTGATAACAATCCTCCACATTCTTAGGGTTAGCTAAAACTAACTCATCCTGTATGTTCAATCTCAAACCAGCCAAGTACCTAGCCACCTTTTCTACCTCATTCTCATGATGACCAGATCTCATACTCAACTTATAAAACTCCTCAGTATATGCTTTCACATCCCTTTCCTTCTGCTTTAAAAATTGCAGCTTCTTAAACATCTGGATTTCATAATCCCTTGGCAAGAATTTACCTTTGATCCTTGCTACCATCTTATCCCATGAAGTGATCTTTGACTTCCCTTGTTTCCTTCTCTCGGATTGTACATAATCCCACCATACCAAAGCATGACCTCCTAACTTGGTCTTTGCAATCTTTACCTTCTGATCCTCAGCAACATCTTCACATTCAAAGTGATTATCCAGTGCAGCAATCCAATCCAGCAATTCATCTTCATTCAGACTTCCAGTATACTTGGAAACATCAACCTTTACCTTAGGTTTATCACTCTGTACTGCCTTTAACAGTTTTGCAAATTTCTGGTCTTCAGCATCCAGATCTTCAGCTACCTCTTCATACTCTTCAACAGTATCTTCATCTTCTTCAGACTCACTGTCTGCCACTTCCCTCTTTTTGTTCTTTTCCAGGGCTGTAAGCCTGGCTTGAAGTGCTTCAGCAAGCTCCTTCATCTTCCTCATCTCTCTGGCATGTTTCTCCTTCATCTCCTGCAATTCCCTTGCAGTACCATTACCTTTCGGAGGCATTTTGTCAACCTCTCACTCAACACCCAACACACAATCAACTCTACCTCTGCCCTTTCGGTGACAGAATCAACACACAACAGCCCAGACCTTTTGCTAAGCTCTGATACCACTATGATGCAGAGGCATCCACACTATAACCTTAACATACAGCATGGATGTCTGCAGCCCATCATCATCATCATATTTTTGTTTAACACTGTCAGCATCATCATATTTACTGTCTCCGACCGATATCCTCCTGCAGACAAGCCTTCGCACTTTCGCCTGTCAACAGCATCATCACATTGACTATTGGCAGCATCATCATGTTCGACCAGCGCGAACATCCTCCTGACGTCCACTGTTCACTTCAGCGACAACTTCCGTCTTCACTATCTTCAGCATCATGATATTCAACATCATGATAATCAACAGGATAAAGAACATCCGGTTCCTTCCATTTATCCTGATGATGACAAACCTTAACTCCTCGCACCGTCCCCTCGATGCTTGCGTCACCCGATGTCCTGATGACGTATATCCTGATGACGATGACGTCACCCGCAGCTGCTCAATATCCTGCTGCTCCGAAATGTCCTGATGACGTATATCATGATGATGATGACGTCATATCCTACTGTTGGCCAAACTTAGCTTTTTTCGGCCCGCGATCAACCCGATCTTCTTCCTTATGCCGATGCACTCCTCGGCGACTCCTGATGATGATCACCCCGACGCACTTGCACTTCATGCAATCGAAAGCATCATGCTCTCCTCCACTTATCCGGATGACGATACCCAAACTGACTGCAGGATATTTGCAGAAATATCCTGATGATGCCGTTTTAACAAACCTTCAGCCTTAGCGAAATTTCACTTCGCCGATCCTCCAGGGACGACCCGATCCACTCTCAGGGTGATCTTCCACACTTTATCAGCTCGACCTAGCACATACCCATGCTAGGGTCTTCAACATCTCTCGACGGCGATCCTGCACACCTCCATGCAAACAAACAAACTACAACCTAACCTACTGTACATCGCGATTCCACCGATCAGACGGATCAACTGGTGGAATGGATCAGTAAATCCATGAAACCACCCAAACCAGCAAATCGATTACACAAAGGGGATCAAACAGGAAAACGAAAACAGGATCTTTATTGATTTCAAAGATGCAATACAATATGATGTTCCTCACACAGCACACTCTAGCTCCTCTGCGCAATACAATACTATACTATCGATCGATGATATCTCTCTATCTATGTAATATCAACTGATCCTCATGCTTAAATAGATTTTCCTACGAGTACTACTGACCCGACTCCAAGCGGCTGGGAACTCTCCAGGCGGCTGGGAGATCCAACCGATCCTACAGCATGACAGCTGTTCTAACAAACTAACTAAAAATAGTAAAAGCCTGGTTAGCATGATCTTATCATGATCAGCGTGACCTTATTACATGCATTTGGTCTTATCAGACCTTCTTGAAAACATAAACAAGACCTAAAACAACTAACTGCCTCATGAAGGCCAGCTGTCAGGTAGGTGCTCCTGCACCAAAGAAGTAGAGATCAAAGTTCAGATGCTAGTAGAACAGTAAGAGGAGGAGAGTAAGGATGAAGTGTATCAAGTCAATTTTCTATTCTTAACTAGAACTGAACTCCAGCATTGATAGATGCCAAATATCAGTTCAAATCTTTGTAACTCTTCTTTCTTATAGGTAGTGAGCCTTCTTTTGAAAAGTGAGCTCTGGGCAGTGAGCCCGATTGTATGTGCATTCCCCATTGTAATATTTTTAACAGAGTATAATCTTTGTAGGTTAACCCCCATTGTGGTTTTTCCCTTAACTGGGTTTTCACATCAAAAATCTTGGTGTCAAGTGTACTATTTTTATTTCTGCTCATGTGTTATTGATTAATGCTGAAATGTTTTGTTATAAGTTATAAAAGAAGATTAAAAGAAAAGAGATTGTTAAATTGTGTGACAACTAATTCAGCCCCTCTCTTAGTTGTCCGGACCTAATTCAACAATTGGTATTAGAGCTAAGGTTCCTTAAAAGAAGCTTAACAACTTGAGGAAAGATCTTGGAAGAAGTTTTCAATGGGTTCACTTAAGGATCAACTTCAGCTAGCTCTAAAAGATCTTGATCAGTCCAAAGCAGAAATATATAATTTGAAAGATGAAATCAAGGATGCTGATGATACCATTGAAATGTTAAAAGATAAGTTAAAGAAGTCTATGGGAAGGAATAAGGAGCTAGTTATGCAATTATCCAATTTAACTGAAGAAAATAGCATGAATGAAGCCTTGGAAGAAAAAACAAAGGAGTGTGATAAGATGTCAAAACAAGTTGTTATTCTAAAAGTTGAGATGGAATTTGGGGTAATGAGGTTTACCAAAGAAATTGAGGAAAGGAAGAAGACTGAAGAAGATTTAAATCAAACCCTAAGAGAAAGAACTGATGAATGCTACAGATTGGACAGTATTGCTGGTCATCTAAAATTTGATCTACAAGAAAGCAAAGACAATGAAAGAGATCTTGAAAGACAAATTGTCATTCTCAAACATGATCTAGAAGTTGCAAATGAATACAAGGAGAAGTTCAAGACAAGTTCAGCTAAACTTGAAGCAATACTTGAGGGTCAGAAAAAGGCTGAAGACAACCATGGTCCTGGATATGAGAAAGGTGAAAGCTCTAGATCTGGACAAAGAAACTTTTAACCAAGAAATGAGAGAAACAGACCTAGAAGACCGCCGATAAGACAACCTAATGCTCAAAGTTATCCATCTTTCAATGGAAATTGTTTCAAGTGCAATAAATTTAGTCATAAAGCCACTCAATGCAGAAGTAGAGTAAATCAAAATAATCCATCCTTCTCCAGACAATGCTTCAATTGTAAGAGGTATGGTCATAAATCCAATGAATGTAGAGGTATGATAATGACTCATCAAATAGAGGAAATAGGAATTCTTTCTATGGCAAATGTTTTTCATGCAATAGATTTGGACATATGGCCAATCAATGTAGATCAAGAGAAAATTAATCAAATGGGCAAAGAAATGTTGTGTGTTTCCATTGCAACCAATCTAGTCATTTTGCAAGATTCTGCAGAAGTAGGACCAATGAAGGAAGAGATCTGGTGAACAAAAAACTAGATGAGCAGAGACAAGACAAAGGCAAAAGAAAAATTGAAGAGAATGAGATCCAGAATGAAACAAGTGAGACATGGGTGAAGAAAGCAATTGTGAACCATAGTGATGGGTCTACACTAGAATCTGATGCAGATAATTCCTCAGGTAATTAAATTAGGAGCTCTAGCTTAGGGGGAACTACAATAAAAATCAAAATTCCCTAGCCAGTAAGAAAGTGCCTAAATCTAGCACAGTGAGAAAAGAGATCTTGGATTGTTTCAGATCATTTGAAAGGATTTACAGAAGAAAAAAGGGTGGATATGACAAATTGTGGAATAATTCATGAGAAACTATTCAACAACAGAGTAACCAGATGTACTAGGGTAGAGCATTTATTACAAAGACAAATTAAGCATTGCAGAGCATAAAAGGGTAATTCATTCCCTAGTCGGATCACTTTGCATCAAAATAAAGCAAGAAGTGAAGAAGTAAACAAGCTCTAATCTGAGAATTCCCAAGAATTAAAGCATGAAGAGTCTCCTCAAGCAAAACCCTAACCTAAGGAACAAGGTATTTTTGTTTTCTGTGAAATCTCTTGAATTCTCAATCTCAGCAAATGGCTACACCTTTAGTTGTTGATGTCACTGAAAGGCCCCATCCTGAATTTAAGAAGCATCCTTACAAATCTATTAAAGTCAAACTACTAGGTGCCTTTTTGGGTGCTCCATATGGGGTTTTACATGTTGAAGACATTAGGGCATACATCCACTGTAACATGGATGAATTTGGAAACCTGAAACTCTTGGATTTGCTTAACAACTACTTAACTGATGATAGCCATAAATTGAAACCGGAATACAAAGCCCTAGGAAGTAAACACTTTCTACAAGTCATTAGGTTTCTGATATTTCATGAAAATGAATGGGTTTGGTATGTATTGAGCCAAATACACAATGAGTTCATGTGGCTATTGAAACCATTTAAGATTACAAAGGATATTATCAAGATTGTAACTGGGTTAAATTCCTCCAGCAAATTACCCATGCTGAAAGCCGTGAAAAACCAGATAGTGACTAAAGCTACCGGTGCCAAGTTTGACAAAAGTGCAATGACCATCAATGATATCATAGAACTTGATGTCAAATTTGCCTCCATGGTGATTAGGTACAAGATTTACCATTCCAACAGGAAAATTCTATCTCTGAAACTGCAATATATGCAGCCTATCAAATGGTAAAGGGAAATGCTGATTATGATCTTTGCGAGCTACTATAGAATCAGTTGATTGAGAATCTGATCAAAATAAAGAAAGATAGGAAAAATACCTTCAAATATGGTTCCTTGATTATATGCTTGTTCTTCTATTTTATGAATGAAGTACCTGGAATTCAAGGTGTGCATTAGACAACTGACAGACCAATAGCATGGCAAATAAGAGATAACCTCCTTAGCCTTGGTGACTCCTAAGCCCAAAAGACTTCCATTTGGGGCTACTTCAAAAACTTCCAAAGTTTAATGCAAGCAAGGGAGAGAATCCCTAAATCAATTGTGGAGAAGTATGAAAATGACATATGTTTCATGGTTGACACAGATCAGTGCTTGATGGAAGCTGTAGAACCAAGGACAGTTTGGATAATGCCTATGGGTTATGAAGTGGATGGAAGAGTTTTGGATATGTATGCTCAGTATCTTCTAAGCACACCTAAAGATACCTCTGTGGAAAGGTTTGGAACCTACAAGGAACTAAGTCTAAAATTGCATGTGGAGCTTAGACAACCAAAGACCAAGAGGAAAGTGAAGAGACAAGTTGAAAGGTATGCTGAGAGCATTGGCCTAACTAAGGAGGCAGTAAAGCATAATAGAGAAAGAATTGAAAAGATGAAGAAAAGCATTGAGCAGACTATAGAAGAAAAAGTAAAAAGTGAGCTGGCAGTCACTCCGGAAGTCCCACCAAACTCCTAAAGGAAGACAAGGAGTTTTGCAACTCTTGTTGAGCAACTCAAGTCCACTTCCACTAAGAAGTCAGAATCCACTCCATTCGGTGATGGAGGGAAAGAAAGAAAACCAAGGCCACAAGACCCACATGAACACAAAAGATGATGAGGAGACATAGACAAATGAAGAAGTGAAATAAATAAGATCCAAGAAAGACAGAACTTCAAATACTTCTAAAGACCAGCCTTCCGGAAGCAATAAGACCAGTAAAAAGCAAGTAATTGGTAAGGTCTCTATGACTATTGATGAAATTTTAAAAACAATCACTGTTCATGGAAATTTAAAACCTATTAGAGTTTACTATGATAATTCTGATCAAGCAAATAAGAAAATTTTGGAAGATGCCATTATCATATATTTGAATAAATTCAATAGAGCCATGTTGGAAATTTTACAAGAACTCCCTAAAAGTTTAAGGAAAGTACTGGAAATGAGGAAAGAAGCAGCTAAAGATAAAGACATGGAACTTAGAGAGTATGTTCTCTCCACTTTGTACCCTGTGATGACTAGAAGAGAAGTAGACAAAATCCTCAGAGAAGTTAAAGATAAATTCAGAAGCAAAGTTTGGATGAACAAACTAATGCTTGGTGAAACTGAGGAAATTGCAAAAGAAACAGAAGAAATTCTGAGAAAGGCTTTAGACAAAGATAAATTTTATATTATTTCAGAGAAACAAGTAGAAGAAGTAAATCCTCCAATTCCGGAACACGAAGCTCTAGAAGAAAAGGTTAACAAAAGAATTGATGACCAAGGTGTAAATTTAGATCCTCCAAAGTTAACCTATGAAGAGACTAAGGTTGGATTTGAATCATTAGATCTAAATGTTGGAGAAGTCCAGGAAGAGGAACAAGTCAATCAGGAGGACATAGATATGATAGACAAAATAGTTGATGTAGGAGTAACTCCTCCACCTGATCAGTCTGGAAAAGAAAAGGATATTGCTACTACATAGATCCATCTAGATCAGGTAGCAAGTTGTGAACAAATAGAAAAGAGTTCCTCTATAGAGAACACAAAGAAAAATAAAGCAGATAAAGAGGAGGAAAAAGGAAAGAAAGACAAAGTAGAAGAAGATGGTGCAAATGTTGAAACACCTAAAGTAGATATTGAGAAATCTAATGAACTAAAGGACGGTTCAAAAAATGTTGCAAGAGACATTATAGATGTAGTGAAAAATCTTCTTGAAAAAGAGATGATTGAGCTTGATGAGCTTGAACTACTCCAAGGATTAGCCAATCCAGATGCTCTCTCTCCAATTCAATTGATGAAAATAGCAACATTCACCCAAGTAAAGGCTAGATAAAAGATGTTAAAATTCTACATGGAGGACAATGAGCTACTGGGGCTTACAACCAAGATTTTGGAGAAGTTAATTCCCTCCTACTAGAAGAGTCCATCTGATTCCCCATCTGGACATCTAAAAAATCTTGTAAGTTCTGTAAATACTCATTTTGTATCTTTTGAAAAATTTGCAGAGGCAAAGGTCTGGAAAGAGTTTCTAGATAAGAAATTTAGTGAAGTATAGAATCTAATAGGAAATGATAGGATGATTCTCGGCATTAGCATAAGGAGTATTTAGAATGCTTTGAATGATGGAAGAGATATGTACAAATTCTATCTATCATGGCCCAAAATTAGTGAGGATATTGAGAAGAAGATAAAGGAGCAAGAACAAAAATTGTCAAATCTCTCACAAACTTTTGATCCTCTAATAGTTTCTCCTATAAGTTAGGAATGTCAAGTAATTAGCTTGACAGATGAGATAAAGAGGCTTAGTAAAGAAAAAAGTAACATTATGAAGAGAATGTATGAGCTCCGGGAATTAATTGCCCCCAAGTTAGAAACTATGTTTAATGCCTTATCAGAAACTCAGACTGCACTTTAGACAAGTAATCCTTCGGATATAACAAAGGCAGAACCATATGCATTTTTGTTAAGTGGGCACATCTCTATTTTGGATGGAATAAAGAGTACTTGGGCCTTTGAAATTGTGCAATTGAAAAATAGTTTTGCAGATATTCTCAAGTTCATGTGAATAGAACTTAATGATGACTTGTACATATGCGGTACTATATACAAATTTTTGGAGAATTTTGGCTTGCAGACCCCACCCTTTGCCATTGATGACAAAGGGGGAGTGAAGTTAATTGAAAATTGAGGAATCCAACTAAGGGGGAGCACCAAAAAGCAGTGTGAACAATAGTATGGAGCACAAGCTAAGGGGGAGCCATTTCAACACTTAGTCATTTTTCACTAAGTGTTGCCATCAATGCCAAAGGGGGAGATTGTTGGCAAGAGACACTGCTAGGCATGATAGGTGTTGTCATTGATGGCAACTAAGATCATCCCATCCATCTGCATAACACAATTTGTTCACACCAGAAGTCAGAATAAGAATTTATCTAAGTTTGGGCAATCGAGAACAGAGCAGGTGACAGGATTCGATATCTTGATCCAGATCTCTCTAGTGGAAAGACATGGTTTGTTGCAGATCTAAGGTAGTTGCAAGAATTGTCAAGACACTCTAAATCCGTAGTTTTGTCCTTTGGAGATGGACTCAAAAGATATTAGCTTCTGAGTATCAGGTCTCAGTTTGACAAAACAGATAGAAGAAGAACATGCTGACCTTGCAAATGATCTTAACTCTGGATGTATAGAAGTTGTTTATTGGGCAATGTGTGATAATCAGTGATGGTAGCCGACATGATTGATGATCTACGAGTACAAGTCTTGATCCACATCTCATATTATGTATGGATCTAGCTGACAGAGTAGAGTACTCTACAAAGTTGTAAATGTTCTTGAAGTCGACTGGTAAAATGATGGTAGATCATTCTGCAGATATATATACTCGATGGAATTGGATGATTTTGGTGTGTGTATTGCGACTATGGAGTAATTGTGAAAAGAAGTAGACATCAAAGTTTAGATGCTATCAAAATGGTAAGAGGAGGAGAGTAAGGATGAAGTGTATCAAGTTAGTTTTCTATGCTTAACTGGAACTAAACTCCAACATTGATAGATACCAAATATCAGTTCAAATCTTTGTAACTCTTCTTTCTTATAGGCAGTGAGCCTTCTTTTGAGAAATGAGCTCTAGACAGTGAGCCCAAATGCATGTACATTCCCCATTGTAATACTTTTAACAGAGTATAATCTTTGTGGGTTAACCCCCACCATGGTTTTTCCGTTAACCGGATTTCCACGTCAAAAATCTTGGTGTCAAGTGTACTATTTTTATTTATGCTCATGTGTTATTGATTAATGCTAAAATGTTTTGATTATAAGTTATAAAAGAAGATTAAAAGAAAAGAGATTGTTAAATTGTGTGGCAACTAATTCACCCCCCTCCTCTCAGTTGTCCAGACCTAATTCAATAGAATGTGCCTAGGAGTAAGAGGAGAGTGGGTGAAGGCTATCCTCAACGAGATTGAGGAAATCAATCCATGACAACAACAAGAGATATTTACTCTACCACAACAAGACCCATTTGTCCCCTTATTGATAGAAGAACAAAGGCAACTCCAAATACAACAAGAACTCATTCAATACATAGAAAGACAAGAAGACATAAATGAAAGAAACCTCTTACCCACACAAAGGTGGAATAGAAGAAACCCTAATGGGAGAAGAGAAACTAGTGACCCTTTGGGTCATAGGGTTATCTCAACAACAACTACCATCAAATGAAACATTCAACTTAGCACAGAACAACAAAGGCCACAGAACTTACAGACCCCTCTCCACGAAGTCCATCTCTCCAACGAGCTAGACCCCTATCGTGTCTCACCTCCTTTTGATTATATACTTCCATGAGAGTGAGTGACATGGTAGATCACCCCGTGGCAAGGAGGGAAGGGTTTGTGTGCATGCCAAAATCCAACCCGATAGCCCCAGGCAATCTGAGTCACAATTTTGAGCGTACATATTTTGGTGAACCCATCATGAATTACAGAATCTTTTGGTTTTGTAGTTCATGTTCCCATTTCAAAACACTTCAAAAAATATCAAAAGCTTCAAAACATTTTTCACTATTCTTCATAGCCGCTTTAGCTTCTGTTGCCTACGCCATCATCCATTCCATTTGTTCTGTGGTGTCTATGGCACCCCTGAACATGACAGAACTTGACTTAAATCAAGGGAATATTCCCTCAAGAGATCCAGAAACTCCTTCCTTTGATAGGTATGTGTAGCCGCATCCTGATGCACCAGTCACCAACTGATATGACTACGAAGATTCTGATTATGAACAAGATCAAAGAGAATCCAACCATTCTCTATCTTTCAACAACCCAGCTTGGGAAAACAACCTGGCCATATCAAATGTGCCACATAAAGTTAGAAGGATAAGGTCAGAAATACATTGACCCAATCAACCTTCCACTAGCACATCAAGTACTCATCTTGATGAGGAAGTCAAATGATTAGAAAAACATCTGCAAGAAGCCAAAGACACTCAAGATGCATTAAGGATTGCCTTGTGAGAAGAGAAAAGAGAAAATGTTGCATGCAAAGAAGCATATCACTGTGATAGATAAAAATCAGGTTAATAAGATCAAGCATGCAAATGAAAACCTAATCCTACCACCATCAAAGAATTGAATCCAAGTGAAACCAAAAAGCATGCAATTCAAGAACAAGATCACCTAGATTGTATGATTCCTTGTTTGTGATGTGGATTGCTTCTCAACAATGAACAATTATGAAGATAAAAGCTGCCATGATGGATGGATGATAATGATGATATGCTAAATGGATGCTAAAATTCTTAATATGCTCAGGGTGATAATGTAGACGCTATATGAATAATGATGGATAGATCGCTTGAGATGATAATTTGGATGCTATATGAAAAATGATGGATAGATCACTTGAGATGATAATTTGGACGCTATATAAAAAATGATGGATATATGAAGTATGGAATAAGAGGGTGTTTATATAGACCTCAACCAAAATCAATCAATGGTAGAGATTTAGTGGCTATGTGAACGGTTGAGATGAATTGATAATCATAGGTGAATGTGTAGATGACAAGTGGAGGGAAGATAAGGCTCATATGTGATCGTGTACATAAAAAGTACTACATGTGAAAGATATTAAATAAAAGATGTAGTACCACACATGTTTTAAATAAAAGATTCACACATGTCGGCCCATGATGAAAGATGAAGATAAGTGATAAGAGAAATTAATTAAATAAATAGAATTTATTTAATTAATTGGAAAGTGGGCTTATGAAGGGATTTTAATTAAATAAATAAAATTTATTTAATTAAAATAGATAGAATAGAAATAATTAAATAATTAAAGATTATTTAATTATAGATTAGAGAAAATAGAAGAAAATAGATAATGAATTAATTAAATAAATATGAATTTATTTAATTAATAGAAGAAATAGGTGATTTAGAGAAAATAGAGAAAATTGCTTAAGTGTGTTAGACAAATGCAGATGATAGATAATGTAATATTTGATACTAATAATAATTAGGTCAATTTTAGGTGTCTACATTTTTCCCTTCTTTGATACAATGTTCATTAGAACGTTGTGTCAAAGAAGATACGATAATTCGCTCAATAAACAAGGTTATGCCCCAGTGTAACTAGCGGGTGATGCCCCCTCGAGACGTAAGCCAGGCTAACCAGGAAGGGCTGGGTTGGCTGGTGATAAGATGAAAGGCTAGAAACAAGGTTGACACAAAGAAAATGGGATGAAGAATGAAGATCGAGAGAAAGATTGATCTTGGTCAAGGACTATATAAGATGATGATGGAATGGATAGATGATATGACAACTTTTTAAAGTAATTGTTCAAAAGTAAAGAAATGCAATCCTTATGTTTGATATAGCATATGGATGTTGTGCACCAGGATATAGAAGACCAAGGTGTCGAGGTATCCAATGCATAACTAGCATACTATAATCTTGTCTAAACGTATGAAGTCAAGATGTTGAACCAACATACACAAGATATGAATAACAGCTAGTGTTCCGAGATGGACGTTGATGCTACAAGCAAAGGTTTGAGCTTATCTCCACTACACATACTGGCACCTTGCTGGTTATATGTATGGAAATAGTCTTAGCGTAGAATAGTCTCAATGCATAAGAGACTGTTTAGCTTCTCAGATGCAAAATATATTGATATGCAAGATGCTAATCCCAACACTTACAAGATACCAATACACATAGGAAGAAAATAAGATCATCCCACAGTCACAGCATACAAAAGTGATATGACCATGCCCCATTCTGTACTTTATCACAACATACCAAGATATGACAGATCAAGGCAATTTTGATTAGGCATAGGAAAGGGACAAAAGATAAATCAAAAGATAAAATAAAACTGTCATCATGTTCTCTTGCCAAATTTAAGTGCTCTTGGGTGGATTTAAGTTGGCGCCTTGTTGAGAGGAAATCTGTATCCTATTAAAGGCTAAAGATGTTAATAAAATGCTATAACAAATGTTGGCTTAAGGCATGCGGACAAATAGCTTCCGTCTTATTCCTGATTTGTTAAAGTGCTTGAGCTTTCTCTGATGTGCATAGTATGCTTCTTGCTTGAGTTGGTCAAAGAGAAGAAGATGGAAGATGAAAGAAGATGAAGATGGGGTGGATCATCTGTGCTTGTGTACTGGATACTTCCTTCATATTTTAGACTGCCTACATACCTTGTATCCATGGGATCAAAGCACATTACGATAGTGATGAGACATGATGAATATGTAGTTCTGGGCTTATTGATGATGTATGTGATGAAAGATAGAAGAAAGTGAGATGAAAGATTGGAGGATGATTAGAAGAAAGATGAAAGATGGATGATGAGAAAAGAGCTATCATCTATGCCTGAATCAGAGTGCTTCCTTCGCATATCAGATTGCCTACATACCCTATATCCACGGGATCAAGGCTTTAAATGATAGAGGTGAGATGTAGTTCTTGTTTATTATGTTGATGGTTGATGACAAAGGATCAACTTTATTGCTTGGATTTTTTGTGATGTTTTGATTTTTTTGGATTTTTTGCTGTGTTTTTTGATTTTTTTGGATTTTTTGATTTTTTGCTATGTTTTGGTTTGTTTGGATGTTGGCTGTGTTTTGGTGTGTTTGGATGATTGGCTGCATTTTGGTTTGTTTGAATGTTGGTTGTATTTTGGTTTGTTTGGATGTTGGTTGTGTTTTGGTTTGTTTGGATGTTGGCTGTGTTTTGGTTTGTTTGGATGTTGGTTGTGTTTTGGTTTGTTTGGATGTTGGCTATGTTTTGGTTTGTTTGGATGTTGGTTATGTTTTGGTTTGGTTTGGATGGTTGCTGTGTTTTGGTTTTGGTTTGGATGGTTGCTGTGTTTTGGTTTGTTTGGATGATATGAGCTAGAGCTATAGATGTCCACTTCCAAATAAGTCTCAACAAGTGTCCCTAGTGTGGGATGAAGTTTGTTAGGGAGATGCTGCAATGGATGTGTTTATGTGAATAGTATGCTAAGGTGCCAAATGATATCTTAACCCCAACAAAGTCCAAACTATGACAACTAGCATGGTAGAGGTATGGGCGAGAAGGCTTTTATCATGGATAGTTAAGGGATAATGGATGGTGATGTTAAAATAGGAAAGATAGTGGATTATGATATGGATTATGGAGGCAAGATAGTAGATTGTGATGTTGTGGAGAGTTGTGATCAAACAAACAAAGTAAATGATGGAGGGTGGTCTCTACACATAGTGCATGTTTTCCAGGTTTTGACTATGGTACTTATCCAAGGTGCCTATTTACCAGGTTTTCACTAGAGGACGAATTATTTATCTTGTACTATTTTTTTGTCATCCAAAGTGCCACAAAGTGGTTTTCACTATTGGATGGTTTTTTTTTTTTTGGAATAATAATTACACATGGCGCCTGTTTGCCAGGTTTTCACCATGGTAATGAATAGGAGGGACCCAAGTGTCTAGTTCAAGGGATGTTGGTAGTCCTGCTAGAGATAAATGTCATCGCGTGGACTATGTCATTATGCTCAGAGATGTTGGTAAGGGTGATGATTGCATGAAAGGGAGATGGATTAGGTGGATAGTGCATGGAAGGCTAATGGATTATGAAAGGTTCATGGAAGGATGTATGGAGAGAAGGCTTATGCAAAAGCATGGACCATAGATATAAAATGGTGAGGGAAAAATAGATAGGATAATGGATGAAAGATGGGGAGATGGAGGTATATGGAAATATTATGAAATGGAAGGGAATCATGACCAACGGTTGCACACCTCATGATAAAAATTGAAGCTTTTGATGGGAAGGTGGTGTAGGAAGCAATTGAGATGTTTGCTTAGGAGATGGATGATGGAGTGATTTAGGAACCCACATAGACTTAGTATTTTATGATTTTTGCTTTGCTTGTGGGATTTGTGGAGTTTTGAATGGAATGGTGATTTGGATGGAAGGAGATGGTTGGGATTTTGAAAGGTAGACAAGGATGCCTCATTCAACTTGCTTGCTTGTTTCCTTAGGAACCCAAACCATTGTGGTCTTGGACTCTTCTTTTGGAGTTATGGACTCAGATAATGTTTTAGATGTACTTGGCTAAGATTATTTGAATTGGTGCCCTGAGGCATGAGAATCTTTAGGATTCTTGGTAGGATTTCTAGCTTTAGAGGTAGAGACATCCAAATTTTTATTTTTGAATCCCATGGGTTTGATGGAAGCGGGGTTGGCAGAATGAGTGGAAGCTTTATGTTTAGACAATGTGTGCATTTGTTGGCCATGATTATGAATATAAGGGTAGTTACTGATAGGGGGATAATTAGGTGTTGGGAGTAATGGTGGTAAGGAAAATGGAGGGATATTAGGAGTTGGAAGTAGTGGAGGTAAATTGGATGGCAAAAGGTGTATGGTCACATGCTTTTGCGATTTATAAGATGGTGGAAGTGGAAGATGTGGAGATAACATGGATGGTGGAAGTTTAGGAGTTGGAAGTAATAGAGATAGATTGGATGGTGGAAGGTGTACGGTCACATGCTTTTGACCTTTAGAGTTCGATGGAGGATGGATGGCAACATATGTTTTGGGGATGCGATGTGGTTTTTGATGGGAAATGATGGACTTAGGATTCATGGAGGAATTACCAACATCTTTAGCTTGGGGGAGCATGTGATTGACAATGGGATTAGGGGTATCTTGAGGACTAGACTCGAGTTCATCATTAGATGGAGAAGAAGGGGTGGAAAAAATCATGAAGATGGAGGTTCCTTGAAAAAGGTTGGTGATATGAAGGGAGGAATCATTGGTGGTATCCAGATTAGAAGTCTCTCCTACTGAAGAAGGTCCAGCTTCCGTATTAGAAATACACTTGATGTCTTTGGAAGGTGGTACCTCCGGCTGATAGCCAAGGCCTTGCTTATTAAACTTCTTAGACACAACAATGGGTTCAATAGGTCCTTGTTCCTACAATCCCAATCCACCATGTCCTTTGTAACCCATGTTCTTAATAATGCAGAACCCATTGTTATATCTCTCCACTTCAAGTTGTACTTGGTCGTTCTCATCATAGAATATCCAAGAGTTAATGTCATCAATAGCTTCATCATCAAGGAATCCTCCTTTGATGAATACTATTGGTGGAGATTTTATAACGACTGTGGATGAAGATGCCTTAGATGTAGAAGGTTTACCATGAGATTTGAGAGATAAGGGAAGAGTTCCAACACAACAAGATTCTTGCAATGTGTACTCACCCGGACCATGTTCAGTGTACTTGATACGGAGATTTGGAGTGGCTTTGCTAGATGATGGCTTGAGTAAGGTAGATGGGTCAACATAGGATGAAGATGGATAAGCTTTGGTGTTGAGAGGGATACGGTTAGTATTTTGATATTTGGCTTGAAAGGCATGACAAAACTCAAATGGATTGGGATGGGCATGGATAGTAACTTCAACACCATTATATGGAAACTTGAGACATTGATGGTATGTGGAATAAACATCTTTAAGGGCATGGATCCATGGATAGCCAAGGATGATGTTATAAGGAAGCTCAATATCAAGAACTTGACAGTGGGTGGTAGTAGTGACATGACCAAATTGGATAGGCAAATGGATGACTCCTGCAGTATCTTTCTCAGCATCATCATATGCTTTGATAGTAATGGCCTTGGAAGTGTCAATGTCTTTCTCAGAATATTCCAATTATTTTATTAGTTTTAGAGAGCATATATTGAGACCAGCTCACCATCCACTAGTATTCATTTGATACAACATTGGTTTACAAATACTTCTATGTGGAGGGCTTCGTTATGTGATGGGTTAATGGATGGTCGAAGATCTTTCTTAGAGAAGGTGAGATGGCAAGGGGCTGCAATGCTGGCTATCATAGATTTAAATTGTGTGGTATCGATATCATTAGGCACCGAAGACTTGCAATGCTTTTTCAAGGATAGCTTTATGGGCGGGGGGTATGCGAAGAAACTCTAGGATGGAGATATGTGCGGGAGTTTTTCCAAGGTGATCAAGGATATTATAATTAGAAGGCGGTCGAGGAGGGTTGATAGGTGCTCCTTGAATGGTAACATGGCCTCTTTAGTAGTTACAACGCAATCAGGTGCTTTGCCTTGGATAGTGATGGTAGAAATGTGAGCTTGGTCAATGCGGCCAATCGTGGATGACTCATAGTTGTAATGGATAGCATTCCCAGTATGAGGGTTACTTGTCTTGTCATGAGATGAAAGTGGATTCTTGAAAGCATCTAGATCAAAGTTTGAAGTTGGTTGATGTGTTGGTTGTGATGTTGGTAGTGTGATTTTAATTAGACCTTGATCGATGCAATCTTGAATGACATGTTTTAAGCGCATGCAACCATTTGTTTTATGTCCTTTGACTCTATGGTATTCACAATATTTGTTCTCTTTGTACTAAGGAGCTTTGGAGATAGGTTCTATGTTGGGTGGAGCTTCAGGTAATGTGATAACTCCCGCTTGGACAAGTTTTCGAAAGATTACCTCCATGGGTTCCGCTAAAGGAGTAAATTGTTGTCAAGGTGTTGGATTTGTTCTTGGTCGATTTCATTGAAAAGATTGATTAGCTGTAGATGCGGCTTGAATGTTAATGGGAGATTTCACTGTTTGTATGTTCTTTGCATCCTAAGGCCGATTATTTTACCTTCCTTATCTTGATCATTATGCATTTCAGTTGATGAATAAGGTTATTCCAACCCCAAAATTTCTCCTATTTGGAAAAATTAAATTAAAATTTTAAATAAGTTAAAAATATATATATTTCATTAAAATGTGCACATGTTCTCTCTCTCTCTCTCTCTCTATATATATAGAAAAGCTAACCCAAGTTAATTTGTTTTTTTAATTTGAGCTATATAAAATAAAAGTTTCTATTTTTTTTTTTGTTTTTTTAAATTGAGTTTTTTTTTTTGTTTTTTAAGTTGAGTTATATAAAATAAAATTTTCTATTTTTTTTGTTTTTTTAAATTGAGTTTTTGTTTTTTGTTTTTTAAGTTGATTTATGGAAATAAATGTTTCTAAATTTTTTATTTTTATTATGAATTGGATTTTTTAAAATTGACTTATAGAAATAAAGATTTCTAAAATTTTGTATTTTTATTTTGAATGAAATTTTTATTTGAGTTTTTTAACACAAAATTACATGCAACTCTGAATCAATACTTCAAATTCTTTTAAAATTTTGCAGCTTAAGGCATATATTTTTTAAATTTTTTTCTTAGTTTTTATTTATTTTGTTCATTGATCTGATTGTAGGATGATGTTCAAATCTGAGAGATTTTTTTTTGTATTAACATGATTATAGAGTTTTCTCATGAAAAACTTATACTCAAAAATTTGCATCATGTGAATCTCAATTTTTTTAAAAAAAATTGCAGGTACAACATTAAGTTTTTTTTAAAATCTGTTCTTAATTTTTATTTATTTGGTTTATTCAAAGTTAAAACAAATCATGCATTTGCACCTAGAGTTTTTCCAAGCAAAACCCATATTAAAAGATATTACAAATGTTGGGTTTCGATAATTTTGCATCATGCAAAACAAAAGAGGGCATAATGTTGATCTTTGCATCCCCAAAAATGGTATGCGACAAATCAGTTGATAAAATCAAAGTACCATACTTCCATTCAAATTAACATTGGGCATTTGGACAAAAATTGCATATACTTGAGCTTGTTCACAACAGTTGCTCTTTGGAGATCGCTAGTCTTTGTAGATTTTTTATTGAATTAATTAGAAAGAAAAAAATTAGGTTGCTCTTTGCAAATTTTTTTATTGAATTAATTAGAAAGAAAAAAATTACCAGTTGAAAACCTTGATTGACCCATTTGATATAATATTATATATTTGTTATTTTACAATTTTGATTCTTTCAAAAAGTTTGCATATATTATCCAAATATTTAATCTGTTTTATTTTATGCGTGTAGGAGTCATCATTTCATCAATGGATAGCCAAAAATCCCAACAAGTAGAACCTGAACACAAGAATTTACCATTGGATATTCAATGGCCTGGCCCATTGCCTCGACCATTGCCAGTAGAGATTTGGGAAGAAGTAATACGGCTTATAGATAAAAATTTGACTAAGTCACAAAGACATAAAGAGAATATGGTACCTCAGAAACAACCTAAGAAATCAAAATCAACAAGAGCAATTACAAAAGGATACATTAATGAGAATGTATCAACTTGTGGGGTTGTATCTGAAACTGCTTCTAATGACAAACCTATGCCTTACCAACTTCGAAACCGGTCAACTACACAACATGTCAGTGGTAATGTTCCATCATTTGATACTGTTGCAATGGTTAAAGAAGAAAATGGTTCTAAGAATATAGTTTTGTGCAGAGTTATTGATGAGTCACACACATGAGACATAGAGTTGTCTTCCTTAGACCCTTGTGATGATGATCTTAATTTGTATACTCTTGGTTCCAATGATACTTTGACAAATAGGTATGAAAATATTTTACTTGTGTATATGGTGCATGCAGATGAAGATGGAAAGATTATGTTGCACCATCCTTCATTAAATGTAATAAAATCACATTTTTTTGATGGTATTGGTTGTGATTACCATCATAAAATAGTTACCACTAGAGTCATCAAGAGAGGGTATTATTTGGGATCTAATTTAGATGTTCCGCCCTTGTCAAAAATAGGCCCTTTTGTGAAGATTGATGGAAAGGAATTCATTCATTTGGATTGTTTATTGGTACATAGCTCATATCCATTTGATTTTATAATCAAACCAGGTGTGTATGTTCGGATTTATTATGATAACCTTCCTGGCATGGATAAAGATGAGTCACTAAGAGTCCCATATCCAGTGGAAGTGTTGGATTGTTTAGTGGATGTACAACTGTTGAAACATTTTGTTGGGTACGAATCTTTGAAAGTCATCTGGATGTTGTTGGTAGAGGTCACCAAATTCTCCAAGGTGTTAATTTGCATCCACGTGAGGTCTTTTATACACAACAAGCTTTGTTAATTCCATCTGGAATTGTTGATGGTAAAAAAAGTTCTATTAATTTATTGTTTAAAGTAATATATAAAACTTATGTTTTGTTTCTAAATGTTTGTTTATGGTTGTTGTTGTTGCAGGTGTTGTGGATGTTCTTTTTACAGAGAAGTCTATAAAAAGATGGGCTTCTCATACTCGATATGGGGAGTCATTTTTTTGTCATTTCATTAGTATGAATAATGGAAACTGCACTACTTTTCAGCTTCTTGCAATACAAGGTGAGGAGGAAGTGGTGACAACTAGATTGGCTGCATCTACAGAATATGGTTCACACAATGCATTGCCTTCGTATCTCCATATTTTTCAGCCTCATCGTATGCATCGCCACAACATTCAACTCATATCAAATAAAGTTTATAATCATCTTATGTGTAGGAACATCATACGTTCTGAAACATATGTAGAAATTCCATGTTTAGATGAAAGCTTTATGGTCACTTTTGAAGTAATTGCAATGCATTCTATTCCACCTGGGATTGTTGGTAGGAATAACTCATTAGAGTTTTCGATTCAATGCTATGAGAATTTGAAAGAAGCTATTTTTTACACATGGGAAACATTTCCAGATAGATTTCAACCAATTTCGGGTTCAATTCACCAGACTCAACTTGCTGGCAAATGGCGTGTGGGACCAACATTCAAATTTTGCTACTTGCACAAAAGCTTGCAACCTCGAGTTTTTTTTAATTTTTCATGGGATGTGCACCAATGTGATCCTATGCATGATTGTTATGGAAAAGGCATAAGAACTGGTGCCCCACATTTGTAAATATAAGTTTTTTTTTTTAAATAATAGCGGATACTCTTTTTAGACTAGTTTACAGCTAGATTGGTCCTTTGCAATATACTACATTATTAATACATAAGACTTTTGCTATTTGCACAATGTTATATAAACTTGACTTAAGTTAACACAAATGGTAGTACTAGTTGCTCATACAATTCTTCCTTTTTATGAATGTTGTTTTCTTATGTTCACCTTCACACAAACATGACGGTAGTCCAATTTCACTTGTCCAACTTGGGTGAGGTTTTGGCATGTTGAAGTTTTGTCTCTTATGTGGGTTGTCTCTAAATACTCAAATTTCTACAAGTTTAACTAGCATTGAGTAACATGACTTCAAAATTAAGACAAGGACAATAGTATAACAACAATAAATATATCATGACAGCAATGTAACATCAGTGTAATAGTAATAAAATTAATTATGACAACAATGATAGCAACAACAATAGTATAACAACAATAAATCCTAAATCTATGTATACAAGGTGGACAATGTATAAATTGACTTTGATTTGGATCAAATATTCAAGAATGTGGCATGTTGTTTTGCATTTTTGTTCAACCACAGTTCCACTCTTTTGTGCTATTTAATACAGAATTTTGGTTAAATCTACCATATTCTACCTTTTTTCAAAATTGGTAAATTCCCCTCACTGGGTGTCCTCTAGATTAGCTATGGTTACTTAGGGGTATCTTTTCCTTCAAAGTGACTGGTGACTTGCATCCAACATCATTTTCTTGCTGACAACATTGAGTAACAGTCTTAACTGTTCTTCCTCCTTCCTCATTGAATATTTGGTTGCATTTTTTCAATCTAAAATGGTTGCTACAAGATAGGTAAAGCTAGCAATAGATCAAGGATCACTTTTTTTTGTTAATTTGTCAAAATAATCTTATTTATTTTTACCCCAAATCAAACACTTGATACTCATTGAAATCACATAACAATGGTTTGTGAATGTAGAGAAACTAACTATAACTTTTGTAAATATTGGACAGAACCTACACAACTTGTTTCTAATAGTGGAAGGCTTTGGCCACTTAGGAATAGCTTCGTCCTTATTTAGGTCAATCCTTAATTCTTCTACTTCAACCATATAGCCTAAAGATACTAATGATTGCCTTCCAAATTCATAATTCTTAAGATTAAGTAGCAGTAGGTGCTTCTTTAGAGTTTCAAAATTTATGTTTGTTGGATATGGTGCTAAAATTTGTGACAAACCAAAGAGCATGTACATGTTTTGAAATGTTTGATCTAAAAAATGACTACTTAGGCTATGGAATGTTAACTAATGGAATGCTTTGATTATGACCACATAAGACTATTTATAGACCCTAAAATACTATAACAGTTGTCTTAATCTTTGTGACAGTCCTCTGGACACTCAGATTGGACAAGCCTTTCAAAGACCTAGTAGACATCTAAGTTTTCTCATTGACAAATCTTTGTCCTTCTTTAACCATTGTCTAGATCTTCTTATCTCCTATGCAGTGATTCTCTTTAATTGCCTTTGACCAACATATCATGTTGTCTGTTGGTAGAAACTCCTCTAACACAATGTCCTCATAGTCTCCACTACCATCTCTGTATGTGTATGTGACTGCTTCCATAGTCATAGGACTGCTCACACAACAGTCTTTGTATGACTGTCAAGCTGCTTGACCTCTTAAAACTTCTTGGTTGATGACCGCTACATCCAAACCCTCCCAATTATTGATCCTCTTTAAATTCTATTAGCCATCTCGTCACCCTAGGTTCCTAGATCAATTTAAAGGGAACAATTTAGAATTAGGCTTTTCCCTTTGACAACAGACTCATGGTTTTCTGCTTAAACTTCTACAGAAAAGGGGATCAAAACAAATGAAGGATTTATATTATTTTCAACTTTGTAATTATAAGATGTGGCTACAAATTAGAGTTCAAGGTTTATAATATAGATAGAGGTATTGTAGAAAGAGTTCAGGAGCTCGGCACAAGTTCATTATCAACCCTTGATTTGCTATTGGTGTAACATGGAAACATTGGCGAAACATTTCTTAAGACATTGTCCAAAGGATGCCTAATCCATGAATTCTATCATACCTGTGAGCTAAGGCTTGAACAATGAAATTGTAGCTTCTAAGATTATCATTTGTGACAGTTCTAAATCCATTAAGCATATTTTTTGGTTAGCCCCAATGCCCAATCTGCATAACAATGGACTAAATGTTTTTACAGGCCTTATGTGACATCTTAAACAATTTGAAAGTTGTTCTCTTTGGAATTTTTCACATCACTAGTATGTTGAATTTTTTTATCATGGCATTCAATCCATACTAAAATATTATATTTTGTATGGAAACCATGAAATGCAAGAACCAATTGCCACATCGAGGGAAGGCAGTAGGCATACAAATGACCCAATCCCGACACAAGCAGTAAAATTTTATAACAGTACTGGGCTCAATGAATTTGGTAATTGGAATTAGTACAATCTAAATCCATAGAAATAATATCCATTACAGCACAAATCTGGTGCCAGCAGCCACATAAATATACATAGTATTAAATCTTATACCCCTATGAAGTTTAAAGAAAAAATTTAAAAAAATTGAATCAACAATGAACTCAATAACAAGCTGAAGATGAAATAATACAAGGATAGTATAAACACTGGTCTGACTGATTAAACATACATTTTTAGTATTGTCAACTTAAAAAACAAAATAAATATTGCTAAGATAAGGACTAATGCTCACCATGTCCACAGCAAAATTGTCTTGCATTATAACACACATTTTTTTTGTATTGGATTGAATGCAAATTACAAATAATAAAATAGTCCACATGGGACTGATAAATAGCCACTGATCAATCAACAATCAACAAAGCATACCACAGAGACCAAATAAGTATAGACAACACTACAAATACAAATACAATGGCTGTAAGAAACAGATATAGCAGCCAACATTAAACATAGCCATAAACAAAGAGGACCAGTGGCTGAAGTAGAGACACAACTGTATTTGTTGCCAAGTGTTCATGATGGCATAGCATGGGCAATGTTCCTTGCATGCACCACAAGCTTTCAGACATGTTGCTGCCCTATTCTAGAACCCAATCTCTAACCTCAGCAGTTCCACTGTAGACCAAACACTGCCCATCATCCCAATTAAAGATCAAACACTTGTAAAACTGACCCAGCAAAGGACAGAACACCATATGCTAATCAACAGAAGCCTAAAACCATCCAGCTCCAGACAGAAACCTCAATAATTTCCCATACTGTAAATCCTGTCAGCTCTCCAGTCAAGTATGCAAGAAGAAGGACAATAATGAGATCATGAAAAATGCCCTATTCCAGCCCAATTTCTCTCCTCTTGAAGATGATTGTATGTCCTTGATCCTGTTCTGAAAATGATTTATCTACCCTTAGAGAATGCTGGTTTAGTGGCTAATTTAATTTGTAACACCATCAAGGACCACAGAGAAGTTTGAAGCTGCACCAATGACCCTGGATAGACCTCCCAAAAAGCACAAAACATGAAATAGCTGGAAACATAATCCTTGGGTTTGTTGGGTAAATGGTGCTGAAGATTCATGAGTTGAGCTTGTTCTGCCACACATGCACCATTTAGATATTCATTTTGGCATCATTTCTTGAAGCTAAGAGGCTAATAATGTGAGAAGTAACTTCACCAAACTAACTTAACTTCTCTTCATGACCTAATTTCCAAGAACCAAAACAATTTGGGCACCTTCATTTCCACCATTTTGAGATATAGAATTGATGCTATAAAGAATAAACAGTCTCACTCTTATGTTTAACATATGTGATATGAACTTACTTCTCTCTTTGCCTTTTTTATTTTAGACATTTCATGTTCTGGAAAAAGTGATGGAGTCAGGTTGTCATTGATGTCAAAAAGGTATTGATGGTTCTGAGTTGTTGCTTCATGATAGGATGTGTATCTTCACTGAGTTGTTTCTTGTTTAGAGATGGTTTTGAGAATGTTTCAAGGATGCAGAGAGATGCAGAGTGTTTCAGGATATCTTCTGAATGAATATTTGATATCAATATGGTTTTGAATTGGTGCCTTCATACATTAGGAATTGTCATATGATCACATGAAGCTTCACGATCTTATGTAGACTTCATATTGTTTATAACTGGTTCATACTTGTTTATGTTAATCATTTCAAGAAGTTCAAGCATTGTCGATGCAGGATGTTCAAAGAAGATATTAGGACATAAGTTTGTCATGATTTCATCCAAAGAGGTTACATAATATAGATGTACGTGCTCTCATGCCATAAGTTATAATCAGGATTGAGTTGAAGTTTTTAGAGCTATCACTTGGATAACTCATAAGGTGTTTTGTTATGCTCTTGATAATCAGTGTGAAGTTTTTATTTTTTTTCTTCAAGATGTTTATAATTTGCCTCAAGACAAGGTTGTTGGTAATATATTGTTTTTGATGTGCCTCAAGGTTGACACAGGTTGATTCTCAGTGATGAGTATTCATTCAAATTGAACAGTGAGTTTCTTGTATTATGACATTCTCTGTATCATTTAGTGGCACTTTGACACTCTTTGTGTCATGAGACAAAGTAGAGTTAATAATTCAAGGTTGAGATGTGTTTTTAGGACTCAGTATTGCATCAGAGAAAGTAAGGTTCAGTTGTGGATTTTCAGTAATCTTTAATCAGTGGTTGATATGATAATGAAGGGTTAGACTTGATATGATCAAGGAGGATTAGACTCTAATATTTTGAAATCAATTTTTACTATTTATCTTAGCCCATTTTGCACTTTGAGTTTTAAATTATAGGGAACTTGGTATAGTAGGTTTATAACTTAAAAATTACCTATTGAAGGCCTTTTGGGTCATTGTGGTGACTGGTCTCTTCCCTCCTCACCGATGGCACAAGTTTTACATTGTATTTGTTGGCGGCAAGAAAAAGCAAACCGGCGGTGGTAAGCACCGATGATGTCTATTAAAAGAAACATTCTTTATAAGAATCTTATTGTTTGGAGCCCGATTTCATAAAAAGCATGGAGTCTTAAATAAGTTTTTTTTTAAGTGCTTTTTTTGTTTTTATTGGAAAGGGGAGATAAGGATGTTAAAATAAGGTTTGTTAAAAATTTAAAAAAAAAATGTTGTATTTAAATTGCTCCCTTTATGTCATATGTTTATGACATTTATAGGCCACCGAATATTTTTGGAGATGATAAGTTTTTTTTAAATTAGAAACTTAAAATCTTTTACCTCCTAAATTGTTGACTCCTTGAGATCTCATCTAGTAAAGTGATTTTTTGAGATTTTTTATGAGGAGTTATTTTGAGATGGAAGATTTATTTCTATTCTTGAGATTTGGATACAAATAAGGTGATTTTCTTTTGAAAGGCAGATTGGATAAAGAGTTTGAATGCAGGAATTTGCAGAGGAGGAGATGAAAATGAAAAGACTAAATATTCAAAGAGATTTTATTTTTCTCCTACAGGTCCTGATTGAAATGTTAGAGAATATGAAATGATTTTGTCAATAATGTTGCAGAGAAGTTTGATTGACAAATTGGTGGAGCTATTTATGCAGATTGAAGAGATTGAAGAGTCATCTTCAAAGGAATATAAAGAGATTTTGTTTATACAGAGAATATATTTTTATGCAGGATTAAATGGTTTCAATGAAGTAGTTTGTCTTCTTGCACATGGAGATCAGATTTGAAAGAGATTTTATTTTCTCTTTCAAGAGCAAATTGAAATATCTTATTTCAATTAAAGATTTTTTATATGACTTTAATTATTATTTTGGATGAATTGTCTGTGCAGAGAAAGTGAAAAGTTTCAAAATTTTTGAAGAAGATTTACATATTTTTTGCAAGGGATAATTTGAGATGTCAAAGAATATGAAAGGACTCTAAAATGGACAGAGAGATAATTTTTTTATGACAAGAGATTGATTTTGCAGAGAGAAGGTGAAAAGTTTTTGTTAGTAGGTTCTTCATTGAGAGGAGATGAGAATGTTGATACAGAATATGGAAAGTCATATTAATAGGCTTCGCAGGTGGATTGATTTGTGTGTTGTTGGTTGGATCAGAATAAAGGATTGTTGAGTGTATCTGGATGTTGAATTATTTTTGAATGGAATGAGTGTACAGATCAATGATGAAATAATTTGTTAATACAGATGAATGTATAAAATATGAAAAACCAATTTGTAATGAAAGAGAGATGTTTCCCTGATCAGGTGAATTAGATAATTCAAGGATAAAATATTAGAAGATTGAAATGATGGAATATATGTTGCAGATGAGTTGATTTGAATGGTGCAAATCAGATTGAGAAGCAATCACTTCTTGTACATGAGATTTTGAGTTCTGATTGATTGAGAAATGCCAGTGAGGCACAATAGTATGCCAGTGAGGCTTGTAGGTCGGTAAGACCATTTGTCAGTGAGACACTTACATTAGCCAGTGAGGCTTGTAAAGATATTTTCAAGGTTAAGTCAGTGAGGCAATTTTGGAGTGGTTTTTCTACCCTAGGAGGGTTTTCCACTCGTGCAAATTTGTGTTATGTCTCATATTGCTTTTATCTATATGTGTGTATGTTAATACTTTGCTCAAGAGTTTTTATTCTCTTTCTTCATTCTTAGTCATGTGCTTATATGTTTGACAAATCAATGATATTCTTCTCTCTGTGTGTCTTGAAAGTTAAAGTTTGCAAAAAGGTTTGAAAATTTACACAACACTGATTCACCCCCCCTCTCAGTGTTGTCTTGGACTCCTACAAAAAGGTCACATGATCAATGGAGAATGAGAATGATTGTTGCATCAATGATAATGTCAAGGATGAAAATTCTTAAATAGACACTCTTAATGAACTAAGACTCGCACCTGAAAGATGGAAGGAAATTGCAGTGTTGTCACAGGAATATTCAGCAAACTTAATGAATTACTGAAAATTTTTCTTCAAGGTTTTCATTTGCAACTCAAATTTATTGAACTAGAGGATGTTGTAAATGTTGACACATTTATGGGATAGTTAAGGGAAGAAGTAAGTATGATGAAGTAGCTTCTAAAACATGTGTTTCTAAAGTTGGCCATATTGTGCATGCTCATTAATGACTGAAGATGCTTATGCTTCTGCCATCTATTTCTTCCTTATTTGTGTGTTCCATCCAACAAAGATTGAGACACAGACAACATGCAAATGCTAGTGTTAAAGATTTTTAAGGAAACTCGGACTCTATTGTCTAGTCAAAGGAAGTTCTTCCAATATTCACAAATCATGTGTGAACCCTAGAAAGTTCATGCAGAGATCCTACATAAAAAGAGGTAGCCTACATGACTGTCATCAAGGGAATAGTCCTATGACTGTTTTGGAGTAGTCCTAAATTAGGAAACCATCATCAGCAGCAGAGGACAATGAAAGGAACAATCATGATATGAATGGACTATCACAGGCTTTAAGGAATAGTCCTATGATTGTTTTTAACTTATCCTACACCAAGGAATAGTCCTATGACTATTTAGAACAATCACAATAGCAAAGAACAGTTCTAAAAAGAAGGCACATAGATAAGTGTCAAGAAAACTTGAATAGGATCAAGGTCATGAGAACAAGCAACCATAGAGCATGGAGTTTGTAGGTATGTCATTATGTTTAAGGTAGTTGGAGCAGTCCACATACAGGTCGTAAGGAGTATAGTGATCTAGACAAGGTGACAATAGTCACTAGCAAAAGAATCAGCATTCATGAGAGCAACAAACAATAAGATGAGACAACAATCAAAGCAACATCACATGAATGTGTGATGCAGTAGTTGACAGAGATGTGTGGAGCAATAGTCAATAGTCATTGTGCAAGAGGTATTCATAGAAAATGTCAATAATGATAGCTCAAATATTGCAAAACGATAGTGAAAACTCATATAAGAATGAATAGAGATATCATTGTCATAAGGGGTTTTGTAGAAGGTTGTTGAGGGTTTTAAAAGTTTTGACATGTCTATCAGAGCAGAGATTTACTATTAGGGATACAGAGGGTTTGGCAGAGATAGGTACAATCTCCAAAGATTACAGAATAGTCATAGCTAAGAGCAGTAGTATAAGGACTAAAAGAACAGTCAAAACTATGTGGAGGGAGCAGGTCTCAGAACAGTTTTCAAACTTTGCTCATCCAAGGATTAGGGTTGGTCAAAGGCAAGGAAGATTGCATAAAGAGATAGTGATGTTTCTCCATCAAAGATACAAGGCATGAAAACTCATAGAGGAGCAGTCCAAAGTGATATGAAGAACCCTGATCAGTAAGAGGACAACGGTGCAAGGAGTCCTTGAAAGAAGAAAGAGTAATCATTTGAAGGCCCTGCACCCCAAGGACAATAGTCACATGTTTCAATTATATCTTGAAAACTACGATCTGGGTTTTTGAGATTTTTGTACAAAAATTAGAAGACAATAAGCAAGAAAAACCCTTTAAATTTCTCACCAACCCAGTTTGTTGTTTTTAATAACTTTTCACCAGTCCTAAGGCAATATTTTCATTTCCAGAACAGAGGGTTCATTCAAAGATCAAAGAAAATAGAGCAAGTAAACTCAAAGTTTCCAAGCCAACACCATCACCAACTGACAGAGATGGTTCATATTGGGAGTTACACCAAGTCAAGTCATGAAGACAAACAGTTGAAATTTTATCTCCCCAATCAAGAAGGTTCACTTGAAACACTAGTCAACTACATGAAGATCAACACATCTACTACAAAGGTGAACTCTAAGTTAAGGTTGCACAAAAAGGGGGTTTCAATTAATAAAAATTATTGCATGCATCTACAAGGATCCTCCTTTCTCTCCTACATTCCCCTTTTGTGGGCTTTCAGTTTGTATGACTCAAGAAAGATTGAAGAAGGCATTGCTAAATCAACTCCAACCAAAACATGAATTTTGAAAATTTCCCACTTCACTTTTCCATCAACTAGTTTAGTTACTCTGTTTGTACAAGTGCATTCTCATTGTTTATCTGTTTATGTAGTTTACATAAGTTGGCATATACATTAAGCATCTTTAGGATCTTGTGTCTTTTGCTTGGTCAATAATTTGGGTACTTAATGTGTTTTTGGGATCCAATTGCAAAGTGTCAAGTGAATCTACATTGGCCCATGACAAGTGCTTCACAAGAAGCCATCTCTCTTGGGCATAAAAGGTCCATTTGGCACTCTTTACATCTAGGTCACATTCACATGAATGAAGAAGGCTGTAGCATTGGGGCAGTGCCTTTATCATGAAATTCCCTTACAACAGCATTCTTGAATTTGAATATTTAAGTCTGCTATCAATGTCTCTGCTCTCTTATTGACAATCAAGTCTAGAAATTTATCCTATTGTCTTATGAGATGCACAAATTCCATTTCAAAACTCCTCAAGGCCTCTTATCTTCTAATGTTTCAATTCCCACTTTCATTTTAGTTGGTCAATTACCTATTGAGAATTCCCTTGGACCAAAATCACTTTTAAACTTGTAGTTGTTACAAACTCCATTAAAGCCCATATATGATTGCAGTCTTTCCATTGTCTAATTAAACATTGTAATATAATTATGAAATCAAGCTATAGGTACATAGAATATCATGGAATCTCTCAGAAGCATCACTACCAACTAAATATAAATAACCATAAAATACACAAGGGTTATAGAGTCATATAAATAGTAATATAGAGCAACTATCCATGTGTCTGTATGTATGTATATATATAGAGTCATAGAGAGATACTCAAAATTCTACAAGTTTAACTAACATTGAGTAACATGACATCAAAATTAAGACTATGATAGCACTATAGCAACAATAAATATATCATGAAAGTAGTATAACATTAGTGTAGCAACACAATTAATCACAACAACACCAATAGTATAACAGGAATACATATGAAGTTACAATATCTCAATTTACTAATGATATTAAGGTATGCCTTAACACTATTCTCAACTTCATGCATTCCAATTTGAATAAAGTCTGGAATCTTCTACTTTATGAAAATTCTTCTTCTTTGTATTTCTCTATCTTATTTGAGAATTGGATGTCCCTTTTGTTGTTTCAATCATATCTTCTGAAGGTTGGACGCAATGAGCTCTCTTGCATGAATTTTGAGCACTATTGCCCATTTGCATATCTAATTCTATTTCCATATTTGTAACAAGATCATGTTGTATATCAATTTCTTTGTGAACTTTCAACAATGGATCCAATTGACGCTTTTCCTTGCCACGAGATTTACCAAAATGGTGTGAATTTAAATAAGCATCTTTTGCATATTCACTCATTGGTCTAATCCTGGATAAATATTGATTCTACAAAATATAACAAAACAACTTCAGAAAAATTATATTAGTTATTTCATTTAAAAATTTAAGATAATCATGAAACAACATCTTTACCATAGGAGGATATGCTATTGTCCTATTTCTTTTGTGCCATGAAGTGAATATTTGCTTGACTTGCGTAGGAGTGACATCCTCATAATAAGAAGCCAAATCTCTTGCTTTTTGCAAATTAACATTTTGTGGTGCCTTCTCATACTCCACACAAAGATCTCTTCGAACATGACGGGTAGAACTTTATTTCTCTTTGCTTTATCGAAGTGTTCCTGAGATCTTATAATAAGCTTGAAAAATTGTGCCCTCATCTCATTAACAAGACACATTCTATCTTTTTCAAATGCATTTTTCTCAACCAAACTTTGACCTTCAATTATTGGAGGCTTTGTGCCACCGCCTTGGTTTGTATTCAAGTTTTTCATTTCCCTATGCTTACGTTCCATAACCTCATTCCTTAACCATCCTATAGTCCATGAAAATATAGCTTTTGTCATTTCTAGAGCATGGGCTCCTTGAACATGCATATATGGAATCATCTCATCTCCAAAGCAACTTGAACACAACCAATGCCACTCTATAGAAAGGAGGCCAATCCTACATTGACAATAAGATAAGATTTAAACATTATTACTATATTACCCAAAATTGTTTAAGATTAAAAAATTGATCACAAATGTAATTAAGCATTACATATATGCATATTTTAATAGAGTTTTACCTTTCCTCATATTGATATGGATCATGTCCTCGAAAGGCTTGCAACTGTAACTTGTGCAATTCTTTGTAAGTCTTCCACATCCTTACTAACTTATTGTAAGACTCTTCATTTGGGATACCTTCAATAACCTGTAAAAAAAATCAATATAAAAATTAAGAGGAATGATATATAGATTCAAAATAAGTGTTCAATATATAAGGTAAGTTTTTAATTGTAAATTGACTTCATGGATTTTTATTAAAACTAGAATAAAGATAAAACAATTTAGGTGTTACCAATATATAAATGTTAAAAAAAAACTCACCTATAAAATTCCTTCATGGTGGAAGAGGATCTTGTCAGAAATTGAACCATCTGATTGTCCATAGTTGAGATCCTGATACTTTAAGCCTTTATGAGTCACTACATTCCCAAGCTTACAAGAAACGCCAATTTTTTTGAGCTCTTCCCATATTTGAGAGAACTTTGATTTATCATTAGGACTGGGTGGGTGTTTCTTGTCATGTTCTTGTGCCACTCTTTGTATTTCTCGTAACATCTTTAATACAATACGAATTCCAGCATGACGAGCACAATATACGAGCTTTGACATTGACGCAGGGGTAAGCTGCAATGGTTGCAAATGAATTCAGTATATTTTAAATAACACCTTTAATTAGAAAACAAATCAAAAAATAGTTAATTACAATAAAATGTACCTTGAACTCATTCTTTCTATCCATTGACCACTTCTTCACAACTTTTAGATCAACACCACATAATTTTGCATCAATTTCTGTAAGGTATAAATCCATTTTCTCTTCCCATAGTGTGTTGTAATCAAATGCCTCATAAATGTTCATTTCCTAAAATTAACGCACAAGATTAGATTGACAAATAATGTTAAACAACTAACATATCAATTATTGACTCAATTTAAAAATGACTTACAAGTAATAATTTGGGAGGCATTGAATATAGCTTTGAAATACTAAGGATTGTATCACCTTCCTTAATACAATGCTTTGTGGAAACCATATGTATGTCTCTGTTTTGACAAGGACAAAAATTATTCCCCATCACCGAGACTTCATTATTGCATATCAAACTACAAATTGCCACCAAATCATGACACTCATACAAATTAACCTTAACTCATCTACCATCTGATGTGAGAATGCCTTCATTGGAAAAACCAATTATTTGCTTCATTGAATTATCTTCAAATTTAGGATCTACTGCATGTGACAAAACTTGTTTGTATTCTTCTTTTCCATCAAATTTTCCAAGGCTAACACAAGACATCAACCCGTTATCTTCTAGCAACTCAAATAAAATCTCACATACTTGACCACCTCGGTCATAATGCACATGAGAATCAATTTCTAATTTGAAAGAAACTTCAGATACTGATATTCCATTTTTCTTCTCATATGTTTCAACCATAAATGTAGCATATGGTGCTACATTCATAACTCTTACCCCAAAGGTCAAACCATCTGTTCTAACCCAATGCATATTCAATGCTTTAGCTTCCTCAGCCCATAACTTCATCTCATTACAAACAACTTTTGGGCTCACACCTTTAAGTAAACCATATCTATCTATATTTTTTAGGCATTGCAATGTCTTATGAGTCATACTTGATTCGACAAAAATAGAAGCAATGTTCCTAGGTAAAAAGTCCTTTTGAATTTCTGTGACAATAATGGAAGGAATTTTATCAATAACTCCATTCAAATGAACAAGTACATCCTCAACCTGAGACTCTTCCTTATAATTCTTGCTAATAAAGTGCCCAATTCCAGCAAGAATATCATCATCATTCACTTCCTTAATTTCTTTTCCACTATACCATTTTCCAACTTCTTTAAATTTATTTCTTCCCTCTTTCAATCTCTCATAATACGATCCTGACCCTTTTTTCACCTCTAATAAGTGTTTCCTTTTATATTGTGAACCTTGTCTTATACAATCCACTTGTTTTGCATTATAGTTTCTAATTTTCTCTTCATCAGCATTACTATCAGCTTCCAAGCTTCTAGATTTTTCTTGCATCTCTGTAAATATTGTGTCTTTATCTATATTGAAATTTTCTTGGGATTAATTACTTGCTGTTACATTTGTATTAATGATTGAGTGATTTTCTGCTACATTTGTATTATCCATGTTACTCTGTTGCTGAAAATCTGAAGAAAAGGTGAAGGGATGAGAAGAAACACACCCAAATGTGCTTAGTCTTTCTTGCATTTGAGCTATGAGCAAATCCTTTTCTATAATTGAATCCTTCAATATTGTTATTTCATCTGAAAGAGCCTTGTTATCAATTTCTAATCTTCTCAATTTTTCTTGCATCTCTATTTGATTTTGTAGAAAATCTTGTTGAGGAGATGGTTGTGTTGAAGTATTATTATCTTTCAAAATAGGTGATAAAGGTTTCCTACCAGTTACAATAACACATTCATTTGTAGATCTTGAAAGAACATCATTGGTAGATGATTGTAGCTGGCATCCATTATTTTCTAAAATATTTTCATCTACAAAGATTTGACGTTGAGCACGTTTAGCTCTCATTGTAGATCTCTTACCTCCGGGTTGAGTAAATTGTAAGACAATTTCTTTTGGTGGTAGAACAGGAATATCAACATATTCATTTGCTCTACGTCACCCTCTACAACATGGAACATTTTCAACAACACTTTGTATTTGAATTATTCATTGTAGAAAATCTGCAAAAAGAAACATAATACTCAATATTAATTCATAATTTAGCAAGTGATTGCTAGAGGTATAAAAACTTCAAAAATCTCTTATGTGCACAAGCATTAAATAAATCACCTATAATTATTTTACTGTAGAAGTTCTTAAAATCAATAATTTTCTGCAAATAACTTATGGAGCATTTTCTTGTTTTAGATTCAATTTTTTTAAAATAAAATTTTTCTTCCCAAATTTGAATATTTTTTTGTTTTAGATTCAAAATTTTTTAAATAATAAACTTTAACTAGCTAAATTTTAGTCTTTTTCTTGTTTTAGATTAAAAAAAAATTAAAATTAAAACTTTTACCCGCCAAATTTTTGTATTATATTGGAGATGAAGATGAATTTTTAATTTTTTCAATTTTTGTATTATATATAAAATCAAAATAGTTGGGACAAATAATAAATAAAAATTAAAAAATTAAGCAAGATTGACTACATATGAAAATAAATAAATTTGCAATTGATACTTCTTTAATTTTTGTTTTTTGTGTGTAGCAATATTGACTAAAAATAAATAAAATATTTTTTTAAAATAAAATTTTTCTGCCAAATTTGAGTCCTGTAGATTCAAAATATTTTAAAATATAAAGTCTTTTTCTTGTTTTAGATTCAAAAAATTTAAAATATAAACTTTTACCGCTAAATTTTTGTATTATATTGGAGATGAAGATAAATTTTTAATTTTTTCAATTTTTGTATTATATATACACAAATAATAAATAAAAATTAAAAGATTGGCTACATATAAAAATAAATATATTTGCAATTGATATTTTATTTTTTGTGTGCAACAATATTGACTAAAAATAAATAAAAATTAAAAAGTTGCAAAATAAATGAACATAAATAAAATTTAAACAGTCATGATTACTCTATCTTAATATTTTTATATTAATATATACACACCTAAATTAATATATATTATTTATTTTATTTTATAATAAACTTATTTATTTTATTTTATAATAAACAAATGGACTTTCTTTTATTTTCTTAAATTCTACTTGAGTCTTTTTGTTAAAAAACAAAAAAACAAAAAAACAAAAAAAAATAAATAACACAAAAAAAAACAAAAAAACAAAAAAGACTCTAGTAAAGTTTAAGAAAATAAAAGAAAGTTCATTCTCCAACTCTAACTTGCTATAAAAAATTTAAATATTTTTAATATATTTTATAAATATTTAACTCACATTTAACCCAACTTTTCTAATAAACTTGCAAGGTTTTTAAAATGTATTATTTTTTAGAAAGTAAAAGAGAGCATCTTTTGACAAAAAGAAAGCATCTTTTGACAAAAGAAAGAATCTTTTATTTTTTTAAATTGATATAATATTTATTCATTAGGAGAGCTCAATGAAGGGGATATAATCTTATTGATTACCAGACTTTTAGTGACTATGTTTCATTATGCAGACTTGATTATATAACCTGATTATGATAGGACATTGATTAGACATATGTGATTTGATTTGATCAGATTTGATGATATTTTGTGATTCAACATATGAGATATATTAGATGATGTTTTGTGATGAGATTCTAGTTATTTATGTGATGTGGACTATTCAACATGTGATTGAAAAATGCAGTTTAATTCAGAATTATGTTGTTGATGATTATTGTTGTATTCGATTGCGTGAATTTAATTCCAGTTGCTTCGGCTATGATTTTTCATGATTTGATTGACACTTGATCAAGATGTGCAGGTTTTACATTCCCTAGCCACGGGAAATTGGAGGTAGAATTCACACTTAAGTTATCCCCTGTGAAACCGATCCGTTCCCAAGAGGGATAAGGATCACGTTTGAATTTGAATGTGATTTAAGTACTTGATTTAATTTTTAATCTTTTGGCCTAATACCCTTTGTTTAAATTAATTAATAATAAGTGTTGTATAAATTTTATTTGACTTACACCACTTGGTATTTATTTTATTTTTGAGGCCATTTAAAGTGGTTTTATGACCCTTTTGTGAACCTTAGTGTCCCAAAAGTTACCCTAGGTGGTTACCCATGGGTCTAGGGTCAATTTGGACTAACTAACTCTTGGACTAACTCACTTTTGGTCACTCTAAACTATGGTTTAGTCAAAGTGACAAAATTTGAAATAAGAGAAGGTGGGAGATGAGTCATGCCTTGGGAAAGACTCATCTCCCTTCTCAAGGTTTGGGAATCCTTTCCCAAGGAAGACTTGGGAGGTATCTAAGACTCCCAAGTGTGTGGGAGCTTCCTCCAAGACTCTCACACACGTGTGAGAGCATCTTGGAGGGAGATGGCTCTTTGAGAGAATAAGAGGATGCCATATGGCATCCCTTATCCTCTTGGAGGTTTGAGTGGGAATGCCACCTCACCACTTATCTTCTCACACATGTGTGAGAGCACAAGTGGATAAGGTGAGGATTGAGATGGAATGGGAGGATGACACTTGTCATCCTCACACTTCCTCTCCCTTGTAAGTGGCATTGGAGGAGGAAGGAGAAGGTGACAAGTGTCACCTTCTCATTCCTCAAGGCCAAATTGATGGCCTATAATATCTCCTCTTGTTGAGGAGTGTGGGGTTCTTGCATTTTTGAGTTTTCTTTCTATTTTGGAGGAATTCTTGGAGATTGGAAGGTTTGGGAAAGCTTGAAGCTCTTCACCAAATGTGCTTCCATTATAGGGCTTTGAAGGTAAGCCTCTCAAACTTTGTTTCTTCACCCTTGCTTATTTAATGTGTTGTGTTGTAATTTTTGGTTGTTTTGTTGTTTGCATTGTTTTTGTGTGGGATGGGAGTATGGTGAGAGCACCTCCATTGGAGGTAATGCTCAACTTGTTTGGGTAGAGGAAAGGAACCTCCTTGAGGTCACTCCATATTGTGATATTTTTGCCTTGAGGGCTTCTCATTGTTGTGGAGAATATTTTAAAATGGCAAGAGTGCCAAGGAGTTTATTTGTGATATTGGAGAGTTGTTTTTTTTGGATATTTTTGGATTTTTTGGCTTGAGGCCATGAGATTGGTATTTCTATTGTTTGGGTGGCCTTTGAAGTAGAGGGGTCCATTCCCTACCCTCATCAAACTCATTTTCATGAGTTAAGTTTTGTGTTAACCCTTGGGGTTGTTTTTGTGCTGTTGTGTTCGATTTTTTTTGTTGTGGAATGTTGCACCTGTGTGAATCCCTACCTCCCTAGCTCGGGGGTGACCCACTTGCGGGTCTACGGTAGGGAGGAGGGCATTTTGAAGTGGTTGGTGGTTGTTCTTTTGTTGTGTTTTATTGCAGGTGTTTAAATGAGTGATGGAGTTGTTGTGGAGCTCATTTTGGGTGGCTTAGTTGTATTTCCTTGGCTATTGAAGCCATGGCCATTGTGGCCTCATTGTATTTTATTTTTGTGAAAGATTGCTAAGTTATTTGCCATGGAGTTGGCTGTGATAAATAATGAAATGTAAACATTCTATTATTTTATTTAATGCTGTTTACTTCCTATTTTGTGAGTTAAGATTTGAGAAATGCATAAGAAATGTTATTTATATTTCTGTCATTAATCTTTCAAAAAAAAGTATGCATAAGTTGTAATGGCTGTTAGATTTTATTGTAGAAGAAAGAAGGGAAAAACACTTAGTTGCAAAAATAGTTTTATTGCATACAAAAAAAGGGGTTAATTTAGTTTTTTGATTTGTGCATTAGAAGCTTATAATATTTGTTGTTGTTGAAAATAGGAGAAAATGTATTTCTATTTTGTATAATGCTTTTAAACAAAAAAAAATATATATAGAGTTACTGTTTTAGTTACTGTACAAATCTGAAAGTTCATCCTTTTCTATTTAAGCCCTAGCTAAGAGAAAATATGTATTAAGCATATATATATATATATTTAAATATATAGAAATTTATGTATGGAAATACATATATATATATATATACACTGTATTTTTTTATTTCCTTTAAAAAACTAGTTGCTTTTCATATTTCTTTTATCTTACTGTGTGTATACAAAAAAGAAAACAAAAATATAGGAGAGAATATTTATACTACATTTTACTGTGTATATTATAGGATGTATATGCACTTATATATATGTAAATATATATTTAATAAGTGTATATTTGTTTATACAAAAAAAGAGGGTTATTGTTCTCAAAAATTTAGATTAGGCTGTACCATTTTGGGTGTATATATATATTTATATACATATATATATATAGAATATACATAATAAATATATAATCGAAAGTTATTTTAATACATAAAAAAAGATAACAGAGATTTTGTTGACCTTGGCGGACGCCCTGAGGAACAGGATTTAGTTTTTTTTTGGAAAAAAAAATATATATAAAATAAAATACAAGGGGACTGTGTGCCCACAGTCCCGTGTTCTTAAGGAAAAAGGGTGTGGGTGGAGGCACCGCCTCCCCCACACCCCCCACAACCTCCACAGTGGCCGCCTTCACCCTTCGCCCTCTCCGCGGCTAGCACTTCCAACGTTCTCCTTCCCCTACGCTGAGCTCTGCACTTCCCCCCTTTGTAGTTCGTTGGCATTTCTCTTCTCTCCTAAACTTTAGACCTCTGCGGTGCTCCTCCACTATGGCCTCTCCATACACCTCCACTCCGGTATTCACACTACCATTTGGTGGCTCTCTCTCAACAACCTACAACTCACAACTTGCTCTATCACTCCCAATAGCATCCTAAATATTTTAAACATATATTATACATGAGACTCAACAAAAAAAAGGGGATACAATTGCTTTACCTCTGGTAGATGGAATAGCAGTTTCACTCTTGGCTCCATTGCATTTTCTAAAACCTAGCCTGTAACACATAGGGCAAAACAAACAAAACAAGAGAAAAAGAGAGAACAATAGAAGAGATTAGGGCAAACAAGAGAAGTAGAAAACAATAGAATAAACAATTAAGGTTCTGTTATGAAAACTTAGTGTTATTTGAATTAAGGCTTTTCCATTTAAAAAAAAAAACCAATTTTCAAAAGATGAGTTAGGGCAAGGGGTTTTGTGAGAGTTTAATTTATTTCTCATTTTAAATTCTCATTTTACTTTACTTTTATCACAATATTGTATTTCTTTTAAGATTTGCCTAATTCTAGTGTGATTTTGGCATTTTTGTTTATTGCCTTGTTAGATAAACTTGTTTTGGGGAAATTGATTTTTATTTTAATGGGAAAGAGTATTTTTTTTCCTTTGCTTTTAAATTCACTTTAATGGGGCTATCTATTTTATTTTTTTTCCTGGAGAGATTTTCGTTCCTTGTTATTAATTATCTATTTTAATATTATCTTATGGGAATGAGTGCCATAACCTCTTCCCTTCTCTATTTTCCGAGTTTGATAATAAACATAATTGTCGAAATTATGTTTATTAACGGACTCAAATTTTATTTTATTTTTATCATCTTGAACTTGTTCTTAAGATTTAATTTAAATTCTAATTTAAATTCATTAATTTTATTTAATCCCTTCTTGATGTTTTATTTTAAAAATTATTTTGCGTTTATCAAAAACACGTTATGCTATCAAATTTTTCCTAGAATGTTAGGGTTTCAATTTTACGTTTTTTTTAATTTCTATTCCATCATCCCACTTGAATCATGCGACCATCAAATCCATCTTTTACTTAATCCCTTTTCAATTTTATTTTGATCAGAGTTGAGATAGGTTTCGAAGCTAGCGGATTCATCTTCACACCTAGGAAACCTAGGGTTCATATTTAAAATCAGTCTAACCCTAGAAGCGAGACACTTCATGTCGCATACCCCCCTAGACGGCTTTAACCATCGTGGTTATGTTGATATGTTTATGCCTTAAGCGTATTGCCACCAAGCACGTAGACGCGTGCGAGGGGGTTCCTAGGGATAGGTAGAAAAGTTTTTCGTAGTTTGTGTCATGACCACATAGCAAATGTGGACATGACACGTGTGTTGTGTGTCATGACCGCATGGGAAATACGGGCATGACATTTGGTATCAGAACCTAAGTTTAAACACTGGGCTTGTTTTGGGCACATTTTATTCCGCAACTTTGGTTAATTTGTGGTTACCTCATTTTTGTAGGATGCCTCCCCAACAAGTTCGGCGAGCACAGTCCCGCCGCACTCCATCCCTTGAGGTTCACAGTGACTCTTCAGCTGAGGTACAGGCACAACCAGTTCCACAGGTACAGCAGGCACTACCGGCCCTACTAGATATTGGGTCATAGATATTACAGGCTTTACAGGTAGTTTTAGATAGGCTTCCACCGGCTGTAGTTGAGCCATGCATAGAGCCACGTGTCGAGCCCCACGAAGATCTGTGAGAGGAGCCACATGTGGAGCCATGAACTGAGTCCTGTGTTGAGCCACGTGTGGAGCCCCACATTGAGCCGCATGGGGTACCACATGTGGAGCCTTTTGTCGAGGTGCCAGAGATGATGGTAGAGGAGGTTGGTTCGGTCGATAGGGCCCGTAGTAGGAGCCCTTCATGTCATGCTAGGTATGATGAGGCAGTACGAGTAGAGCACATTATTCACATACCTTATGACTATTACACAAATGAGCCTATCAGGAGGCCTAGAGATAGAGGAGACCCCATTAGGGATTTATTGAGGTTGAACCCTCCTACATTCGTCGGGACCACAGAGGGAGCTGAGGCAGAGGCCTAGCTTATTAGCTTAGACAAATGCTTCATGTTGCATCCTTATGAGGGCAACACGAAGGCTCGTGTAGCAGTACACCTGTTGCGAGATGCAACAACTACCTAGTGTTGCATTGAGGAGTGCAAGTGTCACCTTTCATTAGACACTCTTACATGGGAGACCTTCATTGATTGCTTCAATGCACGATACTTATTAGACCATTATAGGTAGCGTCGTATAGATGAGTTCCATGACCTTCAGCAGAGGGGACTTACAGTGGCACAATATGAGGGTAGATTTATTGAGTTATCCTGATATGTGGAGTATCTCCATGACAAGAAACTCTTGGTGCATAAGTTTATCAGAGGACTGAACCATAGTATAGCAGGACCTGTTCAAATGGTAGACCCCCAGACTTTGAGTGATGCTGCTAAGAAGGCATATATCACTGAGGAGATTCAAGGATGAGGGAAGAGTTCACACCCTTAGTTTCAGGATCGTGGACAACAACAGCATCAGCAGAGTTTTCACAGACCATCACAGCCACTTCATAGGGGAGGGTTTAGTTCCGCACCCTTACCTCCTAGGCCCCCATAGTAGCAACAAAGAGGTAGGACACAGCAGAGGTCACATGAGGGATATAATAGAGGTTGGCAGTAGCAGGGCCTGTGCAGAGATCAGAGGAAGTAGGGACCACCTGCAGGACCCACGAGGTCATAGCAGTCTTATAGGGGCTCACAGGGGTCTACTGGTAAATCAAGGTAGCAACAGTCAAGTAGGACTCAGAATGGATAGGTACAGGCTAGAGGCCCTTGTTATGTTTGTGGTGGAACTGGACACCTAGCTAGAGAATGTCCACAGGGTTTTACAGTAGGGGGACAGCCTCGTGCAGGAGGATCTGAGCAGACTGCTGGTGATGTGGGTAGATCCCACCGTATGTTCGCAGCGGTTGATAACCGCTATGCTGATTTTCAGGCGTCAGTGATTGAGACATTAGGTATGATTGGGGGTAACCCCATTTCTATTCTCTTTGATTCTGGTGCTACTGACTCATTCATATCTCCATCGTTAGTGGAGCATTGCAGGCTAGTGGCCTCTAGGCAGGGTGATAGGTGGGTGGTTGAGTTGGCCTCAGGGGCCAAGTTGACAGTAGATGCCTTAGTCCATGACTGTGAGATTGCTTTGGGACCCTTTTCCACAGTTTGTGACCTTAGAGTCATGACATTAGGATCCTATGATGTGGTGTTGGGTATGGATTGGCTTGCGGCTCATCGAGCCAAGCTAGATTGTCGCCGAAAGGCGATTAGCTGTTTAGATGACAATGGTACATCAATTGAGATAGTGGGCATGCAGAAGCCTATAGCAGTGCATATGATATCCACTTAGCAACTTAAGCGCTACATGCGGAAGGGATATCATATGTTTGCCATCACAGTGAGTGACAAATCAGATGATGAGCCTGAGGCATCTTTGGATGATCATTCCATCCTCAGAGAGTTTGCTGATGTGTTTTCAGTAGAGTTACCAAGGTTGTCACCCTATTGTGAGGTAGACTTTCACATTGATTTGGTGCCAGGTGCCGAGCTAGTGTCTCGTGCACCCTACAGGATGACCACACATGAGCTCATAGAGCTCAAGTTATAGTTGGAGGACTTGCTCGAGAAGGGGCACATTTGACCAAGAGTTTCACCTTGGGTTGCTCCTATCATCTTCGTGAAGAAGAAGGATGGGTCTCTTCATTTGTGCATGGACTATAGGTAGTTGAATAAGGTGACGGTGAAGAACCATTATCTTCTGCCTAGGATTGACAATCTTTTTGATCAGATGCAGGGAGCCAGGGTGTTCTCTAAGATAGACTTGAAGTCTAGGTATCATCAGCTACGTATCACAGAGGTGGATATCCATAAGACCGCCTTCTAGACTCGATACGACCACTATGAGTTCACGGTGGTTCCCTTCAGCTTGATGAACACCCCTACAGTGTTCATGAGTCTTATGAACGGGGTGTTCCGTACCTATTTAGATCGGTTCGTGATCATTTTCCTCGATGACATTTTGATCTATTCATGGACCAAGGAGGAGCATGAGGAGCACCTTCGTCAGGTTCTACAGTGTTTGAGAGAGCAGAATCTTTATAGGAACTTGGTGAAGTGTGCATTTTTCAGGACAGAGGTTCAGTATCTGGGGCATATCCTATCTGGTGATGGAATCTCTGTAGATCCATTGAAGATCAGGGCTATCAGGGATTGGCCAGCACCCACTAGTGTGACAGAGGTCAGGAGTTTTATGGGGTTAGTTGGTTATTACCGTCGCTTTGTTGAGGGTTTTTCTCGGATAGCGTACCCTATCACTTCCCTTTAGCAAAAAAGGAAGAGTTTTCTTTGGATTGAGTAGTGTGAGAGGGCCTTCAAGGCCCTCAAGGAGCATCTTACCAGCACTCCCATTTTAGCGGTTCCTGATCCTATAGCAGATTTTATGGTTTGCACGGATGCATCACTTGAGGGATTTGGAGATGTACTTATGCAGGGTGGTAGAGCAATCACGTATGAGTCGTGAAAGCTCAAGACCCATGAGCTGAACTACCCCACACATGACTTGGAGTTAGCGGCAGTGGTTCATGCTTTGGTTTGTTGGAGACATTTTTTGTTAGGTCGTCACTTCGAGCTCCATTTAGATCATCACAGCCTTCAGTATATCTTTACACAACCGAATCTGAACGCTCGTCAACGGCGTTGGATGGAGTTCCTCTGCGAGTATGAATTTGATGTCCACTACATCAAAGGGAAGGAGAACGTGGTCACTGACGCATTGAGCCAGAGGTGCCACGAACTCTTGACCTTGACTCTGAGTGTGGACTTGAGAGGTCGCATTATTTAGCACCTGCCAGAGGATGAGTGGTTTCTTGAGGTACAGCAGGAGATCAGTTCACAAAGGGCCTTTGTGGGCAAGTATGTAGGGTATTCACTTGAGGCAGATGGGTTACTTCATCATCGACAGCGCATCTATGTACCCCGTATAGGTGACCTACATACTGTAGTGTTATCAGAGGCTCATAGAGCACCATATGCGGCACATCCGGGGGTGAAGAAGATGCATGCTGATCTACGACAACTGTACCATTGGGCGAGTATGAGATGTGACATTACAGAGTTTGTTTCTCGATGCCTTAAGTGCCAGAGGGTCAAGGTCGAGCATCAGCATCCAGCGAGTGTTCTATACCCACATGAGATACCTGAGTGGAAATGGGACACCATTTTCATGGAATTTATTGTTGGTCTTCCTATGTCTTCGCGTCACCATGATGCTATCATGGTGATAGTTGACAAGTTGACCAAGGTGGCGCATTTCTCACCTGTATGCACGACGTACAATGTGCCAATAGTGGCGAGAGTATTCTTAGACGATATTGTGAGATTACATGGAGTACCTCACCGCATCATTTCAGACAGAGATTCTGTATTCACTTCAGCATTCTGGAGAGCCTTGCAGCAGGCGTTGGGCACACAGCTCAACTTTAGCTCCGCTTATCATCCCAAGACAGATGGATAGACAGAGTGGGTGAATTAGGTGTTGGAGGACATGCTTTGGATGTATGTTATGGACTATCAGTCTAGATGGGAGGAGTATCTGTATCTGGTTGAGTTTGCCTACAATAATGGGCATCACAGCTCATTGGGTATGCCTCCCTTTTAGGCTTTATATGACAGACCATGCAGGACACCATTGAGTTGGGATCAGATAAAGGATAGAATTACCATTGGTCTAGAGCTAGTTCAGGATATGGAGTAGCAGGTCACATTGATTAGGTAGAGGTTACAAGAGGCATAGGATAGACAGAAGAAGTATGCCAATGCTAAGAGGACTGATCAGAACTTCTCAGTGGGTGATAGGGTATTCCTTAGAGTGTGGCCACACAAGAGTCCAATCCATTATGGAAAGGGCTCTAAGCTCGCACCACGATTTGTAGGACCCTTTGAGATTTTGGAGCAGATAGGACCAGTTGCCTATCATCTAGCGTTGCCACCTAGCCTGTCACGTATCCACGATGTCTTTCATATTTCTGTATTGAGGTGATATATATCTGATTTATCTCATGTACTGGACTGGAGTGCTCTATAGGTAGAGGTGAACGGACAATTAGCTTTGGAGCCAATTCGGATATTGGGTCATCGGATGTTGGGCCTTCGAGGTCAAGAGCTGGACTAGGTTAGAGTCCAGTGAGATCGTTATGATGAGGTCATAGCAACTTGAGAGGATGTAGCTAGTTTGAGGGCACTCTATCCTCACCTTTTTGATGACTTCCAGGAGGAAGTTTAGTCTTAGGGGGGGAGGATGTGAGGCTGATTATTTTACCTTCCTTATTTTGATCGTTATGCATTTCAGTTGATGACATTACCAGACTTTTAGTGACTATGTTTCATTATGCAGACTTGATTATATCTCCTGATTATGATAGGACATTGATTAGACATATGTGATTCAATTTGATCAGATTTGATGGTATTTTGTGATTCGACATATGAGATATATTAGATGATATTTTGTGATGAGATTCTAGTTATTTATGTGATGTGGACTATTCGACATGTGATTGAAAAATGTAGTTTAATTTAGAATTATGTTGTTGATGATTATTGTTGTATTCGATTGCGTGAATTTAATTCTAGTTGTTTTGGCTATGATTTTTCATGATATGATTGACACTTGACTGAGATGTGCAGGTTTTAGATTCCCTAGCCACGAGAAATTGGAGGTAGAATTCACACCTAAGTTATCCCCTGTGAAACTGATCCATTCCCAAGAGGGATAAGGATCACGTTTGAATTTGAATGTGATTTAAGTACTTGATTTAATTTTTAATCTTTTGGCCTAGTACCCTTTGTTTAAATTAATTAATAATAAGTGTTGTATAAATTTTATTTGACTTACACCACTTGGTGTAATGCCCTCACTTTTTGGCTTGTGTTAGATGTTATTTCTATTGTTACTTTTGTCAGTTCTAGAACAGTTGATAGTTTTTATTTCATAATTTCGGTTTGAGACATTTGGACTAGTATGTATTGGGTTATGTTCTCCTTAATCTTGATGGACTATGTTTGAGGGATGTATTGAGACATATGCTATGAGTTTTGATGATACTATGATTACTTCAGTTTTGATGAGATGGATATGCTTAGTGATGGTTAGAAAAATATCATGTTTATGTTTCTAATTTTAGTCTTGTGTTGGAGCGGGGACGGTGTAGTACTGCTTGGATCGAGCACCCTACTATGCCGCGATTCTCCATTTCAGTGTGTGATATATATGTGTACAGTTGATCATATATAACCCATTGGTTTTCACGCAGGTTGCAGGTACCGGGCCTCGACTCCACTTGATTTAGCAGGTCTGAGCGGGCCCTACACCATGGATAAGGTGATAGAGATAATATGAGATCTTTACCTCTAGGTCAATTTCAGTCCTGGTCGTGGTCTTATGTTCTTTTTGTCATCTTGAGTCCTCGCCTTAGTCATGTGTTGTGATGCGACGTTGTCCCTTGGTTCAGGCTGGTGGTTGGTCATCGCGAGTTATGGAGTGTAGTTAAGTTGTTATACTTGTTTATGTACCTCTTGTATCTTCTAACCTTATAATAATTTTGTATAGTCATAGAATTTGGAATATTGTTTATGTAAAGTCTTTTACGGGCAAAATCAGTTATTGTAATGTTTTAATGTCTATGATTCTTAAGTTGTTGAGAGGTAACTAGTATATATTTAAATTATTATTTATTCTGGGAATAATTTAAGTAATGTTGTAACCTGTATGAAGGTAATTAGTGCATAGTCGTTTTAAAATATTTTTTTTTTTGGCGCATGATTTATTGTTGAGAGTTGTCGGGTATTCTCAGGAGATCTGAGAATCCCTATGTTACGAAAAATTTCAAATTTCCTTAGAGGGTGGGATTGTGTAGTTATGGGGAGTTATTGGAATTTATTGGATTTCCTATTTTTGGTCTCGGGGGGTTTTTATGTCTGGATTTGGGGGATTTTGGTTCGGGGGGAAGAGGAGGCAAGTTACAGAAGAATACCTTACGAAGAAAGAGAGGGATTTTCTTTGAAGAGAAGGTTGAATTTCTGGAGCATTTTGCACAGGTATGTCTTGTAAATTTCTACATCCCCTTGTCTTTGATTGTACTGAAGTATTAGAGTTCTTGTTGAAATTTTTTTTAGATGGTGGCTCTGGCATAGAATTGTTTTTTTTGTCATCCTGGTCTCGGTTGTGAAAATCCTTGCTTTTGTGCTGATTGTAAATTGAACTTTTCTCTCATTTCAATGACCGTAACCATGAATTTTAATGTTTCCCCTGTATCATTTTCAAACCTTCTCTTGCAGCCACATTGAATTAGTAAGGCTCATGCAAGCTCTATGACTGAGTTAGTTTGATCTCATTCATAAAACAATGCTATTTTCTTTGGAGGAGACCATGTTGTGTCCAAATCCTTTACACATTGGATTAAATAAAATCACCTTCATCTACCTATTCTTTAATTGAGCCTTGTGACCACTCAGACACTTGTGTCAAACCATTTTTCTTGTCACCCTTTCCTCTGTGTGATTTTATACTCCTGCATGCAATCGATCCTTTGATTGTGTTTTATCCCTTTGGTCTGGAGGTGTCCATCGCGCTGCTCTCCATCCATTTCAAGATGGATTCCAATATCTCCTTTTCCTAGTTTAAAATTCTAAATAAAATCTTCTGATTGTTGCGGCCTCGAGAAAGTGATAGAAATTTCCTTGTTGGCTATTACTGCTCCTTGGGTTATTGGTCGACTTGTGGCACAACTAGTTCGGGCCATCCCTTCTTTCCTCTCTTAAACTTCGACCAGAAAATTTTTAAACCTACAAACTATTCGTAGGATCTGTTGAGTAGACCCTTGCCTATTCGTGATGTGTGGATGACTTTTCCTTTCGAATGTTGTTAATCGTTTCGTTGGACGCTGTTCTAAACTTTTCTGCCGCCTCCGTGCGACCCATCCTCTCCTATGTAACCAACCCTTGCCTAAAATATGATGCTGGTCGAATCTTTTTGTGCTGTCTGAAAACTGTCATTTCACCACTGTACATCTACTCTTAGCAGAATCCATTCACATCATCATTTGATTATAAGGAAAAAGAAATTGTGTGTCCCATCCTCATTAGTAAAAATAATAATTAGGAGAGTTTTCACCTGTTAATAAAATTATTTTTGCTCATGCACGGATCAACCACACAGTGTTATCTTTTGCAAATAATACCACTCTACTAAGCGCCACCGAATGACTCATTCTTTTCATTGCTCTCCTAAACCTTTCCAGAGAAATGGCATTGGCCTATCCATCAATTACCTTCTGTGCTAGACTTCTTGCTGGACCCAAACGCCACTGTGCGATGCCTTCCACAGACCGTTGCTTGTCTAATCTGCTTGGAATCCAGTTCGTATGAGCCGTTTTTCCTTATTGATTATTTCTATTGTCCGATGTATGAGGGCCGAAGCATCAAGTAAGATATTATTAGATTTCCTCCTTGGCAAGTGTATGTTTCTGTTGTCAATTCGCTTCTACCCTGGCAGTTTCTAATTGGGAAAATTTAGTTGTTAGAGTTACATTAGAATGTGGTGAAAGTATACTTAGTTTTGTTCAGATGATAGCTAGCTCATAATACTATTTAAATCGATCTAGTAGAGAACTTACTATTCATGGATAGGCAGAAGTCTATAGAGTATTTAGAAGTCTTGTTGTAGGGAAATTTTACCAGCGTCCTATGTCACTGTTACTTTTTATAGTAGAAGCAAGTCTGGAGCGCACAAGCTTAGCAGTAGGTGGCAACATGTATATTGCTCTAATTTAAATTAGAGAGATGGCGATATTTAACTAAGTCAACCTAAGTGTAGTCAGTCTTGCACGCTGCAGCATTTTAGTTAGTGACCTTGTTAGGTGTGCATTGCACCTCTTAGAAGTATCGTTTCCTTTTGTTGTTGATAGGGAAAACCAGTGTAGTCCAGTCTAAGTGTTTTAGTCGATCTTAATAATGTAAGTCTATGTGCTTAAATTTAAATTTTATTGGCTACAACAGTATTGTCTCCCCTTATGTTGGAAGGTTAGTGTGGCCATCCTCTCTTGAGCTGTCTTTTATGATGTTGTGCGGTGTGTCTAGTTGCTAGCGAATTATTTTATCTAGGAAGCTATTTGCCAGTAAGGGTGAAACATGCCCTTAGGAGAATCCTAACACCGTTCCAAGCTTAGTTTAGGTTTTATTTTGTGTAGCTTAAGTCATCTCTCCTATTAATTTATTTGCTTATCTTTTGTTTTAACTAGTGATTAAAATGTAATAAGGCTATTTTTTTTTGACAATGGTAATTCTTTATTATGACAAGGTATATCATAACAATGGAAATTTAACTAATTTAGATATTTAATTCTTATTCTGAGGTTTAAGCATTCCTCTATTTGTTTCTTGTTAGGTTTTCTTTTCAACTAGTAATTTCTCTTAGTACCATCTTGTATTTAATGGGTCAATAGTGCTTCGATAGGCTTTGTATGAATCCTAGTGTTTCTTTTTCTCTGAGATGGATCTTTAGTGAATCTTTGGTCGAATCAGAAACAAAGGAAAATTTTCATTTCTTGGAAGTTTAGTATGAGTAACTTGTTGTTGTTATTGCCGTGTTAAGGTTTTGGTTAATTGACATTATGGTTGTTCTAATGCACGGGAGTGAGAACTTTTGGGGTAGAGAATGTGAAATTGTATCTACTTTTCGATGTTATGCTTTTTCTTTATTGCAAATCATGGCATGAGGCCATCCTTGGGTCTAAATTTGATTATGGTGTTATCTTATATTTTGAATGTATGTAGTTAATTACCCCCCCGCTTGTCGATTTTCTAAGGTGCCATGGTCCTAGAAAACCTAGTCTTCGCAACATGGTAAGGTGTCCTGTCACCGACTCTAGAGGTTAAACTTGTTGGTCCTCACCATTGGTACTTGGGTTTTGTCACTTGAGGTTTTGTTTGAGTTGAGAAGGGTAATGGGAATTGTAGCATTGTGACCAAGTGAATTGCACTTGTGAAGATATAAAATCTCTGTTTGTAACCTTCATCTTTGTATGTTGTGGATTGTCTGGTTGGTCAAGAGAACGCTAAGGGAGTGGCTTCCATGGTGGGGCCGGCGCCTAGTGAGAAGTCGCCTGGGTAACCCCGTGGAAGTTGTAAGCAAGTGGAAACCTAATAATGCACTTAGGAGGGTTGGGTAGCAATACACTAATCAAGATAATTAATGTGACCTCATCCACACCTTGAGTGCTATCATAGACTAAGGAAGGGATGAGAAGGCCTGGTTGGCAAGGCCGACCTCCTCATCTTCATGAGAGGACATGTTGGCTCCGCATGTGTCACCCTATGGGGCCGGCACCTAGAGAGAGGCTGCCAGGGTAACCATAGATGGGGGCCGGCTTCTGGTGAGAGATAGCCTAGGTAACCCATGCTAGGGCCATGCGATGACACTCTCCTTATGCGGTTCAATTATTTTCTCTTCATCCTTGTTGGTACCTCTGGAGTGTGATCTTGTCTTCTTGTTTGTTCTAGTCTGATGTGTTGATCTGTCTGGTTGAGTATTGTTGGTCTTGTGTAGTCTGTTCTTCATGTTGTCTTCTAGGAGTCTGGTAGGGTAGTTGTGTTCTTGACTACAGCTTTGACCTAGTGGTAATTCTCTTATTATCTCCTAGCTCGGTGGGGTGGACCTCAGGGTTTCACATGGTTGGGAGATAGAGCTATCCATTGGTGTTTTGGAGATTCAGTTGCATCATGTGCGGAGATGTTCCAGTTTCAGGTGGTTCTCATTCTTCAGCAGTGTTGTATTCCTTCTTATGTACTATTTTGTAAATTGACGAGATCAACCTTGTAATCTTGCAATCTTGCATTCTTGTAACCTGGTATTCTTGTAATCTTGAACTATGTAATCAAGTATAATGTTGTTGTAAAAGATATTGGGTTAGTTATCTCTGCAGATTGATGATTTCTCTCTTATGGGTTTACTTAATTACCTAATGTAGTTATGTTGCCCTAGAGTGGTTAGAGGTGTACCTTTTCTCTTTAATGTGTTTCATAATATCTTTGGATTTGGTTTTGTACTTACTTGCTTTTAAAAAAAATAGTTCTATTTTCCGCTCTGGTTAAACTAACACTCTAGGGTTGCATGATGGGGCATTACATTTGGTATCAGAGCCAGGTTGAAACATTGGGTACCCTGGTTATATTTGAGCCCATTATGTAACCTGGTGTTTGTACTCTGTAGAATAATTTTATCTCTATTGCAAATCTTTTTAATATAATAATGCCATTGGTGCTGCAGGTAGATGCCTAGAGGTAGGGGCCGAGGTCGGGGTAGAGGTAGGGGTCGTGGGAGAGGTGGTGGCAGTACACCCCCTCCCAGTTCTCCTCATTCGAGTGCCCATGAAGGTGGAGGTCAGAACATGGAGGGTCAGGATCAGCCTGATGGAGCTCAGTTGAGACAGATTCTTGAGGAGGCCCTTGCCCATTTAGGCCCTAGACAGGAGGGCAGACAGACCCGAGGAGAGTAGGAGGTAGACCAGTGGGGTCCTAGGGAGAGAGAGGTCTCCTAGACCTAGCGAGTTGACAACTGAGCAGGAGACCACCTTAGCTAGCCATATGAGGGATTTACTGAGAGCACGCCCTCCCATCTTTGATGGAGCTGGTAGTGGACTTGAGGCAGAGACTTGGCTGTTGGACTTAGGTAGGTGTTTTGCCATGCATCCGTATGGTAGCAACACCAAAGCCAGATGTGCTATTCTGCATCTTCGAGGGTTTGCTTCGACTTGGTGGTGGCTAGAGGAGCAGAAGCTGCATTTGGACATTAGTACTGTGTCTTGGGAGTTATTCTTAGAGAGGTTCAGAGCCCGTTTTCTTTCTGATCATTGGAAGCAGCGTCAAGCAGATGGGTTCCATGAGCTGAGGCAGTTGGCCATGTCAGTTGAGTAGTATGAACGTAGATTTTACGAGCTTAAATAGTATGCAGGTATTGGGGATGATGAGTCCATGTTGGTGTAGCATTTCATCAGGGGCTTGAATGCCTGGATTAGTGGAGGGGTTCGTGTATTCGAACCTAAGACTATGGAGGTTACTGTGGAGAAAGCCTGAATAGTGGAGGAGAATCTAGCTATGGCACTTGGTGGGCATACGGGAGTGCACATTGGTAGTGCACCATTTCAGGATATGGTTCTCGAGGTGGTCACACTCAGGCATTAGGATCCCATGCACCCTCAAAGGGTGGCCAGTAGCAGCAGTATTCGCAGTCTAAGCCGAAGAGTTCACATCATCAGCAAGGTAACAAATTTTAGAAAATGAAAGACCGGTCTTGGCAGCACAATAAGCGGAACCAGTTTGGTCAGCCAGCTTAGAGTATGCAGTCCGCAGTGAGTAGAGGCAGCGTTCAGCAGTCTAGTGCTTTCAGGGGTGATGGTGGTTTTGGTAGAGGCACCGGGTGTTTCTCTTGTGGCCAGTAGGGTCATATTGCTAGACAGTGCCCGCAGAAGGGTGCATCAGGATTTGGACATCGACTGGTGGCATCTGAGCCAACAGTTGGCGATGCAGGTAGGTCACACCGAGTCTTTGCAGTGGTAGATGATTGACAGGTAGAGCATCAGGGCACCGTGGTGGAGACTTCCGGTCGCATGCGAGGTATTGATTTTTCTGTTTTATTTGATTCTAGTGCATCTGATTCGTTTATATCTCCTTCTCTTGTGGAGCGTTATGGCTTAGTGGCAACAAAGCAGGATGATAGGTGGCAGGTTGAGTTGGCTTCTGGGGCTAAGATCGCAGTGGAGTCCTTAGTTTTTGGGTGTGAATTGATGATTGGCTCTTTATCTACTTCTGTGGACCTTCGTATTCTACCCCTGGGTTCATATGACATAGTTTTGGGAATGGATTGGTTGGAGGCCCATCAGGTAGTGATAGATTGTTGGCATAAGTCTGTTAGGTGTGTGGATGATTCTGGTGTTGAGGTTGAGGTTGTAGGAGTTCAGAGACCCATTTCCCTACGTATGATCTCTGCTATGCAACTCGAGAGATGCATGTGTCAGGGATGTCAGCTTTTTGCAATAACTCTGAGTGTTTTGGAGATGGAGGAGAGTCGAGAGGCATCTCTTGATGATCACCCACTCTTGAGGGAGTTTGCGGATGTTTTTCCTTCTGATATTCTAGGGATGCCTCCTAGGCGTGACATCGATTTCAGGATTGATCTGGTTCCCGGTGTAGAGCCTATCTCACGAGCTCCATACAGGATGACCACTCAGGAGCTCAAGGAACTTTGACTGCAGTTGGAGGAGCTGTTAGCCAAAGGGTTCATACGACCTAGTGTTTCCCCTTGGGGAGCACCTGTGATCTTTGTCAAAAAGAAGGATGGATCTCTGCGGCTATGTATCGATTATCGACAGCTCAATAAAGTAACGGTGAGAAATAGGTATCCCTTGCCTTAGATCGATGATTTGTTTGATTAGATTAAAGGAGCAAAGGTATTCTCTAAAATTGATCTTAAGTCAGGATATCACCAGTTGCAGATTTTTGAGGTAGATATTCACAAAACAGCGTTTCGTACCTGTTATGGACATTATGAGTTCATCGTGGTACCATTCAGGTTGACGAATGCACCTTCAGTTTTCATGAGCTTGATGAATGGTGTTTTCCGTACTTATCTTGACCGTTTTGTCCTTGTGTTCCTTGATGATATACTGATTTATTTAAGGACTATGGAGGAGCATGAGGAGCATTTGCGGCAGGTGTTGCAATGTCTGAGAGAAAATTAGCTCTATGCCAATCTATCGAAGTGTGAGTTCTTTAAGTTAGAGGTTAAGTATTTGGGTCATGCCATCTCTGGAGAGGGTATTGCAGTGGATCCCTCAAAGATCCAAGCTATTATGGACTGGCCTACGCCCACTAATGTTTCTGAGGTTCATAGTTTTATGGGACTGGCAGGCTACTATCATCGTTTTGTTATGGGGTTTTCAAGGATTGCTCATCCTATTACTTCTCTTCAGAGGAAAGGGACGAAGTTTGTTTGGTCAGAGTAGTGTCAGGTAGCTTTTCAGACTCTTAAGGAGTAGTTGACCAGTGCACCGATATTAGTTCCTGATCCAGATAGGGACTTTGTTGTTTGTACCGATGCTTCCTTGGAGGGTTTGGGAGCAATTCTGATGCAGGATGGTCACGTGATTGCCTATGAGTCTCACAAACTCAAGGATCACGAATTGAACTATCCCACTCATGACCTGGAGTTAGCCGCAGTGGTGCATGCCTTGGTGAGATGGAGGCATTTTTTTGTTAGGGCATCAGTTTGAGCTGCACAGTGATCATCGAAGTTTACAGTACATTTTCACGCAGCCAAACTTGAATGCAAGGCAGAGGCGTTGGATGGAGTTTCTGTGAGAGTATGACTTCAAGGTCAGATATATTCAGGGCAAGGAGAATGTGGTAGCAGATGCTCTTAGTCGTCGGAGGCACGAGATCTCAGCAGTTTCTCTTACCATTGATTTGAGAGGTCAGATTCTCGCTGCTCTTCCGGTGGACAGCTGGTGCCAGGAGGTGAGATCCGAGATTGAGTCTGGTAGACCTTTAGAGGGTAGATTCTTTGGTTATTCATTTGAGTCAGATGGTCTGTTGTGACTTTTGGGTTGAATTTATGTTCCTAGTTCTGAGGGTCTTCGTACCCTAGTTTTGTCTGAGGTGCATCGGGCACCCTATTCTGCTCATCTGGGTGTCAAGAAGATGTATGCAGATCTATGTCAGCTGTACTTTTGGAGTGGCATGAAGCGGGATATTACTGATTTGGTGTCGAGATGTCTTGAGTGTCAGAGGGTGAAGGCAGAGCACCAGCACCCTGCAGGTCTTTTGCAGCCTCATTTGATTCCAGAGTGGAAGTGGGATATCATTTCGATAGACTTCATTGTCGGTTTGCTAATGTTCGCTTGTCGACATGATGCTATTATGGTCACTGTGGATAGGTTGATGAAGGTAGCTCACTTCTTGATGCAGAGTGCCAGCAGAAGCGATTGAAATTTGCCTATATCTTCCCTATCGGCAAGAGGTCTCCCAATGTTTCACCGAAGCCAAGTATGACTTCTTTATCGGGAAGACATGAGCTATCGGTCGTTCCCCATTCGTTTATCCCGACGGCCAAGTTCTCACTGATAACTCCGTGACGGTTAGTTGCTTATTGGCAACACTTCATACTATCGGACCACGAGAAATTTCTTAGGCCGATATACTCCGTCACTCCGATGACCAATCTTCGTCAGCCAGACTTCCTCCTTCGGCGAAGCTTCTTTCACCTACACCGATACCTTGTTTCTCACTGATACTGTCAGGTACATCGGCTAGATCCTCCGCTTCGGTAAGACTCCGGTTCGTGGCCCCGATGGTTCATCTCATCCCGACGAGTCCTTTGTCGCTGAGACTTCTTGAACTCCTTCCGATGAGCTTCTATCAGCGGGACTCTAATGATCGCCGTGACTTCTTCGGCTTCCCCCGACAAGGTTCCTCATGCCGATACTCTTTATCGGCGATACTCCGAGGATGTCTCACCGATCGGTGAAACTTTATACCGTTGGCTAAGTGTATTTTCCTTAGCCCGATATCGTTTCTCTCACCGATGCGAATAACAATGGTATGTGTCTCCGACACTATACCAACCTTCGGTAAGACGGAGAGTATTTCACGCTGATGTCAGTTTCATCAGTTAGACATAGTCTATCGGTGGTCCTTCAAAAAGCTATTCCGACACTTGATCTTACGCTGATAGACTCCCAACTGTTATGTGACGCCGAACTCAGATTCCTTTCGACAGAACAATGGAATTTGGTCGTTTCATATATCAAACCCTCGATCACTTGTAGCAATCTGATCCCACATCAAAACTATCCAATTTCACTCCGATTCCCTGACTAGCCACATGACGATGTCTAGTCGAACTTGACTGAGTTCGCTAGCTTCCTGGGTAAGAATTCAACAACAACAAACGTGAAAAGTCTTTCCCCCATCACACTGATACTATACAGGGCTTCAGTGGACAGAGGAAAGGGCCTCCATGTATGAATCAAAACCCTACTCCTAGGTTACGAACCAGCCACTATGGAACCATGGGTTTTACACCGTCTGCACACTACAGAGTCACTATGGATTGACAGATAGCATCCGGTTAGGGTTCCATTTACAAAATCAGGATAAAGATATCAAATCACTAAGAACAACCAAGAAAATCAACACAGATCATACCTAGAACTCTCTTTATTCAGTTATCAAAAAGAACTTGTTGTAATACACACTTCTCTCTCTGCTCCGTGTGACATACAACCTGGTTCTAAAGAAGATGTGGAGACAGCAGTTATCCCCTCCAACCGTGCAAACTAATTTTCAAATCAGTTAGCCGTTGGGTTACCCTTCATACAAGCAAATCACTTGTTTGCCTTACACATGTACATCCATGGGACCAAATTGACCCTTATTACAAAATGAAATGGCTTAAGAGCCTTATGAGAAAACAAAAGAAAAGATGACCCTGCACTACAGAGAATGTGCTCCTGCACCATACTCCCCCTGCAGGAAAAACTCAAGTCCCTTGAGTTGCTAACTACTGAAGTGTCTTCCCATGCTTTAGAATATCTGCTTCACTCATCCAGGTTGCCTCTGAATCAAGAAGATCCTGCCACTTGACCAAGTAGTCTTTGTATACCCCTTTTCTTGTCTTCTTGACAATTCTGGAATCCAAAATGCATTCCAATTGCAAAGGCTTACTTGGATGTAAATCTCTGATCCAGTCTTCATCTTCAATCACAGCATCTGAGCCATCTTCAGCATGTAATGGAGGTCTAAAAGGGAACAGGTCTGCAACATTGAAAATGGGAGAGATACCAAGGCCAGATGGTAATTCTATCTCATATGCATTTGGACCAAATTTATGCACTACCTTACAAGGTCCTATCTTCTTCATTAACAATTTGGTTGGTTGCCCCTTAGGCAATCTTTCCTTTCTGAGGTAGGCCATCACCAAATCTCCTACCTTGAACTGTACCTCCCTTCGCTTCAGATCTGCCCTATCCTGATCATGTACTGTTTTCATGGTAGCAGCAAAGTCTTCTCCTAGAGCACTCCTTTTATCCCATCCTTGGAGGTCTTTGAGTTCAAGTGGTCCTCTTGGGTGGAAACCATAAACTATTTCAAAAGGGCTTTTCCCAGTACTTCTGTTTCTTGAATCATTATAAGCATATTCAGCTTGACTGATCACTAAATCCCATGCCAATCCATGCTGTTTGGTAAGGCATCTCAAAAGGTTTCCCAAGGACCTATTAACAACCTCAGTCTGACCATCAGTCTGGGGATGGTAGGCTGATGAGAAAGACAACTGTGTGCCCAATTTTCTCCATAGGGTCCTCCAAAAATGACCAACAAATTTGGAGTCTCTATCAGTAACAATTGATAGGGGTAAACCATGAATTCTGACCACCTCTCTGAAAAAGAGACCAGCAATATGAGATGCATCATTTGTGCATTTGCATGGCACAAAATGAGCCATCTTACTGAATCTATCCACAATGACAAAAACACTGTCTACACCCCTTGCTGTCCTAGGAAGACCAAGCACAAAGTCCATACTAATGCTTTCCCAAGGTCTAGTGGGAATGGGCAGTGGTTGGTACAAACCAGCATTAGAAGACATACCCTTGGCCTTTTGACATATGGTACAGCTTGCAACATATCTCCTCACATCTGTCTGTACCTTGGGCCAATAATAGAACCTGGTGACTTGTTCCAAAGTCTTGTCCAACCCAAAATGTCCTCCTAAGGCTCCATTGTGCTTCTCCTTGATGATATTGTCCCTCATTGAACATTTAGGAACACACAACAAACTACCTTTAAATAGGAGCCCTTCTTGCAGCACAAAATCAGAATACTCACCATGAAAAGTGTTAGCCAAACTTGCACACACTTCATAGGCAGCCTTGAAATCTGCATCATCCTTGTACAACTCCTTCAGACATTCTAGACCCATATGTTCCATTTGTACTTCCTGTATGACAAGTATCCTTCTACTCAAAGCATCTGCCACTTTGTTGGCAACACCTTTCTTATGCTTAATAGTGAAGGTATAGGCCTGCAATTGTTCCATCCACTTGACGTGCCTATGATTCAACTTTTCTTGACTATTTAGGAAACTAAGAGCATGGTTGTCAGTAAAAATAATGAACTCTTTTGGCAGTAAATAATGTCTCCATTTTTTCAGAGCTTGCACCATTGCATACAACTCTAGGTCATAGGTAGAATACCTCTGTTTGGCCTCATTCAACTTCTCTAAAAAGAATGCTACTGGATGTCCTTCCTGACTAAGAACAACACCTATAGCCTGTTGGCTTGCATCACATTCCACAACAAATACTTTGTCAAAATCAGGGAGTACCAACGTAGGTAACTCGACCACTTTCTGTTTCAACAGTTCAAAACTATCATCTGCTTGTTTTGTCCATTGAAATTTACACTTCACTCCACCCTTGATGGTATTGAGAATAGGAGCACTTATGTGACTGAACCCTTTTAATGAACTTCCTGTAAAAAGTTGCCAAACCATGAAAACTTCTTACATCTCCTACTGTCTTAGGAGTAGGCCAATTGAGAATAGCCTCAACTTTTGTAGGATCCATTTTCAAACAGCCATTGGAAATCACAAATCCAAGATACACTAGTTCAGTTTTCATAAAATCACATTTATCCAAGTTGATCATCAACTTACTCTCATGCAATTTCTTTAACACCTGTCCAAGATGCTTCACATGCTCTTCTTTGGTCCTGCTGAAAATCAATATGTCATCAAGATAAACAATAACAAATTTTCCAATAAATTCTACAAGTACCTCATTCATCAACCGCATGAATGTGCTTGGAGCATTACTGAGACCAAATGGCATGACAAGCCACTCATAGAGACCTTCATTTGTTTTGAAAGCAGGCTTCCATTCATCTCCCTGCCTTATTCTGATCTGGTGATAACCAGATTTCAAATCAATCTTGGAATAGTAACATGAACCACCAAGATAGTCCAACAGATCCTCAATTCTTGGCATAGAAAATCTATACCTTATGGTGATCTTATTGATAGCCCTTGAATCAGTGCATAATCTCCATTTGCCATCTTTCTTAGGAGCAAGTACACTAGGGACTGCACATGGACTAAGACTTTTCCTAATCAAACCTTTCTCCAAAAGTTCTTGAATCTGTCTACCTACTTCTTCATTCTGCTGTGGTGTCAACTTGTAGGCAGCTTTGTTGGGTAATGTGGCTCCAGGAATCAAGTCAATCTGATGACTTATGTCCCTCATAGGTGGTAAGGAGTTAGGAGTATCCTCTACCACAAGATCTTGGTACTTATCCAGTAATTGTTGCACTTCCAATGGAATCTCCTTCTGCTGTTTGCTTTGCTGATTGGATACAGGCTTCATCATCAGTGCATACCCTTGGGTATCCTTCTCCTTCATGAGTTGTAGGAACTCTTTGCCACTCACTAACATGACACAGTTGTCATTGCTCTTCTCTCCAACCTGCTCTGGTAAGGGATCCATCTGAAACTTCTTACCATTCTTGGTGATCATATATGTATTCTTTTCACCATCATGCTGTGCCTTCACATCATACTGCCAAGGTCGTCCAAGAAGAAGGTGACAAGCATCCATAGGAATAATTTCACATAACACCTTATCCCTATAATCACCTAGTTCAAACTCTACCCAAGTTTGTTCTTCCACCAAATAGTTTTGATTCTTATTCAACCAAGATATTTTGTGAGGATTAAGATGGGGTAATCTTTTTAGTTTACACTTTTCTACCATTTCAGTAGACACTACATTTTCAGTAGAACCTGAATCAACAATGATTTTACAGAGCTTACCATATGCTATTCCTTGGGTTCTGAAGAGATTCTTCCTTTGTGGGGGCTCCCGCTTCAATGGCATCTTCACGAGGGTCCTCTTAATCATCATATTCTCTCCTTCAAGTACTGGTGCAGCACTACCAATTGGTGAGTTTACACTTTGACAATCATCCTCCTGCAGTAGTTGGTTCCTTCTCCCACCATCATGAGAGCTAGATGCCTTCTCAGGGCACTTACTTGCAGTGTGGCCTACTTGATTGCAGTTGTAACATCTTCCAGTGAAGACTCCACATCCTCTGCCTGCACCACCACCTCTTCCTCTGCCATTAGGTCTTCTCCAACCTCTGAAACCACCACCTTTTTGTTCTGTATCAGAACGTGATTCTTGTTGACTTGAACTTTCACCTTTGTTTGGCTGTCCTCTGCCAAAATTACCTCTTCCTCTATTGTTCCTGCCACCTCTTCCTCTGTTATTTTGATCACCTCTCCTTTTTAGTTTATCCTCTGCCCTAGAGGCTAACTGAAAACATTCATCCACAGTCTTGGGAACCACCATACTGAATTCATCCTGTATATTGTACCTCAGTCCATCCAGGTATCTGGCCACCATCTCTTTTTCTTCTTCTCTGTGATTGGCTCTCATGCTCAATCTGTGGAATTCTTCAGTGTATGTAGCCACGTCCATATCTTTCTGCCTAAGATGATTAAACTTTCTGATAGTCTGCAGATCATAATCACATGGTAGAAATTTGGCTCTTAGCATGGCCACCATTCTGCTCCACTTGGTGATTGGACTCTTTCCAACCTTCTCCCTTTCACATTGAGTGTAGTTCCACCAAACCAATGCAGAACCTCTCAGTCTGGTCTTTGCAAACTTTACTTTCTTACTGTCACTATACTCTTTGAAGTCAAAGTAATTACTTATGGCTTCAATCCAGTCCACAAGAGTATCTCCATCCAGTTTCCCATTGAACGTGGGAACATCCATTTTCGGATCACCACTATCTCCATGACCCTTGAGTGCATCCAGAAATGCCTTTTGATCAGCAATCATACCTTCTCCTTGAGGATTCTCCCCAGTTTCTCCTTCTTCATCCTCCTCTGACTCAGAAGTGCTTCCATCCTTCTCTTTGGATCTTTCTTCCTTCAGTCTCTCTTCGAGCATTTCTTCCACCATCTTCTGGATGGCTGCTTTACTCATCGTCTTGGGAGGCATTGTGCTAGCCTCTGTTTCTATCTCCAATTCTTCATCTGACATACATGGCTGTGATTCAGAATATTGGCTCTGATACCAATTTGATGCAGAGTGCTAGCAGAAGCGATTGAAATTTGCCTATATCTTCCCTATCGGCAAGAGGTCTCCCAATGTTTCACTGAAGCCAAGTATGACTTCTTTATCGGGAAGACATGAGCTATCGGTCGTTCCCCATTCGTTTATCCCGACGGCCAAGTTCTCACCGATAACTCCATGACGGTTAGTTGCTTATCGGCAACACTTCATACTATCAGACGAGAAATTTCTTAAGCTGATATACTCCGTCACTCCGATGACCAATCTTCGTCGGCCAGACTTCCTCCTTCGGCGAAGCTTCTTTCACCTACACTGATACCTTGTTTCTCACCGATACTGTCAGGTACATCAGCCAGATCCTCCGCTTCGGTAAGACTCCGGTTCGCGGCCCCGATGGTTCATCTCATCCCAACGAGTCCTTTGTCGCTGAGACTTCTTGAACTCCTTCCGATGAGCTTCTATCGGCGGGACTCTAACGATCGCCGTGACTTCTTCAGCTTCCCCCGACAAGGTTCCTCACGCCGATACTCTTTATCGGCGATACTCCGAGGATGTCTCACCGATCAGTGAAACTTTATACCGTCGGCTAAGTGTATTTTCCTTAGCCTGATATCGTTTCTCTCACCGATGCGAATAACAATGGTATGTGTCTCCGACACTATACCAACCTTCGGTAAGACGGAGAGTATTTCATGCCGATGTCAGTTTCATCGGTTAGACATAGTCTATCGGTGGTCCTTCAAAAAGCTATTCCGACACTTGATCTTACGCCGATAGACTCCCAACTGTTATGTGACGCCGAACTCGGATTCCTTTCGACAGAACAATGGAATTTGGCCGTTTCATATATCAAACCCTCGATCACTTGTAGCAATCTGATCCCACATCAAAACTATCCAATTTCACTCTGATTCCCCGACTAGCCACATGATGATGTCTAGTCAAACTTGACTGAGTTCGCTGGCTTCTTGGGTAAGAATTCAACAACAACAAATGTGAAAAGTCTTTCCCCCATCACATTGATACTATACAGGGCTTCAGTGGACAGAGGAAAGGGCCTCCATGTATGAATCAAAACCCTACTCCTAGGTTATGAACCAGCCACTGTGGAACCGTGGGTTTTACACCGTCTGCACACTACAGAGTCACTATGGATTGACAGATAGCATCCAGTTAGGGTTCCATTTACAAAATCATGATAAAGATATCAAATCACTAAGAACAACCAAGAAAATCAACACAGATCATACCCAGAACTCTCTTTATTCAGTTATCAAAAAGAACTTGTTGTAATACACACTTCTCTCTCTACTCCGTGTGACATACAACCTGCTTCTAAAGAAGATGTGGAGACAGCAGTTATCCCCTCCAACCGTGCAAACTAATTTTCAAATCAGTTAGCCGTTGGGTTACCCTTCATACAAGCAAATCACTTGTTTGCCTTACACATGTACATCCATGGGACCAAATAGACCCTTATTACAAAATGAAATGGCTTAAGAGCCTTATGAGAAAACAAAAGAAAAGATGACCCTGCACTACAGAGAATGTGCTCCTGCACCACTTCTCTCTTGTCCATGCTTCTTACAATGCTTCTACAGTGGCCAGAGTGTTCATGGAGGACATTGTCAGACTTCATGGGATTCCTTGTAGGATCATCTCTGATAGGGATTCGGTGTTCACTTCTGCCATTTGGACTTCCTTGTAGCATGCCTTGGGGACACAGCTGAACTTTAGTTCAGCTTATCATCCTGAGACTGATGGTCAGACCGAGAGGGTTAATCAGGTTCTTGAGGATATGTTGAGGATGTATGTGATGGATCGGCAGAGCCGTTTGGAGGATTACCTATATCTGGTGGAGTTTGCCTATAATAATGGATATCATAGTTCTATCAGCATGTCTCCATTTTAGGCTTTGTATGGCCGTCCTTGTAGGACCCCTTTGAGTTGGGATCGTCTAGAGGACAGAGTGCTTCTGGGTCCTGATATGCTTAGAGATATGGAGTAGCAGGTTGAGAGGATTAGAGAGCATTTGGTGGCAGCTCAGGATAGCAGAAAAAGTATGCAGATGCTCATAGGATCGATCGTCAGTTTTCAGTTGGAGATCAGGTGTTCTTGTGTGTGCGACCGCGAAAGAGTCCAATCCGTTATGGAAAGGGTTCTAAGCTAGCACCATGCTTTGTAGGACCTTTTGAGGTGTTGGAGAGGATCAATCCAGTTGCTTATCGCCTTGCTTTTCCACCTAGCCTTTCACGCATCCATGATGTGTTTCATGTTTCAGTACTTAGACCTTATTTTCCTGATATTGCTCATGTTCTTGATTGGACTGCTCTACAGGTAGAGGACGGGCAGCTGGCTTTGGAGCCCGTAGGCATTCTTCAGCACAGGAGACTTGCTCTCAGGGGCAGAGACATGGAGCAGGTCAGGGTCTAGTGGGACCCTAATGATGAGACCTCTGCTACTTGGGAGAATGCTACTAGGATGAGGGAGTTATGTCCTCACTTATTTGCAGGCTTCCAGGAGTAAGCCTATTTCTAGCAGGGGAGGATGTAATGCCCTCACTTTTTGGCTTGTGTTAGATGTTATTTCTATTGTTACGTTTGTCAGTTCTAGAACAGTTGATCATTTTTATATCATAATTTCGGTTCGAGACATTTGGACTAGTATGTATTGGGTTATGTTCTCCTTAATCTTGATGGACTATGTTCGAGGGATGTATTGAGACATATGCTATGAGTTTTGATGATACTATGATTACTTCAGTTTTGATGAGATGGATATGCTTAGTGATGGTTAGAAAATATCATGTTTATGTTTCTAATTTTAGTCTTGTGTTGGAGCATGGATGGTGTAGTACTTCTCGGATCGAGCACCCTACTATGCCGCGATTCTTCGTCTCGGTGTGTGTGATATATATGTGTACAATTGATCATATATAACCCATTGGTTTTCATGCAGGTTACAGGTACCGGGCCTCGACTCCACCTGATTTAGCAGGTCTGAGCGGGCCCTACACCATGGATAAGGTGATGGAGATAATATGAGATCTTTACCGCTAGGTCAATTTCAGTCCTGGTCGTGGTCTTGTGTTCTTGTCATCATCTTGAGTCCTCGCCTTAGTCGTGTGTTGTGATGTGACATTGTCCCTTGGTTCAGTCTAGTGGTTGGTCATCGCGAGTTATGGAGTGTAGTTAAGTTGTTATACTTGTTTATGTACCTCTTGTATCTTTTGACCTTATACTAATTTTGTATAGTCATAGAATTTGGAATATTGTTTATGTAAAGTCTTTTATGGGCAAAATCAGTTATTGTAATGTTTTAATGTCTATGATTCTTAAGTTGTTGAGAGGTAACTAGTATATATTTAACTTATTATTTATTCTAGGAATAATTTAAGTAATGTTGTAACCTGTATGAAGGTACTTAGTGCATAGTCATTTTAAAATATATATTTTTTTGGCGCATGATTTATTGTTGAGAGTTGTCGGATATTCTCGGGAGATCTGAGAATCCCTATGTTACGAAAAATTTCAAATTTCCTTAGAGGGTTGGATTGTGTAGTTATGGGGAGTTATTGGAATTTATTGGATTTCCTATTTTTGGTCTCGGGGGGTTTTTATGTCTGGATTTGGGGGATTTTGGTTCGGGGGGAAGAGGAGGCAAGTTACAGAAGAATATCTTACGAAGAAAGAGAGGGATTTTCTTTGAAGAGAAGGTTGAATTTCTGGAGCGTTTTACACGGGTATGTCTTGTAAATTTCTACATCCCCTTGTCTTTGATTGTACTGAAGTATTAGAGTTCTTGTTAAATTTTTTTTAGATGGTGGCTCTGGCATAGAATTGTTTTTTTTGTCATCCTGGTTTCGGTTGTGAAAATCCTTGCCTTTGTGCTAATTGTAAATTGAACTTTTCTCTCATTTCAATGACCGAAACCATGAATTTTAATGTTTCCCTTGTATCATTTTCAAACCTTCTCTTGCAGCCACATTGAATTAGTAAGGCTCATGCAAGCTCTATGACTGAGTTAGTTTGATCTCATTTGTAAAACAATGCAATTTTCTTTGGAGGAGACCATGTTGTGTCCAAATCCTTTACACATTGGATTAAATAAAATCACCTTTATTTACCTATTCTTTAATTGAGCCTTATGACCACTCAGACACTTGTGTCAAACCATTTTTCTTGTCACCCTTTCCTCTGTGTGATTTTATACTCCTGCATGCAATCAATCCTTTGAATGTGTTTTATCCCTTTGGTCTGGAGGTGTCCATTGCGCTGCTTTCCATCCGTTTCAAGATGGATTCCAATGTCTCCTTTTCCTAGTTTAAAATTCTAAATAAAATCTTCTGATTGTTGCAGCCTCAAGAAAGTGATAGAAATTTCCTTGCTGGCTATTATTGCTCCTTGGGTTATTGGTCGACTTGTGGCACAACTGGTTCGGGTCGTCCCTTCTTGCCTCTCTTAAACTTCGACCAGAAAATTTTTAAACCTACAAACTATTCGTAGGATTTATTGAGTAGACCCTTGCCTATTCGTGATGTGTAGATGACTTTTCCTTTCGAATGTTGTTAATCGTTTTGCTGGACGCTGTTCTAAACTTTTCTGCCGCCTCCGTGTGACCCATCCTCTCCTATGTAACCAACCCTTGCCTAAAATATGATGCTGGTCGAATCTTTCTACACTGTCTGAAAACTGTCATTTCACCGCTGTACATCTACTCTTAGTAGAATCCATTCACATCATCGTTTGATTATAAGGAAAAAGAAACTGTGTGTGTCCCATCCTTATTAGTAAAAATAATAATTAGGAGAGTTTTCACCTGTTAATAAAATTATTTTTGCTCATGCACGGATCAACCACACAGTGTTATCTTTTGCAAATAATACCACTCTACTAAGCGCCACCGAACAACTCATTCTTTTCGTTGCTCTCCTAAACCTTTCCAAAGAAATGGCGTTGGCCTATCCATCAATTACCTTCTGTGCTAGACTTCTTACTAGACCCAAACGCCACTGTGCGATGCCTTCCACAGACCGTTGCTTGTCTAATCTGCTCGGAATCCAGTTCGTATGAGCCATTTTTCCTTATTGATTATTTCTATTGTCTGATGTATGAGGGCTAAAGCATCAAGTAAGATATTATTAGATTTCCTCTTTGGCAAGTGTATGTTTCTGCTGTCAATTCACTTCTACCTTGGCAGTTTCTTATTGGGAAAATCTAGTTGTTAGAGTTACATTAGAAGGTGGTGAAAGTATACTTAGTTTTGTTCAGATGATAGCTGGCTCATAATACTATTTAAATCGATCTAGTAGAGAACTTACTATTCGTGGATAGGCAGAAGTCTATAGAGTATTTAGAAGTCTTGTTGTAGGGAAATTTTACCAGCGTCCTATGTCACTGTTACTTTTTATAGTAGAAGCAAGTCTGGAGCGCACAAGCTTAGCAGTAGGTGGCAGCATGTATATTGCTCTAATTTAAATTAGAGAGATGGCGGTATTTAACTAAGTCGACCTAAGTGTAGTCAGTCTTGCACGTTGTAGCATTTTAGTTAGTGACCTTGTCAGGTGTGCGTTGCACCTCTTAGAAGTATCATTTCCTTTTGTTGTTGATAGGGAAAATCGGTGTAGTCCAGTCTAAGTGTTTTAGTCGATCTTAATAATGTAAGTCTATGTGCTTAAATTTAAATTTTGTTGGCTACAACTATAGTGTCTCCCCTTATGTTGGAAGGTTAGTGTGGCCATCCTCTCTTGAGCCGTCTTTTATGATGTTGTGCGGTGTGTCTAGTTGCTAGTGAATTATTTTATCTAGGAAGCTATCTGCCAGTAAGGGTGAAACGTGCCCTTAGGAGAATCCTAACACCGTTCCAAGCTTAGTTTAGGTTTTATTTTGTGTAGCTTAAGTCATCTCTCCTATTAATTTATTTGCTTATCTTTTTTTTTAACTAGTGATTAAAATGTACTAAGGCTATTTTTTTTTGACAATGGTAATTCTTTATTATGACAAGGTATATCATAACAATGGAAATTTAACTAATTTATATATTTAATTCTTATTCTGAGGTTTAAGCATTCCTCTATTTGTTTCTTGTTAGGTTTTCTTTTCAACTAGAAATTGCTCTTAGTACCATCTTGTATTTAATGGGTCAATAGTGCTTCGATAGGCTTTGTATGAATCCTAGTGTTTCTTTTTCTCTGAGATGGATCTTTAGTGAATCTTTGGTCGAATTAGAAACAAAGGAAAATTTTCATTCCTTGGAAGTTTAGTATGAGTAACTTGTTGTTGTTATTGCCGTGTTAAGGTTTTGGTTAAGTGACATTATGGTTGTTCTAATGCACGGGAGTGAGAACTTTTGGGGTAGAGAATGTGACATTGTATCTACTTTTCGATGTTATGTTTTTTCTTTATTACAAATCATGGCATGAGGCCATCCTTGGGTCTAAATTTGATTATGGTGTTATCTTATATTTTGAATGTATGGAGTTAATTACCCCCCCTTGTCGATTTTCTAAGGTGCCATGGTCCTAGAAAACCTAGTCTTCGTAACATGGTAAGGTGTCCTGTCACCGACTCCAGAGGTTAAACTTGTTGGTCCTCACCATTGGTACTTGGGTTTTGTCACTTGAGGTTTTGTTTGAGTTGAGAAGGGTAATGGGAATTGTAGCATTGTGACCAAGTGAATGGCACTTGTGAAGGTATAGAATCTCTATTTGTAACCTTCATCTTTGTATGTTGTGGATTGTCTGGTTGGTCAAGAGAACGCTAAGGGAGTGGCTTCCATGGTGGGGCCGACGCCTAGTGAGAGGTCGCCTGGGTAACCCCATGGAAGTTGTAAGCAAGTGGAAACCTGATAATGCACTTAGGAGGGTTGGGTAGCAATACACTAGTCAAGATAATTAATGTGACCTCATCCACACCTTGAGTTCTATCATAGACTAAGGAAGGGATGAGAAGGCCTGGTTGGCAAGGCCGACCTCCTTGTCTTCATGAGAGGACATGTTGGCTCCGCATGTGTCACCCTATGGGGCCGGCACCTAGAGAGAGACTACCAGGGTAACCATAGATGGGGGCCAGCTTCTGGTTAGAGATAGCCTAGGTAACCCATGCTAGGGCCATGCGATGACACTCTCCTTACACGGTTCAGTTATTTTCTCTTTATCCTTGTTGGTACCTCTGGAGTGTGATCTTGTCTTCTTGTTTGTTCTAGTCTGATGCGTTGATCTGTCTGGTTGAGTACTATTGGTCCTGTGCAGTCTGTTCTTCATGTTGTCTTCTAGGAGTCTGGTAGGGTAGTTGTGTTCTTGACTGCAGCTTTGACCTAGTGGTAATTCTCTTATTATCTCCTAGCTCGGTGGGGTGGACCTCAGGGTTTCACATGGTTGGGAGGTAGAGCTATCCATTGGTGTTTTGGAGATTTAGTTGTGTCATGTGCAGAGATGTTCCAGTTTCAGGTGGTTCTCATTCTTCAGCAGTGTTGTATTCCTTCTTATGTACTATTTTGTAAATCGACGAGATCAACCTTGTAATCTTGCAATCTTGCATTCTTGTAACCTGGTATTCTTGTAATCTTGAACTATGTAATCAAGTATAATGTTGTTGTAAAAGATATTGGGTTAGTTATCTCTGCAGATTGATGATTTCTCTCTTATGGGTTTACTTAATTACCTAATGCAGTTATGTTGCCCTAGAGTGGTTAGAGGTGTACTTTTTCTCTTTAATGTGTTTCATAATATCTTTGGATTTGGTTTTGTACTTACTTGCTTTTAAAAAAAAAATAGTTCTGTTTTCCACTCTGGTTAAACTAACACTCTAGGGTTGCATGACGGGGCATTACACTTGGTATTTATTTTATTTTTGAGGCCATTTAAAGTGGATTTATAACCCTTTTGTGAACCTTAAGTGTCCCAAAAGTTACCCTAGGTGGTTACCCATGGGTCTAGGGTCAATTTAGACCAACCCTTGGACTAACTCACTTTTGGTCACTCTAAACTATGGTTTAGTCAAAGTGACGAAATTTGAAATAAGGGAAGGTGGGAGATGAGTCATGCCTTGGGAAAGACTCATCTACCTTCCCAAGGTTTGGGAATCCTTTCCCAAGGAAGACTTGGGAGGTCTCCAAGATTCCCAATTGTGTGGGAGCTTCCTCCAAGACTCTCACACATGTGTGAGAGCATCTTGGAGGGAGATGGCTCTTTGAAAGAATAAGAGGATGCCATATGGCATCCCTTATCCTCTTGGAGGTTTGAGTGGGAATGCCACCTCACCACTTGTCCTCTCACACATGTGTGAGAGCACAAGTGGATAAGGTGAGGATTGAGATGGAATGGGAGGATGACACTTGTCATCCTCTCACTTCCTCTCCTTTGTAAGTGGCATTGAGGAGGAAGGAGAAGGTGACAAGTGTCACCTTCTCATTCCTCAAGGCCAAATTGATGGCCTATAATATCTCCTCTTGTTGAGGAGTGTGGGGTTCTCGCATTTTTGAGCTTTCTTTCTATTTTGGAGGAATTTGGGGAAAGTTGGAGGAATTCTTGGAGATTGGAAGGTTTGGGAAATCTTGGAGCTCTTCACCAAATGTGTTTCTATTATAGGGCTTTGAAGGTAAGCCTCTTAAACTTTGTTTCTTCATCCTTGCTTATTTAATGTGTTGTGTTGTAGTTTTTGGTTGTTTTGTTGTTTGCCTTATTTTTGTGTGGGATGGGAGTATGGTGAGAGCACCTCCATTGGAGGTAATGCTCAACTTGTTTGGGTAGGGGAAAGGAACCTCCTTGAGGTCACTCCATATTGTGATATTTTTGCCTTGAGGGCTTCTCGTTGTTGTGGAGAATATTTTAAAATGGCAAGAGTGCCAAGGAATTTATTTGCGAGATTGGAGAGTTGTGGTATTTGTTGGATATTTTTGGCTTGAGGCCATGAGATTGGTATTTCTATTGTTTGGGTGGCCTTTGAAGTAGAGGGGTCCATTCCCTATCCTCATCAAACTTATTTTCATGAGTTGAGTTTTGTGTTAAACCTTGGGGCTATTTTTGTGCTATTGTGTTTGATTTTTTTTGTTGTGGAATGTTGCACCTGTGTGAATCCCTACCTCCCTAGCTCGGAGGTGACCCACTTGCTGGTCTACGGTAGGGAGGAGGGCATTTCAAAGTGGCTGGTGGTTGTTCTTTTGTTGTGTTTTATTGTAGGTGTTTAAATGAGTGATGGAGTTGTTGTGGAACTCATTTTGGGTGGCTTAGTTGTATTTCCTTAGCTGTTGAAGCCATGGCCATTGTGGCCTCATTGTATTTTATTTTTGTGAAAGATTGCTAAGTTATTTGCCATGGATTTGACTGTGATAAATAATGAAATGTAAACATTCTGTTATTTTATTTAATGTTGTTTACTTCCTATTTTGTGAGTTAAGATTTGGGAAATACATGAGAAATGTTATTTATATTTCTGTCATTAATCTTTCAAAAAAAGTATGCATGAGTTGCAATGGCTGTTAGATTTTATTGTAAAAGAAAGGAGGGAAAAACACTTAGTTGCAAAAATAGTTTTATTGCATACAAAAAAAGGGGTTAATTCAGTTTTCTGATTTGTGCATTAGAAGCCTATAATATTTGTTGTTGAAAATAGGAGAAAATGTATTTCTGTATACGCCTAAAAATGACACGATTCGGTCTAGATAAATATTCTTAGTATTTATTCCCTTCTTTATTCCTCTATCAATAAATAAATAACCAAATTTATTTATTTGATTCATATTCTTCCAACAATTAAATAAAATCCTTTATTTAATTCAATTCTTCCCAAACAATTAAATAATTCTTAATTATTTAATTAAATCAAAATCATTCTTCCAAATTTGAATAAATCAAATTTATTTAAATCCTCTCAATCTCTAAAAATAAAATACAATCAAATATTTTATATATTCTTCCAAAATCATGCACAAACAATTAAATAAATTTATTTATTTAATTTGCTTTCTTATCTTCTAAATTAAATAATTCCAATTATTTAATTGTTTCTTCCAATAATATCTTCTCTAAATTTAAATAAATCAATTATTTATTTAAGTTGTTTTTCCTTCTAAATTGAGTTATCTCTAAATATAATTCAAGCTTTTTTGCACATGCAATTAAATATTCCTAATATTTAATAAAGCAAAATATCGTCTTATTCTCATGCAAATCCCTTCTTGTTTTAAATCACTTAACTGATTATTATATTCTTTTAATTGCTTTAACTCATTCTTCTATTTTTAGCAAATCCTCTCATGCAAAAGAAAGCAAGACACATGTCTTCTTCTTATTCGTTGCACGTTCCTCAACTATTCTCAACCATTGATCTTTTCAAGTCTTCTGCACCATTGATCTTCTTTCTCCCAAGTCTATAAAAGAAACCTCATTCTTCCATTCTATTCATCCAAGCTTTAAGTATTGTTACTCTGCAGGAATTACAGCGTGCCTTTGGCACCAATTCCTTCATTGCTTGTGATCACACTTGTTACCACACATTACCCATCATCACCATAGCCATTCACACTTGACATTCTTGAACAAAGCAAGGAAGTGCTCTCTGAGGGCCTCATTCAGACATTCGAAGAACGATTTGTGATAGGCGAACAATGGAAGTTTCGATCTGAGGAAGGTTTGCATTGTGTTATTCATTGCTTTATCTTGTTTGATCTCCTTAGTTTCACTATTTCATTGAGTTTGGGTATCTGTTATTGTTTATTATTGATATTCATTGTTGATCCAATTTACCCTTATAATTTCTATTTTGCATAATGCTTTTAAACAAAAAAAATATATAGAGTTACTATTTTAGTTACTATACAAATCTGAAAGTTCATCCTTTTCTATTTAAGCCCTAACTAAGAGAAAATATGTATTGAGTATATATATATTCAAATATATATATATTTATGTATGGAAACACACACACACACAGACACACACACACACACACACACACACATATATATATTGTATTTTTTTTATTTCCTTTAAAAAACTAGTTGTTGTTCATATTTCTTTTATCTTACTATGTGTATACAGAAAAGAAAAGAAAACAAAAATATAGGAGAGAATATTTATACTACATTTTACTGTGTATATTATAGGATGTATATGCACTTATATATATGTAAATATATATTTAATAAGTGTATATTTGTTTATACAAAAAAAGAGGGTTATTATTCTGAGAAATTTAGATTAGGCTATACCATTTTGGGTGTATATACATATATATACATATACATATATATATATATATATACATATATATATATATAGAATATAGATAATAAATATATGAATTGAAAGTTATTTTAATACATAAAAAAAAGATAATAGAGATTTTGTTGACCTTGGCGGATGCCCTGAGCAACAGGGTTTAGTTTTTTTTTCTGGAAAAATATATATATATATATATATATATATATAATAAAATACAGGCGGACTGTGGGCCACACCCACAGTCCCGTGTTCTTGAGAAAAAAGGGTGTGGGGGAGGTGGTGCCTCCACCACACCCCCCATAACCTTCGTAGCAGCCGCCTTCACCCTTCGCCCTCTCCGTGGCCAGCACTTCCAACGTTCCCCTTCCCCTGCACCGAGCTCTGTACTTCCCCCCTTCGTGGCCCGTTGGCATTTCTCTCCCCTCCCAAACTCCAGACCTCTACGGCGCTCCTCCACCGCGGCCTCTCCATACACCTCCACTCCGGTCTTCACACTACCATTCAGCGGCTCTCTCTCAACAACCTGCAACTCACAACTTGCTCTATCACTCCCAATAGCATCCTAAATATTTTAAACATATATTATACACGAGACTCAACAAAAAAAAGAGGGGATACAATTGCTTTACCTTTGGTAGATGGAACAACAGTTTCACTCTTGGCTCCATTGCATTTTCTAAAACCTAGCCTGCAACACATAGGGCAAAACAAACAAAACAAGAGAAAAAGAGAGAATAATAGAACAGATTAGGGCAAACAAGAGAAGGAGAAAACAATAGAATAAACAATTAGGGTTTTGTTATGAAAACTTAGTGTTATTTGAATTAAGGCTTTTCCATTTAAAAAAAAAAAACCAATTTTCAAAAGATGAGTTAGGGCAAAGGGTTTTGTGAGAGTTTAATTTATTTCTCATTTTAAATTCCCATTTTACTTTACTTTTATCACAATTTTGTATTTCTTTTAAGATTTGCCTAATTCTAGTGTGATTTTGGCATTTTTGTTTATTGCCTTGTTAGATAAACTTGTTTTTGGGAAATTGATTTTTATTTTAATAGGAAAGAGTATTTTTTTCCTTTGCTTTTAAATTCACTTTAATGGGGCTATCTATTTTATTTTTTTCCCTGGAGAGATTTTTGTTCCTTGTTATTAATTATATATTTTAATATTATCTTATGGGAATGAGTGCCATAACCTCTTCCCTTCTCTATTTTTCGAGTTTGATAATAAACATAATTGTCGAAATTATGTTTATTAACGGACTCGAATTTTATTTTATTTTTATCGTCTTGAACTTGTTCTTAAGATTAATTTAAATTCTAATTTTAATTCGTAAATTTTATTTAATCCCTTCTTGATGTTTTATTTTAAAATTTATTTTACATTTATCAAAAACGCGTTATGCTGTCAAATTTTTCCTAGAATGCTAGGGTTTCAATTTTACATTTTTTTTAATTTCTATTCCATTATCCCACTTGAATCATGCAACCATCAAATCCATCTTTTACTTAATCCCTTTTCAATTTTATTTTGATCAGAGTTGAGATAGGTTTTGAAGCTGGCGGATTCATCTTCACACCTAGGAAACCTAGGGTTCAGATTTAAAATCAGTCTAACCCTAGAAGCGACACACTTCGTGTCGCATACCCCCTAGATGGCCTTCACCATCGCGGTTATGTTGACATGTTTACGCCTTAGGTGTATTGCCACCGAGCACACAAACACGTGCGAGGGGGTTCCTAGGGATAGGTAGAAAAGTTTTTCATAGTTCGTGTCATGACCACATGGAAAATGTGGACATGAAATGTGTGTTGTGTGTTGTGACCGCATGGGAAATGCGGGCATGACAGATTTTAATTAGACCTTGATCGATGCAATCATGAATGACATGTTTTAAGCACATGCAACCATTTGTTTTATGTCCTTTAACTCTATGGTATTCACAATATTTGTTCTCTTTGTACCAAGGAGCTTTGAAGATAGGTTCTACGTTGGGTGGAGCTTCAGGTAATGTGATATCTCCCGCTTGGACAAGTTTTCGAAAGATTACCTCCATGGGTTCCGCTAAAAGAGTAAATTGTTGTCAAGGTGTTGGATTTATTCTTGGTCGATTTCATTGAAAAGATTGATTAGCTATAGATGTGGCTTGAATGTTAATGGGAGATTTCACTATTTGTATGTTCTTTGCATCCACAATGCCATCATTAACAACATTTTTGTTCTTGTTCCAAAAGCGGGATTTGTCATTGGAAGATTGAGGATTGTCCTTGTTGTCTCTGAAAATCTTGATAGTGCCCTTAGCTATTAAAGCTCGCTCAATGGTGGTTCCTTTGGAGATAAGTTCATCAAAGGTGCTAGCACTTTGCAATTGTAATTCAAATGAGAGCTCAGGACGAAGATTTTGGACAAAGATATCAAGTTGCTATTTCTCAAGAATTTGTCATGATAGTTTTCTAGCCATGTTACTCCATCGTTGGGTAAATGATGAGAAAGTTTCACAATTGTGTTGTTTGTTATTGACAAGGTCATTCATATTCACCTCATGTTCAATGTTGAAAGTGAAATGGGATCAAAATTTGTTCGCTAATTCTGCAAAAGTCTTTATTCTCGGAGGTAAGTGAGAGAACCATTCAAGAGCTTGTCCCACTAAGCTTTAGGGTAATAGTCTCAAGAGATATGTATCATCCTGAGCGACATTGAGACATGCAACATAGAATGCTCTAAGATGGTTATCCGGATTACCTTTCCCTTTGTATTTGTCAAATTGTGGGATTTCAAAATGTGGCAGAAAAGGTGTCATGTGAAGTGACTTGTCAAATGGATAAGAGCATATATCTCCCAAGGAAAATGTCTTCTTGTTTTGTCCTACTACCTTGTTAATCATTTGTTCAACATCCTCTTGAGATAGTTGTTGTTGTTGCAAAGGGGGTTGATGGTTTGGAGGTGGAATGTAATATGGTGTATATTGTTGTTGTTATGAAATGTATGAGGGTATGACTGTTTGTTGAGGTTACGTGCTCACATTATATGTCGAAGGATTGGTATGTGACACATATGTGTTTGAGGATTGCTATCCTTGAGACACAAGTGGTGGTTGGTTGTAGTGTGATGAATTGACTCCAAGATTTTGCATCACATGGGAGCTAGAGGATGGATTGATGTTGGTCAATGGTTGTGGATTGGAGGTTGAATTTGGATTATGGTAAGCAATGGAAGGATTGGTAGAGGAAGAAGGATGGACATTTGGGTTTATGTTTTGAACAACATGAGTACCTTGAGATGGATTGGTATATGTCATATGTTGGGTGACAATGGGTAATCCTTGGGTTGCATAAGATGGATTGATGTTTTTTGAAGGATTATATGGAGGTGGAGTAAATGATGTAAGTTGATCAACATAAAAGACAGCGACGCTAGTATTGGCTTGTGAGACAATAGGTGGGTCAGTCATGTCAATGAGACTAACATTGGGGTTATATGGTGTGTTGGATGGATTTGTGTAAATCATGGAGACCATATTAGAAGTGATAGGAGTATTAGTTTGGGGTGTAGTTTCCACATGTGACGCAATAGGAGTAGAGACTTGTAATGGTTGCGAGACTTGTGTGGCCTGTGGTGTTTTGGTAGCTTATGAAACTTGCAGAGTTTGTGGTATTGGGATAGCTTGTGAAATTTGCAAAGTTTGTACTTATGAAACATGGACAGCTTGTGATACTTGAGGCATGGATATGGTCATGATAGGAGCGGGAGTATGTTGTGAAACTGTGAGGCCTACTTTTTCATTCCCTTATATTTGACTACTTATTTTACTATTGGTGATACATTTAGGCTTATGGGACTGTTGATCCCAAATTTCTGGACTATTAGACTTTATGTTGTATGTGTATTTGTTATGCTTAGCATGTTTATGATGATGTTAGACTTATGGTTTATATTATTATGTTGATGGGAAACTATTCATGTGATGTTAGTTAGAAATTTGTTATGTGATTCAATCTTGGGAATGGATGTTTAAAATGCAGAATTTGGAATCTAATTGTAATGTGACTTCCTTGATGCTTATATGAACAACTAATGTTGTATGCGAGTGTATGTTTTGAATTTGCTTCAGCTATCATATACATATGGAATTAACATTTCATTTAAGTGCGCAGGTATTTCTAACAAAGCCATAGAAATTCAGAGATCATCCCACACATGGTGTTGTTTTCCCTTGTGAAGTTGATCTAGTTCCAAGAGGAACCAAGATCAAATATGCTGCATGATAAATTTTTGTAATGTTGATTGCATGTTGTTAGTCGGGTTAGGTCTACCCCTCTTTTATTTGAATTCTAATTGGTGTTGTAAGTATAGTGTCATTTGAATTTCATTTTTTAGTTATAAATTTTTGAGACCCCTTTTCATGTGCTTTAACTCAACCCTTGGTGCTCAAAATGGGTTAAACTTGACCCTGGGTTGTACCGCTTGGGTCTAGGGACCTTTTGGGCTTGTGTAACCTTAGGTAAACCTCCATTTGGTCACTTTAACTTTACCCTAAAGTAAAGTGACGAAAATGGAAGCTTGGGAGGGAGAGGATGAGTGGGTCTAACACTCAACCTCTTCCTTTCCTCTTACCTAGGTTGGGGAAGTCTCCAAGGCCCCTTAATTCTGGAGGACTTTACTCCAAGTCTCTCCCACAATTTGTGAGGGTACCTTGGGGTTGTATGGTCCTTCTTAGGAGGAGAGGAATGGGGCACATGTGGCACCCATTCCTTCTTAAGATCCACTTTTCTCTCCTACATGTTTAGGAGAGGATAAGTGGAAGGGAGAGAGATGTGGTGGATGGGTGAATGACATGTGTCACCACCCATTCCAAGGGTCTTTCTTGTAGTTGGGAGGACGAGTGAGGAGGTGACATGTGTCACCTCCCCATTCCTCAAGGCTCATGAGAAGATTCTATTTTAATCCCACTTAGAGAGGGGTATGGGGTTGTATTTTTGGCAAATTTTATTGATTTTAATTACTTTGGGGAAAAAGTTGGAGAAATTTTTGGTGGCTCAATTTGGAGGAGTTGGAGAATCTCTACTCAACCATCTACCAATTGGGATTTTTAAGGTAGGTTTCAAGGGTAAGGCCTTCCCTTATGTATTTTATTTACTTGTGTGATGCTATGTGTGAGTTTCCATTTTGAGTTTTACTTGTTGTTGTCGGGAAAAATTGTAAGGGGGTTGTAAGAGCCTCTCCTACTTGGGAGAAGATGCTCAACAATTGTGGGGTGGGGGAGAAGTGAACCTCCTCAGGGTCATTTCCTTGATTTGGTGGAGTTGTAGCCTTGAGGGCAATACGTGAATATGTGCAATGTGTGAAATGGCTTGAGAGCCAAATGAAAACTTTGTGAAACTATGTTTAAAAGTGTTGGCTTGAGGCCTTGAAAGGTATTTGTATTGGGAAGTTTTAGGAGTGTTGTCCACTCCTAAGTTGAGTGTTGTCCACTCCCCTACCCTATTGAACTCATCCTGAGTGAGTTCTCATGTTGTGTTAGCCATGGGAGTAATTTTGTGTTTGGTTGTTGAATGCATTGTTGTGTTGTGGTTTGAGTTTCCTAGTGTGAGGATGACCTCCTAGCTCAGGGGTGACTCTCGAGGGAGTCAATGGTAGGGAGGAGATCAAGTTGTTGTGGCTTCTCCCCCCTTCTTGTGATATTGCAGGTTCATTGGGGCTATGGTTGTGGAGGAAGAAAATTATCATTGTTGTTGAGAGTTGTTATCTTATTTCTTTTTAGCTCTTGAGAGAGAGCATGGCCAAGTTAGGATTTTTATATCATTTGTTAGTTTTCAAAAGAGGATAACATTGTTCTCTCTCTCTTGTTGTAAAACTATATTTTTACTTGTGTGTATAATCTATTTACATGTGAAATAGAAATCTTATGTTTGCTGATTTCAATGCTATGATTTAAGGAAAAAAATAGAGTAATGAAGGAAAAATTTGGTTTTAATGCTATTTCATTTGCATGTTTATTTTTAAAATAACAAATAGGAAAGTTGTTGTTTTATTGTTGAGAGACAAACATGAAATTTTGTATATTGTTCTTATGAAAAGAAAATTAGTTGATGTTATATATTAGAAGTATTTAATTAAAAGCATTTGTTCTTTTCGTTTTAAAAAAATAATAATACAATGAATAAATTCTTGAAGGAATGATCTTGTGGAATAATGAATATATTCTTTAAAAAAAATATGTTCATTTGCTCCATTCAAATATGTTAGAGAAAAATGTTTATTTTGCTTTATTATACAATATATATATATCTTTTGTTATTTGATTTTTAAAAAAGAAATTTTGTGAGATTTTAGAATGACAAACAAGAATTGAAATTTAAGTTATTTCAAGTATATTTATATATTGTGTGTTTAAATTTAATATATTTGCATTTAGGTTTCTTTTTAATATTCTGTTATATCAAATAGAAAAAAAACAAGAGGCCTGTTCAATTTACAGTAGTATATATATATATAAATCTATATATATATATAAATACATATATATATATACACATTTATATATATATTTCTTTTGTTACATTATATTATAAAATAAACTGTGATTTTTTTAAAATAAATTATGAATTGCTGTGTATATATATATTATAATAAAAAACTTATTAAAAAAATAAAGAAATAGAATACTAAGTATGGGGAAGTGACTGTGTTTTTTTTTTTGTTTGTAGTTGCTGATTATTTTTTGTTAACAGAGAAAAAAATATATACATTTTGGTGGGGGGGTTGAACCCCCCCACCGCCGTAGTCTTTATATGGGTGTGGGGAGAGGGGGTGGAGCCCCCACCCACACCCCACTGTATGGGATGTGGGTGGGGGCTCCGCCCCCCTCCCCACACTCTCCACTCTGCCTTCCCCTATGGGTAATACCCCCGCGCAGTCTACAGTCCGCAACCCTCTCCAACGTCGTTCCCCTCCGCCTATGCCATAGCTTCGCCCTCCTCTAACCACGCCATCCGCAATTCCAAAACCGATGCCGACCCTTAAACCTGCAGCCTTCCTATGGATCAACCCACCTCTGCCACACCACAGTTCTCACACCATCTCCGCCGACGCCGCCGTTACCTCCACACAGTGTCGCTCCTCCTGCTTGGGGCTTTAACAAAATAAAATAAAATATATATTTATATTAATAAAATCTAGAGCATAAACTATATACACATTGTGTGTGTGTGTGTATGTGTGTGTGTGTGTGCGTGCGCGCGCATGCCATTATATGCATTTCATGAATGGCCTCCATTAAACCTGCAAACACAACCAAAAACAAAATGAGAGAAGAAAAAGAAAGAAGAGGAGAAAAGAGAATGAGTTTTAAAAAAATAGGGTTAGGGCTTTTTGCCCTTAAGGAAATTTATATTTTATTGTTGGAGAATTTAGGGCTTTGTAATTTAAAATTGCCCTTATTTCATTTCCCACTCCCTTTATTATTTTCCTTCATTTGCTTTAAAATTTATATTTGTTTTGAATGGGGTTTTTAGATAAACACAAAATTGGGTAATATTTAATTCCTTTGGGGAATGTTTCTATTATTATTATTATCTTGGGTTTAGAGGAAAGGTTGTTTAATAAATAGGGTATTCTTTTATCGCTAGAGGGAATTTATATTTTATTAATTTTTAATTTGATTTTTGATAAAAAAGGATTTATTTGTTTCAATTAAATTTTACACAATTTAATAATTTGAGATGTATTTATTCTAACAATTGAGTTAATCCTTTACTTATAAAACCTAATTCGACGAGGTTAATTTTAAGCTGGATGGTTATTAATTTAATAATTCTTTTTTTATTCTATCTAGAACTATTTTATTAATTTAATAAAGATGTCGTTCAAACCAAATCGGAAACCTAGTAAACTATTTAAATGAAGTTAGTATAACATGTTTCCGTAATCTGGTCTACCAAGAAATTAGGAATGATGTAAAGGATGCGGTGATAACTCTGATTGATAGAAAACGTGAAGAACAAATTGATCGAGCTTTGTTGAAAAATGTTTTAAACTAAAGAAAACGTGAAGAAGAACAAATTGATTGAGCTTTGTTGAAAAATGTACAATTAATCTATTTTAACTGATCTACCAGTTTAACTGACGTTATATAGGTAATTTAACACCAAACCAGTAAACTTTTGATCAAACTAGTTTTATTATAATAAACGCTAGTCTTGCCCGTGAGGCGTTATGCTGCCAGATTTTTCTGGAATTTAGGGTTTAGCTAGGTTAGTGGAATTTAACCTCGTTTAGGATTATATTATTATTTTTTGCCAAGTATCGACATTAGATGTTTGTATTAAATTATATCTTTCTCATGCACTTGAATTTGGCCTTTGATTTTGACTTACGTCAGAACACCATCATTCACATAGATTAACTTAGGGTTTCAATCATTGATCCTAACCCTATTGGCGACGTTAACCACATCTTATCGACCCCCTAGTTGGCCTTCATTGCAAATGGTATGCGCAAGTGAACGCATTACCCCACATCCAACTGTCATGTTTATTCCTTATGTGTAACGCCACTGAGCATGCTTACACGTGCGAGGGGGTTTCTAGGGAAGCGTGGAATGTTTTTTGATATTTTGTGTCATGACCACATGATAAATGTGGACATGACACATGTGATGTGTGTCGTGACTGCATGGGAAATGTGGGCATGACATTTGGTATCAGAGCCCAAGCTTAAACACTGGGCTTATTTGGGCACGTTACTTATTCCACAACTTTGATTAATTAGTGCCTACCTTGTTTTGTAGGATGCCTCCCCGACGAATTCAGCAAGTGTGATCACATCACACTACATCCGCTGAGATGCACAGTGATTCGTCTACAGAGGGTCAGGTACCAGAAGCCTTATCACATTAGCCAGTATCGTAGGCACCACTAGGACTTGATATAGGACCTCAGATTTTACAAACATTATAGGCCATGTTAGAGAGGCTACCACTAGTTATACCAGCGCCACATGACAAGCCCCACGTTGATCCACGAGAGGAGTCACGTGAGGAGCCGCGTGCTGAGTTATGAGCTGATCCACATGTAGAGCCCCATGTTGATCCACGAGAGGTGCCACATGTGGAACCTTTTGTTGAGATACCAGATACTACTGTGGAGGAGGTAGGGTCAGCTTATAGAGCACGGAGTAGGAGTCCTTTGTGACATGCGAGATGAGATGAGACTGTGAGGGTTGAGCAAGTACATCATGGACCTTATGAGTATGGTATGGATGAGTCAGTCATAGGACATAGAAATAGAGGAGATCCCATCAGAGACCTACTTAGGCTTAATCCACCTACCTTCGCAGGAGCTACAAAGGGAGCTGAGGCTGAGGCTTGGCTCATCAGTCTAGACAGATGCTTTGCATTGCGACCTTATGGGAGTAACATGAAAGCATGCATGGTAGTACACCTCCTAAGAGATGCAGTAGCTACTTAGTGGCGTACTGAGGAGTGCAAGTGTTAGTTATCATTAGACACACTCACATGGGACACATTCATAGAGCACTTTAATGCGCGTTACTTGTCAGACCATTATAGGCAGCGCTGGATAGATGAGTTCCATGACTTACAGCAGAGAGGACTCACGGTTGCACAGTATGAGAGATGATTTATTGAGCTTTCACATTACGCAGAGTATCTCCATGATGAGAAAATTTTGGTGCACAAATTCATTAGAGGTTTGAATCAGGGGATAGCAGGACTAGTGCATATGGCAGACCCCCAGACTATGAGTGAGGTTTCCAAGAAGGCTTATATTGCAGAGGAGATTCAGGGACGAGGGCAGAATTCACACTTGTAGTTTCAGGACCGTAGTCATCAGTAGCAGTAGAACTTTCATAGACCACCACCAGCACCACACAGAGGAGGATTTAGTTCTCCATCATTACCTCCTAGGCCTCCACAGTAGTAGTAGCAGCATTAGTAGAGGTTTAGACCCCAACAAAGGGCACATGGAGGACAAAATCATGGTTGGTAGCAGTAGGGCCCGCATAGGGATCAGAGACAGTAGGGACCATCTGCGGGACCCGCGAGGTCATAGCAGTTGTATAGGAGTTCATAGGGGTCCACAGGACAGACTGGGCAGTAGCAGGGTGCTAGGACTCAGTCAGGGTAGATACAGGCTAGGGGCCCATGTTATGTTTGTGGTGGGGTAGGACATTTGGCCAAAGAGTGTCCACAGGGTTTCACGGCAGGGGGACAGCCTTGTTCAAGAGGGTCAGAGTAGACGGTAGGAGATGGGGGCAAGTCCCACTGCATGTTTGCAGTGGTTGATAACCACCAGGCATCCATGATTGAGACATCAGGTATGATTGGGGGTGCCCCCATTTCTATTCTTTTTTATTCTGGCACTACTGATTCCTTTATATCTACGACGTTAGTGGAGTGTTGTAGGATGGTGGCTTCTAGGTAGGACATTAGGTGGGAAGTTGAGTTGGCCTCTGGGGCCAGGATGTCAGTAGATACCTTGGTTAGAGATTGTGAGATTTCTTTGGGGTCCTGTACTACATCTTGTGACCTTAGAGTTATGCCATTAGAATCCTACGGTGTGGTCTTGGGTATGGACTAGCTTGCGGCTCATGGAGCCAAGCTAGATTGTCGCCGAAAGGCAGTTAGCTACTTAGATGATCATGGTGCACTAGTTGAGATAGTGGGCATTCAGAAGCCTACGATAGTTTGTATGATATCCGCTTAGCAGCTTAAGCACTGCATGTGGAAGGGATGTCAGATGTTCGCTATCACAGTTAGTGATAGATCAGAAGACGAGCCTGAGGCATCACTAGATGATCACCCTATCTTGAGAGAGTTTGCCAACGTGTTTCCGCTAGAATTACCAAGTATGCCTCCATCAGAGAGGTAGATTTCCACATCGATCTAGTGCCAGGTACAGATCTAGTGTCTCGTACACCCTATAGGATGACTACACATGAGCTCACGGAGCTCAAATTGCAGTTAGAGGAGTTGTTAGAGAAGGGGCACATCTGACTGAGTATTTCACCTTGGGGCACTCTGGTTATCTTTGTTAAGAAGAAGGATGGGTCTCTTTGCTTGTGCATGGACTATAGGCAGTTGAATAAAGTGATGGTTAAGAACTATTACCCTCTGCCTAGGATTGATGACCTTTTTGACTAGATGCAGGGAGCCAGAGTGTTCTCAAAAATTGATCTGAAATCTAGATATCACCAATTGCACATCACAGAGGTAGATATTCATAAGACTGCTTTCCTAACTAGATATGGCCACTATGAGTTCACAGTGGTACCCTTCGGTTTGACGAACGCCCCTGCAGTCTTCATGAGTCTCATGAATGGGGTGTTCCGTACTTATTTGGATCAGTTCATGATCATTTTTCTTGATGATATTTTGATCTATTCGTGGACCAAGGAGGAGCATGTGGATCATTTGCGTCAGGTTTTGCAGTGCTTACGAGAGAAACAGCTTTATGGCAACCTGGCAAATTGTACCTTCTTTAGGATAGAGGTACAGTACTTGGGGCACATCCCATTAGGCGATGGCATCTCCATAGATCCATCGAAGATCAGAGCTATCAGAGATTGGCCAGCACCCACCAGTGTGACAGAGGTCAGGAGTTTCATGGGATTAGCTGGTTACTACCGTAGATTTGTAGAAGGCTTTTCCAGGATAGCACACCCCATCACTTCCCTTTAGCAGAAAGGGAAGAGTTTCACTTGGACCGAGCAGTGTGAGAGGGCCTTTGGGGTCCTCAAGGAGTGTCTTATCAGCGCTCCCATCTTAGCGGTTCCAGATCTTGTAGAGGATTTTTTAGTTTGTACAGATGCATCACTTGAGGGTTTGGGAGCCGTGCTTATGCAGGGTGATAGAGCGATTGCATATGAGTCGCGTAAGCTCAAAAAACATGAGCTGAACTACCCTACTCATGATTTAGAGCTCGCAATAGTGGTGCATGCTCTTGTTCATTGGAGACACTTTCTTTTGGGTCATCGCTTTGAGCTCCATTCAGATCACCATAGCTTGTAGTACATATTCACATAGCCAAATTTGAATACCCGCCAGCGGCGTTGGATGGAGTTTCTATGTGAGTACGACTTTGATGTCCACTACATCAAAGGGAAGGAGAACGTGGTCACTAACGCTTTGAGTCAGAGGCACCATGAGATCCTGACCTTGACCTTAAGTGTAGACTTGAAAATGTGCATCATACAACATCTTCCTGAGGACGGGTGGTTTCTTGAGGTGCAGCAGGAGATCCAGAAATAGAGGGCCCTTAAGGGTAAATTTGTAGGATATTCCCTCGAGTCAGATGGATTGCTTAGACATCGACAGCACATCTATGTACCCTATGTGGGTGACCTTCGTGTAGTGGTTCTTTTAGAGGCTCATAGAGCACCTTATACAACACACCTAGGGGTGAAGAAGATGCATACCAACTTGCGACAGTTATACCATTGGATAGGTATGAGGCAAGATATTACAGAATATGTTGTTCATTGCCTTGAGTGCCAGAGGGTCAAGGCCGAGCATTAGCATCCAGTGGGTCTTTTATACACTCATGAGGTACCTGAGTGAAAATGGGACACCATTTCCATGGACTTCATTATTGGTCTTCCTATGTCATCACGCCATCATGATGCCATCATGGTGACGGTTGACAAGTTGACCAAGGTGGCGCATTTCTCACCTGTACGCACAACGTACAATGCACCATCTATGGCGAGAGTATTCTTGGATCAGATTGTTAGATTACATGGGGTACCTCGCCATATCATTTTTGACAGGGATTCAGTGTTCACTTTAGCCTTTTGGAGAGCCTTACAGCAGGTGTTGGGCACACAACTCAACTTCAGTTCTGCGTATCATCCTGAGACTGATGGACAAATAGAGAGAGTTAATTAGGTTCTTAAGGATATGCTCTGTATGTATGTCATGGATCATCAGAGTAGATGGGAGGAGTATCTGTATCTAGTTGAGTTTGCCTACAACAATGGTTATCACAGCTTGTTGGGTATACCTCCTTTTCAGGCTTTGTATGGCAGACCTTGCAGGACACCTTTGAGTTGGGACAGTATTGAGGATAGGGTTGTGATAGGGCTTGAGTTGGTTCAAGATATGGAGCAGCAGGTGACTTTGATTAGGCAGAGACTTCAAGAGGCACATGATAGACAGAAGAAGTATGTCGATGCTAAGAGGGTATATTGAAGCTTATCAGTTGGGGATAGAGTATTCTTGAGAGTGCAACCGCACAAGAGTCCAATCCGTTATAGAAAGGGATCTAAGCTCGCACCTCATTTTTTTGGACCTTTTGAGATCTTGGAGCAGATATGACCTGTTGCCTGTCGTTTAGCCTTGCCACCTAGCCTGTTGCATATCCATGATGTTTTTCATGTTTCTATTTTACGGCATTACATATCTGATTTATTTCATGTATTGGATTGGAGTACTCTTTAGGTAGAAGTAGACGGACAGCTGGCTTTGGAGCCAATTTGCATATTGGCTTGTCAAATGCTGGGCCTTCGAGGTTAAGAGTTGGATTAGGTTAAGGTCTAGTGGGACATGTACGATGAGGTCACGGTGACATGGGAGGATACAACGTAATTGAGGGCCCTTTATCCTCACCTCTTTGACAACTTCCAAGAGGAAGTATAGTCTTATGGGGGAGGATGTGAGGCCTACTTTTTCATTCTTTTATATTTGACTACTTATTTTACTATTGGTGATACATTTAGACTTATGGGACTGTTGATCTCAAATTTCTGGACTATTAGACTTTATGCCATATGTGTATTTGTTATGCTTAGCATGTTTATGATGATGTTAGACCTATGGTTTATATTATGATGTTATTGGGAAACTATTCATGTGATGTTAGTTAGAAATTTGTTATGTGATTTAATCTTGGGAATGGATGTTTGAAATGTAGAATTTGGAATCTAATTGTAATGTGACTTCCTTGATGCTTATATGAACAAGTGATGTTGTATGTGAGTGTATGCTTCAATTTTCTTTAGCTATTATATACATGTGGAATTAACATTTCATTTAAGTGCGCAGGTATTTCTTGTTGCAAGGTGTGGCCCTTGGTCTCCTTATCCAGCGTTGTGCTGTGGTGGTTTGTGATAAGGGCTTAACTGCCTCCCGTGCTTGTTAAGTCAAGTGGTTGTATCATGCATTAATAGGTCGATCTTTTGGTGTAATGGTAGCTAACAATTGGTATAAAATCCGAGGTCACGAGTTCAAACCTTGCGCTTGCGCTGGAGGGGGACTGTTGCAAGGTGTGGCCCTTGGTCTCCTTATCTAGTGCTGTGCTATGGTGGTTTGTGACAAGGGCTTAACCACCTCCTATGCTTGTTAAGTCAAGTGGTTGTATCAGGCATTAATAGGTCGATCTTTTGGTGCAACGGTAGCTAACATTTCTAACGAAGCCACCTAAATTCAGAGATCATCCCACACATGATATTGTTTTCCCTTGTGAAGCTGATCTAGTTCCAAGAGGAACCAAGATCAAATATTCTGCATGATGAATTTTTGTAATGTTGATTGCATGTTGTTAGTCGGGTTAGGTCTACCCCTCTTTTATTTGAATTCTAATTGGTGTTGTAACTATAGTGTCATTTGAATTTCATTTTTTAGTTATAAAATTTTGAGACCCCTTTTCATGTGCTTTAACTCAACCCTTAGTGCCCAAAATGGGTTAAACTTGACCCTGGGTTGTACCCCTTGTGTCTAGGGACCTTTTGGGCTTGTGTAACCTTAGGTAAACCTCCATTTGGTTACTTTACCTTCACCCTGAAGTAAAGTGAAGAAAATGGAAGCTTGGGAGGGAGAGGATGAGTGGGACAAACACTCAACCTCTTCCTTTCCTCTTCCCTAGGTTGGGGAAGTCTCCAAGGCCCCTTAATTGTGGAGGACTTTACTCAGGGTCTCTCCCACAATTGGTGAGTGTACCTTGGGGTTGTGTAGTCCTTCTTAGGAGGAGAGGAATGGGGCACATGTGGCACCCATTCCTTCTTAAGCTCCACTTTTCTCTCCTACATGTTTAGGAGAGGACAAGTGGAAGGGAGAGAGACTTGGTGGATGGGTGAATGACATGTGTCACCACCCATTCCAAGGGTCTTGCTTGTAGTTGGGAGGAGGAGTGAGGAGGTGACAAGTGTCACCTCCCCATTCCTCAAGGTTCATGAGAAGAGCCTATTTTAATCCTACTTGGAGATGGGTATGGGGTTGTTGAATTTTTAGCAAATTTTATTGATTTTAATTACTTTGGGGAAAAAGTTGGATAAATTTTTGGTGGCTCAATTTGGAGAAGGAGTTGGAGAAGCTATACTCAACCATCTACCAATTGGGATTTTTAAGGTAGGTTTCAAGGCTAAGGCCTTCCTTATGTCTTTTATTTACTTGTGTGATGCTATGTGTGAGTTTCCATTTTGAGTTTTACTTGTTGTTGTGGGGAAAAATTGTAAGGGAGTTGTAAGAGCCTCTCCTACTTGGAAGAAGATGCTCAACAAGTGTGGGGTGGGGGAGGAGTGAACCTCCTCAGGATCATTTCCTTGATTTGGTGGAGTTGTAGCCTTGAGGGAAATATGTGAATATGTGCAATGTGTGAAATGGCTTGAGAGCCAAATGAAAACTTTGTGAAACTATGTTTAAAAGTGTTGGCTTGAGGCCTTGAGAGGTAGTTGTATTGGGAAGTTTTAGGAGTGGCACTCTTGAGTTGAGTGTTGTCCACTCCCCTACCCCATTGAACTCATCCTGAGTGAGTTCTCGTGTTGTGTTAGCCATGGGAGTAATTTTGTGTTTGGTTGTTGAATGCATTGTTGTGTTGTGGTTTGAGTTTCCTAGTGTGAGGATGACCTCCTAGCTCGGGGGTGACTCCCGAGGGAGTCAATGGTAGGGAGGAGAGCAAGTTGTTGTGGCTTCTTCCCCCTTCTTGTGATATTGCAAGTTCATTGGAGCTATGGTTGTGGAGGAAGAAAATTATCATTGTTGTTGAGAGTTGTTATCTTATTTCTTTTTAGCTCTTGAGAGAGAGCATGGCCAAGTTAGGATTTTGTATCATTTGTTAGTTTTCAAAAGAGGAGAACATTGTTCTCTCTCTCTCTTGTTGTAAAAGTATATTTTTACTTGTGTGTATAAGCTATTTACATGTGAAATAGAAATCTTAAGTTTGCTGATTTCAATGCTATGATTTAACAAAAAAAATAGAGTAATGAAGGAAAAATTTGGTCTTAATGCTATTTCATTTGTATGTTTATTTTTAAAATAACAAATAGGAAAGTTGTCGTTTTATTGTTGAGAGACAAACATGAAATTGTATATTGTTCTTATGAGAAAGAAAATTAGTTGATGTTATATATTAGAAGTATTTAATTAAAAGCATTTGCTCCTTTCTTTAAAAAAAAATAATAATACAATGAATAAATTCTTTAAGGAATGATCTTGTGGAATAATGAATATATTCTTTAAAAAAAAATATGTTCATTTGCTCCATTCAAATCTGTTAGAGAAAAATGTTTATTTTGCTTTATTATATATATATATTGTTATTTGATTTTAAAAAAAGAAATTTTGTGAGATTTTGGAATGGCAAACAAGAATTGAAATTTAAGTTATTTCAAGTATATTTATAGATTGTGTGTTTAAATTTAATATATTTGCATTTAGGTTTCTTTTTAATATTCTATTCTATCAAACAGAAAAAAATAAGAGAGCTGTTGAATTTACAGCAGTATATATATAAAAATCTATATATATATATATATATAAATACATATACATATATATGTATATATATACATATATATATATATATATATATATATATATATATTTCTTTTGTTATATTATATTATAAAATAAACTATGATTTTTTTAAAATAAATTATGAATTGCTGTGTATATATATATTATAATAAAAAACTTATTAAAAAAATAAAGAAATAGAATATTGAGTATGGGGAAGTGACTGCATTTTTTTTTGTTTGCAGTCACTGACTATTTCTTATTGACAGAGAAAAAAAAATATACATTTTGGTGGGGGGGTCAAATCCCCCCACCGCCGTAGTCTTTATATGGGTGTGGGGAGGGGGGCGGAGCCCCCACCCACATCCCACTGTATGGGATGTGGGTGGGGGCTCCGCCCCCCTCCCCACACTCCCCACTCTGCCTTCCCCCGTTGGTAATACCCCCACACAGTCTGCAGTCCGTAGCCCTCTCCAACGTCGTTCCTCTCCGCCGATGCCATAGCTCCGCCCTCCTCTGACCACGCCATCCATCGTTCCAAAACCATCGTCGGCCCTTAAACTTGCAGCCTCCCTACGGATCAACTCACCTCTGTCACACCACAGTTCTCACACCATATCTGCCAATGCCGCCGCTGCCTCCACACAGCGTCGCTGCTCCTGCCTGGGGCTTTAACAAAAAAAAATCCAGAGCATAAACTATATACACATTAAAAATATAAATATATATATATATATATATATATATATATATATATATATATATATATATATATATATACCATCATATGCATTTCATGAATGGCCTCTATTAAACCTGCAAACACAACCAAAAATAAAATGAGAGAAGAGAAAGAAAGAAGAGGAGAAAAGAGAATGAGTTTTAAAAAAATAGGGTTAGGGCTTGTTGCCCTTAAGGAAATTTATATTTTATTGTTGGAGAATTTAGGGCTTTGTAATTTAAAATTGCCCTTATTTCATTTCCCACTCCCTTTATTATTTTCCTTCATTTGCTTTAAAATTTATATTTGTTTTGAATGGGGTTTTTAGATAAATACAAAATTGGGTAATATTTAATTCCTTTGGGGAATGTTTCTATTATTATTATTATCTTGGGTTTAGAGGAAAGGTTGTTTAATAAACAGGTATTCGCTAGAGGGAATTTATATTTTATTAATTTTTAATTTGATTTTTGAAAAAAAAAGATTTATTTGTTTCAATTAAATTTTACACAATTTAATAATTTGAGATGTATTTATTCTAACAATTGAGTTAATCCTTTAATTATAAAACCTAATTTGACGAGGTTAATTTTAAGCTGGATGGTTATTAATTTAATAATTCTTTTTTTATTCTATCTAGAACTATTTTATTAATTTAATAAAGACGTCGTTCAAACCAACTCAGAAACCTAGTAAACTATTTAAATGAAGTTAGTATAACATGTTTCCGTAATCTAGTCTACCAAGAAATTAGGAATAATGTAAAGGATGCAGTGATAACTCTGATTGATTGAAAACGTGAAGAAGAACAAATTGATCGATCTTTGTTGAAAAATGTTTTAAACTAAAGAAAATGTGAAGAAGAACAAATTGATCGAGCTTTGTTGAAAAATGTACAATTAATCTATTTTAACCAATCTACCAGTTTAACTAACATTATGTAGGTAATTTAACACCAAACCAATAAACTTTTGATCAAACTAGTTTTATTATAATAAACCCTAGTCTCACCCGTGAGACGTTATGCTGCCGAATTTTTCTAGAATTTAGGGTTTAGCTAGGTTAATAGAATTTAACCTCGTTTAGGATTTTATTATTGTTTTTTTTGAGTATCGACATTAGATGTTTGTATTAAATTATATCTTTCTCATGCACTTGAATTTGGCCTTTGATTTTGACTTACGTCAGAACACCATCATTCACATAGATTAACTTAGGGTTTCGATCGTGGATCCTAACCCTATTGGTGACGTTAACCATGTCACATCAACCCCCTAGTTATCCTTCATTGTGAATGGTATGCACAAGTGAACACAATACCCTGCATCCAACTATCATGTTTACGCCTTATGCGTAACACCACCAAGCACGCTTACGTGTGCGAGGGGGTTTCTAGGGAAGCATGGAATTTTTTTTGATATTTCATGTCATGACCACATGAAAAATGTGGACATGACATGTGTGATGCATGTCGTGACCACATGGGAAATGTGGGCATGACAGAAACATGGAAAGGTGGAAAGCTCAATTTTTTTTGAAAGGTAGGGAAGTACCTCAGTTAGAGTTATCAAAGGTTCTAGGGTGTATTCCCTACATGGTGGGCTTGATGGTGTAGCAATAGGCAATGAGGGAGATAGATTGGAAGGTGGGTGAGATTGCATGAATATGTCATGAGATGGTGGGGCTATAGTGGATGGTCCCTTTGTGACAACAGCGGGAGTGTTTGGATTGTGTTTTCGAATAACGGATATGTCAAAGTCACTTGGTAATTTGGATCCCATATGGGCTAATTGCAAGAAATAGCAATTAGGATTAGATAAAATAAGCTTCTCAACTTGGTCCCATATGTGTGTGTCTCAAAATTTTGATAAGTCATCTTGGGATTGCTCTTCATAGGTCTTTGTAAATGGTTGAGGTTGCACTTGTTGTGAAGATGATGGTCCAGTGGTGTATCCTTCGGCTACAAACATGTAAGAAGGAATACCAATTGTGAATTGAGTTGCATCTCTAAGGGGAGTTTATCAAGATTGTTGCATTTTGGCTTCCATCTTAGCTCGCAATTTTGCTTCCATTTCAGCTCTATATTGGCTCCTAGTTTGAGGCATGATGGTTGATGTTGAAGATTGGACTAGTTTGTCAAGGCTGAGACCCAAAAGATGATGGTTTGTTGTTTGTTTGTTGATGGTTTGTTTTGCTAGTTTGTTGGTTGCTTGGTTTGCTAATGGGTTGTTGGTTGGTTGTTTGGTTGTTGGTTGTTGTTGTTGGGTTGCTTTGTTGGTTGTTGGATTGGATAAACTTCCCTAGAAGATAGCTCACAAACTCAAGGGAAAAGCTAGTTGATGATGCTATTTGTTGGTGTTGTTAGGGCTAAGTAAAGCCAAAGGGATGATGTTTGCTATTTCTGGGTTGATTGTTTTGATGTTTGGTTGCTATTTGGGGTCTCAAAGGATAGAAACCTCAAAAACTCCAATGGTTTTGGTATGCTCAAGATAGGAAACGATGTTCAAGTGAGTGGAAATGATCAGAGGAATTTCTGAAAGCTAGTGATAGAGCTAAAAAGTTTTAAAGTGCAATTGATTGGGCTGGTTTGATATGGATTGCTAATGTTTACCCAGAAATGACAGGTAATAGCTCAAATGTGACTTAGAAAAGCTAAAAGCGACTACTAATAGCTCAAAAGCGATCTAGGTTTGTTTCAAATGATAGATTCCAATGTTAACCAGAGGTGAGCCATTTTACCAGAGGTGATAAGTTATAGTTCAAAGGTGAGCTACTGTTGTGTAAAAGTGACACAATGTTTTCCAGAAGTGAGAAACTATTGTTTAAAGTGATCTAGTTTTTCTAAAAGTGAGTAGTTACGGTTCAAAGGTGATTTGTGTCTGACAGAGGATGTGTTTTGATGGGTTTTTGACAAGAAAATAGTGATTTTAGTTACTCACACTCACAACAATCACAAGCTTTTACAACCTAGGCTAGGAAAGGACTATATTTGTTGAGTCCCCTTGCCGTGCCTATTCAAAGCAGATAGCTTCAGGATCTTGGTAGCACCGGCTCCCCTCCATGGTACTCACTTCTCACGCATACCAAGTTCTAGGTTTCCCAAGGCTCACAAACCTTAGGATTGTCCCTGCTATCTCTACTAAGAACCACGAGAATCAGGGCAGCTTCAAAGGTCCCACCTTTTGCATCAACAAATAGAGGGATTTTGGCTACTACACAAGGTTTCTAGTAAGGGCATCCGTTCAGGTGGCTACACATGTAGAGATTCGCTCCGTTAATGGAGGCTTCCTAGCCCAAAGAGGTTACGCTCTAAGGGGTTTTTGGGGAAACATTCGTCGGTGTAACATAGCGGCACCCATTGTTTGTGGCTTTCAACACAAACACTTTTCTTATATAATAGCTTGGAAGAGCTTGGCTTTAGCCCGTTACTGCTTGGGTTGTACCCCTTCTCACACTGGGAAGGCATGCCCTCTAAAGATAATATCAAGTTCTCATGCACCCAAGATCTATTTAATAGGCAAGGGGAGAGGATACTTTTGCTATTAAATTTGGGTTACACACATGCACAACAAGCAATCAAGAAAGATAAAACAAGAACAAACAATGATTCTTTTTAAGCACCAAGCCCAAATGTTCCTAGATTAGTGATAAAAATGAAATGTCTTGGACTGATTGAAGTTGCAATAGATATGTTAGTAGTTTCACAACCTCATTTTCTTGGACAAACGATAAGATGCTGCACAAATAGATGATTAGTAACCAAGAAAACCCAACTATGAAATGATAGAACTGAAAGCGACACACAACTAGAGGTGACCATTTTTTTCTCAAAAGTGATCTGAGTACTGTCATAAGTGAACTGTTATTGCTCAGAAGTGATGCAAACAAACTAGAGGTGAACTATTACTGCTCATAAGCGACCTGAATCTGCCAGATGCGCAAAAAATCCCTATTTCTACAAAACTAGGGTTAGGGTTATAAAAAATGGCTAATAAGATTGCAAACCCTAAAATGACAAATCCAATGGATAAATATGATCAGATAAACACCCTGCAACCATAGATTGATCAATTGAAAACCCTAAAATGACAAATTGATGAGATCTTGCAAAATCAAGGATGTTAGACCAATTAAAATGAAAATCCTAATCAAATCAATTGACTGATGATGATATGATAATTAGGGCCATGCAAAATAGAGATAGAACCCTTAATTCGTCAATGAAAATTCAGCAAAACTCCCTGCAAAAGCCAGATGTTAACAAAAAATCCCAATTTGCAGAAAGTGACCAAGACAACTAAAAGCGACCGGTTTCGGGTTAAAAGTGATGTGGATTTAACTGGAAGCAACCACTGTTGGTTCAAAAGTGATCTAGAAAATGCTGAAAGTGATGGATTGTAGCTTAAAAGTGATGCAAAAATTTTGAAGGTGACTGGTTTTCACTTAAAAGCGACTGTAAATTGCCTTAAGTGCTCCGAAAATCTAAACTTCATAAAAACAACTTCAAAAAGCAAAGTTAATCAAGGACGTGAGTCCCACTGGGTGTACAAAAATGTGATAGGTAAAAATTAGGTTAATAAGATCAAGCATGCAAATGAAAACCTAATCCTACCACCATTAAAGAATCGAATCCAAGTGAAACCAAAAAGCATGCAATTCAAGAACAAGATCACCTAGATTGTATGATTCCTTGTTTGTGATGTGGATTGTTTCTCAACAACGAACAATTATGAAGATAAAAGCTTCCATGATGGATGGATGATAATGATGATATGATAAATGGATGCTAAAATGCTCAATATGCTCAGGGTGATAATGTAGATGCTATATGAATAATGATGGATAGATTGCTTGAGATGATAATTTGGATGCTATATGAAAATGATGGATAGATCACTTAAGATGATAATTTGGACACTATATGAAAAATGATGGATAGATGAAGTATGGAATGAGAGGGTGTTTATATAATCCTCAACCAAAATCAATCAACAGTAGAGATTTGGTGGCTATGTGAACGGTTGAGATGAATTGATAATCATAGGTGAATGTGTAGATGACAAGTGGAGGGAAGATCAGACTCATATGTGATCATGTACATAAAAAGTACTACATGTGAAAGATATTAAATAAAAGATGTAGTACCACACATGTTTTAAATAAAAGATTCACACATGTCAGCTCATGATGAAAGATGAAGATAAGTGATAAGAGAAACTAATTAAATAAATAGAATTTATTTAATTAATTGGAAAGTGGGCTTATGAAGGGAATTTTAATTAAATAAATAAGATTTATTTAATTAAAATAGATAGAATAGAAATAATTAAATAATTAAAGATTATTTAATTATAGATTAGAGAAGCTCATAAGGGCGTGGTTCAGTGGTTAACTCGCTTGGTTGTAGTGGTGGCCACCAGAGTTCAAACCCCCGCTGGGCCAACAAGATCGCGGGTTTGAAGTGTTCTTGCTAGGGGATGAGGTCCCCCATGTTGTGGCCTCACCTGTTCATTGCTCTGAAAAAAAGCATTCACGTGGAGCCAGAGGGCATGTCACACCAGCGTCGCTGATCACATTAAAAAGTTTACTAGGCACATTTAAAAAAAAATTATAGATTAGAGAAAATAGATAATGAATTAATTAAATAAATATGATTTTATTTAATTAATAGAAGAAATAGGTGATTTAGAGAAAATAGAGAAAATTGCTCTAGTGTGTTAGACAAATGTAGATGATAGATAATGCAATATTTGATACTAATAATAATTAGGTCAATTTTGGGTGTCTACAATCACCATGAAAATACTCAAAGAGAAAATCCTAGAAACAAAGAAACACCTAGAGCTGCTACTCCTACAAATTTAATCGCAACTCTAGTGCAAAGAATTAGAATCTTGGAAGCAGAGCAAGCTGCTCCTGAAAGAAGGCAGAAATCTCATGAACAAGACCAGGGGGCATCTCAAAATCCCCCTACCTCAATTACTATTCACGAAATGCTAGCAACGACATATGTTTGAATAGGAATCTTCTTGTTCAAAACAATCAAGCAAATTTGACAATGGGTTATCAAAACCCACCCACATGGTTATTGTTATCAACCCCGCAATCTCAAAGTGTCTTTCTTGGAACATATCTTAAGTATTTGAAAGAACCTCTAGATCAAAACATAAGAAGCGTGCAACTACCTCGGCCATTGCCTGATCTCCCGAAGTTCAAAGGAGAAGGAGATCCAAACTCCCACATTAAAGCCTACACCATGGCCATAAGAGAACTCCTCCATTGGGATGGGGTTGTAGAAAAATCTTTCCAAAAACTCTTTAAGGCGTAGCTCTCAATTGGTATTATTGCTTACTAGAAGCTTCAATTCACTTGTTTAGACAACTAATCAGAGAGTTTGTCATGGCATTCGACATGAACAAACTCATTAAAATAGGGATAATAGAATTCTTCATAATGAAATAAGAGCCAAATGAATTCGTAGCCCACTTTGTCACTCAATGGAGGTAAGTCCTTTACTCTTCGACTAGCACTCCAAACATGGATCATTGATAACTATGCGACCTCTTCTTACATGCCCTAAACAAGGACATGAGAGAAGATGTTCAAAAATTGCCATATAAATCCTACGAAGAAGGATTGGAAAGTGCTTTGAGGATTGACCAAGTTGCCATCAACAACGGTCGAAAGACTTACGATACCAACGGAAAACTTAGGACATCCAAAGGAATAGATAAGACTACATCCAATGTGCCTCAAGAGAGAGATGTTAATATCATAAAAATCAATCCTAGTAATGACAAATGGCCACAAAAAAGAAATCAATGATCAAACCAACCCTCATACGACCCCAATACTTATTGTTGGTTCCACGAGACAAAGGGTCATGAAACAAAAACTTGTTATGGATACAATAAAGCTATCTCCAAACTTACTCTAGATCAACAAAAGAACTTCCTCAAACTCCTCCAATCCCAAAGGAGAAGGAACCTCAAATTGAGAAAGGTAAGGCCAATCAAAACAATTCCAATAACATAGAGCTAAACCAAGAAGTGTTCATGATCCATGAGGAAGAACAAACAGATCAAACTGAAACCATCTTCTCACAAGTGATAAATTTGTTGAGTGCCTCTCCCTCGCATCACAAGACATTCCTAGAATTATTGGAAGTAGGATGTTCGACACAGGAGGAATCACCTCCTCTCACATTCGATGTTTCCAAGGTACCCCAAAATGAAGGGAGTAAGAAAAAAGATTTGCCTCTATACATACAAATTCAAGTCAAAGAGGTCACTATAAAAAGACTAGTGGTAGACAAAGGATCGACAGTCAACCTCCTACCGATATCATTCCTATGGAGAATGGGATATAGAAAAATGGGAATCAAACAACAAACTTCCACATTAAGGATATATGACAGTCATGACATTCAAATAATTGGAAGAATCAGCCTACCACTCACTCTAATGGGTAAAACCATCTCCACAAATTTCTATGTTATCAACAAAGAAACCAATTACAATATGATCCTTGGAAGACCTTGGATTCATGCCATGAAGGCCATAACCTCCACTTTATTCCAATAAATCCATTTCCATCATCTGGGAAAGGTCACCATCATCAAAGAAGACCTTGATCCTTTCAGTATCTACAGAAATGAATAGGAAGAAAAAGACAAAAAGATAAAGACGCAAGAGAAACCGAAAGAAGAAGCTCAAGACATCCAAACAATTATGAGTACTCACAACATATCCTATCAAATAATGGATGACCTTAGGGAATTCCCCTTTGATCCACATACCACCAAATCCCATGCATTGTTCGGCTTAGTAGCCATTCCGTGTATCAACGAATGGGATATCAAAAACCTCTTGGTTGGAACAATTGAAATCATCAAAGAAGGAGATGAAAAAGAGGAAAAGCAGACTTCCACTTATGAGTGTGGAGAAACATCTCATTCATAAAACCATCAAAGTTTGTGGACCTTACATTTCGATGGAGCTAGTTACAAAACTAGGGTAGGGACGGGGATAATATTGATGACTCCTGAAGGAAAATTCCTCCCCTTCACCTTTAGACTAGACTTCTTTTGCACAAACAACATCACTGAGTACGAAGCCCTATCTCTAGGAATCATGCTAGCCATGAGAATAGGGGTCAATAAAATCTCTACCTTTGGAGATTCTTAATTAATAATCAACCAAGTTTGGGAAAATTACGAGACAAAGTCAGAATGATTACGACCTTATAAAGAAACCATCAGGAAATTGGTTTAGTTCTTTGACTTCTTCTCCATAAAAGCCATACCCAGAGAAGAAAATTAAGTGGCAGACTCGATGGCCACATCAACTGCATTATTTTCACCACATGCTCAATTATAAAATTTAGAATACATTGTGTCAATACGTGGAGAGCCATTGTTGGAAAGTGAAGAATTACCAAATATCCTGGATTACGCCATGGGTCAAGAAGAGAGACCAATCTGAGACTACACTGAGAACGATGAAGCCATCCTCAAGTATTTACATGCTTATGATGGACTTCTAAGAGCACACAAGAAAGGATGCATGCTCCTCCCTCACCCAGAGGACTATTTTAGGAACAAGAAAGAAATTCTCCATATAAAAAAAAAATCAAATTTACCACCTTCTCCTTAGAATTTTGTGGAAGGACACCCATCCCTAACTGGGGATACGATCGACATCAATGTTGGAACACCTAAAAAACCTAGGATGTTAAAACTAGGAGGAGAACTAAATAACAAAGAACTAGAGGATTACATGGAATTCCTCATCGAATATTCTGACATATTCGCGTGGGCATATTCATACATGCTAGGGTTAGATCCAAAAGTGGTGGTACATAAATTAGTGACAAAACCAGATGCAAACTTGTGAAACAAAGACCAAGGCCCATAAAGCCACATGTGGCTGAAATGGTGAAGGAAGAATTAAAAAAATTGTTAAATGTTGGATTGATAAAACCAGTGGACTATTTAGGGCAGGGGCCCTGGCTTGATTGGCTAAGTAATTCCATTGTGGTAAAGATGGTCACGAGGTCCAGTCTCCCCCAGTCCCTATGGTACCAGAGGGTGTGTCATGCCAGCATCACCAGTCACGTGAAAAAAGTTTACCAGGCACCAAAAAAAATAGTGGACTATTTAAATTAGGTGTCAAACATTGTCCTAGGTCTGAAGAAGAATGGAAAAATTTGGATATGCCTTGATTTTAGTTGACTTCAATTAAGCTTTCCTAAAATATGATTTTCCTTTACCATTCATTAATCAAATTATTGATTCAACAACAGGATACGAGATTCTCTCTCTCATGGACAGATTTTCAAGATATAACTAGATAAAAATGGCAGAAGTGGACTAAAACAAAACAACATTCACCACCCCTTGGGGGACTTTTTGTTAGATAGTCATACCATTCAGGTTGAAAAACATAGGAGCAACCTACCAAAGAGCAATGACACACATCTTCCATGATTATATACACAAGATAGTTGAAACTGTTGATAACTGAGAGGGGGGGTTGAATCAGTTATCTCAATTAGTTTAACTTTTTGTTCTTCTTTTAGCAACTAGTACAGTATCAAAACACATAAGCTTAAATGAACATGAAAGCAGAGATAAACTCAGTACACATGACACAATATTTTTGACGTGGAAACCCTGTTAAGGGAGAAAACCACGGGGTGATTAACCCAAGAATGTATTATCTGTTAGAAGAAGAGAAATACAAAATGGCACTTGCCAATTAGGGCTCACTGCCTACAAGAGACTCACTATCTACAGGTTGTAAGAAGAATAACAAGATCCTTGAACTGATGAGAAGCATCCACATATGTTGAGGTTCAGTTCCGGTTAGGCTCAATACACTGATCTACTGCACTTCATCCTTCCTCTTTTTTGGTGCTGTTGTCCTGTCACATACCGGACCTGCCTTACTGCTTTCACACTGCTCTTTTGCTTTTCTTCGCACAACACAGCACTCAACACACTTCTTCACATCCAATTCCATCTGGTATATATATCTGCATAAGGGATTTCATCCTCTTTCAAGTCGGCATCCAGAATAGTCAATATTTTCCTAAACTCTATTCTATTAGCTAAATCATTGCTTACCAAGTGATGCAAATCAAGGAGATACTCATAGAAGTCATCTAACATGTCGGCCAATCATGGATGATACCTTAAGAACCTTGATCACCATCAATATCTCATCTGGAATAATTTTGATTCTCTGTTGGTCAGTTCTTCCTCTGTCTACTCTGCCAAACTAGACCCCAATACTTAGATGCTCATAGCTCTTCACTCTTTCATCACCGGAGGCTCAATCCCTGGAATCTATTAGTCAAGGTATTCCTCCTAACTTTTCCAAGTCCGTACTTTACAAAGATACTTCCTCTAAGAGATCCGGACTTGGCTGTCAGACCTTGTTGCATGCTCTGTTCTTGCTTATCGAACCAAAGTATTATTCAATCTGACTTCCGGTAAAGACACACCATGTCCTGCGGATGTGTGGAATGGTCTTTGTTGCCATCAATGACAACACCAATGAAGCCACACAGTGTCTCTTTCCAACAATCTCCCCCTTTGGCATTGATGGCAACACTTAATGAAAAATGACTAAGTGTTATACTACACTCCCCCTTGTTTGATGCTTTGTTCTATTGTACACTTTACCGGAGCTCCCCCTTAGCTAGATTCCACATTTTTCACTGCTCCTCACTCCCCCTTTGACATCAATGGAAAAGGGTAGGGTCCGCACACCAAAATTTCCCAAAAAAAAAATCTATACTTATCCGCATAAGTATATATACATGCTATACTTAAATATACTGAAGTATATTTGCAAAAGATGTCTTCAACTGGGCAAATTCTGTTACCCAACTCTACTTCATCTTGTCCAAAATTGAGATGTGACCACTCAACATGAATGCAAAAGCTTCTACCCTTTTAAGATCTATTGGATCACTGGTTTGGGCTATGGTCTAGGCATTAGCTAGGGCCTCATGCATGGCCTCTAATTTAGGGATAATCATCCCTCTAAGTACACTCATTCTGCGTAATATGTTCTTCCTCTCCTTCTCAAGCTTCTTAATCTCATTCATGACTACAATAGTTTGACATTCCTGGTTTATCATGGATACAGTGAGAGGATCAAAATTCTGAGAGAGGCTTGACAATTTATCCTCTTGTTCTTTCACTTTCTTCTCAATATCCTTTGTTACTTTAGTCCAGGATATACAAAATTTATATACTTCTCCTCCATCCTTAAGAGCATTTTCTAAGCTCTTTATCCCAATATCCATATTTCTCCTATCATTGGTTATAAGGCCTTGTAACTCAGAGAATCTCTTATCCAAAAACTCTTTCCAGACCTTTACCTCAACTAATTTCTCTAAAGACTCAAGATGAGTGCTGACAGAACTAACAAGAGACTTGAGATTACCGGATGAAGAAGCTGAGGAATCCTTCTAGAAGGATGGCATGATCTTTTCGAGCACACCGGATGCAATTTCTAGCAGCTCATAGTCTTCCATGTGAGACTTTAAAAGTTTCTCTTTGCCTTTGCTTGGGCAAAGGATGCTATCTTCATTGTTTGAACTGGGGAGAGAGAATCAAAGTCAAATGGTCCTTGAAGTAACTCTGGTTCATCAATCTCCATCATTTCTTTGGTCAAGAAGTCCTTGACAATTTCTACAGTGTCTCTTGCTGGAGACAGAGTTTTTTTTCCTTCTGCACTGTCACTTGTGTTCTTCTCAGCTTGACCTTCTTTTCTTCTCTTCACTTCTTCTTTCTCCTTTATTCTTTCTTCTCCTTTAGCTCCAGAGACTGCTAAAGAATCTAGATTTACTTCTCCTTGGACTTCCTCTTCTAGACCAAAGGAATCTAAGTCCTTAGCTTTTTCTTCACTAGTCTCCTTTGCCTCTTCTGCTACTGTCTTAGTGGATTCTTCTTTGTCATCCATGGCAGAGGTTTCATCATCTAAGTTCTCTACAATGGGAATGTTGAATCTTTTGTATGCATTCCGGAGGATGGCTTCTGTCTCTTTTACTATTTTTTTAGTTTCACCAAGCATAAGATGATTCATTCTAGCTTTGCTCCGGAACTCATCCTTGCAATCTTTGAAGATCATATTCATTTTCTTTGGAATGATTGAAGGATAGAGCTGAATGGCTATCTGTTCCCAAATCTCAAGATCCTTTGCCTTAGCATTATTCTTTCTTATCTGTAATTCCTTCTCTAGGCTTTTGAGAATGAGAGATATGATTTCAATAAAAGCCTTATTGTATATGTTCAAGCACTTAACTGTGGCTTCCTCCAAGATCTTTCTATCTGCATCATTATATGCATCATAGAATTATGTCATTGGTTGCAGGTTCCCATCCATAGTAACTGCTTTAACTACATCATCTAAGGATAGAGTGGGCCTTGCAACAAATTCTTCTGTTACTTCTTCAGTAGAGGGTTCACTAGATGTTTTCCTTTTCTTCTTCATGTTCTTTACTTCCTCATCTGATTTTTTCTCTTCTTCATCCTTTTGGCTTGTGTAAGACCTTGTTTCCTTTTTCTTGGTTCTCTTCTCTCCTTTTTTGGATGGCTGAGCTTCTGGTTTAGATGCCTTTGAGATTTTAGTAGTTACAAGTGTAGAGGTCTTAGAGGATTTGGTCTAGGAGGGGACTTCCACTGGAGCACCTTCTTTTTCTACTTTTTCTTTTTCTCTCTCTGCCTTTTCCATCTTCTCTCTATTTGCATCAAGTGCCTCCTTTGAAATTCCATGCCTCTTGGCAAGATCTTCTACCTCCCTCCTTACTTTCCTCTTGATTTTAGGCTATCTAAGTTCCACATGAACTTTTACACTTAGCTCTTGGTAGGTTCCAAACCTTTTTGCCTTATGGTCTTTGGGCTGGCTCAGCAGACGTTGGATATGTAGTTCTACAATTTTCTCATCTACTTCATATCCCATTGGCATGATCCAGACTGTCCTTGGCTCCACTGGCTCCATTAGGCATTGATCAGTGTCTACCATGAAACACACTGTATCTTTGTACTTCTCAACTAATGATTTGGGAATTCTTTCTCTAGTTTGCATCATTTTTTGAAAGTTCTTGAAGTAACCCCACAGAGCTGTATTTCTTGCCTTAGCATCCCCAAGCCCATGCAAGTAGTCTCTGATTTAAATGACAATAGGTCTATCATTTTGCTATACCCAACTACTGGATCCGGGCAGCTCATTCATAAAGTAGAAAAACAAACATAGTATTAGCCCTCCAAACTTGAAAGAATTCTTCTTGTCCTTCTTGATCTTTTGAAGGTTTTCCAATAGTTGACTTAGGAGAAGTTCACAAAGATCATAATCTACATTCTCTTTTAACATTTGATAGACAGTGTAAATTGTAGTTTTGGGTGCTGAATTTTCCCTGCTGGAGTGATATATCTTGTAACCAATTATCATGGACGCAAACTTGACATCTGGATCTGTGATGTCTTCTATTGTCATTGCTCTCTTGTCAAATTTTGATCTGGTAGCCTCACTCACAGTTTGGTTTTTGACAGATTTGAGAATAGGTAACCCTCCGGATGAGTGCAAATCGGTTACTACCATAATTGCATCCTTGGTGATCTTAAATGGTCTATTCAACCATAAGAAGTTAACATGCACTTTGCTCAACACATACCGGACCCATTCATCTTCTTCAAAATAGGGGAAATGAATGCACTAACCAAAATGTTTATCCCGAATGGCCTTATGCTGTGGTTTGAGTTCAAAAGCATCATCTATTAATTGTTTGTGATAGATATCCCTTAATTTTGATTCCCCAAATTCTTCAATGTTCACATGAATGTAAACCCTAACATCTTCTACATGCAAAATAACATGTGGAATGCTAGAAAATGCACCTAAGGGATCCACTTCTAGAGATTTTTATGGATGCTTCTTAAATTTAGGGCGCGGCCTATCAGAAATCTTCACAACATTCAGAGTAGCCATTTCCAAGAAGATTTGTAGAAAGATATTCAAGAACGGAAAATACCTTTTGCGCTTCTAGGTTTCATGGAATGAGCTAAATCAGACTGCTGAAAGAAATGACTTCTGTGGTTTATCTTTGAGAGGCTTGAGATAATTCATTTGCAGAGCTCCTTTTCTCCTTTTCTTGAGTGCAAATGTACAAATGATGAATACAAGAACCCTTTTATCTCTCTGCAAACCCTAATTTCGTTTGTAAAAATGCATATCTTAAGTTATTCTGGTTGCTTTGTTCTCCTTGTCCTGAGATATTTTTCCGGATCACTAAGATGCACTTGAAGTTACTCTTGGTGGATATTAGTAATCTATCTACCTTTTACAATCATTCCATTTAGCCTCAGATCAAGATACCTCAAATTCGAATCATGTCGGATCTAACTGTGAAAATCCTATTTTTACTGAATGACTATTTAACTGGATCAAGCTTGGAAGATTAACCTGTTCAAAAATTCTTGTGGATCTTTCATCTCTTTACCAAAGCTTATTTAGATGTTCCTTTGTGAACCCTTTAATCCACAACTTTCCTTGTGCCAATTCCGGCACCAATTAACAGACTGGGGGAAAATGTTTTTCCTTGTGTCTCCCCCTGAGCTAGAGCTCACTTTTTAATTTTCGGAAGGAATATCAGCACCAGATTCTGGTGTAGATCCATCCCCTACATTCTCTGTACTTCTCTTCACCCAAATCTTGTTCATCTCACTTTTAACTTCATTCGCATTCACTTTTCTTTTTCCTTTGTCTTGATTCTGATTATGATGCACCGGACCCCTTTTGTCCTGATTCTTGCTTCTACAGAATTTGGCAATATGACTGGATCTATTGCAATTGTGGCAAACAACATTTCTTTGCATATTTGAATGATATCTGTATTGATTATCCATATGTCCCATTCTATTGCATGCAAAGCATCTACCATTGAATGAATTGTTCATTTGCATATTTCTGCATTCATGACATTTGTGACCACACCTTTTGTAGTTGAAACATTGTCCAGAGAAGGATGTATTAGTCTGATTTATTCTCTTTCTATACTGATTAGCTTTATGATCAAAGTTATTGCAGTTGTGGCAGTATCCATTAAAGGATGGATATCTTTGAGCATTAGGTTGCCTTACCAGAGGTCTTCTAGGCCTGTTCCTTGGATTTCCTGATTCAAAATTCTTCTGACCAAATCTGGAGCTTTCACATTTCTCATATCCCAAGCCATGCTTGTCATCTACCCTCTTTTGGATTTCAAGAAGAACTTCAAGTTGAGCAGAACTTATCTTGAATTTCTCTTTGTATTCATTTGCTGTTTGAAGATCCTTTTTAAGAGTGTCAATTTGATCCTCAAGTTTTTCTTCATTATCTCTAGCATCTTCAAGATCAGATTCAAGATGTCTGATTATTCTATCCATCTTGTGGCAGTCTTCTAATTTCTCCTTGAGAGATTGTCATAGATCATCTTCAATTTTTCTTTTTTCTTCAATTTCTTGGGTGAACTTTATAACTCCTGATTCCATTTCATGTCTTTCCATAATGACCTCTTTTGATAGCTTTTCACATAGCTTGGTTTTCTCTTTTAGGTTTTCATTTGTATCATTGGTTTCACCTTGACTTGCTAATTGCTGAAGTAGATCCTTTCTCTTTTTCATAGAGATGCTTAGTTTTCCTTTTAATTCATTTATGAATTCATCAGCCTGTTTAAGTCTTTCCTTCAATTCATTGACTTTAGAATTAGATTGTTCAAGATCATCTAGGGCAGACTGAAGTTGTTCCCTCATACCATACATATCCATTTGGATTTCTAGATCTTCCTCAAGCTGTTAGGCTCTATTTGGAGGAACTTGGCTCTGATACCAATTGTTGATAACTGAGAGGGGGGTGAATCAGTTATCTCAATTAGTTTAACTTTTTGTTCTTCTTTTAGCAACTAGTACAATATCAAAACACATAAGCTTAAATAAACATGAAAGCAGAGATAAACTCAGTACACATGACACAATATTTTTGATGTGGAAACCCTGTTAAGGGAGAAAACCATAAGGTGATTAACCCAAGAATGTATTCTCTATTAGAAGAATAGAAATACAAAATGGCACTTGCCAGTTAGGGCTCACTGCCTGAGCACATTGCTTACAAGAGGCTCACTGCCTACAAGAGACTCACTGTCTACAAGTTGTAAGAAGAATAACAAGATCCTTGAACTAATGAGAAGCATCCACATATGCTGAGGTTCAGTTTCAGTTAGGCTCAATACACTGATCTACTACACTTCATCCTTCCTCTTCTTTGGTGCTGTTGTCCTGTCACATACCGGACCTGCCTTACTACTTTTATACTACTCTTCTGCTTTTCTTCGCACAACATAACACTCAACACACTTCTTCAGATCCAATTCCATCTGGTATATATATCCACACAAGGGATTTCATCCTCTTTCAAGTCGGCATCCAAAATAGTCAATATTTTCCCAACTCTAGTCTGTCAGTTGAATCCTTGCTTACCAAGTGATGTGAATCAAGGAGATACTCATAGAAGTCATCTAACATGTCGACCAATCATGGATGATACCTTAAGAATCTTGATCACCATCAATATCTCATTTGGAATAATTCTAATGCTCTGTTGGCTAGTTCTTTCTCTGTCTACTCTGCCAAACCGGACCCCAATACTTAGATGCTCATATCTCTTCACTCTTTCATCACCGGAGGCTCAATCCTTGGAATCTATCAGTCAAGGTATTACTCCTGACTTCCCCAAGTTTGCACTTTAGAAAGATACTTCCTCTAAGAGATCTGGACCTGACTGTCGGACCTTGTTGCATGCTCTGTTCTTGCTTACCGGACCAAAGTATTCTTCAATCTGACTTCTGATAAAGACACACCATGTCCTGTGGATGTGTGGAATGGTCTTTTTTGCCATCAATGACAACACCAATGAAGCCACACAGTGTCTCTTGCCAATAGAAACTTATGTTGACGATCTTCTGGCTAAGTCAGAATGAAGGTCAAGACATGTGAAGGACCTTCGCAAAATCTTCAATAGACTTCGAGAGTACAAAGAAAGGTTGAATCCTGAAAATTGTGTTTTTAGAGTCACGATAGGAAAGCTATTGGGATTTATTGTCTCATGAAGAGGGATAAACGTCAACCCATCCAAGGTTAAAGCAATCTTAAATGCAACCCCACCAACGAGTGAGACAACAGTAAGAGCCTTCTTAGGACAATTAGGTGCAATCAGACGATTCATACCAGACATGACTTTCAAAATTCATCCAATCAATTAGTTATTGAAAAACAAGTTAGCATTAATTGGACGGTAGACTATCAAAATGCATTTGAGCAGGTGAAGAAATTCTTGCTAACCCCGCCCACACTGATGCCACAAAAACATGACAAGCCCTTCATCTTATACTTCAGAGCAACCAACATCTCTGCAGCATGCATGCTAACTCAGGAAGATGAAGGTGGAAGAGAAAGAGCCATCTATTTCATAAGTTGAAACTTGTTGGAATATGAGAGGAACTATACCCAAGCTGAAAAAGAATGTCTAGCCATAGTCTTTGCAACCCAAAGGCTATGACATTACATGTTGAATCAAGAAAGTAAGGTTATGATACAATATGAGCCATTGAGGACTTTCTTAAATTAGCCCATGCTCTCAAGAAGAGCTAGCCGATTCATAACCTTGTTGAGTGAGTTTGAACTAACTTACGTCAAGCAAAAAGAAGTCAAAGGATAGATAATAGTAGATTGGTTAGCAGACAATCTGGTTCCCCAAGAGCAACCCATTAAGGCAGATTTCCCTGATGAAGAGATTTGTGTGGTTGATCTCAAGAAGTATGTAGCCTCATATTGGTATAGAGATATTGTAAACTATCTCATAAACAAGACTTACTTGGAAAACATGACCCCTTTGGGAAAAATACGGTTACGTGACCTCACTACAAGATACATTTTAATAGATGATGTGCTCTATCGAAGGGCCCTAGATGGAATGTTGCTTCAATGTGTTGACAAGGAAGAAGAACGAAAAATATTAGAGGAGTGCCATAGCGGAATCTATGGAGGACACTTTTGTGATCACACCACAACAAGGAAAATACACAAAATAGGATACTTCTAGCCATGTTTATAAGGGGATGTGATTAAATTCATAAAGAGGTGTCCAAAATGTTAGACTTATGCTCATGTTCACCACACACCAACAAGAGATTTACAATCGACCATTACCCCTTGGCCCTTTTCCACCTGGGGGTTAGATCTAGTGGGGAAGATATCTCCCCCATCGACGGATGGACATTTTTTCATCATTACTGTGATAGAATATTTCACAAAATGGGTGGAGGCCATGCCTCTCACTATAGTTTCGGGGACTGTAATCACTAAATTCATATTGAATCAAATCATTTGCCGGTTCAGGATCCCCCAAGTGATAGTAACAGATAATGCTTCATCATTCAAAAATATGCAAGTAAGAGAGTTATGTGAGAGATTTCACATCAATCATAACTCTCCCTCAGTCTACTATCCTCAAGGAAATGGACAAGCATAAGCTACCAACAAAACTCTGAAGTCGATACTGGTCAAAATCGTAAACAATTCTAAAAGGGATTGACATTTACAGTTATATCCAACTCTATGGGCTTACAGAGTAAGCATCTGGACTCTAATTGGAACCACCCCTTATGCCCTCACTTTTGGGTCAGAGGCGGTATTACCATTGGAGGTGGAATTGCATAGCCTGCGAGTGTCACTACAAGGATTATTGGATAACGAATAATATAGAGTAGTAAGATTGGCCGAATTAGAAATGATGGATGAAACACGCTTGAGAGCTATTCAAAGACATGATTCTTATCTAGAAGGAATGAAAAAGCAATATAACAAAAAGGTCATCCCAAGACCCTTTCAAGTGGGATACCTAGTGCTCAGGATAGACAACTTGATTGATAAAAGAGCTGGTGAAGGACGAAAATTTAGACCCAATTGGATAGGTCCTTACATGGTCAAAGAAGATGTTGGAAATGGTGCCTATCTCTTGTGCACAATGGAGGGAGAGGAATTTGGAGAAATAGTCAATGCCTTTCACCACAAGAAATACTATGTCTAAAAACCAAAAAAATCATAAAACATAAAAAACAAAAAAATCATAAAACATAAAAATACCAAAAAAATCAAGAAAATCAAAATGTCAAAAACAATTTGTTTCTTGCATTTCTATATCATTATGTTCATCTTGCATTACAGTCAGTGACTTGCTCTTGTACTATTTTCTTTTCAGTAAGGAGTTTAGTGTTTCCTAGATATATGCCATCCTTTCAAGACCTAGAGATTCCCCATTTTCACAATTGCCATTATCCCCCTTTCATTCCCAGTGATTCCAATCAAAGCCTAGCTCTTAGCTTTACACTTATCCCAGTCTTAATGAGTCAAGATAATTAGGTCTAAACAAAGTTAGTATTCAAACCTACAGTGTTCAAAGGAAGCTTGCAAGTAGACCTTCCCAATTCTTCCCTACTATTAGAGAAGTCCAACCAAATTACAAAAACTTTAGGTGGTGCTCAGACCCTTATCTTTCCTGGCTAAAAATGTTAGAAAGATCAAAACTCTGAAGGAAGCAATCTAAAATTTGAGTGAATAAAAAAATGAGTGATCAAAATAAGAGTGTCAGAAAGTGAGAATTCAAAGATTAAAGTATTGCACATCAAAAGTTCCAAAACTATTCATTTCTTGAAAAATCAAAAATCCAAAAAAATGAGAAAAATCAAGTGAGGAAAATACAAAAAAAGCAAAAACAAAAAAAGAGATACAAAAAAAGAGTGAAAGAGAGAAGATTGTTGAATGCCCATACTCTTGGGTGTAGATTAGTCTAAGCTCAAAGCCTCAAGAGTGACATTCTAATAGAGGAAGAAAGGTACTAAGCACACACACGCACTAGCTGAGAAAAACCGAGAGTCTAGTAGTCTCTAGGATCATCTTCTACCTAGGGACCCTTGTTCTTTCCTATTTATCCTTTACCCCGGGTCTACCTTGCTTTCCATCTATTATCTAAGTCTAACGAACACCTATAAAATTTGTTAATTGTCTAAGTTGAAAGCTTGTCAGCTTGTTTTATCTAGAAAAGGATAAGTGTTTAGCCTTTAGCGAAGCCAAAATTCAGAAACACTCCATCTTCTTTCCTACTCCCCACTTGAGTTTAAAAAAATCCTATCTCCTAGCCTTGAATAGGTCTCTTATATTAGGAAAACTCACAATCTCTTGAATCAAAAATCGTATTTAAGAGCAGTCACATTGTTCGTTCCACATTGCATTCATGCCAAAATAAAAAAAGAGTCTCAAAGTGATAAAGTCCAATGTCATATCTCATGACATTCAATAGAAGTAAAGATTTCATTTTAGCATTTTTTGTGTTCTTGCATTATCATATTGTGAACTGCATCTCATATATATGCCATAAAAGTTACAAAAACATGTCATCGTTATCATACTTGCATTGTTAAAAGAGTTGAAAAGGTCAAACACATAATCAAAAGTTCTAAAACCTCCAAACATGCACAAGAGATGAGTACAAATCTGATAGGCGAAAACCATAAAAAGGATAAACTTTCATAGATACATCTGAAGTTTACATATATGAGAGTATCAAAGAGATAGGACAAAACACTCTCAAAAGAAGTAGAGGCTCCCCATGCAAGGGGGCATGATTTTGAGAAAGGAAGTCAAGGCCAGTTCCCTCCAATGGAACCCTCAGGACTTTGGCTCTACTGACTATGAATACCACCCATCGCTCCATGAGACCTATAGGAGTGAGGCGCTCTACTGTGAGCATTTGACTATGAAGGTCTCGCCATACTAGCATATCATCATCCAAAACTAAGATGAGCCATCTCTTAGAGTACTTGATTCTCACCCTTAAGGGTGTGAATCTAGGCCTTTAAGTCTACATTCTCCTGACATCCATGGTAGATAGGAGCAAAAATGTTAGTGTGTCACCCAGCAGCAGGGGGCACACCAGGATCATCTAAAAGATGGTCATGAGTCATCCTAGTGAAGGAAGAAGCCAATCCAACATTAAACTCACGAACAAAGTCCCTCCAGTCTCTGATATTACCTAAAAAAGTGAATCGAAAGATTAAAACAAGTCAGTTCCCCATGAAAAGAGAATGTACAAAAGTATGAAAAACAAATAAACTAAACTTACGTGGATCAACAGGTTACCAATCAGGGTCAAATTGTCGCATCACCTCATCTGAATGAGGAGGTCAGGGAATAACAGGAGAACCCTTGGGAATATAAGGTGCATCATCTACAACATCAGTATCATCAAAACCCTCATCCTGCACATCCTCGAGAAAGCCCTTGTCTGACGAATCATCATCATCTGGAACATAGCCCTCATTAGTAGACTCTAAATCCATAGCCACAATGAGAGATCAGGAAGGAGTCCCTCTCCCTCCCCTCTGTCCTCCTCTCGAAACTCTAGTAATGAAGAATCCAAGAGTCAAAGGAGTCCAAACAATTGACCTTTGTTTGATCTCACCCATCTCCTGAACAATCCTATAACAAGTGGACACTGGGGGAAACTCCTCGGGGAAGTCCTTGCCAAATTTCTATGAAACATGATCAACATGATGGGCCTCAACTAGACCATTACAATCTAAAATCTTAGATACTCCATGATAGTATTCTCTAACTTTGCCATCACGGGCCCATGATCCCTCCATATCATGATAAGGATTAAAGACTGTGCTCATCTGTAAGAGTAGCAACAGTGGGTAAGGAAGCATCAAAGTGACCAATATGCATCCAACTAGCTTCTCTCGGTAAACATCTATATGGAATCAGAATGAGCTTATGATAGGGCCTAATGTGTTCAAATATCCATGTCATGATCAAAGAAGAGTGGCTAAAAGCTAGAGCCCCTTGCCATGAAATATGATAGAAGTCCCTATAAACCATGGCCAAGATGTTCGGTCCCCAAGCATATACTGTACTCTCCTCAATACCATGAATGATGGGTACCCAACACCATCTCAAACAAGCCAAGGCTTTGTCTCTCAACAGCCTCGATGCAATCAAACCGATCAAGAATCTCCTCAAAAGTGGGATGCAAAGTTGAGGCACGGAAGTGAGACAAACTCCTATCTGATCCCCGGGGTGACTAACCCCCATGAACTCTGCCCAGGATGCCTTGTCCTTGAAGGACTCGCTAGCTAGAAGGACAAGAGGATGTCCTCTTAAAGGAACCCCAAGTATATGATACACATCATATAGAGTGATGGTCCACTCTCTAGAGATCTATGGGAACCTGAATGTGTTTCTATCTGCATCCCAGTAAGTCAAAATGTCACAACATATACGGGACACAGGGTGAATAACAGGCATGTGACAAACTCTAGCTAGACCTGGCCTCCTCAAAATAACATGGTCCTCACTACTCAATGAAGAAAACTTCCCTGAGAGCCATCCCTACTCTTGACAGGAATTCCATCAGATATGCATGTCCTAGAAAATCAGGAAAGAACTTTAGATTAGATCTCGTAAACTTGTAAAAATCCCTAAAAATCATAAAATTGTAGAAAATTTTACACAAAAAAAGCGTATAACCCCTCAAAATTGCAATAAATAGGTGAATATAGTAGCCAAAACATGTTAGAATATAGTGAAACAAGCATCAAACAACATGAAATTTTAGTCAAAATAAACCCAACAGGATCGCCCCTAGGTGACCTAGGTGTTTTGCAGGATCTCCTCCGGGTGACCCTGCTATTTTGTAGGATCTCCCCAGGGCGACCCTAATGTCAGATAGGATCTCCCTCAGGAAACCTACTTGACAAAAGGGGTGACCCTAGAGGGAGATCCCTCAATCAAAAATTGCTCTAAAAACTTCATTTTTCAGCTGATTTTAGAAAACGAAAAACCTATTTTACTCTAAACGACGAAACAGAGACAATGCAACAAGAAAAATTGACAAAAATAGATGATTTCAAGAGATTTTTCACAAAATTCAAACTAAAGTTTAGAGAAGAGTTTTTCCTTTATTACATACCTGATTCTCCACAGCTAAAGAAGAGGTGGCTATCTTTGCGATCTCCTTAATGATACCTTTCCATGTTCACATGATCGATTCCGTTGCCGTTTCACTCCGATCTCACAATTTGACTTGCTTTGTTTGCCCTTAGCTTAGTTTTATTTGTGCATTTTAGATTAGTTCTTTTCTTTTATGTATCTTTTTTGGTGCATCATTTTGCATGCTTTCATTCCTACAGGTCCAAACTGACAAAGGAAAACAACTAGTCGAACTCGAATGATCCATGGTAAGTTCTTCATTTCAGTTTTCATTATTTGTTTTATATATTTAAATGCCGGACTAATTCTAGTTGGCCAACAAGTCAATGTACCATCAACTGGAGACAACACAAGATCATAAGGACCATCTTCCATCAGTCAATGTACCATTTCATGCCACAACAAGTTGGCTCACATCATCAACATATGTCCTGAGAACAACTAGGCATCCAGAACTATTTGTATCACAACTGCCATTTGAAAACTAAGCTTGCAGACCTCTAAAACACCTAAAAGCCATATGGATGCACTCATACACTGCTGTGAACATATCCTCAAAACTACATAGCCATATCTATCACTACAGAGGAATGCGGAGCATTCCAAACAATCTTCATCATCACTTGATTCTACCAAAGCACAAACTAGAACTTTGTCTCTCATAACTTTCATTGCAGAGGGACAAATGATCTAAAACTTTGGATTTAGTACCTTTACATCATATTGAACTTAATTTCTAAACTGTATGACCATATCTTCAAATGTAGAGGAATGCATAGTATTTTACCAGGCAATCCTCCTGACAACTCTTTACAGTAGAAACCTTCACCAACGTTCGGAGGACAAAACCTTCATACAACAACACATACATTGTTAGGAACAATAGTAAGGATCATATAACATGCCACATGTCATCAGAAATGTCTTCTCATCCTCAACATAGCTTCTAATTCCCATCTTAATATATCATCATTAATCTTCGTGCTTCTTGTAGACACCTAAAATTGACTTGCTCCGCAAACCAATTTCCCGCACCTCTACACTAATTTATCCCTCCTATTAATTAAATAAATTCATTTTATTTAATTAATTTATCCCTAACCATATGTCTATCCCTTGTGATCAAGTAATTCACTTAATTTATCACTATACCTTACAACTATATCCTCATTGATTAAATAAATATTCTCAATATTTATTTAGTTAATTTTGTCCTTTTCCCTAATCCTTGTTAATTAGATAAATCATCCTTATCTAATTAATCTACCTTACTAATCAATCTACCCTAGCCTACCTATCTCCTAGATCTAAGTTAATTAAGCTAAACACTTAATCAACCTTGCTTAGCCCATCCTTCCACACACATTTGAATAAAAATTAATTTCTTATTCAAAGGGTCAAATCCCCCTTACCCCTCATTTATCACCCTCTTACACATGTAAGTGTACATCTTCACATCTCCACATAAAAGTGAATTTTTAATTCACACTCCCCCATGAGGTGAATTTTTAATTCACTTGTCATATCCACTCTTCCCAAAAATGAATCTTTAATTCATTTTTATCCTCCACACCTTTCCCCATGTGAATTTAAAATTCACAAATAATGAGAGCCCTCCAATCCCATTGACCAAGCTTCAACCCTTGATCTCTCTCATCCACTTCTCTTGTGACACTTGTCACAAGGCTATGAATCCAATCCAAACCCTAACTCTCATTCATTTCTAGCCCTTGATCTCAACTCTTGATCCTCACCCTCCATCCTCTTTTCCAAAAATCTATAAATGAGACCCTTCTCTAAGCCATTAGGAGGGACTTCTTCTTGCATCCAAACTCTGCCCAAATTTCTCTCAAATCTCCTCATCATAATACCATAATGCCAAAATCACTCTAGCCATTCCATCTAATCTATCAATCTATCATCCAATCCCTTATCTACATTGTGTTGAATGCATTTGAGCAATCCACATTATACATCAACTTGGGTAAAATCTAAGGACCTTGGGTGCAACTCCTTCCACCCTATCTTGGATTTGTGGGTCATTGTGAAGGTATATCATTTGTGTTTGCATTTGATTTGTGTTTTGGCTTTCATTTTGACTTCATAGATTACACTTCTAATTCCCATCTTAATATTTTATCATGAAATCATCTTTGTTGACTACAAGTATGCTCAAAACAACTTGACTTGACATTGATCAGGGCATTACATCCAACCATGAACATTAGCAACCAACCATGAACATCAGGAACATCACTGCATCTCACTGCATCTCTGTTACTGTAAGCACAAAAATCATGCACAGCCTCCACGAGGACCCCTATGATGATTTTAATCCTTGTCACGTACATGTAAGCATGAAATAATGTCCTCTAAGTAGTGTACCTCTTGATGACGTGCCCTCTTTCTTGTCTTGTGTTGTTTCCTCTTTGTCGATTTCTCTCTCACCATTTGTGATGTTTTTCAACACTTTTTGCGACACTTGTCAATTTGCATTTTCTGAGCTTTCGACCTTGCTCCTAAGCCTTGTAAGTGTCTTTTAGGTGAGTTTTCACCTTTCCCCTTTATTTTTCGTCCTTTGCACCCCCTAGAAGCCCTCTAGAGGTCCTCCTATCCATCTCCCACTTTCAATTTTTAGTTCCGCTCAACCAATCCAAATCTCCCCCTATTATTTTCAGATCTCCCTTGGGAGATCCTACAGGTGCAAGTGGAGATTTGGATTCTTGCACATGACTAACCTATTTTTGGAGGCAAAACCCCTCCTTTTCCTCTCTTCTATCATTTCCCACCTTGCAATTATCCAGAAAACCCTATCAAGCTCGGATCTCCCCCAGGCGACCCATGGTCACCCAAGGGTGACCCTACTGGAAAAAGGGGTGACCCTGTCATGTTTCTAGCCACAGAAAAACTTGAGTTTATCACTCGTTTTAGCTCCGTTTTCACCTGTTTTTCTTCTAGTTCACATGATTTTTTATGCCTAATATGGAGTTGACTATTTTATGCACCCACACATGCATAATTAACTCCATTTGATCTAAAATTAAAAACTCAATCAATCTCATGCATCCTCTCAACTCCAATTCCTCTTCAGTGATAAGCTATTATTGATTTATCACTCCATAGTTAGCTGAGTTCACTGGGTAATCAACCTTGTTAACTCCCCAATCAATCCTTGTTAACTCATCAATCAAATGAGTTAACTTCTAAATCAATCCCATCCCTCAAACCTATAAATACCCCCTCCCTCAAGTACAAAGGGAGGCAAATTCATTGTGAACACAACTCTTGCCAATTTTTGCTCTCCAAATTAGCATTCTAATGCTCTCATAGGACAAAGGTGCCTTTTTCTTTATTCATTGTTCAGCCAAGCATCATTACACTTCTTTATTCAATGCCATTGTGCTCAACCAAAGATCTCATTGAGCTCTTTCAAGCTTCAACAAGCTTCTTTTTACTTCTTTGTGTCATTTTGTCGTTAAGAGGTCTTCCCGCTGCTTTAAAAGGACTCGAGGTTGCCAACATCAAGGAGTTTTGAGGGTAGTGGAGTCACACAAATCTTCATTTATTTTAGGTTCCTTCACTGCTTTATTCAATTCATAGTAATTAGAAAACCAAATTTGCTCTTGGGAACAATAAATCTTTGCTTTTTCCTTGATACTTAGATCTTGCATGTTAGAGTAGTTGTTTTCATATTCCTAGATCTAGACTATTTGTAGAAGCAATTTCTTTTTTTAGATTAGATTATTTCAAAACAATCAAAAACCAAAAAACATAGGTTAAACTTACATTAGGAAAAATCATGTTAGCTTGCATTCATATTTCCTTTTCATAGATTAAAGAGCACTTTTATTTCCAAATTACTAAAAAAGCACAAAAATATGTTTGCATATCATTTAGCTTTGCATGCATATAGAAACCCTACAAAAGAAAAACTTGCAAACCCTCGATGTAATCACAGTAAAATGATTCACTCAAACCCTTGATCACATCATAGGGTAAAAATAAGTCAAAAGCATAACCAAATCCTAGGTCAAAACCCTAAATCTAGTTAAGGATTGGTCATCACACATTTACCTCTATCTTGGCTCACGAATGTGCCTAGGAGTGAGAGGAGAGTGGGCGAAGGCTATCCTCAATGAGATATAGGAAATCAATCCATGACAACAGTAAGAGATATTTACTCTACCACAACAAGACCCATTTGTCCTGTTATTGATAGAAGAACAAAGGCAACTCCAAATGCAATGAGAACTCATTCAATGCATAGAAAGACAAGAGGACATAAATGAAAGAAACCACTTACCCACACAAAGGTAGAATAGAAGAAACCCCAACAGGAGAAGAGAAACTAGTGACCCTTCGGGTCATAGGGTTATCTCAACAACAACTACCATCGAACAAAACATTCAACTTAGCACACAACAACAAAGGACATAAAACTTGTTGACCCCTCTCTGCAAAGTCCATCTCTCTAACAAGGTAGACCCCCACTGTGTCTCGCCTTCTCTCAACTGGCTACTTCCACAAGAGTGAGAGTGACATGGTGAATCGCCCTGTGGCAAGGAGGGAAGGGTCTGTGTGCGTACCAAAATCTGACCCAATAGCCCTAGGCAACCGGAGTCATGATTTTGAGCGTATAGTTACTACACTCATATATCATCATCACAAACTAAGTGCTGACCTCACTCTACGTGTTGACATCAGTGACAACACATATTGCGAACAATTGCATGAAATTATTGGAATACTATATCCATGTAATATTATATCAATGTAATTTATATCCTTTATAAATTCTTTTATTTTTTACTTATAAATATTGCACAAAACTATTGGAATATTATAATATCATAAGATTACAATCATCTAATATTACATCATTGTAATTTATATTTTAATAATAACAATCTAACATTATTATTATTGACATAAAATAGTTGATTATAGTTCATTAGTTTCTATCTTGGAACCAATTATTCACTTGTATATAATTTTTCCTCCTCTCAATAATAAAGTTCATCATTGTCTCTCTCTTGAATCCAGTTTGCTATCAGAGAAAATTTATTTATGTGCCTATGATTTGTTAAGTCTATGGTTGAAAATAATAGAGGCATCTAAGGCAACAAAAATTATAAGGGATATTTAAATCTAGAACAAAGATTACAAAGAAATGTGATGCAGGAGCATCCCAGGTTGCAGAACAATCTTGCATCAACCAAAAATATTTGCATTCTTTCTTTTCTTTCATTTTCAGTTTAGTTCAATTAGTTGCAGTTTCAACATTTTGTACTTCATTTTACTGCATCTTTATATCAAAGCTCATGGAGCAAGACTTAGCATCTACATAGTGTCATCTACATCATATTTAGATTTCAAGGGATTTGGATTTGTTTCTAGAAAGTTACCGATATCAGAATATCATCAGTTCTCACAGAACTGAGCATCCAGATAGTTAGTTGAAGGAGAAGGTTTGTGGAGCACTTCTGTGACTTGCAAAGCCTAATGGAACATCATACATGACACATAAGGACAAGATAGACCTTCCTTGAGGTCCGTGCTAAGTTTCATTCATTTGTGGAGCAATACCATGTGTTGTAGACCAACCTACTTGTTTCTACACGATACACCCTTCCTTGAAGTTTGTAACCTCTTGTGGCTGCTACAGAGGATTCTATGAGCTTGAAGATGATATATATAGATTACTTAGATGTATTAGGAAGTCAGTTCTTTAGTAGTTAAGTTCTGTAGTTTTAGAAGATAGATTCTTTTCAAGAAGGCACTTCAATGCCCTATCTTGCATATCTATTGTAACCCAGAAAGTAGGCATGTGAGCCCTTTGATTGTAGCCCACATGTTGTCAGCATATGAGAATTGTAACTCTTAGATATATTGAGTATATGAATCTTCCATTGTATCCTATATTTGTGTTGTTTCCATTGTGTTTACTCTAGCTGCATGGTTTGGACAATTCATTTTGTGAACCCTCCTACCATGACTGCACCAAGTGGTATCTAAGTAAAGTTTTGAATCCTTTGGCAAGTGAAGGCATTTCATAAGATCTTGTGGTGAATAGAGCACTGACTTGGGGCAGTCTACTTGTTTTTGTCAACAAAGTGCCAATTGTGAAGAATTTGCTACCTTGTAGTCAGATCACTGAATTGAGGCAGTTGCACCAGATCCTAGGAAGAGATGTCATCAAGGAGGATGCCTGCTATGGCCAATATTGTTGGAAGAATGGAAGAAATGATAGAGATGATTAGGAAAATGAAGGTTATATTGGATGTTAGATAAGAAGATAAAAGAAGAGGACTAAACCCTAGACATGATGCTAAAAGTGATGATGAAGAGTTTCAATCAACCGGCCAAAATAAAGAAGCCCTAGAAGAAGAATCAGATTAGGTTAAGATGTTGAAAGCCATTTCAAAGTTAGGAAAGAGACCTAGAGTGGAAGTACCGAACTATACTAGAATATTGAATCCGGAGGAATTGATTGGTTGGATAAATGACTTGGAAGAATACTTTCAATATGAAGAAATTGAAGATCCAGAGAGAGTAAGATTTGTAAAGACTAAGTTGAAAGAACATGCTACAATTTGGTGGAAAGAAGTTCAATTGGATAGGAATAGAAGAGGAAAAGGAAAGATCATAAAATGGGATAGGATGGTGACAAAATTAAAAAATCAGTTCATACTTGCTGACTATGAGTTGGAATGTTGAAGAGATTGCAAAACCTAAGGCAAAAGGAGAAATCTGTGAAGGAGTACACTAAGGAATTTCATAAGATGATCATAAGGACTAGACATAGTGAAGCAAATAAGGAGAAAGTGGCAAGATACATAAATGGATTGATGATGAATATTCAAGAAGAACTAAGTTTGGTAAGGATGACAATAATAGAGGAAGCATACCAATTTGCATTGAAAGTTGAAGACAAGTTCCATAAGAGGCATGAGAAAGGTAGAGAGGTAGATGAGGTAAATTTCAAAGAGCTAGAACTTATTCTGGAGGATAAAGACCTTATGTATCAGAATAAAGAAAGTAGCCCATACCAGAAGGAAGAAAAGGACAATAATTCATACTACAGAGGGAGAGATGACAGAAGTTTCTACCACAACAATAGATGGAGTCATATTCTTACCATAATGAAGGATACAAGAAAGATGAAAGAGGGTTTGATAATAGATCATTTAGAGGAACTTGTTTTAAGTGTGGAGGTGAATGACATAGAGCATTTGAATGTCATCACGGAAGTACAAGTAAGAGAAACGAGAACAATGCAAGGACAACTTATGTGGAGGAAGAACCTATTGGATCACCTAGTTCAGTTGGAAAACTAGAGAAAGGAGAATCATTAGTGAGGAGAGCATTATTTTAGGCAGAGACAACTGAGGAACCACCGCAAAGGAAAAGTTTGTTCCATACAAGATACAAATCTGGAGGTAAATGTTGTAAGGTTATCATTGATAGTGGTAAACTGACAATTTGGTTTCAGAAGAGATGGTGACTAAGCTAGACCTAGAGAGATTGAAACACCCTAAGCCTACAAGATAGCATGGATTCAAGATGAACAAAAGGTACTGGTGAGTGAACAATGTTTGGTGAAATTTCATATAGGATCTAACAATGATGAAGTATTGTGTGATATTATGCTGATGGATGTATGCCATATATTGTTGGGGAGACCGTGGAAGTATGATAGAAAGGATATACATGATGGGAGAAAGAATACTTATACTATAACATCTAATGGGAAGATAAAAACCTTGATACCTTTGGAAGATGAGCCTAAAAGTGAAGTATGTGGGAATTCTATAATCTGTTTGGTTGATGGAAGAAAATTTATAGATGGATTGAGGCATGAGAATATGTGTTTTTCTTTGATTCCAAAGAAGTGCGGAACCCTGTGTAGAGATTATTACCAGGAAAGAAGAACCATTGCTAGAGGAGATAACTCAATTGTTGATAGAGTACCAAGACATTATATCAGATAATGCACTTGAAGCATTACCACCAATCTAGAGTATCAGTCATCATATGGACCTTATACCTGGAGCTAGTTTGCCTAACAAAGCAACACACCAGATGACACCAGTAGAGAATGTGGAGCTAAATAGACAAATATAGGAGTTGTTGAGTAAATGATTGATAAGAGAAAGTTTGAGCCCATGTATAGTACCTGCAGTACTAGCATCGAAGAAAGATGGAGAATGGAGGATGTGTACAGACTCTAGAGCAATCAATAAGATCATAGTTAAGTATAGATTTCTATTGACAAGGATGGATGACATTATGGACTATTTGAGTGGAGCAAAGTATTTCACAAAGATAGACTTGAAGAGTGGATACCATCAGATCAGGATCAGAGAAGGAGATGAGTGGAAGACTACATTCAAGACAATGAGGGATTGTATGAATGGTTAGTGATGCCTTTTGGATTGACTAATGCATCGAGTACTTTCATGAGGTTTTGAAGAAATTCTTGGGTAAGTTTGTTATTGTATACTTGGATGATATTCTAATTTTCAGTAAGAAAAAAGAACATTTCTGGCATATTAGACAAGTATTGTAGATGTTGAGAGAAGAGAAATTGTTGATAAACATCAAGAATTAGAAATGTAGTTTCATGAAGGAAGAGTTGGTATATTTGGGATTTGTGATTTCTGTGGAGGGATTGAAGATGGATCCCAAGAAAGTTAGACCAATTATTGAGTCGCCAACACCTGTGAATATTGGAGAGGTAGGATCATTTCATGGATTAACAAGTTTCTACTAGAAGTTCATCATAAATTTTAGTTCAGTATGCACACCAATGACAGAGACAATGAGAGGTGACAGAAAGAATTTCAAGTGGAGATAAGGAGCAAATAAGAGTTTTGAATTGTTGAAGTAGAAAGTTACAGAGCAACTAGTGTTAGCATTACTAGATTTTAACAAAGTATTTCAAGTTGATTGTGATGCCAGTGGGAATGCAATAGGAGAAGTATTAAGTCAAGAAGGGAGACCAGTAGCATATTTCAGTGAGAAATTGAATGATGCAAGGAGAAGATATTCAGTTTATAATAAGGAGTTCTATACCATAATTTAAGCTTTGAAGAAGTGGAGACATTACTTGTTGCCTAAGGAGTTTGTGTTGTATACTGATCATCAAGCTTTGCAGTATTTGAACAGTCAGGGAAAGTTGAACTAGAGACATATGAGATGGGTAGAGTTCATGCAGAGTTACACATTTTTATTGAAGCATAGGAGTGGGAAGTCAAACAAAGTTGCAGATGCATTGAGTAGAAGGAGTTTGCTGACAGAGATGAGAGTAGAAGTATTAGGATTTGAGGAACTAAAGCATATGTATGAAGAAGATCTTGATTTTGTAGAACCATGGAAAGCATGTAAGGAACCTGTTGTGATAGATAGAAGTAAGTGGTTAGAATATTTCATTTAGGAGGATATGTTGTTCAAAGGAAATCACTTATGTATACCTAGGAGTTCAATGAGGGATAATTTGATCAAGGAGAAGCATAGTGATGGATTGGAAGGACATTTTGGAGTTGACAAGATAGTAGCTTTGGTAAGTGAACATTACTTTTGGCCTCAAATATAAAAAGATGTAAGGAAATTTATGTAGAGTTCTAAAGTTTGTCAGGTTGCAAAGGGAATTAGTCAGAATACTAGTTTGTATAAATCTTTGACAATACCAGAGAGACCTTGGGAAGACATAAGCCTGGATTTCATATTGGGCTTTCCAAGAACATAGAGGGGATATGATTCTATATTTGTAGTAGTGGATAGATTTTCAAAGATGTCACATTTCATTCCTTGCAAGAAGACAAATGATGCAGTGCATGTTGCTGACCTATTTTTCAAGGAGATTGTGAGACTACATGGATTACCTAAAAGTATAGTTTTAGACAGGGATACAAGATTCATTGGATACTTTTGGAGGATATTGTGGAAGAAGATGAAGACAGACCTAAAGTTTAGTTTAGCATTTCATCTATAGACAAATGGATAAACATAAGTGGTAAATAGGAGTTTGGGTAACTTGTTGAGATTTTAGTAGGAGACAAAGTAGGGAATTGGGATATAATTCTACCACAAGTGGAGTTTGCATACAATAATTCAGTGAATAGGAGTATAGGGAAGACACCATTTGAAGTTGTGACAAGAGTGAAACCTAGAGGAGTTGCAGAGTTGAGAGACATTAGTATGGAAAACAAGAGAAGTACAGAGGTAGAAGAATGTGCAGGATACATGGAGACACTACATAATCAGGTCAGGAAGCATTTGGAGGAGATGAATATCAAGTATAAGGAGCAAGCAGATGAGAAGAGGAGACACAAAGAATTTTTAGTTGGAGATGAAGTAATGGTATATCTAAGGAAGGAGAAATTTCTAGTGGGGACATACAACAACTTGAAGATGAAGAAGTTTGGACCATGTGGGATTCTTAAGAAGTTTGATTCAGAGAATGCATATGATGTGGAGCTAACGGAGACATTTGGTGTATCACCTATATTCAACATTACAGACCTATATCAGTATCATGAAGGATAGTTAAGTGACAACATTAAAGATGGTTTGAAGGATTAGTTACCACAACAACCACCAGAGAAAATAGAGGACATCTTGGATAGTAGAGTTGGATGCAGTACCAGAGGCAAGCAGTACAAAGAATATTTGGTAAAGTGGAAAGGAAGATTGGAAGAAGATTCGTCATGGTTTTCTTAGGATAAGGTAGACCGCCTTGGTTTTCCTCTAGCCCCAACAAAGTGAGGGACTCACTTTTTCAACAACTCCAAGTGTCTAATGTAGGAGCATCCTAGGTTGCAGACCAATCTTGCATCAACCAAAAATATTTGCATTATTTCTTTTCTTTCATTTTTAGTTCAATTCAATCAATTGCAGTTTCAACATTTTGTACCACATTTTACTGCATCTTCATATCAGAGCTTGCAGAGTAGGACTTAGCATCTACATAATGTAATCTACATCATATTTAGATTTAAAGGGATTTGGATTTGTTTCTAGAAATTTATCACTATCAGAAGATCATCAGTTCTCACAGAGTAGAGCATCCAGACAGTCAGCTGAAGGAGAAGGTTTATGGAGCACTTCCATGACTTGCAGAGCCTAATGGAACATCATACATGACACATAAGGACTAGATAGACCTTCCTTGAGGTCCACACCAAGTTTCATTCATTTGCGGAGAAATACCATGTTTTGTAGGCTGACCTACTTGTTTCTACACGTTACATCCTTCCTTGAAGTTTGTAACCTCTTGTGGCCGGCGCAGAGGATTCTATGATCTTGAATATATATATATATATATATATATATATATATATATATATATATCTTAGATGTATTAGGAAGTCAGTTCTTCAGTAGTTAATTTATGTAGTTTTATAAGATAGATTCTTTTCAGGAAGGCACTTCAATGCCCTATCTTGCATATTTGCTGTAACCCAGAAGGCAAGCTTGTGAGCCCTTTGATTGTAGCCTGCATGTTGCTGAGATATGAGCATTGTAACTCTTTGATACATTGAGTATATGAATCTTCCATTGCATTCTATATTTGTTTTGTTTCTGTTGTGTTTACTGTAGCTGCATGATTTGGACAGTTCGTTCTGTGAACCCTCCTACCATGACTGCACCAAAATGTTAATAGTAGTTTGAAGCACAAGAGATAAAAATTCCATGCCATTCACATAGAAACATGAGGGAAATAAAGTGCCTCTACGACAAACCTATTTTTTCTCTTGATATTACACCACTCATGAGGGAAATGTATCACAGGGTTTGAGAAGAAAGATTGCATGAAAATAGTCAATGTGAAGTCTGTGTTCTTATCAAAAATAGAGGAGAAAATCATATATCATCAAGGGAACAAGGAATCAAGAAGTGTATAGTGGGCATAAAGGAGTATCAAATGACACCCCAGGAAGGCCCTATTGATACCATATATTATGCCAAACTCCAAAAAGAAGTTGGTTAATTACTCATACATGATAGAGCTACAAATATAATAATTAAAGAGCTGAAAGAGCATGGGGAAGGTGAGGACATTGACAAACTAATAAAATACTTTCTTGTAGACAAGCTTCAATGGGTAGAGCATATCCACCAAGCATGTAGACTTGGAAGTGATGGATTAAAAACTGGTAATGATTTTGATAAGTTTAAGTCTTTTCTTTCTTAGTTTTACCTATTCAACTCATGCCTCAATTCAACCTTTACCTCATATCTTTGCCACAAATAATTTATTTAGAATAAAGATATTTAATATGTTTAAAGGCATAAATAGACTTTGGATAATCAATTTAGAAGTAATTATTTACTTGGTTTGCATATGTGATTAAACAAGATGGCCAAATGGAATTTCCTGTAGCCCGTGGATATTAATCAAGATTATATTTGTCAAGATGGATGTTGATAATCCATAGCTGCTTATTTTGTTGAGTAATACTTCTTTGTTATAATAAATTATGTATCTTTATGATGTTATGGCTACAAAGTAAAAAATAATTGTCTATATTGCTTTGTTATTACAGCCGATAATATAAGTGGCCGCATGCTAAAGCAATTATCTATTTTTGTTGATTAAATTAATTGTAAGTTGTCAGCCTAAAGATATATAAACCACAACATAGTAATGGATGTAGAGAGAGAGAAATATATTGATGTAAATGTTTTAGTCTATTTGAAACTTGAAGAGCTTAGTATAAATATCTGTCACATCATGGATCAAGAGAAGGACCCACTCGCATGAACCAATTGGTGAGATTGTTCTCTATTCTTTATTTTGGTTGTTCTTTTCTTTAGTTTCATTTCATTTGATTGTTATGGGATTGTAATTCATAAATTACAGACTATTGAACTGGTTTCATTTAGGTTGATTATAATAGTTTGTGCTAGTTCTCGTATATTCAATTATCCATTGTTATGATAAATAATATAGTTAAAACACATCTAGTTATAGAATAATTTCTGATAATACTATAGTTTATTCTTTAAGTATTTTTATTTTTTAGTTTATTTGAAATAAATTATAGTTTTACATACAGTCCCTATAGCCCATGTATAGTCCTTGTATCTTGCATACAATCCCTATAGCCTACACACAATTTCTATAGTAGTTTTACAACAATTCTTAAGAAAGGATTCTAGTCTTTACAATTCATTTTCTAAAATAAGTTGCAATTCATTCCAAGTTATTACCTACAACCCTTGAGAAAATAGCCGCTATGTATTTCACAAGTTTATGCCCCAAATTGATATAGGATTGAACTAAATTTAGGACTTGAGCACTAGTCATCATAAACTCATAAAATTGAATTTATTAACCTTAGTTTTATCCAAAAAGTTTTGCATTGTTTCTAGAGACAAGAGTTAAAGGCCTGATAACCTAGTAAATTGAGTTAGGAACAATGCATCAGGGAGAAAGTTTGTACAATTGTTGACCTTGTCTAGGCAATTAACCTTGATTTTCATTATTTTAAATCATATAGATGCATGAATCAAACTAAAAAGCATGTTGTGGGTAACCCATCAAAATTAGGGAATCTCATATGAGTAACCAATCCATGACCTATGGACAAACATGTGAAAAAGGAGTCAGTTGAACCTAACTTAGAAAAATATGTTATTGAGCTAGTTGCCATACCATTAGAGTCAGTAGGAGAAAAAACAACAAAGTATGAGGTAGAATCATATTTTGGATCACCCCAAACATCCCTTGAATCTATTTGAAAATAAATCACATCATCCTGAATCATCACTAGTAGCACTAGAAAACCACTTCATCCAATTGTCTTTGATCTTTTAGAATAATTCAAGGCATCATACACATTAAGGAGTGGTGGTGATAAGCAAATAGTTCAAAGGTAGTATAAGCCATGTCCTTCATCTTTTATTATTCATTGGACACCATGGGAATTTGAAAACATGGTTAATGAACAAGGAAATAAACATGAAGGTAACTAAGCTTTGGCCAATAATAAACCCATAACATTTGGGTTTCTTATATTAAACTTTATGAGGATGAAGCACCTATGAAAATATACCTCATTTGAATCTACCAGCTTTTTGAGGTCTTTTTGTTGAGGATATTGATATGTTTATATTTGAGTTTGATGTTTTGTGCCATAGCTATGACTATCAAAGTGATGTTTAAAAGATTAAATTATTTCTAGCCACACTAAAAGATGCAACATTATAATGGTTCATGGGACTTGGATGACATACTATACACACATGGGATTATATCAAAGAGTGATTCTTGATAAAATACAAAGATTATTGTAAAAAAAAGGAAGTGTGGGATAAGAATTTTAGGATGTCACAACGTGAAGAGGAAACACTTGAAGATTTTATAGAACAATTTTTATCTAGTCTTTAGAGATCATGACAAACTAGATTAGCAACAAAATCCATTGAGATTCTCTTTGTAAGAGGGATTTTTAATGAATGTATTGATTCTTTAAATATTATATGTAGTGATATTTCTAAACTTTAATTTAATGAAATTTATTGGAACTATTCAGGATATCACTGATCTATAAGGAGTTGTTCTAGCAGACAAGTTTCCTAAGGTGTCACCTTAAGTATTACCAAGTGAGAATTAGGTACATTACTTGAAGATTTAAAAACTAATCTTTTGAGTCATATGGGTAAACAAATAGACACTTTATATAAACATAAGAAATAATAAGAAGATGAAAAGGCACTTGCTATTTTCTATCCTACTTACTGCAAGAGACACACTAGTGAAAAATGTCCATTCAACAAAAGAAAAATATCATCTCTAGAAGAAGTTAGCAAAAATATCTCCTTTCGAACATTACCAATAGATATGGTAGAAATAAAGTATATTGAAGAACCTGTTTACTACATGGCTTAAAGAAGACCTTGGCAACCAAGAGCTATGTCACTAGGTATGACTAGTGATTTTAATGCACCTTACAATTCTATGGAGGCTAGTAGAAAATTGACTCATTTCCAATATCCTTCTCCACTTGGATGGTATGGAGGTTGGAAAAAACCACCAATTTTGTTGCAAGTATGTGCTAATTGGTGTTGTCATTGATGTCAACATGTTTGTGTTGTCATTAGTGTTGTTTTGTTATTTGATTCTAATGAGTTAGTTGTTTTGTATTGTGTTGTATAAGTTCTAAAGATGATAAGAATATGCTTCTAATATTGAGTATCTAAGTGCTTTTAAGAAAGTTGGTTCATACCGAAGAAGAGTTGTGAAGATATATTCTGGGTTACAAGATACTGTCTGAGCTTTTGCTCCGCATTTCTTCTGTGTTGAAGACCAAAGTATGAGATTTGGATATGTTTTAGAGAAGTGTTAGAAGATTCTAAATCCAAAATTTGGTGGTCTAGATCACTGTGCAATAGAAGTTCTATTCATTAGTTTGAAGACTGTGCCTGGCAATATTTGCAGTGTGACAGGGAGAAAGTATTTTGCTCTGCATTTCTCCACAGTTTAGTATTTGGTCTTGCGGTTTTGGACATATGTTTATAAGGTCCTTAGCTATATTCATTCCAAATTATTTGTGATTTGGTGCTCTAGGAAGCAAGTTATTGATTAGCAGAGTTCGACAGTGTTTGTTGTGAGCAGCCTGTGATCTATCTTCAAGTGATATCTATTGTCTTCAAGTGATATATGTTGCGGCTAGATTTGTCAGCTCCTAGGTGACTTTATGTTGTTCATGGATTCTCTAGATCATGTTAAAGGATTGTTCTTGATCTGCAAGCTATGATTAAGTTCTTGGAAGCATGTGTCTAAGTAATCTTGGTGTTTGCACAAGTTTGGTTGACTTGGGTGCTAACACTCTTTGCGGATGTGTTTCATGGATTATAGAAGTGTGTTGAAATGTGTGAAGATGCATTAGGGTCTGAGATAGCCATGAAGTGATCTTCTTTCATTCATTTTCTCCACAAGTTTGTTTAGGTCCAAACCTAATTTGAATTATGTATGTTTTCTGACCTTGGATATTGTTCCAAAGGTTGTAGATTGTATTGTCGACCCTGATGTATATTCCAAGGTTAATGATTGAGATAAATAAGTGAAAAGGATTTGTGTGTTTGGTGTGGTGAAAAGATGTGAAGATGAGAGTGTTTATGTTCTAAGGGCAGTGAAGGTGATATGTATTGTGCTTCAATGGAACTGAACTCAGGCATGTTGTAGATGTTATTATATCAGTTCATGGTAGTGAGCCACCCCTCTTAGCAGTGAACCAACCCCTTGGCATTGATCCACCCTTTGACAATTAGCCTTTTTGTATTGAGCATTCTTTTGGGCAGTGAACTTCTTTTGTTATTCAGTATTGTTACTACATTATATTGCGAGATAACACTCACCGTGGTTTTTCTCTTTTAGGGTTTTCCACGTAAAAATTTGGTGTTAATGTATGTATGGTGTTGATGTGTTTAAGTTTTGTTTTTGCACTTCATGTTTAATCTTCATAACAAATTAAGGGGTTAAAGTAAGTGAATGTGAATGTGATTTTGTTTAAGAAAAGTTAAAGTTTTTGATACAACTGATTCACCCCCCCTCTCAGTTGTCTTGTGCCTTCAACAATTGGTATCAAAGCTTGGTTCCTTGGAAGAAATCCTAACAACTTAAGGTAGATCTAAAATTGTGCACAAAGACATTCCTCAATTTGATGGATCTGACTATGCCTTCTGGAAGGTATGAATGCAAAGTGAGATTAGGGCATATGAGATTAATAACAAAGCTAAAAATGCTCTACTAAATGCTTTATCTAACACTGAAATGGTGAAAGTTGTGGATCTGGAAATTGCTCATGAGATCTGGGTAAAGTTGAAAAGCATCTATGAAGGTGATGCATTTGTCAAGAAGGCCAAGTTGTAGAACTTGAAGACCATATATGAAACTATGTGGATGTCTAAAGATGAGAACATAACAAGTTACATACAGAAGAGTGATGAGATTGTTAGTAGCATCGAGGGTCTTGGTGGAAAGATAGATGATATGGATGTTGTATATAAGGTACTTAGAACTCTTCCCAAATCTTAGAGTCATAAGGTATCTACCTTTGAAGAATTGTTTGATATGAATAAGATTTCAAGAGATCAATTGCTTGGTAAATTAACTACTTTTGAAATGAGAGAATTTGGTACTACTGACGGCCCTATGAAAATTGAGACTGCTTTTAAGGCTAAGGAAGAAAAGACTGCTAGATTAGATAAATATGTTGTGGAACCAGATGAAGAAGACCTTGATGAGCTTGAGGCAAAATTTGCAAGCAAAATGAAAAGAAGCAGTGGAAAGTTCAAAGGTAAGTTACCTTTCAAATGTTTCAATTGTGGTAAAATTGGTCACTATGCTTCAAGATGTCTTGACAAAACTTTGAAGATCAAAAATAATGAAAGTAAAGGTAAGATGGTAAAAAAGAGTTACTATGTTAGAGATGATGATGGTGTAACTAATGATGAACCTGATTCTAAAGATGGTAATGGTAGTGAATGCTTGTTTATTGCCTTAAGAGAAGAACCTGTTTATGCTAATCTTGCAAGCCGTGTGAAGGAAGGAAGTCCGGAAGAAGAAAAGGAGATATCTGCATTTCATGCTAAAGAGGAAAAGGATGAATGGGTCATTGACAATGGATGTTCAAATCACATTACTAGAGATAAGAGTAAGTTTGTCAAATTGGAAACGTATGATGGAGTACTAGTTAGTTTTGGTGTTGATGCAACTGGTAAGATCTTTGGAAAAGGGTCAATTACTTTTGATGGAAATCATAATGCAGATGATGTTCTTTATGTCAAAGGCCTAAAGTATAATCTTCTAAGTGTTGGATAGATGTGTGACAAAGGATATAATGTGATATTTAAAGATAATGGATGTGAGATAAGGAAAAGCTCTAGAACATTAATTGTTGTTTGTAAGAAGACTCATGGTAATGTTTATCATTTGAAAGGTACTGATAATTGTTGTTTGTTGGCTTAGACAAATGAATGATGGGTATGGCATAGAAGAATGTGTCATATTAAATTTGATAATCTAGTGATAATAAGCTCAACTCAAGCTGTAAGAGACCTACCTAAGATTGTGAAGCCTGCTAATGCCATCTACAAAGAATGTTAGTTTGGGAAGCAAACAAAGATAAGTTTCAAGAGAAAGGAAAAATCCTCTACTAATCTATTGGAGTTGGTGCATACAGACCTGTGTGGTCCTACAAGAACAAAAAGTCTACAAGGTGATAGGTATTTCATGCTTCTTATTGATGATTATTCAATAATGACTTGGGTTACTTTTCTTAAAGAAAAAGAAGAAGCCCTAGACAAGTTCAAGGCATTTAAAGTAATGGTTGAAAATGAAATGGATTTGAGAATCAAGTGTCTAAGATCTGATAGAGGTGGTGAGTTTACTTCAAATGAATTCAATACTTTTTGTGAAGAACATGGGATAAAGAGACAATTGTTTGCCCCTAGAACTCCTCAGAAAAATGGAGTAGTTGAAAGAAAGAATAGGATAGTTCAAGAAGCTACTAGAACAATGATCAAAGAAGTTGACCTACTAAAAGTATATTGGAAAGAAGCTATTCATACTGCTATCTATATTTAAAACAGAGTGCAAGTCAAAGGAAATGGAAAAAAGAAACTGTATGAGATGTGGTATGGAAGAACTCCTACTATCAAGTATTTCAAAGCATTTGGAAGTAAAATCTATATCAAAAGAGATGAAGAGTTGGGAAAATTTGATGCTAGATGTGATGAATGCATATTTCTTGGGTACTCCACTAAAAGAAAAGCTTACCAGTGTTATAACAAAAGATTGAGGAAGATTATTGAAAGTGCAAATGTAAAGGTAGATGAAGGTATTTATAAAATCTTAGAGCTGAATGGATACAAGTCAGATGGATCTTCAAATATAGAGAAAGTTGAAGAAAAAGACAAGGAAGTTCAGATTAAAGTGCAAGTTGTTCCAGAAGAAGAAGGTCAAGTTGAAGAACAAGAAGATCTGGAAAGAGTTCCTAACACCCCCAGGTATGTACAAAGAAATCATTCTGATGCAAGAGCATCCCTAGTTCAAGAGCAATCTTGCATCAACCAAAAAAACATTTGCATTTCAATTTGTTTGCAGTTCAGTTTATTTCCTTTCATTTCTTTAATTCAATTTAGGTAGTTCCGTTAGTAGCAGTTTCTATATTTTGGTATGCATTTTACCGCAGTTGCATTTCAGACCTTACGGAGCTAGACTTAACATCTAGATTCATTTGCCTACATCATATCTAGAATTCAAAGTATTTGGATTAAGTACTAGAAAGTCATCACTATTAGAAGATTGATGGTTTTCTCAGAACAAAGCATCCTGACAATCTTTGATAATCAACTAGAGAAGAAGACCTGCGGAGCATTCCTTGACTTCTAGAGATTAATTACACATCATTCAATGATCCTTGGTTCATGGCCAACCTTCCTCGAGATCCACACATCATTCCATTCATTTGTGGAGGTGTTCTATGCATTTAGGACCGACCTATCCATATACACACGTTACAACTTTTCATTAGATTTTGTGACCTTCCTTGGCTAACGCAGAGGAATCTTTGGTTCTAGAGATGATATATAAGGATGTAATAGACCCCTAGGAAAGTAGATTTTGATATTTAGCAATTGATTCATAATTCTAGAGTTTAGATTTTGTGCAAACGGAACTTCAAAGCTATATCATGCACATATTCTAATATTCCGTAATTAGGCCTTTGAGCCCTAATTGTAAGCCCGCATGATGTCAGCCAGATTGTATTTGAATTCTATGATATACTAAATGACTGAATCTACATTTGTTTCATATCTTTGAGTTGTTTCCATTGTGTTTACTCTTGCTGGATGGTTTGGATAGTTCATTCTGTGAATCCTCCTATCGTGACTGCACCAAGTGGTATTAGAGTGAAAGTTTGAATCTTTGGGAGTGAATTGAGAAAAGTTGGCAAGGGAATTCCATAAGATCTTGTTGTGGATAGATCACTGAATTGAGGCAGGTTACTTGTGTCACAACCAATCACCGATTGTGAGGCAGTTGTCACCTTGTAGTCCGATCGCTGAACTTGAGGCAATTTACACTTGATCCTAGGAAGAATGCCACCGAGGAGAGTTGTTGCTGTTGGAACAATGGCTAGAAGAATCGATGAGATGATGGAAATGATGAAAATAATGCAAATTCATCTGGATGTTGTTGAGGAAGATAGGCGAAGAGGATTGACACTGAGACCTAATGTTGAAAGTGATGATGAAGAGGAATTTCAATCTATAGAAAAAGTTGGCAAAACCTTAGGAGGTGATGAAGAAGAAGAATCAGATCAAGTCAAGATGTTGCGAGCTATTTCAAAAATTGGAAAGAGACCTAGAGTTGATGTACCAAATTATACTGGTAATTTGAACCTTGAAGAACTGATTGACTGGATAAATGACATGGAAGAATACTTTGAATATGAGGAAGTTGAAGATCTAGAGAAGGTAAAGTTTGTGAAGACAAAGTTGAAAGGACATGTTGCTATATGGTGGAAGGAAGTTTAGTTGGATAGAAATAGAAGAGGAAAAGAAAAGATTATGAAATGGGATAGGATGGTGACAAAATTGAAGAATCCGTTTATACCTACTAACTATGATTGGAACTATTGAAAAGATTGCAAAACCTAAGACAAAAAGAGAAATCTGTGAAGGAGTATACTAAAGAATTTCATAAGATGATCATAAGGACAGGATATAGTGAAGTAAGTAAGGAGAAAGTGGCTAGATACATCAATGGACTGAGGTTGACCATTCAAGAAGAACTAAGTTTGGTAAGAATGACATCTTTAGAGGAAGCATATCAATTCACCCTGAAAGTTGAAGAGAAATTGAATAAGAGGCATGTTAGAGATAGAGAGGAAGAGGAGGTAAATTTTAGAGAGGTAGAACATTTTCTGGAGGAAACAGATCACATTCAGAGCAGAACAAGTTTGACAACACATTCAAGGAGGATAGAGACAATAATGCATACCAGAGCAATGACAAAAATTTTCATCACAGAGGTAATTATAATTCATACCGGAATGAAGGATATAGAAGAGAAGGAAGAGGATTAGATAGGAGGAAATTTAAAGGCACTTGTTTTAAGTGTGGAGGTGAAGGACATAGAGCGTTTGAATGTAATCAAGTACAAGCAAAATAATAGAGAATAGTGGAAGAGCATCTTATGTGGAAGAAGATCCTGTTGGAACACCTAATTTAGTTGGCAAGCCAGAGAAAGGAGAATCACTTGTGATGAGGAGAGCACTGTTTTAAGCAGAAGCAAATGAGGAACCACCGCAAAGGTAGAGTTTGTTCAGAACCAGATGTAAATTGGGAGGTAAATGTTGTAAAGTTGTTATTGATAATGGTAGTTCTAATAACTTAGTTTCATAAGAGATGGTGACTAAGCTAAAGTTGGAAAGACTAAAACACCCTAAGCCCTATCAGATAGCATGGATTTAGGATGATCATAAGGTATTGGTGAGTGAATAATGTTTGGTGAAATTTCATATTGGATCTTATCATGATGAAGTCTTGTGTGATATTATGCCTATGGATGTATGTCATATCTTGTTGGGTAGACCTTGGCAGTATGATAGAAAAGCTATACATGATGGGAGAAAGAATACATACACTATAACATAGAATGGAAAGAGAATTACCTTGATTCATTTGGAAGATGATCCTAAGAATTAAGTGTGTGGGAATGCTAGAATCTATTTGGTAGATGGAAGGAAATTTTTGGATGGTTTGAGACATGAGAATATGTGTTATGCTTTGATTCCTAAGAAGCCTAAAAAAATTGAAGGAAACTAAAGAATCACAACCAGAGGAGATAACAGAGTTGCTGACAGAGTATTAAGACATCATATTAGATAATGTACCTAAAGGATTGCCATCTATAAGGAGTATCAGTCATCACATGGATCTTATACCGGGAGCTAGTTTGCCTAATAAAGTAACACATAGAATGAAACCAACAAAGAATGAAGAATTGAATAGACAGATACAAGAATTGTTGTAGAAAGGTTTGATCAGAGAAAGTTTGAGTCCTTGTGCAGTACCTGCAGTGTTGGCACCTAAGAAGGATGGAGAATGGAGAATGTGTACAAACTCTAGAGTAATAAACAAGATCACAGTTAATTATAGATTTCCTTTACCTAGGATGGATGATATCATGGATTGTTTGAGTGGAGCAAGATATTTCACAAAGATAGATTTGAAGAGTGGATACCATCAGATTAGAATAAGAAAAGGAGATGAATGGAAGACTGCTTTTAAGACAAATGAAGGATTGTATGAGTGGTTAGTGATGCCTTTTGGACTAAAAAATGCACCGAGTTCTTTCATGAGGTTGATGAATGAAGTTTTGAAGAAATTCTTGGGTAAGTTTGTTATTGTATACTTGGATGATATTCTAATTTTTAGTAAGACAAAAGAAGAACATTTGTGGCATATTAGACAAGTTTTGCAGAGGTTGAGAGAAAAGAAATTGCTAATAAGCATCAAGAAGTGTAGTTTCATGAAGGAAGAACTAGTGTATTAGGGATTTGTGATTTCTGCAGAAAGATTGAAGATGGACCCTGAGAAGGTAAGAGCAATTGTTGAATGGCCTACACCAAAGAGCATTGGAGAGGTTAGATCATTTCATGGATTGGCTAGTTTCTACCAGAAGTTCATAAAAAATTTTAGTTTAGTTTGTAACCCTATGACAGAGACAATGAGAGGTGACAGAAAAGATTTCAAGTGGACATCAAGAGCAGATAAAAGTTTTGAAGTGTTGAAGCAAAAGGTGATAGAGCAACCTATTTTGGCATTACCAGATCTTAATAGGGTATTTCAAGTTGATTGTGATGCAAGTGGAAATGCAATTGGAGTAGTGTTAAGTCAAGAAGGTAGACCTGTAGCATATTTTAGTGAGAAGTTGAATGATGCAAAGAAAATATATTCAGTCTATGATCAGGAGTTCTATGCCATAATTCAAGCCTTGAAGAAGTGGAGACATGACTTGTTGCCTAAGGAGTTTGTGTTGTATACAGATCATCAAGATTTGTAGTATCTGAATAGTCAAGGTAAGTTGAATCAAAGACACATGAGATGGGTGGAGTTCATGCAAAGTTGCTGATGCGTTAAGTAGAAGAAGAAACTTGTTGACAAAGATGAGAGTTGAAGTGTTGGGTTTTGATGAATTAAAGAACATGTATGAGGGAGACACTGATTTTATAGAACTATGAAAAGCATGTAAGGAACCTGTTGTGATAGATAGGAGTAAGTGGTTGGACTATTTTATTCAGGAAGATATGTTGTTTAGAGGAAATCAGTTATGCATACTTAGAAGTTCAATGTGAGATAATTTGATCAAGGAGAAACATAGTGGAGGATTGGTAGGACATTTTGGCATTGAGAAGACAGTGGCTTTGGTGAGTGAAAATTACTTTTGGCCTTAGATACATAAGGATGTTAGGAAGTTTGTACAGAGTTGTAGAGTTTGTCAAGTTGCCAAAGGGAGTAGTCAAAATACTGGATTATATAAACCTTTGACAGTACTGGAGAGACCTTGGGAAGACATAAGTATGGATTTTGTGATGGGATTGCCTAAGACATAGAGGGGACATGATTCAATAGTTGTAGTGGTGGACAGATTTTCAAAGATGGCTCATTTCATACCTTGTAAGAAGACAACTGATGCAGTGCATGTAGCAGATCTAATTTTCAAGGAGATTGTGAGATTGCATGGATTACCTAAGAGTAATTTTAGACAGAGACATCAAATTTCTTGGATATTTTTGGAAGACACTTTGGAAGAAGATGAAGATAGATTTGAAATTCAGTTCAGTATTTCATCCACAGACTGATGGACAAATAGAGGTAGTGAATAGGAGTTTGGGAAACTTGTTGAGATGTTTGGTTGGAGAAAAGATAGGTAGTTGGGATTTGATTCTTTCACAAGAAGCATTTGCATACAATAATTTAATAAATAGGAGTACCAGAAGAACACCTTTTGAGATTGTTACTAGAGTGAACCCTAGAGGAGTTGCAGAATTGAGAGATACCAGTTTGGAAGAAAAGAGAAGTGCAGAGGTAGAAGAATTTGTAGAACATATGAAGGCAATACATGATCAATTTAAGAAGCATTTAGAGGATATGAATAGTAAGTATAAGGAAAAGGTAGATGAGAAGAGAAGACATAAGGAATTTAAAGTTGGAGATGAAGTGATGGTGTACTTGAGAAAAGAAAGGTTTCCAGTTGGAACATATAACAAGTTGAAGATGAAGAAATTTGGACCATGTAGGATACTCAGGAAATTAGATTTAGAAAATGCATATGAAGTGGAATTACTAGAGAAATTGGGCATAACACCTATTTTGAACATTACAAACTTATATCAGTATCATGAAGTAGAGTTCAATGACTTGACATGGACGAAGACTTGAAGAAGCAGTTACCACACAAAGCACCAGAGCAAATTGAAGACATTTTGGACAGCAGAGTTGGATGCAGCACCAGAGGAAGACAATACAGAGAATACCTTGTGAAGTGGAAAGACAGACTGGAAGAAGATTCATCATGGATTTCTTAGGCTGAGGTGGACCATCTTGGGTTTCCTCTAGCCCCAACAAAGTGAGGGACTCACTTTTTCAATAACCTCGGATGTCTGATGCAGGAGCATCCCTGGTTCAAGAGCAATCTTGCATCAACCAAAAACACATTTGCATTTTAGTTTGTTTGTAGTTTAGTTTGTTTCCTTTCATTTCTTTTAGTTCAGTTCAGGTAGTTCAGTTAGCAGCAGTTTCTATATTTTGGTCTACATTCTACTGCAGTTGCATTTCAGACCTTATGGAGATGGACTTGACATCTAGATTCATTCACCTACGTCATATCCAAAATTCAGAGCATTTGGATTAAGTATCAGAAAGTCATTGCTATTAGAAGATTGTTTATTTTCTCATAACAGCATCTTGACAATCTTTGATAATCAGCTAGAGAAGAAGACCTGCGGAGAATTCCTCAACTTTTGGAACTTAATTACACATCATTCAATGATCCTTGCTCCATGGCCAACCTTCCCTAGGATTTGCACATCATTCCATTCATCTGTGGAGGTGTTCTATGCATTTAGGACCGACCTATCCATGTACACATGTTACAGCTCTTCATTGGAGTTTATGACCTTCCTTGGCCGACGCGGAGGAATCTTTGGTTCTAGAGATGATATATAAGGATGTAATAGACCCCTAGGAAAGTAGATTTTGATAGTTAGTAATTGATTCATAATTTTGGAGTTTAGAATTTGTGCGAAGGGAAGTTCAAAGCTATATCTTGTGCATATTCTGATATTCCATAATCAAGCCTTTGATCCCTAATTGTAAGCCCACATGATGCTAGCCAGATTGTATTTGAATTCTATGATATACTGAATGACTGAATCTGCATTTGTTTTGTATCTTTGAGTTGTTTCTGTTGTGTTTACTCTTGCTACACGGTTTGGACAGTTCATCCTGTGAACCCTCCTACCGTGACTGCACCACATTCTGAAGATCAAATCATTGGTGACAAGAGGAAAGGAGAATTGACAAGAAAAGGAGCTGTAGAAGAATAGGCAAATCTCTTGTTGATTTCAAATGTTGAACCTAGGACAATTTCTAAAGCATGTAAAGATGAACACTGGGTCAAGGCAATGGAAGAAGAATTGATGCAAATTGAAAAGAACAATGACTTCAGCCTAAGTGCATACATAGATGTAGACTAGGCTGGATGTGTAGATGATAGGAAAAGTACAACTGGTGGTGTGTTCTTTCTTGGAGACAAAGTTGTATCTTAGCAAAGCAAGAAGTAGGATTTAGTATCCTTAACTATTGATGAGGTAGAATACATTATAGCAGCATCATGTTGCACACAAGTGCTATGGATGAGACAAACCCTAAAGGATATCAAAATTGAGTATGAGGATGTGATACACATTTTCTATGATAACACTAGTGCCATTAACATTTCAAAGAACCCAGTGATGCATTCAAGGACAAAACATATTTCTATCAGATATCACTTTCTGAGAGAGAAGGTTGCAGAGAAAGAAGTGAAGATTGAGTACTTGCCTACAAAAGATTAGGTTGTTGACATATTCACCAATGCTCTTCCTAAGGACACATTTGAATATCTTCAAGAAAAGTTAGGGGTTATTGCCCCTCCTTTGTTGAACTAGATGCATAAGGAAGTGCATCAATCTAGTGTGGTTCAAGAGTCATTCTTTTCTAGACTGATGATGGATTCTACCTCTCAGGGGGAGCAAGTAGTGATACTAAAGAATGTTGCAAACTGAAGGAAACATCCAAGGTAGTTAAGAACAAATACAAGTATGTGCAGTGGAGAGAGATGTGTTTCCCTTTGCCATTGATGTCAAAGGAGGAGAGAGTTCATGTGAAAAACTCAGAGAAAAAGAAAGCATTCAGTGATTAGAGAGAGTTTATATGTGTAAAGAGAAAGGGGGAGTTTTGATACAGAGTTGTGTCTTGATGGTGGAACATGTTGTTTAGTTTTTCACATCATATGTTGCCATCAATGACAAAGGGGGAGATTGTTGCAAGTATGTGCTAATTGGTGTTGTCATTCATGTCAACATGTTTGTGTTGTCATTAATGTCAATTGTGCTCTTGTTTTGTTACTTGTTTGTGATGAGTTAGTTTCTTTGTATTGTGTTGTATAAGTGCTAAAGATGATAAGAATATGCTCCTGATATTGAGTATCCAAGTGCTTTTGAGCAAAGTTAGTTCATATTGAAGAAGAGTTGTGAAGATATATTCTGGCTTACAGGATATTATCTAATTTTTTGCTCCACATTTCTTCTATGTTGAAGACCAGAGTATGAGATTTGGATATGTTTTAGAGAAGTGTTTGAATATGCTAAATCCATAATTTGGTGGTCCAGATCGCTGTGTAGTAGATGTTCTATTCATTAGTTTGAAGACTGTGCCTGGCAACATTTGCAGTGTGACAGGGAGAAAGTATTTTGCTCCACATTTATCCATAGTTTGGCTTTTGGTCTTGTGGTTTTGGACATATGTTTATAAGGTCCTTATCTATCTTCATTCCAAAGGATTTATGATTTGGTGCTCTGAAAAGCAAGCTATTTATTAGAAGAGTTTGACAGTGTTTGTTGTGAGTAGTCTATGATCTGTCTTCAAGTGATATCTATTATCTTCAAGTGAGATCTATTGCGGCTAGATTTGTCAGCTCCTAGGTGACTTTATGTTGTTCATGGATGTCTCCAAATTATGTTAAAGTCTTGTCCTTGATCAAAAAGATATGATTAAGTTCTTCGAAGCGTGTGTCTAAGTATCTTGGTGTTTGCACAAGTTTGGCTGACTTGGGTGCTAACACTCTTTGCAAATGTGTTTCATGGATTGTATAAGCATGTTGAAGTGTGTGAAGAGGCATTAGGGTCTGAGATAAGCCATGAAGTGATCTTATTTCATTCATTTTCTCTGCAAGTTTATTTATGTCTAGACCTAATTTAAATTATGTATGTTTGCCAACATTGGAGATTGTTCCAAAGGTTGTAGATTGCATTTCCAACCTTGATGTATGTTCCAAGGTTGATGATTGATATAAATAAGTGAAAAGGATTCATGTGTTTAGTGTGGTGCAAAGATGTGAAGATGAGAGTGTTTGTGTTGTAAGAGCAGTGAAGGTGATATGCATTGTGCTTCAATGGAACTAAACTCAAGCATGTTGTATATGCTATTATATCAGTTCATGGCAGTGAGCCACCCCTCCTGGTAGTGAGCCAACCCCTCGGTAGTGAGCCACCCTTTGGCAGTGAGCCTTTTTGTAGTGAGAATTCTTTTGGGTAGTGAGTCTTGGGCAGTGAGCCCTTTAGTAGTGAACCTCTTTTGTTATTTGGTATTCTTACTACATTATATTATGAGCTAACACTCACCGAGGTTTTTCCCTTTTAGTGTTTTCCACATAAAAATTTAGTGTTAATGTGTGTATGGTTTTGATGTGTTTAAGTTTTGTTTCTACACTTCATGTTTAATCTTCATAACAAATTAAGGGGTTAAAGTAAGTGAATTTGAATGTGACTTTGTTTAAGAAAAGTTAAAGTTTTTGATACAACTGATTCACCCCCCCTCTCAATTATCTTGTGCCTTCAATAATTTTATCCTCAATTTCCAAATAAATACACAACACTAGCCCTCACCACAACCATGGTAGTAATCATGGAGGGAAACATCACTTCCTTATTTGTAATATCCACCATATCCTACACTACCTACTATTACTTTGTATCAACAACCACAACAACAAATTTTACCACCTATACCATCATCTTCTAATAATCAACCACAAATTTCATCATAGCTACCAAGGGCTACTTTGATGCTTGCACAACCTACAACAAATCCAAATAATAATATGGTGGTTCAACCAGCTTATAATAATGAAGTTGTAAGATTTCTAACATAACCTCTCAACACACTTGATATTAACAAATTACAACTTAGGTCAGGAAAAACCCTTCAAGGGCCTAGACCTCCTATAATCACTTAACTTGAGGAATCACATGAAGAATTTGAATAAACTCAACCTAGTCCTATTAAGACATTGGTAAAACCAAAACCACCTCCATAATCGGACCAATTCCATACTAAAAATGAAGCCCCCATCCATAATTTGATCTTGCTAACGGATTGAGAAATGTATGTGTCAAAATTCCTCTTTTATGGGCAATCAATGGTATTCTTGTTTACACAAAAATAATTCATGAATTGTCAACAAGGAAACAAAAAAAAGAAATAAAATCCAAGGATGGTACAAGTCGTTGGACAACTTGCAAATTGTCATGTTAGGAAACATTTTGGTTCCAAAATATTCAAATCCTGGGAGTCCAATGATTCAAGTATGTATTGGTCAAGTTTTTATTCCCAAGATGATTATTGGTTTGGGTGCTTCTATCAATGTAATGACCAGTGAGACTTAAGAGAAATTATGTCTCTAAGGCCTAAGTCCTACACCTATAGTTCTTCTAATGGCTAATCACTTTTTAGTAAAACTTGATAGTATGATTGAAGATGTTATTATTTCTACTGATTCATGGGAATATCCAAGTGATTTTATGGTCTTGAAGCCTAAATTAAAGCTAGGGGATATCCATAATCTTAAGATGGCCTTGGTTGGCCACTGTAGATGCATTGATTAATTGTCATTCAGGTAATTTGGTTATTTATAATGGGGAACAAAAGAAACAATTAACATTTATCCACTAGATCAACCTTTGTTGGAATCAGAGGATCTAGTATGGGTAGATAATGATATTGAAGAGCCACTCCCTATTTTATCTATTGATCAAAGCCTCATTTTACATGAGTCACCAGAAGATACAATAATCTCTAGTTCCTTTCAAAATGTGTATTCCTCAAATGATATTTTAGAGAGACTAATTTTCCATTCTTGTACTAATGATCAATGTCTATTTGGGAATTTTCCTTTAGTAGGTGATTCATGATATTTACAAAATTTTATAACACTTCAATTGTTACCACACAATTGTTTGTATAGTCTATTTTTGTTTAATGAAACATTCATTTCAACAAACACACATTCAATAGTTGATCCATCACTTCCATCTACTTTACAATTAGCATCCATAGAGTTACCTGCACCCACTAAATCACAAGCGATGGAAATATTTTTAGGAAAAACACTTAAATATAAATCCACACTTGAGTACAACACAAATAAATGATTTGCTAGCTATGTTCATAAATCATAAAGCATTCTTCACATGGGAATATCAAGACATGCATAGTATACATCTAGACACTTGTACTCATCATATTTATATAGAGGAAGGAAGTCATCCCATGAGACAACCGCAGTGAAGATTAAATCCCATTTTATGTAAAATTGTTAAAGAAGAATTACAAAAATTACTCAATGTAAGGTTCATTTATCCCATTTCGGATAGCTAGTGGGTTTCGCCATTAGTAGTTGTCCCTAATAAAGGAGGTAAATGACATATTTGTGTTGACTATAGATCTCTTAAAAAAGCAACTAAAAAAGAAAATTTTCCATTACCTTTTATCGATCAAGTTCTAGATACTCTTTCAGGGAAAAAGCTATTTCTTTCCTGGATGGTTTCAATGGTATAATCAAATTAGGATTACACTTGAAGACTAGGAAAAAAATACTTTTACATATCCTTAGGGAACATTTTCCCATAATGTTTTGCCTTTCGGATTATGTAATGTGCCAATAAATATTCAAAGAGTTGTCCTAAGTATTTTTTCTAATTTAATTCATAATTATGTTGAAGCATATATAGATGATTTCACAGTTTGTGGTAATACGTATGATGAAGATAAGGATACTCTTGAGAAAGTTCTTCAAAGATGTGAGGATGCCAATCTTTCTCTCAGTCATGAAAAATGCCACATTTTAATGACTGAATGAATAATATTAGGTCATTACATCTTTTTTAAAGGTATTGGTGTCGATCCCAAAAAGGTACAAATTATTCAAGAACTCCTTGTACCCACATGTCAAAAATATGTCTATAGTTTTTTAGGACATGCAGGATATTATTGAAGGCTTATTTATAATTTAGTAAAATTGCTTCACCACTTTTTGTTTTTCTAGGGAAAATATAATAGTTTCTCTTGGATTGAAGATTGTCAACAAGCTTTTGATACTATCAAGGAAAAGCTCACAACTGTGGACCAAATTGGGAGTTACCATTTCATATTCATATTGATGCCTCTGATACATCAATGGGGGTTGTTTTAGGATAGAAGGATTGTTGCAAATATGTCCCTGATGTGTTGTCATTTATGTCAACATATCCTTCTATCAGAAACAGTGAAGACAGTGTAGAGGAGTGATTAGTATTTCCAGTAAGGTAAAGATCAAAGTTCACAGATTAAAGGGTTTGTATAGGGTTGCCTAGTGTTGCTCTAGTTAATATTTGAAAGGTCCGCATGACAATTTGGTGAAGATATGGTCCTCTGAGTAGAACAGGTTTCTATAGTTGTTCTGTTGTGACATAGTGGCAAGAAGTTGGTCCCGATTGGTCCAGTATGAGAATATTGTGATCTGCGGATCTAAAGGCATGTCAGGGATGTTGGTGTGTTCCCTCAACTAGAGTGCTTCATGGTTTGGAGTTCCGAAAGAAATCTTTCTAGTTTGACAGTCATGGTAGTGTGTGTTCTTGAGGTTCAATATGAAGATGCAAGTGATTCTGGTGATGTGAAGTGGTGTGGTTATTCCTGTTGACTTAATTGTGCTTGTGGTGGTCTTTGGATCATGTGTCTATTGTGTTGGTGGTCCGCATTGACAAAGGAGCTCGTGATTGAAGGTTTCCTCTTGGTTGTTGCTATTCTTCCCAATCTTGGCTGACTGGATGTTCCTAGCATGTTGTAAATGATCTAAAAATCATTTTATGAAGCATGGTGTGTTAATGGAGGAAGATTCAAGTCTCAGCTATGATTGGCTGACAGTGTAAAGATCCGCATTAAGTTTGGCTGACCTTGTTGATCATTCCAAGATGGATACAGTGTATTAATACTTGTTGAAGAGTTTTCAAACATCATCCTTGTGTAAAACAAATTAAATCCGAATAAAGAATTAGAAGCACAGCAGAGAAGAAAAGGAGCGAGAGAAGTATAGAGTGAAGATAGTAAAGAAGAATCTGGGGCAAAGTAAAAAATTTTGAGCATTCATTGAAACTAAACCATGCATGAAGTAGATGCTATTTCTCAGTTAATTCATTTTGTTCTAAATTAATTTTGTAGGAAGTGAGCCTCCTCCTTTGAGCAGTGAGCCTGAAGGCATGTGCCTTCTATTTTTCTAAAGTACTTTTAACAGGGTACAAATCTTTGTGGGTTAACCCCCATCATGGTTTTTCCCTTAACCAGGTTTCCACATCAAAATCTTGGTGTCAAGTGTGTTGATTATGTTTCTGCTCTTATGTTATTGATCTATGCTTTAATGTTTACATCACTAATAGGGTAGTAAGACAATAAAGAAGGTTAAAAGTAGAAAAAGATTAAATTGTGTGACAACTGATTCACCCCCCTCTCAGTTGTTTGGTCTAATCCCAACAATTGGTATCAAAACTAGATCCTCTTTTAAAAGCCTAACTACTTGAGGAGATCCAGGATGTCAACCTACAAGAAGGATAGTCCGAGATTTGATGGAACAAATTATTCTATTTGGAAGAGCTGCATGGAGTGCCATTTACAATGCATAGGAGATGCTTATTGGGTGATAACCAGTGTTGAGTATAAACCTCCAGAGAAAGGTCCTTCAACTCCAGATTCTGAGATGACAAATGTCTTTGGTCTAAAATTGCTTATGAAATTTGGAAAAAGTTGGAATATCTATATGAAGGTGATAAGTATGTCAAATGTGTGAAGCTGCAAAGTCTACAAGGAAAATTTGAAACTATGAAGATGAGTGAAGATGAAAACATCACAATCTACATGCAAAAGATAAATGAACTTGTGTGTAGTATCAGGTGTGCTGGTGGAACTTTGGAAGAATCAAAGATTGTATCAAAAGTACTCAAATCTTTACCTGATTCTTACAAACATAAGGTTGCTTCTATAGAGGAGATCAGGACTATCTCAGATGTTACAAGAGATCATCTGGTTGGCAAAATTTCAGCTTTTGAATTAAGTGAGTTTGGTGATTCTCTTCTCAAATCTAAATATGCATTTAAGGCCAGTGTATATGGAAAACAAAGATATGATCTAGGTGAAATATCCTCTATAAGATCAAACAGATTAATGAAGACAAGGAAGGATCTTGAAGATATTGAACTTGAAACTGCTGATCTTGAATCTCTTCTAGCCAAAAGATTACCAAGAGGATCCAGTAAGTATGAAGGAAAATTGCCACTCAAATGTTTTGCTTGTAATAAGATTGGTCATTTTGCCTCAAGATGTCTGGAGAGGTTTTCAAAACCAAACCCTAACAGATATCAAAATTAGAACAAATGTTAGTATGTCCAAGAAACTGGTGAATAAGGAGTCACAGATGATGAATTTGATCATGGAGGTTCCCCTAAAAATGATTGGGTGTTCATTGCCATTAAAGAAGAAGATCCAGTGTCTACTGAATCTGCTAGCTATGCAAATATGGAAAGTGCCTTGGTTGCTCAGGTTGTTGAGAAAGATGAATGGGTGATTGATAGTGGATGTTCTCATCATATGACTGGAGACAAGAGTAAGTTTGTGAATTTTGAAAATTATGAAGGTGGGCTTGTGAAATTTGGAGATAACTTAGCTGGTAGAATCCGTGGCAGAGGATCCATCTCTTTTGATAGTAAGAATAACACAAATGATGTTCTATATGTGGAAGGACTGAAACATAATCTTCTTAGTGTTGGACAATTGGTTGACAAAAGTTATGAGCTTCGATTCAAAGATGGAAAGTGCAGAATCTTGGAAAGTTCCAGAACTGAAATTGCATCCAGTACTCAAACCAGAGGTAACATTTTTCATTTAAGTAGCTCTGGCAAAAGCTGTTTGATTGCTCAGATAGATCAAAGTTGGTTATGGCATAGGAGGATGTGTCATGTGAATTTTGATAATATTGTCAAAATAAGTACCACTCAGGATGTGAGAGATCTTCCAAAACTTGTGAAACCTAATAACATGTGTAGAGAATGTTAATTGGGGAAACAGAGGAAGATTTCATTCAGAAGTAAGGAACAAGTCTCAAATGGATGATTGGAGCTGGTACATACTGATCTCTATGGTCCTTCTAGAATTAGGAGTGTGCAAGGAGATAGATATTTCATGTTGCTGATAGATGACTACTCCAGGATGATATGGGTAACTTTCCTAAAAGAAAAATTAGAAGCTCTTGAAAAATTCAAGGTGTTCAAAGTGATGGTGGAAAATGAAATTGGTAAAAATTTGAAATGTCTAAGATCTGACAGAGGTGGAGAATTTACTTCCCATGAGTTTGATGCTTTCTGTGAAAAGCATGGCATAAAAAGATAGTTATTTGCTCCTAGGACTCCCCAACAAAATGGAGTTGTGGAAAGAAAGAACTGGACCATTCAAGAAGCTACCAGGACCATGATGATGGAAACAAATGTTCCTCAACCTTATTGGAGAGAAGCTGTAAGTACTGCTATCTACACTCTTAACTAGGTGTAGATTAGAGGTAATTCTAGTAAGACCCCTTATGAACTATGGTTTGTTCATCCTCCTATTGTGAGATATTTCAGAGTTTTTGGTAGTAAATGCTATATCAAAAGAGATGAGGATTTAGTCAAATTTGATACAAGAAGTGATGAGGGAATATTTTTGGGATACTCTACTCAAAGTAAAGCTTACTAGTGCTTTAACAAGAGGTTGAAAAAGATTGTTGAAAGTGCTAATATTAGAGTTGATGAAAGCCAGGAAGGTTAGTTCAAACTCTGATGTAGACTAATCTGGAAACTCCAGAGACTCAAAAAATTAATATGGATGTTGAGGAACAAGCTCAAGAAACAGAAGCTCAAGCAATTCCTAAAACCCCCAGGTATGTAAGAATGAATCATCTTGATGATCAAATCATAGGGGATAGAAACAAAGGTGTTTGAACTAGGAGAAGAGTTGCTGAAGATCAAGAAGAGATTTGTTTAATTTCAAAGATTGAACCTAAATTAGTTGGTGAAGCCTGCACTGATGAAAATTGGATAAAAGCAATGGAAGAAGAATTAATGCAAATTGAAAAGAACCACACTTGGGATCTTATTCCTAGGCCAGAGGACAAAAATGTAATTGGAACCAAATGGGTCTTCCAAAATAAACTAAATGAAGATGGTGAAGTTGTAAGAAACAAAGCAAGGTTGGTATGCAAAGGCTACTCTCAAGTAGAAGGAATTTATTTTGAAGAAACTTTTGCTCCAGTGGCAAGAATAGAGGCAGTTAGATTGTTTCTTGCATTTGTTGCTTTCAAAGATTTTAAAGTGTATCAAATGGATGTCAAATTAGCATTCCTAAATGGAGATTTGGAGGAAGAAGTCTACATTGAGCAATTGGAAGGATTTCAGTTGTCTGATCAGGGTGACATGGTTTGTAGACTGAGAAAAGCATTGTATAGACTCAAGCAAGCTCCAAGAGCCTGGTATGCAAGATTGGATAAATATTTGCTCAAGATAGCTTTTAGCAAAGGTACTGCTGATAGTAATCTTTACTTCAAGATTAATCATGAGGACATCCTGATTGTTGAAGTCTTTGTTGATGATATCATTTTTTGTGGAAATGAATGTATGTGCAAAACATTTGATGACCAAATGAAAAGTGAATTTGAAATGTCTATGTTTGGAGAAATGAATTTCTTCCTAGGTCTACAAATTGTTCAGTCAAACAAAGGTATCTTTATATCTCAGTCCAAGTATGTGAAAGAATTACTGAAGAAGTTTGGAATGGAAGATTCAAAACCAGTAGGCACACCTATGGCAATCGGATGCAAGTTAAGTAAAGATGATGATTCACCAAAGGCAAATCAGAAAAGGTATAGATCAATGATTGGAGGACTACTCTATCTAACCCAAACCAGACTTGACATCATGAATGCCATTGGACTTGTTGCTAGATTTCAATCTGATCCAAAAGAATCCCATGTTGTGGTAGTCAAAAGAATTTTTAGATATCTCAAGGGGACAATTGATTATGGATTGTGGTATCCAAAAGACAATGACTTTACTCTTCATGCATACACAGATGCTGATTGGGCAGGAGATGTGGATGAAAGAAAAAGTACTAGTGGTGGTTCCTTTTTCTTAGGAAAGAGATTAGTCTCTTGGATGAGAAAAAAGCAAGAGGCAATATCTCTATCTATTGTAGAAGTAGAATATATAGCAGTAGCAAACAATTGTACTCAAGTTCTATGGATGAAGCAAATGTTGAAAGACATTAGAGTTGTGTTTGAGGAACCAGTCACAATCTTTTGTGATAATTCTAGTGCAATAAGTATCTCAAAGAATCCAGTGTTGCATTTAAAGACAAAGCATATATCTATCAAATTTCACTTCTTGAGAGAGAAGGTAAATGAGAATGAAGTCAAGTTGGAGTTTGTGTCATCCAAAGATCAGATTACAGATATCTTCACTAAGCCTCTTCCCAAGGATACCTTTGAATATCTCAGAGAGAAGTTAGGGGTCATTACCCCTCCAAATCAGAACTAAGATGCACTAAGGTGCATCAATCCGGTGAATTCTCTGTCATATCTTGAGATCTAGATTGATGTTGAGAGAATACTACTCTAAGGAGTAGTCAATATGTAATGTTGGAGATTAGTCTAAAATAAAAAGGGGAAGAGATGATTGCAAATATGTGCCCTTTGCCATTGATGTCAAAGGGGGAGCGAAGTCATGTGAAAAACTTGGAAGTAGTTGCTTGTGAAAGGGGGAGTAGTGAAGAAAGTGGTTGCAGGTGTGACAAGAGAAAGGGGGAGAAGTTCTTGTCTTGATGGCTAAATAAATTTTTCACATCATATGTCGCCATCAATGACAAAGGGGGAGATTGTTGCAAATATGTGCCTGATGTGTTGTCATTGATGTCAACATATCCTTATGTCAGAAACAGTGAAGACAGTGCAGAGGAGTGATCAATATTTCTAGTAAGGTAAAGATCAGAGTTCACAGATTAAAGAGTTTGTATAGGTTTGCCTAGTGTTGCTCCAGTTAAGATTTGAAAGGTCCACATGAAGATTTGGTGAAGTTATGGCCCTTTGAGTAGAACAAGTTTCTACAGTTGTTCTGTTGTGACAGAGTGGCAAGAAGTTGGTCTGGATTGGTCCGGTATGAAAATATTGTGATCTATGGATCTAGAGGCATGTTAAGGATGTTGGTGTGTTCCCTCAACTCGAGTGGTTCATGGTTTGGAGATCCGGAAGCAATCTTTCTAGTTTGACAGCCATGGAAGTGTGTGTTCTTGAGGTTTAGTATGAAGATGTGAGTGATTCTAGTGATGTGAAGTGGTGTGGTTATTCCTGTTGACTTAATTGTGCTTATGGTGGTCTCTAGATCATGTGGCTATTGTGTTGGTGGTCCACTTTGACAAAGGAGCTCGTGATTGAAGGTTTCCTCTTGGTTGTTGTTGTTGTTCTTCCTAGTCTTGGCTAACTAGATGTTCCTAGTGTGTTGTAAATGATCTAAAAATTATTTTATGAAGCATGGCATGTTAATGGAGGAAGATTCAAGTCTCAGCTATGATTGGATGACAGTGTAAAGATGCGTGTTAAGTTTGGCCGACTTTGTTGATCATTCCAAAATGGATAAAGTGTATTAATACTTGTTGAAGAGTTGTCAAACATCATCCTTGTGCAAAACAGATTAAATCTGAATAAAGGATCAAAAGCAGAGTAGAGAAGAAAAGGAGTGAGAGAAGTATAGAGTGTGAAGATAGTGTTGTTCTCAAAATTAGCTACGCTCATTTTTGTAGACAACCCCTATGAAACTTGTCCATTTTGTAATCTACACTCTAAGTTCACAAATCAAGACAAGATCCTCTTGGTCCTTGTGTGAAGTCATATGGCATCCTAAACTAGTTTGTGACATTCCCTTGAATCAATTCCTCGAAGTTTGTGCAAATCGATTAAGTCGTAAACTGACCAAAATATCAATTTTGATCATTTTGAGGGTGTTAGTGAAATTTTGAATCTTAATATGCAAAGTCAGCCAAATTCACCGCCATTGCATATTCTGATTGTTTGCTTGTGTTAAGTCGGCACTTTTTGCCATTTTTACATAGTTTTTCCTTTCCACATGTTCAAGCGGTACTTTTTGCCGCCATTACATTTTCTAGGACATAAAGTGCATATGTAAATTCGGTGGTTTTTACCGCTTTTGCATTTTGGAAAGCACCCTACGAGGTCGGCAATTTTCACCGCCCGAGCGAGGTCGATCTTCAAAATCACGAACTCTAGTGGCATTAATTGCCACTCGTGTTGGCATTAAGATCATGTCTTTCGAACCTTTTAAATGTGTTATTTCATTATTTTTCATCATTTCTTTTCTTCTAATGCTTCCTAGTCAATTCTTGGACCCTCCTCAAACCGCTCAACCATGGTAACCTTGGATTCAAAACAGATTTCAAATCACTGCCATCAAGCTTGGGGTTTTCATTCTTTTTGACAGGTAAGCTTTTAAAAGAAAAACATTATTTTCATTTTTTCCTACTAGGGTTTTCTTCTTCTTGTTTGTTCACATTCTTGAAGAGTTTTATTGTTCGGATGCTGTTCAAAGTTAATTGTCAGTTAAAAGCATCTATGTTGGCATTTGTTTTATCATTTGATTCCCGGTCTTGTTGTGATAACCCTAGTTTTTCCCAATACTTGTGCGTTGTCTAGGTCCATTTGTTTGTGCCCTAGATTGAAAACTATTAAATCCAAACGGCGATAATTACCACTTGAGACAAACCTTCATAACCATTGTTGTATGTGTTGTCAGTGAATCTGACCGCTTGAACATGTTCATTGTGCTTGTCCCTGTGTAGTGGCGGTGAAGTTTACCGCCTGAGTTCCTTCCATAAATTTGTGATTGAATGCAAAGTCGGCATTTTTTGCCGCTCATGCGATTGAAGATATCAAAATCTAAGTGTATGGGCAGAGAAATTTGCCGCCCCTACATGAAAACCTTGAAATACTCCCATCTTATGTATTGTCAGCATTATTTACCGCTCGAACATCAAACTCACAATTCATATCAATCTGCTATGTTAGCAAAATTCGCCGCTGATGCATGACACTTGCGATTCTCCTAAACATGCAATAGCGGTGAATTTAACCGCTGATACACTTGAAATATCCCTCACATGCAAGGGCGGCAAATTTTACCACCCATGCAAACATTCTCTCAAATTTTCCTCTAGGATATTTTCAATTTTGCTTTTCTGAGCCCGCTTTCCTCCATTTTTTGACCTGCTTGCACTCCAGTGCTTTTTAAGCTCGTCCTTGTGAACATGATCAACATTACGCAGTTTTCCCAAAATGCCAATTTTTCCCCTAACTGTGAGATCATGACTTTTTTGCAGTTTCTACAAGCAACAACTGAAAATCACAAGTTTCTTCCTGCAGAAGAGACAGTCGATGCCTTTGAAAAGATGATCCAGAAGATGAAGCATTTTTAATTGCAATGGATAAATTCCAAGATTATCAATCAACCCTTGATAATTTGAAAAATAATCTTGGGAAGCGTGAAGAGGCGATAAAGGTGGTGAAAGATGCCATCGTCAAAGCTCATGTTGTTTCAGACAATACAGCTGGACCGAACATTTATGAGATGGAAGCAGTGAAGGCCATGTATCACAATTTTCTGAAGAGTGTTGATAGTGGTGATGGACAGAAATCAGATATGCAATCTGCAGTCTTACCTTTTAATAGCAGTTACAATGAAGAATGATGGTGGTAGGTGATATTCTTCTTCGTGCCTTAGTTTATTTTTCAGTTTTGTATATGCAATTTGTATTTTGTTTTGGACATATTCACATGTATTTTTTTGAAATGTAATTACATGTGAGACAAAGGAAGTCTTAGGTCAAATAGGACTCTTTTGTTGAATAAGTCAAAGTAGTTATATTTTTCCTATTTTCGCTCTGGGCCTCTCCCTATAAATAAAGAGGGCCTCTATTGTAAATATGATCTTTAATCTTATGCAACAAAGTGCTGCCCAAATTGAGACTCAACTTTGAGACTTTGTGTTCAAATTGTATGATCATTTCCAATCAATAAAGAAGGCGAGTTTTGATATCAAACTTTGTGTTGAATCAAATTTGTATGAGTGAGGATGTACATATGGCATTTTTGCTGATTTCTCTTGTTGATTGATTGGATAAAGTGGTGCTTGGTTATTACAATTGGAGGACTTTCAAGATAAGTTATATAAACTTTGTGTTATATTATTTCCTTGAATCTATGTGTGTTGAAAGTGTTTCTTGGTGAAGGATTATAAAGACTTTGAGCTTGTAGTTGTTCACTTTGTATATGAATCGTGTTGAGAACTTGTAGACTTTGTGCTATGATTTTCAATCACATTCACGTGAAATAGAGGTGTTGTTAGTTGACAGACTTTGTGCTCAAACTGGTGATACGTTTACTTTTAAAATCTTTCTGGGGATAATTTGAAGACTTTGTACTTGAGATTATTCTCTTGGTTCGTGAATCTTTTTGTGAAGTAATTTGAAAGACTTTGTGCTTCAACTTACAAGAATATTGTTGATTATTGTTTAAGTGTAGAAGAATTATTGAATATTACCGTGAAACATTGTAAACATCTTTTCTGAAAGAAGAGAAAAGGATGAATGTAACACACCCCCAAAGCTAATATTTAGTGTAAATAAGTTTGTAATAGTTAAAAGGGAACCTCCCCTTGCTGAGAGGAGAGATTTATCTCATCACACTGTGGTTGATATAACCATTTTGTCGTTAGTTAGCTAAACGACAAAATATTCACCCAATAGTTTTTGGCAACTCTACTGGGGATCGAATGCGTAACCAAGAGCCTCTCACCTTTGGTTGAAGCATACCGGCCTCATCTTTGTGAAATATATTTTTGTTATATCTTCTCTGTTGTTTGTTAAGAGTATGGTTGTCCTAGGTCCGTGGGGAAATGCATTTGGTCCTTTGAAATTGACTCAGCCTCTACATGAACTACCTCGGGGTTCACGTAAGAATTTTCCCAAGTTCCATGGGGATGGTAAAGAATAGCCGGATGAGCACATTGCAGCTTTCTACATTGCATGTGGTGTTCTTAGAGTTGAGTATGAAGATGTTTTTGAGAGACTGTTTGTAGAAACACTCCAAGGTGTTGCAACTGATTGGTTCTTTCACCTTGCACTTGGAACTGTTACTGGATGGAATACACTTCAAACTCAGTTTGAAGGTAGATTCAAGCCAGCCAAAGATGCTTATGCCTTGTTGGCCCAACTTACTCAAATGAAAAAAGAACTGCATGAGCCCATGCATGAGTTCATAGAAAAGTTCAATAAGCTAAAGAACAGGATCCCAACTATTGCTCAACCTACAGCTAAGAACCTAAAATACTTCTTCATCAATTCACAATTGCCGGAAGTAAGTTTTCTTTTACGAAGAGCAGTACCAGTTGATCTTGCAATTGCTCAAAGTTTGGCAGTTGAAGTGGAGGATGATTTGATCTTAGAGGGAAAGTTGAAGAAGGATTCTATTGGTTCTAGTGGGCAGCCCCCTTTGGCTTTATCTACTACAAACACTATGGATCCTACATTGCAAAAGTTGGCTGATGAGTTGTTAGCTCTGAAAAAATAGATGTCACAGAGTTTGTCCATTCCCCTTTACAAGGACATACCAAGGGGAACTTCTCTAAATGCTCTGAGTTACCAAGACAATGTTTCAAGGGATCAGAATCAAAACAGGTTTCCTCCACAACGAGGAATACTTGCTTTAGAAGCACCACCTATGAATGCATCAATCTTCTATTATGAATCAGAGCAAAACAATCTTCTTCAATTAGAATATGATCAAGGAGAAGATGTTACTAATCTTTTCACGGAAGCTGAAGAGCAATTAGCTGGCAACTCTACCACCGGGTTCCTGAACTTGGAAGGTGGGATGAATCAAGAAGAAGATTCTTTTGATGAATCTTATGCCGTTCTTACATGGTCACAGAATCAATTTAATCATCAATATGTGGATGGTGACAACCAAGTAAGTACATCAGATCTTCCTACTTCATCCCTTGTTCCTAAGATCAGTACCCCCAATGAAAAACCTCAAGATGAGAGTTTTTCGTCTTCTGTAGCAAATCCCTATCAACTTGTTGATATCACAGATCATGTTGAGGAGATAAAGATTCAAATGTCTGAGGTAAGAATACCTGTTAAGGGTATTATGCAGAAGTTTCATCCTGTAAGGGAGGCCAAGTAAATAGTGATGAAAACTAAAGATCCAAAGGCTCAGATTCTCTTTGAGTTTTCTGATATGGGTACTTATTTCTGGACCATTGATGAAGATTCTGAGTCATTGGATATTATTTTACATGGAGGTTTAGAAACAGATGGATCATTCTCTTCAAGCAAAGGAATTTTGCAGCTGAAAGGAAATAAAATTTCCAAAGGATTGGTTTCTTTGGAGAAACTTTTTGATAAGCATGATAGCTTTTTCAAATGGCGACGACAGTTGGGACCAAATTCATCAGCGGCAGTTGGTCAATTCAATTTGGATGCAGAAGAAGATCCTAGAATGACAAACACTGGGAAGTGTTACTCATTCAATAGTGAAAGAAAAAGAAGTGGAACATCTTTTCTGTTGCCTCACAGTAGACATCATCTGAAGCTTTTCTCAAAGTGAAGTGACAGATAAGTTTGTGAATTTTTTGTACAGTTTTCATGTCTTTTTCGCTTTAGTTTTTTTTGTGTGTTTTTGTGTTTTTGTGTTTTTCTATCTTTTTCTTTTTGGTACCTTGACTCTATGGCCCAATGGCATGGATGAAGGCACTTAGAGACTGGATTCTCCTCCCTTCGATCATTTCAAAGTTTGATCGATGGAAGTTCCCTAGTTAGAGCCAACTGTTCTCAAAATTAGCTACGCTTGTTTTTGCAGACAATCCCTATGAAACTTGTTCATTTTGTAATCTACACTCTAAGTTCACAAATCGAGACAAGATTCTCTTGGTCCTCGTGTGAAGTCATCTGGAATCCTAAACTAGTTTGCAACATTCCCTTGAATTGATTCCTTGAAGTTTGTGCAAATCGATTAAGTCGTAAACTGACCAAAATATCAATTTTGATCATTTTGGGGGTGTTAGTGAAATTTTGAATCTTAATATGCAAAGTCAGCCAAATTCGCCGCCATTGCATATTCTGATTGTTTGCTTGTGTTAAGTCAGCACTTTTTGCCATTTTTACGTAGTTTTTCCTTTCCACATGTTCAAGCGGCACTTTTTGCCGCCATTACATTTTTTAGGACATAAAGCGCATGTGTAAAGTTGGTGATTTTTACCGCTTTTACATTTTGGAAAGCACCCTGCGAGGTTGGCGATTTTCACCCCTCGAGCGAGGTCAATCTTCAAAATCACGAACTCCAGTGGCATTAATTGCCACTCGTGTTGGCATTAAGATCATGTCTTTCAAACCTTTTAAATGTGTTATTTCATTATTTTTCATCATTTCTTTTCTTCTAATGCTTCCTAGTCAATTCTTGGACCTCCCTCAAACTGCTTGACCGTGGTAACTTTGGATTCAAAACATATTTCAAATCATCGCCATCATTTTTGGGGTTTTCATTCTTTTTGACAGGTAAGCTTTTAAAAGAAAAACATTGTTTTCATTTTTTCCTACTAGGGTTTTCTTCTTCTTGTTTGTTCACATTCTTGAATAGTTTTATTGTTCAGATGCTGTTCAAAGTTAATTGTCGTTTAAAGGCATCTCTGTTTGCATTTCTTTTGTCATTTGATTCCCGGCCTTGTTGTGATAACCCTAGTTTTTCCCAATACTTGTGTGTTGTCTAGGTCCATTTGTTTGTGCCCTAGATTGAAAACTAGTAAATCCAAGCGGCGATAATTACCACTTGAGACAAACCTTCATAACCATTGTTGTATGTGTTGTCGGTGAATCTAACCACTCGAACATGTTCATTGTGCTTGACCCTGTGTAGTGGCGGTGAAGTTTACCGCCTGAGTTCCTTCCATAAACTTGTGATCAAATGCGAAGTCAGCATTTTTTGCCACTCATGCGATTGAAGACATCAAAATGTAAGTGTATGGGTGGAGAAATTCGCCGCCCCTACATGAAAACCTTGAAATACTCCCATCTTATGTGTTGTCGGCATTATTTACTGCTCAAACATCAAACACACAATTCATATCAATCTGCTATGTTAGCAAAATTTGCCGCCGATGCATGACACTTGCGATTCTCCTGAACATGTAATAGTGGAAAATTTAACCGCCGATACACTTGAAATATCCCTCGCATGCAAGGGCGGCAAATTTTGCCGCCCATGCAAACATCCTCTCAAATTTTCCTCTGAGATATTTTCAATTTTGCTTTTCCGAGCCCGCTTTCCTCTATTTTTTGACCTGCTCGCACTCTAGCCCTTTTTAAGCTCGTCCCTGTAAACATGATCAACATTACGTAGTTTTCCCAAAATGCCAATTTTTCCCTAACTGCGAGATCATGACTTTTTTGCAGTTTCTACAAGCAACAACTTAAAATCACAAGTTTCTTCCTGCTGAAGAGACGGTCGATGCCTTTGAAAAGATGATCTAGAAGATGAAGCATTTTTAATTGCTTCAATGGATAAATTCCAAGATTATCAATCAACCCTTGATAATTTGAAAAATAATCTTGGGAAGCGTGAAGAGGTGATAAAGGTGGTGAAAGATGCCATCATCAAAGCTCATGTTGTTTCAGACAATACAGTTGGACCGGACATTTATGAGATGGAAGCAGTGAAGGCCATGTATCACAATTTTCTAAAGAGTGTTGATAGTGGTGATGGACAGAAATCAGATATGCAATCTACAGTCTTACCTTTTAATAGCAGTTACAATGAAGAATGATGGTGATAGCTAATATTCTTTTTCGTGTCTTAGTTTATTTTTAGTTTTGTATATGCAATTTGTATTTTGTTTTGGACATATTCACATGTATTTTTTCAAAATGTAATTACATGTGAGACAAAGGAAGTCCTAGGTCAAATAGGACTCTTTTGTTGAATAAGTCAAAGTAGTTAGATTTTTCCTATTTTCACTCCGGGCCTCTCCTATAAATAAAGAGGGCCTCTATTGTAAATACGATCTTTAATCTTATGCAACAAGTGCTGCCCAAATTGAGACTCAACTTTGAGACTTTGTGTTCAAATTGTATGATCAATTCCAATCAATAAAGAAGGCGAGTTTTGATATCAAACTTTGTGTTGAATCAAATTTGTATGAGTGAGGATGTACATATGGCATTTTTGTTGATTTCTCTTGTTGATTGATTAGATAAAGTGGTGCTTGGTTATTATGATTGGAGGACGTTCAAGATAAGTTATATAAACTTTGTGTTATATTATTTCCTTGAATCTATGTGTGTTGAAAGTGTTTCTTGGTGAAGGATTATAAAGACTTTGAGCTTGTAGTTGTTCACTTTGTATATGAATCATGTTGAGAACTTGTAGACTTTGTGCTATGATTTTCAATCACATTTGCATGAATCAGTGATGTTGTAGTTGACAGACTTTGTGCTCCAACTGGTGATACGGTTACTTTTAAAATCTTTCTGGGGATAATTTGAAGACTTTGTACTTGAGATTATTCACTTGGTTCATGAATCTTTTTGTGAAGTAAGTTGAAAGACTTTGTGCTTCAACTTACAAGAATATTATTAATTATTGTTTAAGTGTAGAAGCATTATTGAATATTACCATGAAACATTGTAAACATCTTTTCTGAAAGAAGAGAAAAGGATGAATGTAACACACCCCCAAAGCTAATATTTAGTGTAAATAAGTTTGTAATAGTTAAAAGGGAACATCCCCTTACTGAAAGAAGAGATTTATCTCATCACAATGTGGTTGATATAACCATTTTGTCGTTAGTTAGCTAAACAACAAAATATTCACCCAACAGATAGTAAAGAAGAATCTGGGGCAAAGCAGAAGTTTTTGAGCATTCATTGAAACTAAACCAGGCATGAAGTAGATGCTATTTCTCAGTTAATTTATTCTATTCTAAATTAATTTTGTAGGTAGTGGGCCTTCTCTTTTGAGCAGTGAGCCCGAAGGCATGTCTCTTCTATTTTTCTAAAGTACTTTTAATAGGGTACAAATCTTTGTGGGTTAACCCCCACCGTGGTTTTTCCTTTAACTAGGTTTCCACGTCAAAATCTTGGTGTCAAGTGTGTTGATTATGTTTCTTCTCTTATGTTGTTTCTCTATGCTTTAATGTTTACATCACTAATCTGGTAGTAAGACAATAAAGAAGGTTAAAAGTAGAAAAAGATTAAATTGTGTGACAACTGATTCATCCCCCCCTCTTAGTTGTCTAGTCTAATCTTAACAAGGATGATACACTCTTTTATTCTATTTATTATATAAGAAAAAATCTCACTAGTGCTAAAGTGAATTACACAGTTATAGAAAAATAATTCTTAGTTGTTGTGGGTAAAAGTTCAAAGTTGTGTCACACTTTGGGCCAACTTATCAACATAAACAAATTTAAGTATTTCCACCTAAAATTCAATTTTGATGAAACTTATGTTCTATCTAGATTCATTCTAGATAAATTAGATCTAGGCCACAACATTTTCAATTAGAACCATCCACTAAAAACATATGTAGCATCACTTTGGGGCTCATTTACCAAAAAGTGATATTATTTGAAAAACTTGATGTTCTAACAACTCTTACTCATGCAAATAATCATTTTAAAAGAATTTAAAATACCCTTTAGTAGATCTATAAGTCTAATTTGTAAAAATATAATTTTTTAAGCATTTCAATTAGTGTTTATATTTTATTTTTTATTTCTACTAAAAGTAAGTCATCAGCACCAAAATATGGTGTTGTTTGTCTTCTCAAGAAAAATTAATAAAGTTTATAAAAAAATTGAAACAAATATGATGCATTAGAGGAGAGATTCCTTGTCAAAAAGATATAATTTTTTTCCTATTTTGGATAAATAATCAAGAGAAAAGTTGGTCAACGAAAGACTTGTGTTTTCATTACACACAACTTCCAAGATTTATTTAAAAATATATATATATATATATATATATATATATATATATATATATATATATATATATATCAAATTGGGAAAAAAATTAATCCATGCACTAAAGTTTTGAGTTCTGAATACACAAAAAATATTGAAGGAAAATAAATGAAATTTACTATATAAAGTGCGACATCCCATTCAACCTTATTTTTCAACATTTTATCAACAACTAAATTATACTGTCAATTTTATAAATACTACATTTAAATAATTTCTAAATTTAAAAATAAAAATAAAAACATAAAATACACTAAAAAAATCTACATTTTATTATTTTACATCATTTTAAATTCAAAACATATACATCACTTTGTAGTGATTCAAGTTAAAAAGTTAGATCAGTGTTGGTCGTTTCCTTTATAAAAGTGTGACACAGCTTTGAACTTTCACCCTCGTGTATGTCATTAATAAGTTTCATCATTATATTACTAGATATAAGGTATTTGTTCATACTAATCACTTTACAATTTATTTATTATTGAATAAACCTATTATAACTGGGAGCAATTAGATGGTTACTATTATTACAAGAATTTTATATCACCATACTTGACAAACCTGGTCGTGAGAATGTTGAAAATTTCTTATCTAGATTAACAAATACTAATGAGCAGGTTTCATTTGATGATACTTTTCCTAATAAGTACTTGTTTGCAATCTCTATTAAAAGTCCTTGGTTCACTGATATTGCCAGCTACCTAGTCACCTGCAAGTTTCCCCCACATTTCTCTTATAGATATTGAAGGAAACTTGTTGGGACCAATGGTCAATATACATGGATTAATGGGCTTCTCTTTCACACTAGAATTAATAATATTAATGTCATGTGTTGATGTGTAGCTAAGGATGATGTCTTAGACATACTTTGACTGTTATACAAAAACATGTGGAGAACACTTTGTAGCACAACACACAACAAACAAGATCCTCACTTTTGAATACTACTAGTCCACACTCCATAAGGACTACAAGAAATATGTTTAGTACTATGACAAATGTCAATGCATGGGATGACCATGCATTCAAATAAAATGCCACTTCAACCACAACTATCAATTGAACCTTTTGAAAAATAGGGATTAGATTTTGTGGGACCTATTAATCCTCCATATAGAAATAAGGAACATATTTTGGTTTGTATAGATTATATAACTAAATGAGTTGAAGTTGCAACATTGAAGCATGCACAAGATACCAAAGTAGCTGAGTTTTTGTACATTGAAATATTCACATGATTTGGTGTCCTAAAGAAGATTGTAACTGAACAAGGACCACTATTCACTTTCGATCTCATTGTTGATTTAATTCATGAGTATGAGATTCAACATCACAAGTCATCTCCATACCATCTACAAGCCAATAATCAAGTTGAAGTCACAAATAGAGAACTCAAGAACATCCTAGAAATTCATTAGAAATATTAGGTAGCCCAACTTCTAGAAGTAGTATGGGCTTACCAAACAACGTGGAAGACCACCACTAGTCCTACACTTTATGATCCTATTTATGGTAAGAAGGTACTATTACCTATTGAATTTGAAATCAAAACTTTACATACTAATTTGGAATTGAGTTTGACTCTTACTGATGCTCAAAAGGAAATGATTGAATAGATTCATTCTTGAGATAAAATGTGTTAGGAGGCTCTCTTTCATTTAGAGGTAGTTCAAAAGAAACATGTTCTATGGAAATGATCATTTCATTTGTAATTAATCATTCCAACCAGGAGATTGAGCACTCTTATATGATTCCAAATTTTAGGATTTTAAAGGCAAATTTCATACATAATGGCTAGGGTCATATGAGATCAAAGTTGTCTATGACAATGGTGCAATTAAAATTCACACCATAGACTCGAATCATACAAATCTAGTTGTCAATGGTCATCGTCCTAGGCTCTACAATAAGCCAACTGCAAAAAGGAAATTTCATTTCTGACCTATAGAAGGAGATCCATGTGTTTGATAGAGTTCTTGTCACCTCTCAAGGTGCCTTTTAGAAACTCTTTTAGATAAATAAAACAAAATCAAAATATTAAATATAAAAAAAGTAATAAAATATAACAATGAAAACCTTCACGTATTGTTAGGTGGTTACAATTTGAAAACCAATCTCTAGAATATTGTAAATGAAATACATTCTTTGAGGTGAAAATCATTTTTATAGTGCCTCTAAGCAGAAAATGGTTGAAAATTGGGTTTCCAACAATATTTTGTCATTATAAAAAATGTTAAAAAATAAAAAATAAATAATTGTAATATATGTTTCTGTATTTATGTTTGCATTGTGCTTCATGATATTTTATGTATAAAGTTTTGTAGCTCCTATTGCTGATCACCTTTTAATATCTACTTTCCTATCACTTCATAATGGTTCGCACTATACATGTCAGTAGTTTAGTTAGGACATCTTGTTTCTAGCTGCTAAAATAGGTGGTTGCATCATCTCTTATATGGACCAAGCTCTTTCCATGCTACATATTCTAGGTTGCTGAGATCATATTTATGGTGTCCCTCTACTAGATCAACCTATATTTTATTCTACAAACTATACTTTGATGTAGAGGGAAAGGAATTCACAAAAATAGTAAAAATAATTAGTGACTTGTTTGACAAATTGTCTCTGCCTAGTAGCCCTATTTTAAGATAAATCTGATGGGACAAAAAATTTTATGGAGATTATTAGGAATATAAATAGACTTTCAGATACCCTTTATGGAGATACAAATCCTTCTATAGTGGAAGCCTCCAATCTAAAATGCAAACCCTTCAAAATGGACAAATATCAGTCCCAATTAGCCCTCTAGGTCTCAAAAATTGGGTTTTTGAGAGATAACACCCTCACACGTGCCAAAATGGTACAAAAACTACTTGAACAAGTGGAGTAGGTTGAAATAGATATACAGACCTAATTTAATTAGTTTGAGAGTGTTTAACCCCCAAAACTCCAAAATTTCTCTTTCTTCCATAGGTAGGGTTTTAACAGGGTAGCAAAGGTAAAAAAATGATTTCTGAGTTACTTTTTAGTTTCAAGACCTCTAACCAAGTGCATTAGGTCTGTATTTATCCTTGGCATCTCCATGTACCAATTGGAGTTCTTAAAATTTCGTACAATGCTTTGAATTCATAGTTTATTAGTCAAAAAGTACCAAGAAATGCACTTGTACAACCTAGTTTTGAAAGAATGACTAAAATCCTTTGATTTAATGATTGAAATTAATTCATTTCACCTAGAGAATGATGAAAAATAACTAATAATGCTCCATACACAATAAAATTAGACAACAATGCTTCAAATCTCATTTATTTTGCAAAAATGAAGGTCTAAACATGTTCATGCCCTGCCAACATACTTGCAACAACAAACTCAAAATTCTCTTCCAAAGAATAATAAAGATAGAATTTTCTCATGTTTTTTAATGTTCTATATCATCCCTAACTACCTACCCAATTCCCTTACAAACCATAGTTCACTAACTATGCATTAAAACGCTTGATTAGGTGCTTGGGGTTGAGTTACACACGAAAATTTGAAATTTATGACTTCTTATTTATTAAAACCTAACCAGATACCTCCTAACATGTAATTTAACACCTAACACATTTTATGCAAACCTAGAAAAAAAATTAAATGATGCTCTTGCATCATACTCGCAAGGAGCAAAAAGTTGGCTCATGAGCTCCTGATCATGAGGTCTACAAGGGTACTCCCATGCTTACTGATGTCTGATTTGGTCATCCAAGTAGAATCTTCTATTGAATGACCTTTCTAGTTCATTGAGTACTCATATTACTCTTTACCCCTTGTCCTTTTGACAACTTGCATGCCCAAAATAGATGTTAGTTCTTCCTTGTTGGGTTTTGGCAACTGGTTTGCCCATTTCCCAACAGATATTTCCTTGCTCTCAGCTGTGTCACCTTCATCATCACCTTATTTTTATGGATACAAGTTTACAACATTGAAAATAGGAGAGATTCCAACACCACTTGGCAATTCTATCTCATAAGCATTTTTAGAAAAATTTCTTAAAATCTTACAAGGGCTAATTTTATTCATTTTCAGTTTGTTATACCCACCTTTAGGAAACATGTCCTTCCTCAAATGAGCTAATACCATGTCTCCAATCTGAATATTAACCTCTCCTCTCTTGAGTTCTGCATGTTTCTTGTATTTACTCACAATTGCCTCTAACTGTTTCTTGACTTGTTCATGTACCTCTTGCATAACAATGGTAAACTCCTCTCCCTTAGCACTTCTCTCCATTTTGCCTAAATATATCAACTCAAAAAGACCTCTTGTATGTGAACAATAGAAAATTTGAAAAGGACTCATACTTGTACTCCTATTAGGTGAATCATTGTAAGTAAATTCTACTTGTGGCAAGATGAGATCCCATTGTTTGGGATTGTCCTTTGTCAAGAATCTTAGTAGATTACCCAAAGTCCTATTAACCACTTTTATTTGTCCATCACTCTAAGGGTAGTATGCTGAACCAAAATTCAAATTAGTGCCCAACTTCTTCCATAAAGTCCTCCAAAAGTGTCCTACAAATTTAGTATCTCTATCTGATATAATGCTTAATGGAATGCCATGTAATCTAACCACCTCTTTGAAGAACAAATCAGCAACATGAGTAGAATCACTTGTGGTTTTGCATGCTATAAAATGATCCATTTTAGAAAACCTATCTACTACAACAAAGGTTGAATCATGGCCTATTTGGGTTCTAGGCAGAACCAAAACAAAATACATACTAATGGAGTCCCAAGGTCTATCTGGGATTGGTAAAGGCTGATAAAGACCTACATTTGTACTCTTTCCCTTGGCATATTGACACACTTTACACCTTTCTACAAACTTCCTCACATCTAATTGCATTTTAGGCCAAAAGTAATGAACACTTAGATAAGCTAAAGTCTTATCTAGGCCAAAATGAGCAGCAAGACTACCACAATGTTTTTCTCTAATTAAATTTTCCCTCATAGAACTCCTTGGTACACATAGATGAGATCCTTTGAAAAGTATTCCATCTTGCAACATGTAGTCCATCCAAGGTTCTCTATTCCTTATGTTTGTATGTTTACACACCTCGTAGGCTTATTTTAAATCCAAATTAGATTTGTACAACTCCTTATGAGACTGTATTCCTCCACTTTCTATCTAAATTTCTCTTATAAAAGGCTCTCCTACTCAAAGCATCTACTACCTTATTGGCTTGGCCTTTTTTGTGCTTGATAACACAAGTGAAATTTTATAAATAATCCACCCATTTCATGTGTATTTGACTCAATTTGGGCTGGTTGGTTATGAAATGCAGTGCATGATTACCAGTGAAAATAACAAACTCCTTAGGCATCAAATAATGTCTCCATTTCCTTAAGGTTTGTGCACCATAGCATAAAACTCAAGATCATAAGTTGAATGCCTCTTTTTTGCATCATTTAACTTCTCACTAAAGAATGCTATAGGTTAGTCTTCTTGACTTAGGACAACTCCAATGGCTACCTCACTTGCATCACATTTAACTTGGAAAACCTTGTTAAAATCAAGAAGTGCTAGTATAGGCTATTATGTGATTCAAAAACTAAAAATTTCTTTCAGAAACATCAATCTAACCAAACTTTCTATTATACCCTCTTATTGTGTCTATGAATGGTGTACAAATTCCACTAAATTTTTTGATAAATTTCCTATAAAAACTTACCAAACCATGGAAATTTTTTACCTCATAATTTGTTTTGGGAGTTGGCCAATTAGTTATGGCTTTCAATTTGTCCTTGTCCATCTTCAATCCACCTTGAGAAATCACAAAACCAAGGTACACCAATTTTGTCCTCGTGAATAAACACTTCTTGATATTGACCAACAATGTTTCTTCTTGTAGTCTTTGCATTACCATCCTAAGGTGTTTAAGATGTTCTTCCTTGCTTGAGATATAGAGTAATATGTCATCCAAATAAACAATCACAAATTTACCTATGAAGGGCTTTAAAACTTCATTCAGTAGTCTAATAAATGTACTTGGAGCATTGGTAAGACCAAATGGCATAACAAGCCATTCATACAACCCCTTATTAGTCTTAAAGACAGTTTTCCATTCATCTCCTTCCCTTATCCTTACTTGATGATACCCACTCCTTAGATCAATCTTAGAAAAGTACTTAGATCCACACAAACAATCCATCAAATCATCTATTCTTGGAAGAGGGAACCTATACCTAATTGTAATCTTGTTAATTTATCTTGAATTTGTGCACATCCTCTAATCTCGTTCTTTATTTAGCACCAATATGACTGGTACTACACATAGGCTAATAATTTCTTGTATCAAACCTTTGTCCAATAGTTCTTGAACTTACTTCTTGATCTCTACATTTTCTTGTGGAGTCATCTTATAGGAAGCTTTGTTTGGCAAACTTGTACTAGGTATGAAGTCAATATGATGACTAATACTCATAATAGGTGGAAGCTCATTGGGCATCTCATTCACCACTATATCAGCATACTCTTCCAACATGGTTTGTATCTCTTGAGGTAGCTCATTCAACTTGGTTTCTATCATAAAAGTTCTAGGTCTGATTATGACACAGTCAAGGTAGGAGAAGGACTATCCAACTTGTTATCAACAAGATTGCACCCTCTTGTTGAATGTGATTCAACAAGACCCTATTATACAATGGGAATAGCTTCTATGTGTGGTACCTTGCAAAACTTGAAGCTAAACCTCTAGATGAAGGGTTGGTTCCCTCGATTTTATCACCTAAACTAGATTACCTACTGCTACTCAAAGGAAAATGGTAGAAAATGACATAATAGAAGCCTAAATCTATGTGGCAAGGTGATGCACCAAATGATAATGAGCTATTTTTTTTGTTTTGACACACAAATCTTCAACAAAATCAATGGCTATTGCACAAGTTTGAGTTTTTACCCTATACATTAGTACTTTGTGAGATGGAAATTGTTATATGCATTTGTTTGGAAGGAAAAGGGGTAACTTCACGACTCAACACTTGCATATTGTACTATACAACTCACAACCTATATAAAATATATGTTTTATGTCCATAGGTGTTTGAAAGAGGCATAAATCAAAGGTTTTTTGCATAAAACATAATAAAATACACTCATCATCCATTTAACACACAACAAAACCATTGCAAGTATGTGCTTACCGGTGTTGTCATTGATGTCAACTGTGTTCTAGTTTTGATTCTTGCTTGTGTTGAGATAATTGGTTTGTAATGGATTAGATAAGTATTGAAGATAATGAGGAAATGCTTTTGTTGTTAAGTTTCCAAGTGCTTTTGAGAAAATTTGCACTCCTAGTGAAAGCAGAGTATTCTGATTTACTGAAGAACAGTTCTGTAATTTGCTCTGCATATCCTATAGATTGCATATCTTTGTCTACGGTTTGGAAGTTATTTAAAGGGAAGTCTTTAGATGCTATGTTCCAATTTTGAGCCTTCGGTATGAAGATTTAAGAGAGTTCTATTCACCAGAGTAAAAACTATTTTCTATGCATTCAGTGGTGTCTGGGAGAATGTATTTTACTTCGTATTTCTCTGTATTTAAGTTTTATAGTTTGTGGTTCTAGAATTAAGTTTGTGATGATGTTAATGTGCCTTCAGTTCAAATGGTTCATGATTTGGTGCTCCACAAGTGATCTTTCCTTTATGACAATGGTTGACAGTTATGTTCAAGTGCTCTGGTTTGAAGAATCTTCTGGATAGAGTGTTTGAGGGTTGTGTGGAAGTTATTGATGATTGTAACATGTTTGTGGGAATCTCTAGATCATGTCCTACCTTTGGATTGGTCTACAAAGTAAAATCTAGATCGTACATGAAGCGTGCTCCTAAATGTTTGAGTGTTAACACTAGTTTTAGTCGACTCGATTGTTCTCACTACCTGTAGTTATGTTTTGAAGATTGTGGAAGCATATAGCTACATGGAAGAATGCATTTGAGTCCCAGCTAAGGAGTTATGTCATCCGCATTCATTTTTTTCCTCTACAAATCTATTTAGGTCCAGTCCTATTCTAATGTATGATTGTAATGTTTGTAATGCCGACCTTGATGATCATTCCAAGGTTGATGAATTGTATAAATACTTGTAATTGAGTCATGAAAATGTATCCAAGTGTGAAGATACGAAGATAAGTGTGAAGTGAAAAAAAAGAGTAGAGTAGAAGAGAATTACTGTGCTTCAATGGAACTGAACCCTAGCATAGTATAGATGCTAATATCTCAGTTTACCAAATCTGGCAGTGAGCCTTCTTTTTGCAGCAAGCATTTTGGGTAGTGAGCCTCTAATTTTTGGTATTGTTATTACATATATTATTGTGAGCTAACACTCACCATGGTTTTTCCCTTATAGGGTTTTCCACGTAAAAATTCTGGCATCTCATGTGTGAATGTGTTAAGTTTCTAATCTCATGAATTTATGGTTAAAATACAATAAATTTGTTTAAGTGGATGATGCTTTAATGGTTTTAAAATATTGTCTACAACTAATTCAACTCCCCCTCTCAGTTGTCTTGCCCTTTTCAACAATTGGTATCAGAGTGAGGGTTCCTTCATAAAGAGTCTAACAACTCAAGGTAGATCCAAGATGGTACACAAAAAGGAGTCACTGTAGTTTGATGGAAGGGATTATGCTCTATGGAAGGTACAAATGAAAAGTTATCTCATTTCACTTGGTTATAATGTTTGGAAAGTGGTAGAGAAAAAGTATACTATTCCTCCAAATGGACCAGTAGATGAAGATGAAATCAAACAGTATGAATTAAATGGAAAAGATAGAGATGCTCTATTGAAGGCCTTATCTAACACTGAGTTGATAAAAGTCATGGATTTGAAGATGGCTCATGAGATCTGGGAAAAGTTGAAGTATTTATATGAAGGAGATGATTCTATAAAAGATGCCAAATTGTAGAACCTAAAAGCTAAGTATGAAAGTTTGAAAATGAGTGAAGATGAGAACATAATAGTCTACTTACAAAAGGTTGATGAAATTGTTAATGGAATCAAAGGCCTTGGATGAACTGTTGATGACAAAGAGGATGTGTTGAAGATTCTTAGGTCATTACCTAAATCCTATAGTCACAAAGTATCTGTAATTGAAGAAATCATGATTCTGAAAGATGTTTCAAAAGATCAGTTGCTTGGAGAACTTACGGCCTTTGAGATGAGATAGTTTGGTGATGCCCTACCTAAAATAGGGACTACTTTCAAAGCTAGTACTTTAGAGAAGACTTCAAGAGCTGAGAAGTATGTTGTGGAATTTGATGATGACCTTGAGGATATTGAAGCCAAATTTATGGATAAAATGCAAAGAGGTACCAGTAAGTATAAAGGTAAATTACCATTCAAATGTTTTTCATGTGGTAAGATTGGTCACTATGCTTCTAGGTGTCTGGAGAGAATTGAAAGAGGTAGAAAGAAATTTGAAAGTAAACCTAGGGTTGTAAAGAAATGTTATATTGTCAGAGATCTTGATGATGATGGTGTAACAAATGATGAGTCTGATGATGCTAGTACTAGTGCAAATGAATGCTTGTTTATTTCTATTAAGGAAGAACCTGTGTCTACTAATCTTGCTAGCTGTGTGAAGGAAGAAAAACCAGTGGAAGAAAGTGCCTTGTCTGTTCAAGTGGAGAAAGATAAGGATGAATGGATTATTGATAGTGGATGCTCACATCACACGACTGGTGATAAAAGCAAGTTTGTAAGTCTAAAAAAGTATGATGGAGGATTGGTTAGGTTTGGAGATAATGCAACTGGTAAGATTTCTGGAAAAGGATCTATTTCTTTTGATGGAAAGCACAATACAGATGATGTCCTATATGTGAAGGGTTTAAAGCACGATCTTTTAAGTGTTGATCAGATATGTGACAAAGGTTATGATCTAAGATTCAAGGATAATGGATGCAAGATCATGGAAAGCTCCAGAACAGTGATTGCTACTGGTAAGAAGACTAGAGGTAATATTTATCAATTAAGAGGAAGTAGTGATTATTGCTTGTTGGCTCAGACAGATGAGAGTTGGTTGTGGCATAGAAGGATGTGTCATATCAATTTTGACAACTTGGTGAAGATAAGTACAGTACATGTTGTCAGAGATTTGCCTAAGCTTGTAAAGCCTACTAATACTATTTGCAAGGAATGTCAGTTGGGAATGCAGACAAGAACAAGTTTCAAAAGCAAAGAACAATTTTCTACTAGATTACTGGATCTAGTGCACATAGATTTGTGTGGTCATACAAGGATAAGAATTCTACAAGGAGTCAGGTACTTTATGTTTCTTATTGATGATTATTCCAGAATGACTTGGGTTACCTTCTTGAAGGATAAATCAGAAGCCCTAGACAAGTTCAAGTTTTTCAAGATGATGGTTGAGAATGAGCTAGATTTGAGGATCAAATGCTTGAGGTCTGATAGAGAAGGAGAGTATACATCAAATAAATTCAATGCATTTTGTGAAGAACATGGGATAAAAAGATAATTGTCTGCTCCTAGAACTCCACAACAGTATGGAGTTGTTGAAAGGAAGAACAAGACAGTTTAAGAAGTTGCTAGGTCAATGATGATGGAGGCTAACCTACCAGAAGTATATTGGAGAGAAGCTATACACATTGCTGTCTACATTGAAAATAGAGTCCAAGTAAAAGGTAATGGTACTAAAACTCCCTATGAATTGTGGTATGGAAAAGTTCCTATAGTGAAACATTTCAAAGTGTTTGGAAGCAAATGTTAATATCAGAGAGATGAAGAGTTAGGCAATTTTGATGCAAGGTGTGATAAAGGAATTTTCCTTGGATACTCCACTAAGAGTAAAGCCTATCAGTGCTACAATAAGAGATTGAAGAAGATCATTGAAAGTGCTAATGTGAAGGTTGATGAAGATAGGGAGACAACATCAGATCTAAGTGGCTATGAATTAGATGAACCTATTGCTACAATCCACAAAGAGAAAAAGGGACAAAAGGATAGTCAAGTAGAAGAAGAAAAGGCTCCAGAAAATGTTGTTAAGACTCCCAGGTATGTTAGGACTAATCATTATGAAGATCAAATCATTGATGACAAAAGTAAACATCAACATCAAATACATTTTAGGACTCTCTGCTCTTCATCTTCTTCTACTCTCTACTTTGTCCTCTACTTCTGCACTTACCCCCACACACTTTGAAACAACCTTCTATCCTTCATATATATTCTCTGCAAGCCTTCTAAACATCATCTTTGTCGACCTAAATGTAACGTGTAACATGAAATATGTAACAACCTTGTTTGTTAGTTCTCAAATCATATGCAGTGATGTAGGAATGAGATATCACTCTGTGCTTTATAAAATAAGCTCTATTAGACCCAATTTGCCTCTGCACAATCTTAGTTCTTGGCACACTATCACAAATCACTGGCATAAGCTCCCAAACTTCTATACAATCATTCTTCCTACAACCCAATAACACAGTCTTCACTTTGATGCCTCTAGACATTTGTCTAATAACTCAAACCTCTGAAAACTTAGATCAAACATACCTCCCAACTAGTTCTAGTTATCCTCCCAACCACAAGACTAGGAAGCTAACTATAGTGAAATATGGTGGTTTTCAATTCTATCTCTAATGACCTTTCATAGGACATGACTTGTTCTCATGTTGCTAACTTTGAAAAACTTTGCGCTAACTTTTATGCTCTGAAACTTGGATCATGCATACCTCATAGCTATCTCTATCTAACTTTCAAGCCACAAAGTCATATCTTCATTGGCGATAGAATGCAATAAACTCTACTAACACCCTCTAGTAACTAACAACACAACACCTAGTGACTTAGATCAACTAAAATAACTTCTGGATGCTCCTGCATCAGACTCTCAAGGTTAATTAAAAAGTGATGCCCTTGCGTTAGACACATCAAATTGATAAATTTGATGATCTACTCCCAAATCCTTATAATTGCCTTAGTTCAGCGATATATCTACAAGATTGCAACTATTGCAAGGTGTGTGCCCTTGGTCTCCTTGTGTTGTGCAATGTAGTGCTTGGATTCATGACAAGGATTAACCGCCTCCCATGGATTCATTAACTTTGGCAGTTGTATCAGGCATTAATAGATTGATCTTTTGGTGCAATGACAACTGCCTTGCTAAAAATTAGTATCAGAGCCTGGGTCATGGGTTTGAACCCCTCGCTTGCACTGGGGGGATTGTTGCAAGGTGTGCGCCCTTATTCTCCTTATGTTGTTCAATGCAACACTTGGGTTTGTGACAAGGCTTAACCACCTCCCATGAATTCATTAACTCTGGCAGTTGTATTGAGCATTAATAGGTTGATCTTTTGGTGCAATGGCAACCATCTTGCTAACAGTAACTGCCTCATAGTCAATACTCTATTGACAAAACTTACAAGCTACCTCAAGTCGGTGATCTGTTCAAGTCATCTTTGTGAGTTTCCTCAATCCTCGATAGGTTTGGCGATCTATTCACAAATCACTGCATTGTCTCATGGTCAGTGGTTTGTATAGGTCTTCTTTACAAACTACCTCAAGTTCTTTCTTATTTGTGGTGGTATATGTTTGATGTTCTGCTTAAAAATTGTTGCACTGCCTCAATGGTCAGCGGTCTAAGCATCTCTAATGTGCAAGTTGCCTCAATTCTTCAACTGTGATGCTCTAGGTTCGACGGTCTAGCTATAAGGTTGCAACTGCCTCATAATTTGGCACTCTATTGGCAACACCTATAGACTACCTTAGGACCAATACTTCAATAAACTAAGAGTTAAATAGCCTAAACATCCTATAACACTTAGGAATAATCATTTTACTTTCTTAGTTTAGTCAATACATCCTTAAATTCTCTCTGTGGTACTTTCTAATCTCCGGTTCTAGCTGCAACTCCTTCTGCACACATGGAACTTGCCTAGTTCCTTCTCCATATGCACTGCCCCTATACTTCTCTATGTTTCTTTGTCCATACTTCCTTTACTCTAGTGTGATTTATTTCTTCCATTCTTCTTATGGTAGAATTTATTGTCATCCCTTCTTTCACTGCGGTATGGACTTCTTTCCAATTATGCTCTGGACATGTTCCTTCTCTGCTGTATTTTGATTTGTTATGCTCCACACATGTTTCCTTACTCCTGATTTACACAAACTTTCCCTTGAGCTGGTTCCTTAGTTTTTTCAGTCTATAACACAACTCTCCTTAAGAGTAATGTTTCACCCTCTTCCAATTTCTTCATAAAACTTGGCAATTAAATAGGTTCTTCTTCTTTCACATAAGTTATCTCTACATTATTTACTATTCCCCCATCAATAGTCCCTTGGTGACATTCAATGCTTGAATCTTTTCACCTCCATACTTGAAAATAGGTTCCTCTAAAGGATCTCTTAGCAAATCTTCTTTCATCTCTTTGGTATCCATCATTGCGGTAAGAATTATGACTTTCTCTATTGTTGTGGTAGAAACTCCTATCATTTCTCCCTCGATGGTGTGATTTTTTATGCTTTGCATATGGTCTTCCTTCTCTGCATCTTAATCCATGTTCTCTTTCTCCTGCTAGCTGACTTGAATTCTCTACCACACATGAATACTTTAGCCTATACAACCTTTCAAACATACAAGTAACATAGTTCCATTTTGATCCATCAATCCATCCATAATCCCTTTGTATACAATCTGTCATAAACTCTTTCCTCCACATTTTATTCCAACACATCATTTCAGAGTGTTTTCTTAATCCACAGATCTTACAAGGGTACATATCCCAATACATTTCATTTCCATGTCCATGTCTATTACAATAAGAACAATGCATACCTTGTCTTCCTTGATCTGATTTGTTTGAACTTGTGACAACACCCTTATTCTCTTCACCTATGATATATCCAAGGCCCTCATTTCTTGGTCTCATTATTGGCTCAATAAAGTCTCTAATTCCTTGCCGATACTTTCCCAATCCTTTTCTGTGATATCCCATTTTTCTCATGATTTTATAACCAACATTGTTTTGAGAACTCTCTTTATCAACACCATCACCAACAATTGCAGATTCATTTACATTTTTATCTTCAACCTCACCCTCCTTATCTAAAGAAGCTTCTATGATATCACACAAATCCTTAGTATTGCAAGAAACATTACAAAGTTAAGGCTTAGATCTTAGACATTCATTCTCTTCCCTGCATGCTACAAGTGACTGATCTAACTGGTTAAGTTGCTCTTTCAATCTTGATATTTCACTCTTTTGTAAATTATTTTCCTTTTTCAACTTCTCCAAATTTTCCTCTAGATCTATGTTCCTCTTTTCAATCTTATCAAACAAATTGCATCCTTCTTGTAGTGCCCCTCCATTCTCACCTTGGATGAGCAGGTGGTCGGGCTATGAAGCATGAAGAACAAGGTAAAAAAAACTTGGAATACTTAGGGCATGATAGACATGTTGATGGTAGGCTTACTATTATGATGTAGTTAATGATATTCATTGATGTTTACTATGATGACACTGTTGATACTTTATGACTAGTACATTATGCTTATGTTGTGATTAGTTATGGATTAAGTGATTATGTAGATTTGTTTTACTATGTGAATTATGCGACTATCTGACTATGTGTTATCTGTTTGTTTAGTTACTAATAAACTAGTTTTTTGTGGATATTTGTGATGTGTTTTGTGAAGGGACAGTGTAGTATTACTCATGATGAGTACCCTACTACGCTGTGACTCCCTGTCACAGTGCACCTGTTGGATGATTATATATATGTTATATTCGACACTTTTGTTTGCTGCAGGATTGCAGGTACCAGGCATCGACTCCACCTGAATTGGCAGGTCTGACCATGCCTTCATGCCAATGGATGTTGTGGAAGGGAGATAACATGAGGTTCCTTCAGTTTGTCATCATCCTTGATGAGGATGAGTTCTTAGTCTCGGGTCTTGTCAGTTAGTCGGTTGGAGCTTGATTGTGAGTCTCTATCATTCTATGGTTTGTTATCATCGGTAAATGATTGGTATGTAGTACCTGAGTTGTTTTGTCAGTCTATTGTTTTCATCAAATAGATTATTAATCTTTTTTGTAAATAAATAATATTAAGTTTAAAATATATTAAATATTTGTCTATGTTGTTAAATAAATAATGTTAATTTTTGAGGTATAGGAATTAAATTAATAATTTTTAATAGTTAATAATAATAATAATAACAAATAAATTATAAGTATTTAATATTATATTAGAGGAATAAATATTTATTTCGTATAATTTGAAAGATATTATTTTATATTATTTATTAATTTATTGGAATGTAGTGAGTTGTTGTGAGTGGTGTAAATAATAAATTACTAGATTGGAGAATCTTCCTATAAGTGGAGATTTATTGCAATTATTTTGGGGAGAAGGTGGATTTTCAGTAACGGAGATGTGGTGGAGTGGGAATTTATGAACATGACTATTTTTGTAATAGGGGAAATATTTGAGAAGGATGGAGGGGAATTGGAAAAAACACAAAAAAATTGGGAGTTTTGCACAACAAGAATTGGGGGAAAGGAAGGAAAGGAGAACTGGGGGATACTAATTTGGAGTCTCAAGGTTTAAATCTGGGTATGTCTATATTGTTATAGCCCTATGCATGATACTCTTTTGGTTTCTTTGTTGTTGCCTGGTTGTCTTTAGACCATATTTGTTTCTACCTTTATCATGTTTTGTCCTCCTGTCGCCAGGAGGTTTCTTGTAATTTTCAATTTGAATCATTCTCTTGGGTATCTCAATCTTATCTGGTACCATTTTGGTAATGGAAGATCGATCATCTCTGGAATAATTTATGAAAGCATGATTAAAATTGAAACTAGGGCTTATACTTTAGCCAGTCTCGCTTTCAAATTTGAATGTATTATTTTACTCTCTAAGCCTTCTCTGCAATAACATTTATAATGCCTTCCTGGTAGACATCTCTACAAGAGACAAATTCATTTGATTATCTTCTGAAATTAAAAATTAAGAAGATGGCCCATATGTGATGACCCGTTAGGAACCTTCTTTTACCTCATCATTATGAGAACTGTTTAGATTTCATGAATCCTCTTTCATAATTACCTTTTTAGTCAAAATTGCTCTATCTAAGTACAAGCTAGAAGGGAGAATGAAAGTATTTCTCTCTGCAAAATAAAACCAATCTTTTCAAGTGCTTCTTCTATCAACGACCCTGTCCATTTACTTGCATTTTGCAACGTTTCTTCTGGTGAAACAAGAAGAAAACATTTTCTGCAAACAAATTTATTTTAGCATGCTCAAACCCTTCGACATCCTTCTTTCAAAATTTGCAAATTGTTTTGTCTTATTCTCAGAAGCAAATTGGTATAATTTCTGCCAATAAACTTTACATTGTTCTTTTAATCCAAAGGAATCATATCAAACCTCTTATATGAAAATGAAAATTGTGTAGTCTAAATCTATTATCCTCCTAGCGTACTGACATCGAAGCCATGTTTGAGCTCATTCTACAACTACATTCTAATCAATTTCCTCAATCCTCTGAAAAGCTTTCATAATGAATAGAAGTGAATAAATGAATAGCTTTCATAATGAATAGAAGGGAATAAATGAATCTCTTTGCATAAATAAATTTTAACCTTGATAGAAAATAGGAATAGTAAGTTTTTAGTGAAATAGTAATTAGCTCTTAAAGGTTAGTTGAATAGGAAGTGGAATAGATAGTTTTCTTATTACACTCATGTGTAACTAAATTTTAGATTGTGAGCCCTATCATTTTCATTCCCATTCATTTGACTATTTACTTTACTGTTGCTGATACATTTAGACTTGTGGGACTGTTGATCCCGAATTCCCGAACTATTAGGCCTTATATTAGAGGAAAACTAATTGGGTGATGTTAGATAAATGCTTTATATTATGAGAAAAAAAATTGGGTGATGTTAGATAGATGCTTTATATGATGATATTAAAGGAAAACTAATTGGGTGATGTTAGATAGAAATTGGTTTATATTATGATGTTAAAGGAAAACTAATTGGGTGATGTTAGATAGAAATTGGTTTTGTAATTTAATCTTGGGAATGGATGTTTGAAATGCAGAAATTAGAACCTAATTGTAATGTGACTTTACTTATGCTTATGTGAACTTGTGATATTTTATGCGAGTGTATGTTTAATTTGCTTCGGCTATTATTTGTATATGTGGAATTAATTTTGTAATTGAGTGCACAGGTATTTCTAACCAGCCACAGATACTGGAGATCGTCCCACACTTGATGTTGTAACCCCTTGTGAAGCTGATCTAGTTCCATGAGGAACCAAGATCAACTCTGTGTATGATGAAATGTTGTAATGTTAATTTGCATGTGGTTAATTGGGTTAAGTCTACCCTCTTTTAATTTGAATTATAATTTGTGTTGTAAGAATTTTGTCTTTGAATTACATTTTTAAATTTTAAATTTTTGGAGACCCTTTTCATGTGTTTTAACTTGACCCTGGGTGCTCTAACTAGGCTAAACTTGACCCTGGGTTATACCCCATGGGTCTAGGGTCCCTTTTGACTTGGGTAACACTTGGTAAACCTCCATATGGTCACCTTAACTTCACACTGAAGTTAAGTGACGAAATTGGAGGCATGGGAGGGAGAGGATGAGTGGTACCAACACTCAACCCTATCCCTTTTCACTTCCCAAGGTTGGATATGACTCCAAGACCCACCAATTGTGGAATACTTGATTCCAAGTCTCTCTCACAATTGGCGATAGTGCCCTTGGAGTTGTGTGGTCCCTTTTGAGAGGAAAGGAGGGGGACACATGTGTCACCCATTCCCTCTTTAACTCCTCCTTTCCCTCCCACATGTTGGAGAGAGGACAAGTGGTAAGGGATGAGGGAGACTTGGGGATGGGTGAGTGACATGTGTCAACACCCAAGCCTTGGGACATGCTTGTAGTGGGGAGGAAGAGTGAGGAGGTGACAAGTGTCACCTCCCCATTCCTCTAAACTCATGGGTTAGGCTTGTTTTAATCCCACTTGGGATAAGGTAAAAGGTTGTTGAATTTTTGGGAATTTTGATTGTTTGAATTTGAATTTGGGAGAAAAAGATAGAGGGAGTTTGGTGGCTTATGTTGGAGGGGATTTTGGAGAAGCTCTACATCAACTTCTTCCATAGTAGGGCTTTTAAAGGTTGGTTTTCAAGGCTAAGGCCTTCCTTTTGTATTTTAGTTGCTTGCATGATGCATATGTGTGTGGTTTTTTTCCTTGAGTGTTGTTGTTATTGTGGGGAAAATTTGGTTGGGTGTTGTAAGAGCCTCTCCCACTTGGGAGAAGATGCTCAATAAGTGTGAGGTAGGGGAGGAGTGATCCTCCTCAGGGTCATTACCTTGTTTTTGGGATGTTGTATGCCTTGAGGGCAATATATGTGATTTTGAGCAATTTGAGACATGGCTTGAGAGCCAAAATATGGAAACTTGTGAAAATTTTGTTAAATGTGTTGGCTTGATGTAACGCCCCACCATGAATACCTTAGAGAACATCATATTTATGCTATATGCAGCAGGATAATTTTTTTTTTTAAAGATAGAAATAACAAAGTAATATTAACACATCATTTAAACTAATGACTTGTCCTCTAAGATATCATGGTTGCATTACTTGACTAACAATTAACATAATCTAACACACATCATGAATTAACATTAGTAGATTATTTTAAACCTATTGCATTAAATCAATAAACATTTACATCTCTATATCATAACATCAGATAAGTAATCGACATGATCAGGATTACATGTGCATCTACAAAAGCCTATACATATGAGTACATCATTATGTAGTTTACATTATCACCATCCTGATCACATCTGAATACATGCAATGTGATCCAATTGTTACACAAGGCTAGTACATGAATATAAATCACTTCCTTCATAACTGGTATAGGATCTGATGCCTAATACACAAGATATATTCTCCTCGCACGTGAATATCAGCAAGGGAAAAACCAATGGATAAAAGCTCTTCCACCCGACCATGTGGAACCCTAAGGTCCACCCCCTGAGCTAGGAGTTAACATGAGGTCCCACTGCAACAACAAACAAGTAGGAAAAAGACTAACATGAACAAGGAATACCTGAGACTCCAATACAAAACATGACACCATCACAAACAAGACAACATCACTTCTAGAGGCAAACACAAATCAAATGGGGAGAGTACAACTAGGGAATGCTAGGCTGCAGTAGGGAGGAGTGTCATCACATGGCTTGTCATGGGTTGTCCTGGTAAGCCTTCCTAGGCCCCGGCCCCCATCTTAGGTTGTCCTGGCAGCCTCTCCTGACTCTCGACCCCCATACAATGCTCATGCGGAATCAACATACCTTTCATGAGGACAAGGTATTTGATCTTGCCATTCCAGGCCTTCTCATCTCATCTCAAGCCTAAACAAGCACTTGAGCCATGAGTGAGGCATCCACTTATCTTGTTTAGTGTGATTAGCTACCCAACCCCCTAATTCATTAATTAGGTTATCACTGAATTAACAAACTCCCACATGGGTTGTCCTGGACACCACTTTGGGCTCCGGCCCCCATTGAGAGCCACTCCCCTACCTGCAACTAGAAAACCCCACTCAACAAGCAGAGCAAACATCATCATGACAACGGGGATACATGAACCATGCAAGGCATTAACCATCTTGCATCACAATTACCCTCATATCAACATGTATATATAACAATGCAAGGAATTATCCATCTTGCATATCAACTTAATCACAAGGACAACTAACAAAACCTTGTCCATAGCAATACATAAACATTACTCCTATTATAGAACTCAATATCTCCCCATTTCAAAATCTAACACAAAACTCAATATAAGATAATTACAATCAATACATCCACAAAGGGGATTATCACCTCCTCATTATGCATTCACGACATCGAATATTCATCATTTCATGCTATCATTTACCCAACTCTCATACATAACAAGAGGCAATATATCATCATATATCCAACACACACCACAACACTATACTTGAAAACAAATCACATTATCCTATGCCTCTGGACTGACACCCTAACAAATTTGCACAATGGACCTCATTACAGCCCACAATCTCATTACAATGTTAATAAATCCCATTTCGAAACTATTTAATCAAACTTCAATTAACAAAACCTTCCATAGGATGTTGTAATAAGATCGTTACCAAAATTAAATTAATCATCAATAATCATAAAGATTTAAATTAAACTTTTATAATTAATATCACCTACATTAAATCTAATAATTTAACTAAAATACTAATCTACATTTGATTTTGCATTTTTTTAAAACTAACAATCATATAATTTATACAATTTATCATTAGACTTTCACCCATACATTTCTAGATGGCTTGGAGATGACAACAATATCATTTGAAATAATAATAATAATAATAAACAATAATAATAATAATAATAATAATATTAACAATAACAATAATAATAAATTCCATGGGATATAATATTTTTCATCCAAAGAACATTAAATGAACATTGTAAATAAATTTAATATAACAGTTATTTATTCAACAGTGTCTCTAAAATACTATAACCTACTTTAGTGTAAGTAAATTATACAAAACCCTATTATGCATATCATCATAATCCAATGTGAATTTTGACAGTTTGTTTCAAAATCTCTTCTACCACATGATATGGTCCTTTAACAATTTCAGCTGTACATTACAGCTAAAATAAATATTAAACTACATGATATTAATTTTCTAGCAAACCTAAATTATAAACATTTTATATAAGCTATTCTTTTGAAAGTGAAAATAGCCTATTGAAATAAACATTTCATCCCTTTTTGCTGGATACCTATTACAAGTGCGATTTCATTTAAATTGTCTAAATCTTAAATTGCAATGACCACTAAGTCCAAAATATATAATTTCATAAGGCATTAATATGCTTTAACTTCTTTGAAATAAAACACATAAATGGAATGCAATCCTCATTGCCGCCAGGGTTGCATTGAGAATATAGATCATAATAGATGCACAACCAAAATATAGAGATGCATTGAGAGTGTAGATTATGGTTTACGCCAAGCATAAATACAATGGTTGTAACATATACACAGAAATGGATTTGTTAAAAAGGCTTCAGAAACTTTCAAGAAAATGGCAATCGACTTCAGGGAATGGTGCAGTGTTGACATTGATCCAGATGTTGGCCGTTAGAAGAAGAAATAAGACAATGTCTCATATAAAAGATTATATAAATTTGACCTCTATTACTGGTGATTTGACTGAGTAATAACTTAACCATTTAGTGATTACTAAATCCTACAACCGATTATCATTAAGAGAGCAGCGTTGGTTTAGAAACATGATTGCGGACAGATGAGACAACGTAATGCATTGATTGTTGCAAGGCTTAAAAAAAAAGTCCAGCAGTTATAATTTGCAAACGCCAATCCAAAGTCTATTCCTCCACAGATATGTAAAGGACAAGATAGTGTAAAGGAGCTTCACCGAAAGAAGCTTGTTTGCAAGACAAGACTTCGAACCAAGATTAAAGGACCAGGAACGATATACTCCAGCAGTGCCTACCATGGTCAATTAGGTGTTCTTGGTTTTATATACGAAATCTCCTCTCATGACAAGACCATTGGGGTCAAAGAGAATGATTAATGTGTCAACAAGCCAATGCTAGGTAAGCATCCCCTTGCCTTACCCCCTTTCATTTTATACATATGCATTGGTCTGTTTATTTACCTTACATACTAACTCTTATTTTCGTGCATATTGACATGCATATTGTCATACTTACTGCATGTTTGAGTGTATAATAAGAGAGTTCCTGTACCTTTATTAAGTTTGAAGGCGTATCTAGTTGAGTCCCTTTCTAAGTGCATACAAGTCTGACATAGTTGTATGCATGGTAATTGCATATTTATAGCTAGTTAATGTACGTTTTCTTGTTTGTGTGGGAACTATAAGGGTTACTCACAGCTATAGTGAAAATTTAGTTACAGATGGGATGACACTATGCAGCTCATTTCTAGTTTGACATGGACCATATCTTTTGTTATTAGCATGGCTTTTTTCTTCTCGTACCTATTGGCATGGGGGATGGGAGACAATAAGGTTAAATCATTGCAAGCACCCTCCAGTATCTCTCAGACGTGGGACTGCACACCTGTAGTTTATGATTATAAGAGGGTAGTGTCATATCAATCGCCCAAGACTATGATGCAGAAATCCATTCGATTGCCTCGAACAGTTAGATAAACCTGTTATATGATGTATGTAAGTCTGAGGGAGACAACCGTTGCAGGAATAATATGTGATTGTATAAGCAGACAGAAATTAGTTAAATGAAGGGCTCCACTATTGCGATACCTGTAGTGCAATGTCTACGATTTGGAATTGCAGGGGAATTGTATTGTTGTATCTATGATAGGAGTTTACTACTGAGCGATCTGAGGGGTCTAAGAAGACATCCAACTGTATCTTCAATATACCTATCAACCCTACATTGGTCTAAGATTGCATACCGAGGAGTTGGCAGAATTATATCGTCAATACCATGTAAAAATCCATTAAAATTGAATAATTGCAGTAGGGACAAAATGATCCAGAAGAAAAACATTTCAACTAAAAGAAATCCGTTTTGCAATAAAAGAAGCAAGCATCACGAACATGTACAGATTTAGAAAGAGAATCAGAAGAAGTGACAGGCAATCTAAGGAACCTGGCTGCGACGTTTGAATCAAGAAACCTGTTTAATTTGCTGCAGTCCAAGCGTCCTCCCCTGCAATTCTTCTTTTCCCCCCTTTTTAAAACCCTCCTATTCTTAGATCCGATAAAAGTCCGTTATTCCACAATGAGGGTAGTTTTAATTAATTAAATCAAACTATTGCAACTACCCAACTATCAACTCAAAATAAATAATTTTATTTTATTTATTTAAATCTTACAGTTTAATTTATCAATAATTTATTTATTTAAATATTCAAAGCAATAATATTAAAATCAATAATACAAGGTTTCCTATAACTATTAATCCATAGTTTTACTTCTCGCAACCTATAATTTATTTACCACAATTATTACAATTATCAACATTAATTAATATGCTTAATTATCAACCTTATATTTTTCGTAAAATAGCTCTATTCAATGCACAATTCTTCCTTACACACTTGGACCCCTTCTGACCTAGTTAGACTTCAAGATGTAACATTACCTATCTGCAAGTCATGATCAAGCGATAGACAATGACCACAAAGGTAATATGATAACTAGACAACAATGACAGGGGACCCCACGTTCACTCCATACAACCATTCCATTGGTGAAGGCATGCTCAAACCTAGTAAATCAGGTGGAGTCGATGCGTAGTACCTGCATCCTGCAGCAACAGCACAGTTAAACATAACAATGTATATATATCCACATGCAGTCATTTTGTGAATGGAAATCACAGTGTGGTAGGGTACTCGAGTGCGAGTAATACAACACTGTTCCGTTCACATTCATGTATAAACAAATAACTATATTGAACAAGATTTCTGGTTACTCATCAACAACATAAAACAATTAGTTGTCTTACAATCAAATATAGCAAATACATCAAAGCATCTACAACCTCTAGCAAAAATTAATAGAATTCAACATCAACAACTGTTATCATAAAGTTTAGGTCCATAGTCAATTAACAAAATAACAAGGAATCCATCATCAAATGATCTAAGATACTGTCATAAGGTCGAATCCTACTAAGCAACCATCAATCTGATAGGTGACAAGGTGAGGGGCACTACACTTGAGGCCATAAGAGAAATTTTGTTGGGATATTTTGTAGGAGTGGCACTCTTGAGTTGAGTGTGTCCACTCCCCTACCCCTTTGAAACTCACTTTGGATGAGTTCTTGTATTGTGTTTATCCATGGGTGTAAAATTGTGTTTTGGGATGTTTGTGTGCCTTGTTGTGAAGTGGAATGAGACACTAGGTGTGTGGATTACCTACCTAGCTCAAGGGTGACCCTCTTGCGGGTCTACGGTAGGGAGGAGAGCAAGATGTGTGGTTTTCTTTCCCCTTTGTGTGGTATGCAGGTTCATTGGAGCTTAGTGTGAAGTTGAAGAAACTCCTTGTTCTTGGAGAAATATTTTATTTTCCTTTACTCTTTTAGCTCTTGAGAAGAGCTTGGCCTTTTTAGATGTTTCATCCTTGGGTTGTAGTCCAAGAGGAGAACATGGTTCTCTCTCTCATGTGGTAAAAAATGTATATTTTTCATAGTTGTGTGTATGCTATTTACTTTGTAAATTAAAGTTATAATTTGTTGCTTAATTCTTATCCTTCAAAAGGATGAATTGAAGAAAATTTGTTTATAATCTATTTCATTGTATGACATATTGAAAATATCAATTTGTTAAGTATTGAAGTTGTTGTTGTGACAATAAAGAAAGTTGTAATTTGTTATTATGAAAAGGAAGAAAATTGGTTGTAGTCATGTATTATAGGCATTTTAAATTACTTAATTTTATTTGCTCCTCTCTTTAAAAATGTGTAAATTTTAATCATGCAATGAATATACTTGTTAAAAAAAAAAGAGTTCTTGCCTTGCAGTAGAATTGATAAAAGAAAAATATATTTACATATCTTGCAAAATTGTTTAAAATAGAAAACATATAAGTGTTTTAGAAAGAAGGTTATAGTTAAAAAAAATATATATATATATATATCATGTGTATTTGATAAAATGCATTAATTTACTCTTGAAGATAAATTGTTTTTATTTATTTATTTATTCTGCCAATTAGAATAAATTGACTGTATTTAATTTATACAATATATATATATATATATACATATGTTCTGTATATATATATTTTAAAATTCATAAACTATGTATTTAGACAAAAAAATTAAGAGTGTTGTGTGTATATATATATATTATATTAAATAAAACTTGATAAAAAGAATAAAACAAAATAACAATTTAAATGCTAAGTATTGGACGGACTGTTCTTTGACAGTCACATTTTTTCTTGCAGTGGTTACAATAATGAATATGGTGGGGGGGGTTTGAACCCCCCCCACCGTTGTTTGTTTGTGTTGGGTGTGGGGAGGGGGGCGGAGCCCCCACCCACACCCCTATTACATATGAACTCCGCGGCCTTCCCTTGCAGCGTTTGCTACTCCCTACAAACCTCCGCTCCACCTCCAACACCGCTCACCTCTGCAGACTTTGTCCTACGCGGCCCCCTCTCAGTCTCTCTCCACTGCGGATTGCTAGCCCCCTCTCTACTGACCCTCCACTCCACATATCCACCGCTCCTTTGCTTCCACTCCTCCATGCCACCCTCCTCTGAAATGTCGCCATCACCATTAGCTCCATAGTTTCCCCCATGGAAGACCTTGCCAATAGAAACAAACAAAACATTTAGGGTTCTACCAATGGGAACAAATAAATATATTTAGGGCTTTGCCAATGGAAATAAATAAAAATAACAAAAAAAAAATATACATATTGTTAGGGTTTCAACCTTATTACAAATAAAAATAACAAAAAAAAAGAAACATAAACTTTTTTTTTTTAAAAAGAAGATCAAGTTATCACAATTATCTAATAAGAATATATATATATAGAATTATTTGAAGCCATCATATGCATTTCATATGTGGTATTTAAAACTCAACCTACAACATGAGAAAATGACAAGTTGAGAAAATGAGAAAAAAATGAGAGAAAAAGAGAAAGAAAGATAAAAGCGAAAACAAAGAGGAGAAAATGTATGACTTTTGCAAAATAGAGCTAAGAGTATTAATTGAAATTTAATATTCCTTTAATCATGATTGGGGGAATTCAATTAATGAAATTGAATTAAAACATTGTCTTAAGCCCGACTTGGAAACCTAATAAACTTTTTAAATGTAGTAGCAATCTTGTTTACGAGATCTGATCTACCAAGAAATTAGGAATAATATAAATGATGCAGAGATAACTCTGATTGATCGAAAACGTGAAGGAGAACAAATGATCGGACTTTGTTGAAAAATATTTTAAAATTTAGAAAACGTGAAGGAGAACAAATTAATATTAAATTTCAGAAAATGTGAAGGAGAACAAATGTTCAGACTTTGTTGTAAAATGTTTTAAATTTAGAAAATATGAAGGAGAATAAATTAAAACTAAATTTCAGAAAATAAGGAGAACAAATGTTCGGACTTTGTTGAAAAATGTTTTAAATTTAGAAAACCTGAAGGAGAACAAATTGATATTAAATTTTAGAAAACGTGAAGGAGAACAAATGTTCAAACTTTGTTGAAAAATGTTTTAAATTTAGAAAACGTGAAGGAGAATAAATGATCAGAGTTTTTTGAAAAATGTTCAATTAACTTAATCAACTATTTTCCAATGCAACTAGTGAGATGGAAGAAATTTATTAATCCTAATCAGTAAACCTCTTGATTAAATTTTGTTTTAGTACAATAAACCCTACTCACACCCGTGAGGCATTATGCTGCCAGATTTTCCCAAAATTTAGGGTTTAGTTAGGTTAGTAAGTTTAACCCTATTAGCGACATTAACCGCGTCGTGATGGCCCCCTTGATGGCCTTCTTGCGATTGGTATGAACACATGTGCGTATTACCCCACTTTCAACTATATTGTTTGCACCTTAAGTGTACGCCACTGAGCACGCTTATGCGTGCGAGGGGGTTTCTAGGGAAGCATGGAATTTTTTTTTATATTTCATGTCATGACCACATGACAAATGTGGACATGACACGTGAGGTGCGTGTTGTGACCGCATGGGAAATGTGGGCATGACATTTGGTATCAGAGCCCAAGTTTAAACACTGGGCATATTTGGGCACGTTATTTATTCCGTAACTTTGATTAATTAGTGCCTACCTTGTTTTGTAGGATGCATCCCCAACGTGTTCGACGAGCGTGATCACACAACACTGCGTCCGTTGAGGTGCACAGTGATTCCTCTGTAGAGGCATAGGTACCTGCAGCCATAGCAGATCAGCCAGTACCACAGGCACCACCAGTACTTGACATAGGTCCTCAGATTTTACAAACATTGCAGGCCATGTTAGAGAGGTTACCGCCAGTTATACTAGCGCCACGTGATGAGCCTCACATTGATCCGCGAGAGGAGCCACGTAAGGAGCCACGTGTGGAGCCCCGCGTCGATCCACGAGAGGTGCCACGTATAGAGCCTTTCATAGAGATACCTAATACTATAGTGGAGGAGGTAGGGTCAGCCTACCAAGCACAGAGTAGGATTCCTCCATGATACCAGAGACGAGATGAGACTATGAGAGTAGAGTAGATACATCATGGACCTTACAAGTATGGTATGGATAAGCTGGTTATAGGACTTAGAGACAGAGGAGACCCCATCAGGGACCTACTTAGGCTCAATCCACCTACCTTCGCAGGAGCTACAGAGGGAGCCAAGGCTGAGGCTTGGCTCATCAGTTTAGATAGGTGCTTCGTGTTGCAACCTTATGTGAGCAACACGAAAGCACAAGTGGTAGTACACCTTCTGAGAGATGCAGTAGCTACCTGGTGGCACACTGAGGAGTGCAAGCACCGATTATCCTTAGAGACACTCACATGGGACATATTTATAGAGCGCTTTAATGCACATTACTTGTCGGATCATTGTAGACAGCGCCGGATAGATGAGTTCCATGACTTACAGCAGAGAGAACTCATGGTTGCTTAGTATGAGAGCCAGTTTATTGAGATTTCTCATTATGCAGAGCATCTCCACAACGAGAAACTCTAAGTGCACAAATTCATCAGAGGTATGAATCATGGGATAACAGGACCAGTGCATATGGTAGACCCCCAAACTATGAGTGAGGCTATCGAAAAGGCTTATATTGCAAAGGAAATTCAGGGACGAGAGTAGAATTCATGCCCGTAGTTTTAGGACCGTAATCACCAGCAGCAACAAAACATTTGTAGACCACAATCCACACCACAAAGAGGAGGATTTAATTCTTCATCATTACCTCCTAGGCCTCCACAGCAGTAGCAGCAGCATCAGCAGCGGTCTAGACCCTAGCAGAGGGCTCAGGGAAGACAGAACCATGGTTGGTAGCAGCAGGGCCCGTGTAGAGATCAGAGATAGCAGGGATCATCTGTGAGACCCACGAGGTCTCAGTAGTCTTACAGAAGATCACAAGGGTCCACAGGACGGACTGGACAACAACAGTCGGGTAGGACTCAGTCAGGATAGTTGCAGGCTAGGGGCCCATGTTATGTATGTGGTGGGGCAGGGTATTTGGCCAGAGAGTGTCCACAAGGTTTCACAGTAGGGGACAACCCCGTTCAAGAGGATCTGAGCAGACTATAGCTAATGTGGGCAAGTCCCACCACATGTTTGCAGTGGTTGACAACTGCCAGGCTGACTTCCAGGCCTCAGTTATTGAGACAACAGGTATGACTGGGGATTTTCCCATCTCTATTCTTTTTGACTCTAGAGCTACTGACTCTTTTCTGTCTACATCGTTAGTGGAACGTTGCAGGCTGGTGGCTTCTAGGCAGGACATTAGGTGGGAGGTTGAGTTGGCCTCTAGGGCTAGGATGTTAGTAGATACTTTGGTCTGAGATTGTGAGATTTCCTTGGGTTCCTTCACTACATCATGTGACATTAGAGTTATGCCACTAGGATCCTACGGTGTAGTTTTGGGTATGGATTGGCTTGCGGCTCATAGAGCCAAGCTAGATTGTCGCCAAAGGACGATTAGCTGCTTAGATGATCATGGTTCACCGGTTGAGATAGTGGGCATTCAGAAGCCCATGGCAGTTTGTATGATTTCCCCTCAACAGCTTAAGTACTGCATGTGGAAGGGATGTCAGATGTTTGCTATCACGGTCAGTGACAGATCAGAGGATGAGCCTAAGGCTTCTTTAGATGATCACCCTATCCTGAGAGATTTTTCTGACGTGTTCTCGCTGGAATTACTAGGTATGCCTCCACGTAGAGAGGTAGATTTCCACATCGATCTAGTGTCAAGTGTCGAGCCAATGTCTCGTGCACCCTATAGGATGACTACAAATGAGCTCACAAAGCTCAAACTACAGTTAGAGGAGTTACTCGAGAAGGGGCACATCTGACCTAGCGTTTCACCATGGGGCACACTAGTTATCTTCGTGAAGAAGAAGGATGGGTTTCTTTGCTTGTGCATGGACTATAGGTAGTTGAATAAGGTGACGGTGAAGAACTATTATCCTCTGTCTAGGATTGATGACCTTTTGACCAAATGCAGGGAGCCAAAGTATTCTCAAAAATTGATCTAAAATCTGGGTATCACCAACTGTGCATCATAGAGGCAGATACTCATAAGACTGCTTTTTGAACCAGATATGGCCATTATGAGTTCACAGTGGTACCCTTCGATTTGACGAATGCCCCTGCAGTGTTCATGAGTCTCATGAACTGGGTGTTCCGCACTTACTTGGATCAGTTCATGATCATCTTTCTTGATGATATTTTGATCTATTCGCGGACCGAGGAGGAGCATGTGGATCATTTGCATCAAGTGTTGCAATGCTTACGTGAGCAGTAGCTTAATGGCAACCTGGCAAAGTGTGCCTTCTTTAGGACAAAGGTGCAGTACTTGGGGCACATCTTATTAGGCAATGGCATCTCTATAGATCCATCGAAGACTAGAGCGATTCAGGATTGGCCAGCACCCACCAGTGTGACTGAGGTCAAGAGCTTTATGGGATTAGCCAGTTATTACCATAGATTCATTAAGGGCTTTTCCAGATTAGCGCATCCCATCACTTCCCTTCAGTGGAAAGGGAAGGGTTTCTCTTGGACCGAGTAGTGTGAGAGGGCCTTTGGGGTCCTCAAGGAGCGTCTTACCAGCGTTCCCATATTAGCAGTTCCAGATCCTGTAGAGGATTTTGTTGTTTGCACAGATGCATCACTAGAGGGTTTGGGAGCTATGCTTATGCAGGGTGGTAGAGTGATTGCATACGAATCGCGTAAGCTCAAGACACATGAGCTAAACTACCCTACTCACGATTTAGAGCTCGCAGTAGTTATACATGCTCTTGTTCATTGGAGACACTTCCTTTTGGGTCGACGCTTTGAGCTCCATTCGGACCACCATAGCTTGCAATACATTTTCACACAGCCCAATTTGAGCACCTGCCAGTGGTGTTGGATGGAGTTCTTATGCGAGTATGACTTTGATGTCCACTACATCAAAGGGAAGGAGAACGTGGTCGCCGATGCCTTCAGTCGAAGGCGCCACGAGATCCTGACCTTGACATTGAGGGTGGATTTGAGAAAGTGTATCTTACAGCATCTGCCTGAGGACGAGTGGTTTCTTGAGGTGCAACAGGAAATCTAGAAACAGAGGGCCCTTGAGGGTATATTTGTAGGATATTCCCTTGAGTCTGATGGTTTGCTTAGACATCGACAGCGCATCTATGTACCCTATGTGGGTGAACTTTGTGCAGTGATTCTTTCAGAGGCTCATAGAGCACCTTATGCAGTACACCCAGGAGTGAAGAAGATGCATGTTGATTTGTGACAATTATACTATTGGGCTGGGATGAGACGAGACATTACAGAATATGTTGCTCATTGCCTTGAGTGCTAGAGGGTCAAGGTCGAGCATCAGCATCCAGTAGGACTGTTGTACCCTCACGAGATACTTGAGTGGAAATGGGACACCATTTCCATGGATTTTATTGTTGGTCTACCTATGTCATCATGTCACCATGATGCCATCATGGTGATAGTTGACAAGTTGACCAAGGTGGCGCATTTCTCACCTGTATGCATGATGTACAATGCACCATCTGTGGTGAGGGTATTCTTAGATTAGATTGTTAGACTTCATGGAGTACCTTGCTGCATCATTTCTGATAGAGACTCAGTATTCACTTCAGCTTTTTGGAGAGCCTTACAGTAGGCGTTGGGCACATAGCTCAACTTCAGTTTAGCTTATCATCCTGAGACCGACGAATAGACATAGAGAGTTAATCAGGTGTTGGAGGACATGCTTCGTATGTATGTTATGGACCATCAGTCTAGACGGGAGGAGTATTTGTATCTGGTTGAGTTTGCCTACAATAATGGGCATCACAGCTTGTTGGGTATGCCTCCTTTTCAAGCTTTATACGGCAAACCATGCAGGACACCATTGAGTTAGGATTGGATAGAGGACAGGGTTTCCATTGGTCTAGAGATAGTTTAGGATATGGAGCAGCAGGTCACACTGATTAGATAGAGACTTCAGAAGGCACAGGATAGACAGAAAAAGTATGCCGATGCTAAGAGAACTAATCAGAGCTTGTCACTGGGTGACAAAGTATTTTTGAGAGTGCGACTGCACAAGAGTCCAATCCGTTATGGAAAGGGCTCTAAACTCACACCACGGTTTGTAGGACCTTTTGAGATCTTGGAGCGGATAGGACCTATAGCCTATCATCTAGCCTTGCCACCTAGCCTGTCGCATATCCACGATGTCTTTCATGTTTCAATTTTATGACGTTACATCTCTGACTTATCTCACGTATTGGATTGGAGTGCTCTTAAGGTAGAGGCATACGGTCAGTTGGCTTTGGAGCCAATTCATATATTGGCTCATTGGATGCTGGGCCTTCGAGGTTGAGAGTTGGACCAGGTTAGGGTCCAGTGGGACATGTACGACGAGGTCACTGCGACATGGGAGGATGCAACGAGATTGAGGACTCTCTATCCTCACCTCTTTGACGATTTCTAGGAGGAAGTACAGTCTTAGGGGGGAGGATGTGAGGCCTACCTTTTTCATTCCCATTCATTTGACTATTTACTTAACTGTTGCTGATACATTTAGACTTGTGGGACTGTTGATCCTGAATTCCCAAACTATTAGGCCTTATATTAAAGGAAAACTAATTGGATGATGTTAAATAGATGCTTTATATTAAGAGAAAACAAATTAGGTGATGTTAGATAGATGCTTTATATTATGAGAAAACAAATTGGGTGATTTAGATAGATGCTTTATATGATGATGTTAAAGCAAAACTAATTGGGTGATGTTAGATAGAAATTGGTTTTAATTATGATGTTAAAGGAAAACTAATTGGGTGATGTTAGATAGAAATTGGTTTTGTAATTTAATCTTGGGAATGGATGTTTGAAATGCAGAAATTAGAACCTAATTGTAATGTGACTTTCCTTATGCTTATGTGAACTTGTGATGTTTTATGCGAGTGTATGTTTAATTTGCTTCGGCTATTATATGTATATGTGGAATTAATTTTGTAATTGAGTGCACAGGTATTTCTAACCAGCCACAGATACTGGAGATCATCCCACGCTTGATGTTATAACCCCTTGTGAAGTCGATCTAGTTCCACGAGGAACCAAGATCAACTCTGTGTATGATGAAATGTTGTAATGTTAATTTGCATGTGGTTAATTGGGTTAAGTCTACCCTCTTTTAATTTGAATTATAATTTGTGTTGTAAGAATTTTATCTTTGAATTATATTTTTAAATTTTAAATTTTTGGAGACCCTTTTCATGTGTTTTAACTTGACCCTGGGTGCTCTAACTAGGCTAAACTTGACCCTGGGTTATACCCCATGGGTCTAGGGTCCCTTTCGACTTGGGTAACCCTTGGTAAACCTCCATATGGTCACCTTAACTTCACACTGAAGTTAAGTGACGAAATTAGAGGCATGGGAGGGAGAGGATGAGTGGTACCAACACTCAACCCCATCCCTTTTCACTTCCCAAGGTTGGAGATGACTCCAAGACCCACCAATTGTGGAGGACTTGACTCCAAGTCTCTCTCATAATTGGTGAGAGTACCCTTGGAGTTGTGTGGTCCCTCTTGAGAGGAAAGGAGGGGGACACATGTGTCATCCATTCCCTCTTTAACTCCTCCTTTCCCTCCCACATGTTGGAGAGAGGACAAGTGGTAAGGGGTGAGGGAGACTTAGGGATGGGTGAGTGACATGTGTCAACACCCAACCCTTGGGACATGCTTGTAGTGGGGAGGAAGAGTGAGGAGGTGACAAGTGTCACCTCCCCATTCCTCTAAACTCATGGGTTGGGCTTATTTTAATCCCACTTGGGATAAGGTGAGAGGTTGTTGAATTTTTGGAAATTTTGATTGTTTGAATTTGAATTTGGGAGAAAAATATAGAGGGAGTTTGGTGGCTTATGTTGGAGGGGATTTTGGAGAAGCTCTACATCAACTTCTTCCATAATAGGGATTTTAAAGGTTGGTTTTCAAGGCTAAGGCCTTCTTTTTGTATTTTAGTTGCTTGCATGATGCATATGTGTGTGGTTTAATTCCTTGAGTGTTATTGTTATTATGGGGAAAATTTGGTTGGGTGTTGTAAGAGCCTCTCCCACTTGGGAGAAGATGCTCAACAAGTGTGGGGTAGGGGAGGAGTGATCCTCCTCGGGGTCATTACCTTGTTTTTGGGATGTTGTATGCCTTGAGGGCAATATATGTGATTTTGAGCAATTTGAGACATGGCTTGAGAGCCAAAATATGAAAACTTATGAAAATTTTGTTAAATGTGTTGGCTTGAGGCCATAAGTGAAATTTTGTTGGGATATTTTGTAGGAGTGGCACTCTTGAGTTGAGTGTATCCACTCCCCTACCCCTTTGAAACTCACTTTGGATGAGTTCTTGTATTGTGTTTATCCATGGGTGTAAAATTGTGTTTTGGGATGTTTGTGTGCCTTGTTGTGAAGTGGAATGAGACCCTAGGTGTGTGGATGACCTCCCTAGCTCGGGGGTGACCCTCTTGTAGGTCTATGGTAGGGAGGAGAGAAAGATGTGTGGTTTTCTTTCCCCTTTGTGTGATATGCAGGTTCATTGGAGCTTAGTGTGAAGTTGAAGAAACTCCTTGTTCTTGGAGAAATATTTTATTTCCTTTACTCTTTTAGCTCTTGAGAAGAGCTTGGCCTTTTTTAGATGTTTTATCCTTGGGTTGTAGTCCAAGAGGAGAACATGGTTCTCTCTCTCTCATGTTGTAAAAAACGTATATTTTTCATAGTTGTGTGTATGCTATTTACTTTGTAAATTAAAGTTATAATTTGTTGCTTAATTCTTATCCTTCAAAAGGATGAATTGAAGAAAATTTGTTTATAATCTATTTCATTGTATGACATATGGAAAATATCAATTTGTTAAGTATTGAAGTTGTTGTTGTGACAATAAAGAAAGTTGTAATTTGTTATTATGAAAAGGAAGAAAATTGGTTGTAGTCATGTATTATAGGCATTTTAAATTACTTAATTTTATTTGCTCCTCTCTTTAAAAATGTGTAAATTTTAATCATGCAATGAATATAGTTGTTAGAAAAAAAAAAGAGTTCTTGCCTTGTAGTAGAATTGATAAAAGAAAAATATATTTACATATCTTGCAAAATTGTTTAAAACAGAAAACCTATAAGTGTTTTAGAAAGAAGGTTATAGTTAAAAAGAAAATACATATATATAATTATATATATATATATATATATGCAATTATATATATATTATATATATTTATATCATGTGTATTTGATAAAATGCATTAATTTACTCTTGAAGATAAATTGTTTTTTTATTTATTTTGCCAATTAGAATAAATTGACTATATTTAATTTATACAATATATATATATATATGCTCTCTATATATATTTTAAAATTCATAAACTGTGTATTTAGACAAAAAAAAAATTAAGAGTGTTGTGTGTATATAAATAAATATATATATATATATTATATTAAATAAAACTTAATAAAAAGAATAAAACAAAATAACAATTTAAATGCTGAGTATTGGACAGACTGTTCTTTGATAGTCACATTTTTTCTTGCAGCGGTTACAATAATGAATATGGTGGGGGGGGGGGGTTCTAACCCCCCCACCACTATTTGTTTGTGTTGGGTGTGGGGAGGGGGCAGAGTCCCCACCCACACCCCATTACATGGGATGTGGGTGGGGGCTCCGTCCCCCTCCCCACACCCCTGTTACATATGAACCCTGCTGCCTTCCCTTGCAACGTTCGTTGCTCCCCACAAACCTCTTCTCCACCTGCAACACTGCTCCCCTCTGTAGACTCCATCCTACGCGGCCCCCTCTTAGTCCCTCCCCACTGCGGATCACTGGCCCCCTCTCTGCCAACCCTCCACTCCACATATCCACTGCTCCTCTGCTTCCACTCCTCCGTGCCACCCTCTTCTAAAATGCCGCCGCCACCATTGGCTCCACAGTTTCCCCCATGGAAGACCCTGCCAATAGAAACAAACAGAACATTTAGGGTTCTACCAATGGGAACAAATAAATATATTTAGGGCTTTGCCAATGGATTAATAATAAAAATAACAAAAAGAAAGAAACATAAACTTATGTTTTTTTAAAAGAAGATCAAGTTATCACAATTATCTAATAAGAATATATATATATATATATATATATATATATATATATATAGAGAGAGAGAGAGAGAGAGAGAGAGAGAGAGAATTATTTGAAGCCATCATATGCATTTCATATGTGGTGTTTAAAACTCAACCTACAACATGAGAAAATGACAAGTTGAGAAAATGAGAAAAAAATGAGAGAAAAAGAGAAAGAAAGATAAAAGCGAAAACAAAGAGGAGAAAATGCATGACTTTTGCAAAATAGGGCTAAGAGTATTAATTAAAATTTAATATTTGATTGGGGGAATTCAATTAATGAAATTGAATTAAAACGTTGTCTTAAGCCCGACTTGGAAACCTAATAAACTTTTTAAATGTAGTAGCAATCTTGTTTACGAGATCTAATCTACCAAGAAATTAGGAATAATATAAATGATGTAGAGATAACTCTGATTGATCGAAAACATGAAGGAGAACAAATGATCGGACTTTGTTGAAAAATGTTTTAAAATTTAGAAAACGTGAAGGAGAACAAATTAATATTAAATTTTAGAAAACGTGAAGGAGAACAAATGTTTGGACTTTGTTGTAAAATATTTTAAATTTAGAAAACGTGAAGGAAAACAAATTAATATTAAATTTTAGAAAATGAGAAGGAGAACAAATGTTTGGACTTTGTTGAAAAATGTTTTAAATTTAGAAAATGTGAAGGAGAACAAATTAATATTAAATTTTAGAAAACGTGACGGAGAACAAATGTTCAGACTTTGTTGAAAAATGTTTTAAATTTAGAAAACATGAAGGAGAACAAATTAATATTAAATTTTAGAAAACGTGAAGGAGAACAAATGATCAGATTTTGTTGAAAAATGTTCAATTAACTTAATCAACTGTTTTCCAATGCAACTAGTGAGATGTAAGAAATTTATTAATCCTAATCAGTAAACCTCTTGATTAAATTTTGTTTTAGTACAATAAACCCTACTCACGCCCGTGAGGCGTTATGCTACTAGATTTTCCCAGAATTTAGGGTTCAGTTAGGTTAGTAAGTTTAACCCTATTAGTGACATTAACCGCGTCGCGATGACCCCCTTGATGGCCTTCTTGCGATTGGTATGCACATGTGTACGTATTACCCCACTTTCAACTGTATTGTTTGCACCTTAAGCATACGCCACTGAGCACGCTTACATGTGTGAGGGGGTTTCTAGGGAAGCATGAAATTTTTTTTGATATTTCGTGTCATGACCACATGACAAATGTGGACATGACACGTGAGATGTGTGTCATGACCGTATGGGAAATGTGGGCATGACATAGATCTAGGGATATTAGAAAACATTTTTCTTTTAAATTTTTACAATTGTAAATAATATTGTTTTTTGCATTTAAATAATATCTATCCCATAAGGAGTAATGTGATGGCATTTATCTTAGGAAATTATTATCTCATAAAGTAGCTCATGTATTACCAATAATTAATTTGGAAGCTATGTAATTATTTATTTATTATTATAATAGAATGAAATTTCTTACATTGGAGCCTTGTTTTTTTTTCATTATTACTTTTATTATTATGTTGTAAGAAGAGATGTTTTATTATTGTCAAGTTTCTTTTTAAAGAGTATAATCTTTTTTTCTTTTTTGATTTTTTATTTATTAATAAACTTAAGTTTGTCATTCTTTTTAGGAAACACACTTCCTTTATTTTAGGAAGAGTAAGTTATATTTTTGGAAGGGGAATCTTGGATATTTTTAGGTCACATATATATATATATATATATATATATATATATATATATATATATATATATATATATATCTTCTTATACATGTTTTGAATCTTTACTTATTATTAAAATGTATTTTTATTAATAGGGAATAGATATCTAAATTGTAAGATATTTAATTGTTGGTTGATTAGAGGTTTTCAACCAAAATAGTTAGTTAGGCTCAGTTTCTATTATTATTATTCAATTCTATTTTAATTTAGTGTAAATTGTTATATCTTTATTATTGAAATAGTCATAAATGGTCAATATAATATTAAGAAAGTATTATTTAATTGGAAATTTTGTAGTTAAAAATGATTTTTATATTTCTATACTCTGTGAAGACTATGTATTTAATATCCTTTGACCTTGATTGTAAATATAATACTTATGATGGTTATTTCATTAGAATGTAGTAAAATCTAGATATTCGGATTTAATCTAGTTCAAATAGAGTATAAATATGATACTTAATTGTTAATTAAAATTAGTAAATTTATTATTAGAGAAGTAGGATAATAGATATTTAGTCATGTTACCTATTTATAAAGAAAATATTTATTCATTAATAATTTGCACTAGAATATTTATTAACTTAAATCTTAGTTAAATGTTGTAATGATGATGTTCTGAAAAGATCATTAGTTTTGTTTAAAAATAGGATAAGGGATAAAATATTTCCTTAAAATTGTTGTTGTATTAATGTAATTTGTCATCATGTTAATCTAACGGTGTTTAACTATTATTCTTTCATGATTATGTCTTTAGTTTAGGAATTCGGCTCATTTAGTGTCTTTTCAAATTATGGGTATTGTAAATTCTATCAGTAGTTCATATTGTCGAAAATACAAGCCTATAGAAGTAAGTAGGAATGATTTAGAAACGAGTTGTAATGTTTGTATTAACCTTTACATTTTAGTGGTTTGCTCCAGAGGCTTAGGGTGCTTTTGATCCTTTATGTTTTGTTTATACAATTATTTTGAATAGAAATCACAAAGTTATCTAGAATTTTAATAAGATCCATATCAGTGTAGAAAGAGGTTTAGTCTAATAATGGATAGTATCTTGTTTGACTAAATTTTCTGTTATAGAATAATTGGTAACCCTTTCAAGTTATTATTGTTCTACATTATTGGGATAGAGTTACCTTATGTTGTTAGATGATTGATCATGCTTGAAATAATATTACATTCTTTAAGACCATTATTAGTGTGTGAGATCATATGTTACATTTGTGGTTTTGTTATTCAATTATGGATCTTGGTTTATGATGTGCTTTGGAAAGTGAATGTGATGTATGACCATTGCGTTTTAATGGTGTCATGTGCTTGTGTTATTTAGGGAAAGTGGTTTCCAGAGGCCTAGGATGGTGTGATTATGTGGGGGTTGGCTATGTGTGCATCTTATGAGTCGATTGAAATGCATTCTTGAAATATGGTTTATTATTCATGTTGGAATGACACATTTACAAGATGGAGAATGCCTTGCTCAGTGTACTTATTCGTGTGATTATTGTGTATGAGGAAAATCGATTAAATTAAAACTAACAAATCAAAAACCCAATAACATAAAGAGAACCATTCTAAATAAAAGCCATTACCAATAAATCAATGAAATATGAAAGATTTTACTGAGATTTGCATTGTTCCCTTTGATGAATGTGGATTGCTCAATAGTGCTGCGAAACCATGTTTGCAACAAGCAAGTGTAGTGCTCAAAGATCAATGTCAAAAGATCGTAAAGTTGCTCAATCGATGCGATGTATGCTCAAAGCACTGTTAAGTATGCCTGATAATAAGTGATCAAAGAGGATTTGTGAAGGAGATGAGGGGGATTTATATAGGTTTCAACAGAGATCGATCAACGGTCCAGATAATTCAAAAGAATCAATGGAGGAGATAAATCAAATAACCATGATGAATGTGCATACAACACATGTCAATCCATAAGGATTTTTTTAGTAAAATATCATGAAAACAAGATTGATTGAATAGATAACTCAACTTGTAATTTTACCTTTTTTAGAGTTCTAAAAATAAGACTGATTGTGCACATGAGTTAACAAGATATTTTAAGAGGAATTGGAAGATATTTGAAATTAAATAAATAAATTTATTTAATTGATTGTGCATGATAGAGGAAAGAAGATTATAAATAAAATATTTGATTTTATTTATTTTTAGAGGATTGAGACAATTCAAATAAATTTGCATGATTTATTTAAATTTAGAAGAATAATTGATTTAATTAAATAATGTAAATTATTTAATTATAGATAAGAGGGAATTTGTGATGAATTAATTAAATAACTGGGTTTATTTAATTAATGAAGACATGAAATTTGAAAGAGGATAATGATTTAATTAAATAATACAAATTATTTAACTTTGGAAGAATAAGGTTGATTTTGCTGAAATTAATTAAATAAAGAGGATTTATTTAATTAATGTTGAATTTTGGTGTTTTGGAAAAATTTGATGAAATTAATTAAATAAAGAGGATTTATTTAATTAATGTTGAATTTTGGAGTTTTCGAAGAATTTGATGAAATTAATTAAATAATTAGATTATTCAATTAATGTTGAAATGCAGGTGATTGGACAAATTAGACGAAATGCAAGTGATTCGAAGACATGGTCATTTTAGGGTGTCTACATTTTGCCCCTCTTTGATGCGATGCAGTTTACAACGTTGTGCCAAAGAAAATGATTGTTGAAAATATGATACAATTTTTGATGCCCCAGTGTAGGTAGTTACCCCAGTGTATGCCCCCTCGAGCAGAAAGATAGGGAAGCGACCGAAGGACTAGGTTGGCACTCGACTAGACTATTGCGTGCCAAGGTAGAAGGAAAAGCAGAATGGGGTGGGAAGAAAAAAAATGCGGGAGGGACACTATAAATAGGTCCTAGGGGGACCACAATCCTCATTTACACCCTAAGAGCTTTTAAATTTAGAGAGTAGAGCCTCCAAACTTAGGGTGAGAGAGTTGACTTTGAAGGAGCTGACAGTGAGGAGAGATGTCGATTCTTGCACACAGGCATTGGGCAGAGCTAGTACGGACATATGGGAGGCCAGTAGGAGCTCCGACAGTGGTAAGTGTCTGAAAACCTCATTTTAATTTGACATTTTAGGGTGGTTTAGGGAGGTTTCTTAGGTCAGCCAAAAGTGGTTTAGGATAGAATGGTGCTATTGGCGGTTAGGTTAGGTGCTTTTGGTGCGCTGCAGTGCATTTGGTAGGTAGGTATAGCACGATTGGTAATAACAAACTGCTATTGGCTTTTGGGAGTCACGCCGTAGTGCGATTGGTATGAAGCCGCAACGCTCTTGGTAGAGCAGTGCAGCATGCTTGGCTAGGTAGTAAGGCACGGTTGGCGGGGTAGTAAGAAAAATAGGTCACCTTTGGCAACACAATGAGGCATGGTTGGCTATATAGAGAGGTGCACTTGGAAAACAAGTCACCTTTGGTGAAGGGTAGCGCTGCGCGGCTAAACAGACAGTGCGGTGTGCTTGGTGAGACAGTAGAGCACCTTTTATAGAACAAAGCGCTTTAGGTAGGTAGAAGCATACGAGAGTTAGGCTTTGACCAAAAGGGTGACTACTCAAGTTTACAAAAGGGGAGAGTTTGGTCTAAGGGTGCATAGTATAGAATAGATGCAGGTAGGATTCGAATGATATGGTACAAAAGAACTGACAAGTGGTTGCTTGGATGCAGAGGATTATGCCGCTGTTCATGTCGAGAGAGCGACACCACCCTATAGCACATGAGGTAGTACAGCTAACATGGGAGGAGGATGCATTCCTAGAGCACGCGAGATAATGGCATGTGGCACACTTGACACATATTAGGGTGAACCTCACCCTAGTGACAGCAGTGGTAGAGAGATTTCATAGTGAGACAGGTTTGTTTCACTTTCTGACAGGGGAGGTGACAGTGATGTTGGAGGATGTGTATCGCATCCTTAAAATTTAGATAGATGGAGAGAGAGTGGACTTTGACCTAGCATGGGGTGAGGCAGGCTTGGTAGAGGTATTCTGCATAGAGAACCTAAGGATAGACGATGGTGAGATTCGGTGGGCAGACATCCCACGACTCTGTGATAGGATCAAATGGATTGTGTCTTCACTGGTTGGCGGCTTCATGTGCCTCGACAGGCGGTCAAGAGGATTATCTATGGGATGGGGCATAGTACTATCGGGGATGTTTACGCATGGGACACAGTACATATGGAGGCCTTGTGTGCTTGGATAGTTGTATCGTGATATGCACGATTGTGTTTACAGAAGAGACCGCAGTCTCTCAGCAGGGGTCACCCTTCTACAGGTGTGGGTGTGGGAGCACATCCCTGTGATTAGGCCCATGACACAGCACTAGCAGGAGAGGGGAGAGCTATACGTGTTTCTATATGAGGGATTGTTCACACACAGGAGGTTGGGATCTGTCAGCCATTGGAGGTGACAGATCGATGAGATGGACCTATTTGTTTGGAGGCCATGGTTACTTTGTGAGGAGTGAGAGGATGAGCACGAGCAGCTTATGTATTTCCACCAGGCTCGATGTCTATTTGGGAGATGGACAGACACCATTGAGAGATACCTGCCAGAGCAGGTACTTAGACAGTTTGGGCTACCACAGGGACTGCCAGTGGGGGAGGTGACACATGCCAGGACATGGCAGGAGGTTGGAGATTAGGATGCAGACATTCCAGTGGTGACAACTTTGGCAGAGGTACGGGGACTTGTCCCCATGAGATGCGATTGGGATACAGGATTGGCAGATCCAGGGACACTGCCAGACTATGACAGGTACTGGAAGACACATAGGCCAGTGTGACTGACGACACCAGATGTGGCAGGGGTAGTAGGGGAGGTGTTGGTCCTAGGTGCGGAGGTGAGGATCAGGTGACAGGCTAGAGTGGCCAGACAATAGGCAGGTGGAGAGGCTGGGGGCTCACAGGTAGATGTAGAGATGGTGGAGGCTGAGGACCTGATCGTAGAGACTGATTTACAGAGGGTTGAGCGGTTACTACAAGAGGAGATAGCCTGGAGGACAAGTTTAGAGCTCTAGATGGTGTAGGTGCAGAGAGACAGGGATGTAGCTAGGGCAGAGGCAAGACAGGCTGAGGCACTAGCACAGGTGTAGACATAGATAGCCACAGTAGCATAGGTAGCCCTGGCATAGGCATAGGCACATCTACAGATCCAGGCACAGGCACAGGCATAGGTGTAGGTACAGGGACAGGTCACACCTACACCAGCAGGGGATGATGGGCAGTTAGCCCAGGTGAGTAGGGAGAGAGATGCAGAGGCCCAGCTATGGCTAACAGCAGAGGCCACACTACAGAGGGTGAGATAGGAGAGAGATGAGGCATGCCATGTACTAGGTACAGATCAGAGGACTCTATACAGCGAGCTCATTCATGTGCAGGGAGAGCTAGTGTCAGCAGGGAGGGAGGTAGAGTACTACAGGGTGCTTTATGCAAGTGCGGTGCCAGCGGTGCAGCAAGAGCTGAGCTATAGAGATAGGAGTAGGTCTAGAGCATCCGGGTCTCGCAAGATAGGATAGTCATTGTCCTCAGTGAGAGGACCATTTGTGCCACTAGGGGGAGGAGGAGGAGTAGGGAGAGGAGGACCATCCGGGGGACCTGCACCAAGCATAGGTGGAGGACAGGGGCCACAGCAGGAGGGTAGCTCAATCCACTAGAGCATAATTGTACCTTGTACCATTTTTGTATCAATTTTGTATCATGCTGGACACTTGTATATTGTATCATTTTTTACGGAAGCTTGCGTGCATCTCGATGTATATTTTACGGGCTCTTGATAGCCTTGATGTACTATATTGATGTATATATGGATGGCCTTTGATGTAGACACATGCAGTTTTGTATTATGATGATCTATTCTGCTCAGTGATGTTCATGCTTGTATGTATGCACTTCTTGATGTCATGGATGTGATGTTATGTATGTAGGATTATGGATTTATGTGATGATGTATATTGCTTATATGATGCTTATAGATGTTTGATGACATGATGCTGATAGATGTATGATGATATAGATGTTATGACATGTGATATCTAACATGTGGGTTTTGCAGATATGCACCAGAGGGAAGAATAAGAGGAGATGGAAGACAAAGATTGTTTGATCAATCATTGCAATGAAAATGATATAAGGGTTGTGGGAATGGATGAATGAGCTTGTTGCATTGGTTTCACAATTGTATATAAAGAGCAATCCTTATTTTTGATACAGCACGTGGATAGTTTGCCACCAAGGTATAAAAGACCAAGGTGATGTGATATCCGAGTGCATGGATGTTGACTCTGCAAGCAAGCAATTTGAACTTAGATCCCTTAGACATAATATGACCTTGTTGGTACATGTGAATGAGCCATAGTTTTGAACATAAAATAAACTTCAATACATGTAAATGCAAGAATAATATTAAATATGTAAGATGCTAGGTTGTAACACACACAAGATAAATATAATGCTAAGAAAGATGCTAAAGATCATTCCTCAAACAAAAGCAATGACTATGCCCTCAATTCGTACTGCATCGTAACATACCGAGATTATAGATAAATCAAGGTAGCCTTGAATAGGTAATGGACAAAGGAACAAAAGATAAACCAAAAAAAGAAAATTGACTAACTTACAAAGTAAACATACAGCCAACATATTCTCTTGCCAAAGAGGTTGCTCAGGATAGCTTGGATAGGAAAGATAATAGCCTTATCGTAGGAAATCTGTGTCCGTTAAAGGGGGCTATCTACCTAAAAAGACAATGCCTTGCTACAGGAAATGCCACATGTCGCAGGAGACACATGTGTTGGTCTTGACAATGGAACACACATGCAGAAGACAAGCCTATGGATCTGGTGCTTTGGTTAAGATGGATTTAGCTGATGTTGGCAAGCGGAACAGTAGGAGAGTAGATGACTCTGGAAGAAAGCTGCTTTGCTTCAGGTTTGTTAAGGACTTTTGCTTTGAAAGGATGCGCTAGCTTGCTGCTTGAGTTAGTCAAGTCAAGGTGAATGGATTTTGATAAACGAAACACTAGAAAGGTGACAACGTTAACAGATTGGAGTGGGTGAAGAATGATGAATCATATGTGCCTGAGTACTGGATACATCCTTCGTATTCCAAACTGCCTACATACCCTGTATCCACGAGATCAAGGCACATTATGAGGAAAGATGAAAATGATAAATATGTAGTTCTGAATAGAGTGATGAGATGGGTCAAGGTGAATGAGGGGGAGATCTTATGTACCTGAGTACTGGATACTTCCTTCATATTCTAGACTGCCTACATACCCATATCCATGGGATCAAGGTACCTTAAGATTGAGAAGAGATAATATGTAGTTCTGGTTGCTATGATGATGGAGGAAAAGTGTTGGGAAGATAATAGCCTTATCGTAGGAGTGATGTGTCTGTTAAAGGGTGTTATCTGTGGAAAGGAGAAAAGATTGAAGAGCGTATTGTGAACCACGAATAAGGAACCACTCCTAGACCTAGGTTAAGGAAGGAATTGCCCCCATTCTGGAAGAGGAATTCACATGGATGACTGACGAAGAAGACATAGAAAGTTTTACCTAGGACAAGACAGAGCTAACTGTTGACACAGATCAAGAAGTAGGATGACGCTGATGGACATTGACAAATTTCCAAGCTATACTAGATAGGGGGATGGAAATGCAAACAGGGTCAATGATTTTATTATGGATGGATGGATGAAGTGCATTGTGACAACAAGAAATGAACAAGACTCGATAGACAATGGATGCTGACTCTACACATAGCGCCTATTTGCTAGGTTTTCACTATGATACTTATCCAAGGCACCTGTTTGCCAGGTTTTCACCTTAAGACGGATTTTTTTTTTGGATTTTTTTTTTTGGGGAATACTCTAAGGATCAGGCATAGCGCTTCTTAAGATGGACACTATTACGTGGCTCATCCAGAGGAATGCCGCCAGGTGTAGCTAAAGTATAAGCTCTTGATCCATATGATGCTGTGACAATAAAGGGACCTAACCAGTTAAGCTCAAACTTGCCCTTCTTTTCTCGATCTGCTTGATTTCTCTAATTTTCTTTGAGTACAAGATCACCAACTTGAAACTGTCTTTCTTCGATCTTTTTTTTGTAATTACGTGGGAGGCAGTTTTGATAGACATGTAGATGATTAAGCGCGGCAAGGTGCCTTTCATCTAGTAGTTCTAGCTCAGCTAATCTGGAAGTGCGATACTCCTCTTCGCCAATCAGGTTCTGCATGGATACTCTGAGGGATGGGATCTTGACCTCTATAGGTAGGATGGCTTCAGAGCCATAGACCAAGGCATAAGGTGTGGCACCGATTGGTGTTCTGATACTAGTGTAGTAGGCCCATAGGGCGGGATTGAGTTGCAAGTGCCAATCACGACCAACTTCATTGACTGTTTTCTTGAGGATCTTGAGAATGATCTTATTGGAAGCCTCAGCTTGGCCATTACTCTATGGATAGTAGGGAGTTGAAAAGTGAAGTTAGATATTGTATTGTTTGCACAAGGCACGAAAATCTTGGTTCTTGAATGGTCTCCCATTATTAGTGACAATGGCTTGGGAAATACCATACCGACATATGAGGTAGTTAAGGATAAACTTGGCTATTTGCTTACCAGTGATATAGGTCATGGGAATGGCTTCAACCCACTTTGTAAAATACTTAGTGGCAGTAATGATGAACTTATGGCCATTGGATGAGGATGGGTGGATTTGTCCTACGAGGTTGAGACCCCATTGAGAAAAAGGCCAAGGAGTTGTCACAGGTTGTAATTCATGAGCTGGTGCGTGAATCAAATCTCCATGCTGCTGGCATTGTAGACATTTTTTAGCAAACTGTGCAGCATCTTGTTCTATTGTAGGCCAGTAATAACCTATTCTGAGTATCTTCTTAGTGAGATTAGGACTAATAGAATATGGGCCACAGACACCTTCGTGTATGTCTCGTAAGGTAGCTTCACCTTCTTCCGCGTTAAGACATCGTAAGAAGATACCATCGAGACTCTGACGATATAGTGTATCACCCAGAATGATGTAACGGGAGGATCGACGAATAAAGGTTTTGCGTTGGGTGGATGATAGGTCAGGGGGAAAGGTACTGTGTTTAAGGTATTCATAGATATCTTCATACCATGGGGAATTGGGACCAACAAGTTCGTAGATGATTTCAGTAACGGGAACATCGACGGCTGGTATCAACAATTGCTCGATCAAGAATTCGCATTTCTGTGTATTTGCAGGCATGTCAATAAGTGACCGTACCGAAGCCATAGAATCTGCAGCCTTGTTATGCTCTCTTGGAATTTGCTCAAATGTGATGCTAGAAAAATGTTGTTTGTAGGCATCCACTAGTTGCTTGTAGGGGACCAACTTTTCATCTTTTGTTTGATACTCATCGGTGACTTGGCGAATGACTAGTTGTGAGTCTCCATATACCTGTAATTCTGTGATATCCCATTGAACTGTTGTATTGAGACCTATGAGGAGTGCTTCATACTCGACAATGTTGTTAGTGCAAGGGAATGCAAGCCAATATGATTTTGGAATATAGTCATTTTGAGGTATGACAAACAAGATGTCGGCCCCTGATCCATGTTGTGTGTAGGAACCATCAAAGTACAACTTCCACATTATGGAGTTAGAAAGAGCGAAGAGATTCTCATCCGAAAAGTCTACTACCATAGGGTGTGTATCTGTCATGGGTGCTTCTGTTAGTTGATCTGCTAGGGCTTGTCCTTTGATTGCCTTACGATCCATATACTCAATGTCGAACTCACTAAGGATCATGACCCATTTAGCTAGTCTGCCTGTAAGAGCTGCTTTTGCTAGTAGATACTTCAAGGGATCAATTTTGGCTATAAGATTTGTGTGTTGGTTCAACATGTAATGCCGCAACTTTTGGGAAGCGAACACTACTACTAAACAAGCTCTTTCCATCAATGAATAATTGAGTTCATATCCCACCAAGGTTCTACTAATATAATAAATTGCATGCTCTTTTCCTGTTTCATCATTTTGTGCTAGAAGGGCCCCTAAGGCCGAAGTTGTAGTTGAGATGTATAATATCAAAGGTTTATCAGCAACTGGTGGAACTAAGACAGGAGGGGTAGCTAGATACTCTTTGAGCTGATCAAATGATGCTTGACACTTATAATCCCATCGAAATGAGACATCCTTTTAGAGCAGGTGTTGGAATGGTTGACATTTATCTGCTAGCTATGAGATGAAACACCTAATGGACTACAACCTTACCTGAAGGCTCCTTAATGCTTTGAGGTTATTTGGTGGAGGCATCTCCACTATAGCCTTTACTTTTGTGGGGTCTACTTCGATGCCTCTACGAGATACAATATATCCCAATAGCTTCCCTGATGTTACACCAAAGACACACTTCTTTGGATTGAGTCACACTTGGTATTTCTCAAGCCTGTCAAAGATCTGTCATAGAACTTGTATGTGATCTGCCCTAGAAGATTTAGCTAGTATGTCATCCACATAGTCCTCCATGATATGATGAAAGAGGTCGTGGAATATCACTATCATTGCTCGTTAATAGGTTGCCCCTGCATTCTTTAGACCAAACGGCATTACACACCAACAATAATTACCCCAAGGACAAGTAAAAGTTGTTTTATGTTGATCTTCTTCTGCTATCCTTATCTGATTGTAGCTAGAGAATCCATCCATGAGGGAAAGCATTTCATGACCCATTGTCAAGTCTACTATGAGGTCAATGTTTGGTAATGGAAAGTCATCTTTGGGACATGCTTTGTTAAGATCTCTAAAATCATTACACATGCAGATGCATCCATTGGGTTTAGACACAGGTACAATGTTTGAGACCCAATCTGAATAGTCAATAGGTCATATGAACTTTGCATCTAACAACTTCTGTATTTCCATTTTTACCAAGAGAGCTATATGTGGGTGCATCTTCCTTAGCTTTTGCTTGACCGGTTTAACTTTTGGATCAACTGTGAGATAGTGAACAACTAGCTTAGGGTCTAACCCTGGTATATCAGCATAGGTCCATGCAAAGTTGATGGTTCACTGCAAGATGAATGTGTTAAGATTCCTATGCTTTGTTTCTGATAATGATGCTGCTAGGAATGTGGTCTTTGGATTTTGCTCTATGCCAAGGTTTATCTCTGTAGAATCTTCCACTAGGAGAGCTAACTTCTCTTGATACTTAGATGGTAGGGGAAGGTCAAATCCTCCATCCTTAGGTGCCACAGTTGGGTTTTCACCTTTGGATACGTCCTTTATTTTTACTATTTTGTGATCAGGAGGTGCCACAATGTGGTTTTCACCTAGAGATCTTTCTTTATTTTTACTTTTGTGACTGGAGGATTTGGCATTCTCACCAAAATAAGCAGTTGGCTCTAGTTCCATTACAAAATCTGCTTTATGATTGCCAAGAGGAATACCATCCCAGAGTCCCATGAACTCAGCTAGAGCTTCGTCATTCTAAAATACATTTATAACAGGGGACCCTTGTTGGTCCCAATCAATAAGTTTAGGGTAGACAAGTGTTACATTCTGGGTGTTTGTGGTGGAGGTTAAGGATATGAATGATAACATAAAGATGGAGAATTTGGTGAATAGGTCAGTTATATGGAGGGAAGAGTCATCGATGATATCCTCAAAAAATGTCAAATTTGTGATAGAAGTTTCAGCCACCTTGTCGAGGATACCCTCAATGTCCAAGGTGTGGGGTACCTTCTTACCAAATCCTAAACCCTTCTTGTCTAGTTTCTTCGTCACAATGATGGGTTCCATTGTTCCTTGATTCTGTTTCCTAAGGCCACCTTTGCCTTTATAGCCCATATGCTTGACTATCCTTAAGCCATTACCATATTGCTTGACTGGTATTGTGACTAGTTCTTTCTCCTTGTAGAGCCAAGAAGAAATGTCCTCAATAGTTTCCTCTTCCAATAACTGTCCCTGTTGGAATTGGGTTAGAAATGCTGGGGGAGGAATAGCTGCTTTTTTAGTTGCTTTGGTAATGGGTGGTTGGCCATAAGATTTAGGGGACAAAGGCATCCGCCCTACACAACAAGATTTTGAGATATCATAAGTTCCAAAGCCTATATCACGGATGTGAGCTTTGATTTCAGGAAGAGGATTAGGGCTACTTGTAGAGGCTTGTGTCAAAGTTTCAGGATCAACATATAGTGGGGATTCAAGGGCTTTATCATTTTAGGCACTTGGCTATAATTCTTATAACTACCTTGCACAACACGATAGAATTCAAAAGGATTGGGTTCTCTTGGGATAGTTATCTCTGTACCATTGAATGGGAACTTTAGAGACTGATGGTATGTGGAGGGGACAGCTTTCATTGCATGGATCCATGGTTGGCCTAGGATAATCTTATAAGGCAGCTCAATGTCAAGGACTTGGCACCTAGTTTCAAGCATGACGGGGCCCAACTGTATAGGCAAGTGGATAACACCTTCAGAGCGGCATTCAACATCATCATATCCCTTGATTGTAATACTTTGATCAATGTTGACATGATCCTCAGAGTATCCCAATTGCTTAAGTAACTTTAAAGAACAAATGTTGAGACCAGCACCACCATCTATGAGTATACGTTTGATTTTGTGCTTATGGATGAGAACTTCAATATGAAGGGCATCATTGTGACACAGATCATGGGAAGGGAGGTTTTTCTCAGAGAAGACCACATTGTAGGGCGAAGCAATGTTACCTACTATAGCTTGGAAATCTACGACCGCTATATTATTAAGAACTGAAGACTCTTGGAGGGCTTTTTCTAGCACCACTCTATGTGCAGGTGAAGACCGTAAAAGGTCCAAGATAGAGATCTATGTAGGCATTTTCCCTAGATGTTTGACAAGATTATAATCAGACTGAGTTGGGAGACTAGGTGTAGGACCACGAATGGTGACATGACCACAACGAGTTGTAACAGTGCAATCTGTAGAGTTGCCTTTGATTGTGAGGGTAGACACTCGACTCTCTTCAAAACAACCTACAATGGAGTCAAAGGAAGAGGAAGCATGATTGATACCTTTACCTTTATCTTGAGGAGGAGGTGGACCATGGTGAGGGAATGGTTCCTTGTACATGTTGAGGTCTTTGTTCATGTGTTGAGCTGGTGGTTCATCTCCAAAAGAGATTTGGTTGCCTTCGATGAGATTTTTGATTAGGTGCTTGAGTTTCATGCATGATGCAGTTCTGTGCCCTTTACTCCTACAGAACTCACAATATTCATTGTCTCTGTAACAGGGAGTTTTGTAAATAGGTTCGCCATATGGGGGAGCATCGGGTAAGGTGATGAGCCCTTTGTGTAAAAGCTTTTGTAGGACCGATTCTATGGGCTCTCCCAAGGGAGTGAATTGATGCTGCGGAGGGTAATCTTGTTGAGGTCGCTCTTGTTGTCATTGGTGTTGGTTTTGATAAGGTTGTCTTTGTTGTTGCTACTATGGAGGTAGAGCTTGACTTGGTTTGGAAAGCTGAAGTGGCGTTTACAAGGTTTGGACATGTTTAGAGTCAACCACCCCATCGTTGACCACATTTTTATTTTTGTTCCAAAACTTTGGTTTATCATTTGTCTGTTGATGAGGAGCATTGTCTTTCACTTCTTTGAAGATTTTGACCACACCCTTAGCAATGAGGGCCTTCTCAATGTTGATTCCCTTGTAAGTAATTTCGTCAAAGGTTGTTGCACTAAGAATTTGCAAATGAAAACCCAATTCTTGGTTGAGATTCTGCACAAATATGCTAGCCAGCTACTTTTCAGGTATTTTAAATGGGAATTTACTAGCCATTTGTCTCCATCTTTGAAGGAAAGAAATGAAAGTTTCTCCATTTTTCTATTTCTTGTTGCAAGATCAGTCATGGAAATCTCATGTTCCGTGTTGTAGGAAAAATGGGTGGCAAATTTCTCTGCTATCTCGTTAAAAGACTTGATACCCATGGGTAGGTGTGAGAACCATTCTATAGCTTGACCTCCAAGACTACGAGGGAAGAGACGCATAAGATATGTGTCGTTATGTGAGACCTCGAAGCAAGCAAGATAGAATTCCCTGAGATGGTCTTTTGGGTCACCTTTTCCTTTGTATTTATCAAATTTGGGAATAGTGAAATTTTGAGGAAAAGGGATCATGGGTAATGACCGATCAAAAGGATAAGGACACACTTCTTCTAAAGAGAAGGTCTTCTTGGTGTGGCCAAATGTAAGATCAGATAGTTGTTGAACCTCTTCAAGTTTTAGCTCCATAGTCGTGGGAGGGGTTGGAAACATCTCCTGTTGTCCAAGAAGTGGTTGTTGTTGCACATACGGAAGATTGTAGTGTAAGCCATGGGCACTGGTGTTATAAGGGTCGTATGATTGGTTAGGGTCATGTGTGTTGTATGTTGGGTTTAGATTAGGTTGGAATTGGATGCTTTGATTTTGAGGAGGTCGGGATGGCTCTAGGTAAGAATGTAGGCTTTGTGGTTGAAGATACAAGTTTGGTGGCAGAAAGCTAAAATTTGGGTTAGGTTGCAATTGCGGCATATAGCTTTGGGAAGTTTGGTTTTGGGAGTGTTGAGGGTGGATAGGCAATGTGTTGAAGAAGTTTAGCGCTGATGATTGTTGTGGTGGGGAGACATAGATAGAAGTGTTATGTGATGGTTAAGGTCGATTGAGGATGAGCGTAGAAGAATGTTGTGGTTGGGATTGCATGACCCTAGTTGGTTGAGAGACATGAAGGTTTGATGATATAGGAGGTGGTAGATGTTGAAAATTGATTAAATTAAAACTAACAAATCAAAAACCCAATAACATAAAGAGAACCAATCTAAATAAAAGCCATTACCAATAAATCAATGAAATATGAAAGATTTTACCAAGATTTGTATTGTTCCCTTTGGATGAATGTGGATTGCTCAATAGTGTTACGAAAGCATGTTTGCAACAAGCAAGTGTAGTGCTCAAAGATCAATGTCAAAAGATCGTAAAGTTGCTCAATCGATGCGATGTATGCTCAAAGCATTGTTAAGTATGCCTGAGAATAAGTGATCGAAGAGGATTTGTGAAAGAGATGAGGGGGGTTTATATAGGTTTCAACAGAGATCAATCAACGGTCGAGATAATTCAAAAGAATCAATAGAGGAGATAAATCGAATAACCATGATGAGTGTGCACACAACACGTGTCAATCCATAAGGATATTTTTAGTAAAATATGATGAAAACAAGATTGATTGAATAGATAACTCAACTTGTAATTTTACCTTTTTTAGAGTTCTAAAAATAAGACTGATTGTGCACATGAGTTAACAAGATATTTTAAGAGGAATTGGAAGATATTTGAAATTAAATAAATAAATTTATTTAATTGATTGTGCATGATAGAGGAACAGAAGATTATAAATAAAATATTTTATTTTATTTATTTTTAGAGGATTGAGACAATTTAAATAAATTTGCATGATTTATTTAAATTTAGAAGAATAATTGATTTAATTAAATAATGTAAATTATTTAATTATAGATAAGAGGAAATTTGTGATGAATTAATTAAATAACTGGGTTTATTTAATTAATGAAGACCTGAAATTTGAAAGAGGATAATGATTTAATTAAATAATACAAATTATTTAACTTTGGAAGAATAAGGCTGATTTTGCTGAAATTAATTAAATAAAGAGGATTTATTTAATTAATGTTGAATTTTGGAGTTTTGGAAGAATTTGATGAAATTAATTAAATAATTAGATTATTCAATTAATGTTGAAATGCAAGTGATTCGAAGACATGGTCATTTTAGGGTGTCTACAATTATGATGAGCATGCAAGATGGAAATGCCTTGCTTGTGTAATGTGAAATGATGTATATTTTGAAGAATATGATAGTTCATGCTTGGTTTATGATATGGGTTGTGAGAATCTAGATGTAGTGAAGGGGGAGTGGCTTCTAATGTGGGGCCGGTGCCCAAAGTGGCTAGCTAGGGTAACCCATTGGGAGTTTTGTAATCAAGTGATAACCTAATAAATCTAGGGGTTGGGTAGTTTTCACACTAATTACGATAATTGGATTCCACACCCATGCATGTAGTGCTCGTTCAGGGTAAGGATGGGATGAGAAGAACTAGTTGGCAAGATCAACTTCCTTGTCCTCACGAAAGGAATGTTGGTTCTGCATGTGTCACCCTATGGGGCCGGCATCTAGTAAGAGACTGTCAGGGTAACCATAGATGGGGGTCGGCACCTAGTGAGAGACTATCAGGGTAACCCAAGGATGGGGGCTGGCGTCTAGCTGGAGACTGTCAGGGTAACCCATGTTAGGACCATGCGATGACATTCATCCCTACTGTAGTCTAGCATTCCCTAATTGTTTTTCTCCATTTGTTATGTGATTGCCTCTGGAAGTGTTGTTGAGTTACTTGTGATAGTTACCTATGTTGTAATGGAGTCATGTGTAGTTCTCGTTCCTTTTAGACTACTGTCTACATGTTTGTCTATTGTCATGGGACCTCATTGTTATCTCCTAGCATGGGGGGTGGACCTTAGGGTTCCACATGGTCGGGTGGTTGTGCTTTATTCCATTGGTTCATTGGCGTCGAGGCTTGTGTGTGAAGAGGATGTGTCTCTCATGTTTCCAATTTTGCATCTATATTTGAGGACAAACATTTGTACTACTTACACCTAGATTTTTGTATCAATGGAGATCATTTTGTAAATTGATGTATTCAGGAAAGAGCTTATGTATCATTGAAATTATGTAACTCCTTTTGTAGAATACCCTATTTGTACTTGTAATTATTATTAAAAGGATGATGTATCTATCTGATGATGTAACAAAAGTTGTTAGTTGACTCTGACTTATTTGAATAAGTTATGTATGTTGTTGATAATTGTGTTGTATCAATAATGCAGCTATGTAATCCCTAGAGATGTTAGTTTAACTTGATACAATTAGATTATGTTAGATTTTGTTATTGTTATTTCTTTATAAAAAAAATTCTGCCTTTTTATTGCTTTAGTTAAACTTTTCTCTAGGGTTGCATGGCGGGGCATTACACTTCTTCCAATTCTTCAAAACTCCCTTTGACATACTCAAACAACTTTAGCTCTTCTTCTAATTCTCCATTCCTCCTTTTCACATTTTCCAATTCTTCTTCAAGAGTATCCTATTTGTCTTCTCCTAGTTCTCTTATCCCCTCTATGAACTCTGAGTTATATCTTTTGATTTCACACAATTCTTCTTCTAGAATATCCTTCTTGCACATTAGGTTTTCATTTTATTTCTTCACTCTTTTTCCTTGATCTTCCCCATTGAAACAAATTATACAAACAATTTAATGTGAAAGATTACACACGCCAACATTCAGATCTTTCTTTCTTTGATATTCCTTTTGTAGCGATACTTCTTTGTTTGCAGTGTTTCTCTCCTTTTGCAGTTGCACTTACTGCACTTTAGGGTTCCACACTTTCTTACAAAACTTTCTACTTTCCCAACAGGTTCAAAGACTTGCTCTGATAGCACTTGACGTAGTCAAGGTAGGAGGGTCCAATGAAGGACTATCCAGCCTTGCAACCTTAAGCAGCCAACATCATGATCATAACAAAGATGCAACAGAAATATATAGATAATAGTAGAATGATAAGATAGACTCTTAATCACATGACACAAGATTTATCCTGGGAAAACCCTAAAAGGGAAAAACCCAACCTTCAAAAGATCACTTCTCTTAATACTAGATTTCTAAATCTCATTACATATTCCTCTAGGGCTCTTCATGTGCTAGGCCACAACCTAGGCTTATAAAAAATTATGCAAATAGAAGCACAAGATTGCACTGCATCATTCTCCCATTTCCTTTATCTTGCCTCTGTCGATGTTCTCTACTCTCTGCTCTTCATCTCCTTCTACTCTCTGCTCTATCCTCTACTTCTACACTTACCCCCATAGACTTTGAAACAAACTTCTATCCTTCTAAACATCATCTTTGTCAGCCTAAATGTAACATGTCACATGAAATGTGTAATGGCCTTGTTTGTCAGCTCCCAAATCATATGTGGTGATGTAGGAATTGCATATCACCCTGCGCTCATAACATAAGCTCTATTAGACCCAATTTACCTCTGCACAATCTTAGTTCTTGGAGCACAATCCCAAATCACTGGCGCAAGCTCCCAGACTTCTATACAATCATTCTTCCTACAACCCAATAACACATTATTCGCTTTGATGCCTCTAGAAATTTGTTTGGTAACTCAAACCTCTAAAAACTTGGATCAAACATACCTCTCGACTAGTTCTAGTTATCCTCCAAACAACAAGACTAGAAAGTGGTGAAATGTAGTGGGTTTCAATTATGTCTTTGATGACCTTTCATAGGACATGACTTGTTCACACTTTGGTAACTCTGAAAAACTTTGCACTAACTTTTATTCTCTAAAACTTGGATCATGCATACCTCATAGTTGTCTCTATATAACTTTCAAGCCATGAGGCCATATCTTCATTTGCGGTAGAATGTGGTAGACTCTACTGACACCCTTTGGTAACTAACAACACAACACCTAATGACTTAGATCAACTGAAATAACTTCCATATGCTTTTGTATTAGACTCTTGGGGTTAATTGAAAAGTGATTCCCCTGCATCAGACTCATCAAATTGATAAATTTAGTGATCTACTCCTGAATCCTTGTAACTGCCTTAGTTCAGTGATATGTCTATAAGATTACAACTGCCTCATAGTCGATGCTCTGTTGACAAAACTTACAAGCTGCTTCAAGTCAATGATCTGTTCAAGTCATCTTTGCAAGTTGCCTTGATCCTCATATAGGTTTGGTGATCTATTCAAAAAACACTACACTGCCTCACGGTTAGCGGTTTGTACAAGTCTTCTTTGTAGACTGCCTCAAGTTATTTCTCATTTGTGGTGGTGTAGGTTTGGCGCTTTGCTTACAAATCATTGCAATGCCTCAATGGTTGGTGGTTTAAGCAAGTCTACTATGCAAGTTGCCTCAATTCTTCAACTATAGCGGTCTGGCTACAAGGTTGCAATTACCTCACAGTTCAACACTATGTTGGAAACACCTATAGACTGCCTCAAGATCCATACTTCGATCAACTAAGAGTCAAATAGCCTCAGCATCCTATAACAATCAAGAACAATCATTTTATTTTCTTAGTTTAGTCAATAAATCCTTAAATTCTCTCTGTGATACTTTCTAACCTCCGATTCTAGTTGAACCTCCTTCTGCACACATGGAATTTGCCTGGTTCCTTCTCCACATGAACTACCCCTATACTTCTCTCTATTTCTTTATCCATACTTCCTTTACTCTAGTGTGGTTTAATGCTTCCATTCCTCTTGCGGTAGAATTTCTTGTCATCCCTTCTTTCACTGCAATATGGACTTCTTTCCAATTATGCTTCGCACATGTTCCTTCTCTAGCATATTTTGACTTGTTATGCTCTGCACATGTTTCCTCACTCCTAATTTACACAAACTTTCCCTTGCAGTGGTTCCTCTGTTGTTTTAGTCTATAACACAACTCTCCTTAAGATCAATGTTTCACCCTCTTTCAGTTTCTCTGCTAAACTTGGTGATTTAATAGGTTCTTCTTCTTTCGCATAAGTTATCTCTGCATTATTTAGTATTCCCTCATCAATAGTCCCTTGGTGACATTCAATGCTTGATGGTTTTCACCTCCATACTTGAAAACAAGTTCCTCTAAAGGATCTCTTATCAAATCCTCTTTCAACCCTTCAGTATCCATCATTGCGGTAAGAATTATGACTTCCTTTGTTGTTGCGGTAGAAACTCCTATCATTTCTCCCTTGATGGTGTGAATTATTATGCTCCACATATGGTCTTCCTTCTCCACATCTTGATCCATGTTATCTTTCCCTTGCTAGCTAACTTGACTTCTCTCCCACACATGAATACTTCAGCCTATACAACCTTTTGTATATACAAGTAACATAGTTCCATTTCAATCCATCAATCCATCCATAATCCCTCTGTATACAATCTATCATAGACTGTTTCCTCCACATTTTATTCCAACACATCTTTTTAGAGAGATTCCTTAATCCATAGATCTTACAAGGGTATAGAACCCAAAACATTTCATTTCCATGTCCATGTCTATTACAATAATAACACTGCATGCCTTTCCTTCCTTGAGATGATTTGTTTGAGCTTGTGACAACACCCTTATTCTCTTCATCTCTAATATATCCAAGGTCCTCATTTCTTGGTCTCATTATTGGCTCAATAGGGTCTCTAATTCCTTGTTGATACTTTCCCAATCCTTTTCCTTCATATTCCATTCTTCTCATGATTTTATAATCAACATTATTTTGAGAACTCTCTTTGTCAACACCATCACCAACAATTGCAGATTCAGTTACATTGTTATCTTCAACCTCACCCTCCTTGTCTAAAGAAGCTTCTATGGTATCACACAAATCCCTAGTATCACAAGAAACATTACAAAGTTTAGGCTTAGATCTTAGACATTCATTCTCTTCCCTACATGCTATAAGTGATTGATCTAACTAACTAAGTTGCTCTTTCAATCCTGATATTTCACTCTTTTGTAAATTGTTTTCCTTTTTCAACTTCTCCAAAATTTCCTCTAGATCTATGTTCCTCTTTTCAATCTTATCAAACAACTTGCATCCTTCTTCCAATTCTTCAAAACTCCCTTTGACATACTTAAACAACTTTAGCTCTTCTTCTAATTCTTCATTCATCCTTTTGACATTTTCCAATTCTTCTTCAAGAGTTTCATATTGTCTTCTCCTAGTTCTCTTATCGTCTCCATCAATTATGAGTTATATCTTTTGATTTCACACAATTCTTCTTCCATAATATCCTTCTTGCACGTTAGGTTTTCATTTTCTTTCTTCACTCTTTTTCCAATCTTCCCCATTGAAACAAATTATACAAACAATTTAATATGAAAGCTTACCTATGCCAAGATTTAGATCTTTCTTACTTTGATCTTCCTTCTATAGTGATTCTTCTTTATTTATGGTGGTTTCTTTCCTTTTGTGGTGGCACTTACTGCACTTTAGGGTTCTGCACTTTCTTCCAACACTTTTTACTTTCCCAACAGGTTCAAAAACTTGCTCTGATACCACTTGACGCAGTCAAGGTAGGAGGGTCCAATGAAGGACTATCTAGCCTTGCAGCCTTAAGAAACCAACAACATGATCATAACAAAGATGCAACAAAAATATACAGATAACAATAGAATGATAAGAGAGAATCATAATCACATGACGTGCAAGATTTATCCTAGGAAAACCCTAAAAGGGAAAAACCCAACCTTAAAAAGATCCCTTCTCTTTATACTAGATTTCCAAATCTCATTACATATGCCTCTAGGGATCTTCATGTGCTAGGCCGCAGCCCAGGCTTACAAAATTTTATGTAAATAGAAACACAACATCGCACTGCATCATTCTCTCATGTCCTGTCTTCCCTCTGCCAGTTTTCTCTACTCTATGCTCTTCATCTTATTCTACTCTCTACTCTATCCTCTACTTCCGCACTTACCCCCACACACTTTGAAACAATTTTCTATCCTTCATATATATCCTCCGCAAGCCTTCTAAACATCATATTTGTTAGCCTAAATGTAACGTGTAACATGAAATGTGTAACAACCTTGTTTTTCAGCTTCAAAATCATATGCGGTGATGTAGGAATAAGATATCACCCTGTGCTTCATAACATAAGCTCCACTGGACCCAATTTACCTTTGCACAATTTTAGTTCTTGGTGCACAATTCTAAATCACTGGTGCAAGCTCCTAGACTTCTATACAATTATTCTTCCTGCAACTCAATAACATAATCTTCACTTTGATGCCTCTAAACATTTTTTCGGTAACTCAAACGTATGGAAACTTGGATCAAACATACCTCTCAACTAATTCTAGTTATCCTCCCAACCACAAGACTAGAAAGCTAACTATAGTGAAATGTGGTGGTTTTCAATTCTGTCTCTGATGACCTTTCACAAGACATGACTTCTTCTCACTCTACTAACTCTAAAAAACTATGCAGTAACTTTTATGCTCTGAAACTTGGATCATGCATACCTCATAGTTGTCTCTATCTAACTTTCAAGCCGCGAGGCCATATCTTCATTTGTGGTAGAATATAGAGACTATGTTGACACCCTCTAGTAACTAACATCACAACACCTAGTGACTTAGATCAACTAAAATAACTTCTAGATGCTCCTACATCAGATTACTAGTCTAAAACCCATCCTTTCCTCTTTCATTGTATTCAAGAATTCCTTATCACTCACCATCAAGACACTGGGACTAGTCACTTGTCCATCTCCTTCTTCTTTCAAATGCAACAAGGTATGCTTTCTACCATCTTTTCAAAGGTATAAGTGTTTTGTGTCCCATCAGGAATAGTTTTTCTATCATATTGCTAAGGCCTTCCCAATAGCACATGGCACGCATCCATTGGTATTACATCACAAAGAACCTTATCTTTATAGCTTCCAATCTGAAAGTCTACCCAACATTGTCCATACACTAACACTTGTTGTCCTTTCTTGAGCCATGAAACCTTATATGGAGTTTGATGTGGAATTATTTTCAACCTAAGCTTCTCTACCATTCTACTAAAACTAAATTATCAGTGCTACCTGAATCATTAACCATTTTGCAATATTTATCTTAGGATTTGCATGATGTCTTGAACAAAGTCTTTCTTTGGGTAAGTTCTTTCTCCTTGGGTGGTTTGATTAGCACTCTTCTCATCAATAAAGACTCTCCAACTTTAGGTTCTTCTACATGCAATGAAGATTCTACACTTTCTTCCTTTGCTTGGACTACTTGATTTCTACCCTTAGTCCTTGAGCTTCTTACATTGGGGTCTTTTGGACATTCCCAAAACCTATGACCTACAAACTTATTGCAATTGAAACATTTACCAGTGAATCCACTACCTCTTTGTGTGTTTCCACCCCTAGAATAAGGTCTTCTTCCTCCGAATCCACCTCTTGGATTATGTGATTTTTCTTGGGAAGTACTTGGTTTTGAATTTTCTTCTTGGACCAAATTTATTCTTCCTTGATGTCCTCTACATCTAAACTTTTTGCCTCTACCCCTATTTTTCTAATTTTGTTTTTTATTGAACTTATCCTCAGCTTTTAGAGCAAATTGGTAACACTCTTCTATTGTCCTTGGGATGATTAGGATAAGTTCATCTTGAATATTTTATCTTAACCCATTGATATACTTGGCTATCTTCTCCATGTCTTCTTCCACATGTCCAAACTTGATGGTCAATCTATAAAACTCCTTTGTATACTCTTTGACACTCATCTCCTTTTGTTTTAGATTTTGTAACTTCTTGAAGAAGTTAGTTTGATAGTCACTAGGAAGGAATTTTGTCTTGAGTTTTTCTACCATCCTACCCCAATATTTGATTTTTATGCTTACCTTTCTTTCTCCTCTCATCTTGTATGAAATCCCACCAAAGAGCTACATGGTCTTTCAATCTAGTACAAGAAAACTTCACCTTGGTTTCATCAGGATCATTCTCATAGTCAAAGTATTTATCCAATTCTGTAAACCAATCAATAAGTGTTTCTCCAACTAAACTAACTTAATAGATAGGTATCTCCACCTTTGGTTTGGACCCTTGTCCCATGATTACCTTGAACAATCTATCTATTCCTCCATCCTCAGGCTCTTCAACCTCTTTGTCTTCTTCTTCAAGTGCTTGTGGTTCTTCCTCTCTGTCACTCACATCCCCTATGATGACTCCTCTTCTTTGATTTACCTCTACTACTATGATTCTAGCATCCAAAGTAACTCTCAAATTCCTTATCTCCTCTATAATGGCATCCCTCATCTGGACACCTCCTATTCCACCTCTTCTCATTCCTCTTCTAGGTGGCATTTTGACTTCTCAATGCAACTTACCAACACACAATCAAAAGTACAATAATCAGTGACTTGTTTGACAAATTATCTCTTCCTAGTAGCCCTATTTTAAGACAAATCTGATGGGATAATATATTTTATGGAGGTTCTTGGGAATATAAACAAAATTTTAGATAACCTTTATGGATACAAAACTCCTCATATAGTGGTAGCCTCCAATATGAAATGTATACCCTTCAAAATGGACAAATATTAGTCCTACTTAGCCCTCTAGTTCTCTAAAATTAGGTTTTTGAGAGATAACACCCTCAAACATGCCAAAATGGTACAAAAAATACTTTAAATTGTTTATTAGGTTGACATAGATCTATAGACCCAATTTCATTAGTTGGGGAGGTGTTTAACCCCCAAAACTCCAAAACTCCTCTTTCTTCCCTAGGTAGGGTTTTGATAGAGCAGCGAAGGTAAAAATTTGATTTTTGAGTTAATTTTTAGTTTCAAGACTTCTAACCAAGTGAAATAGGTCTGTATTGATCCTTGTCATCTCTAGGTACCAATTGGAGTTCTTTAAATTCTGTACAACACTTGAAATTCATAGTTTATCAGTTAAAAAGTACTAAAAAATGTACTTGTACAACCCAGTTTTGAAAGAATGACTTAAATACTTTGATTTAATAATTGAAATTAATTCATTTCACCTATATAATGATGAAAAAATAACTAATAATGCTCCATACACAAGAAAATTAGACATCAATGCTTCAAATCTCATTTCTTTTCAAAAAATGAAGGTCTGAAACCCTTGTTCACGCCCTACTAGCATACCTACAAAAAATGAACCCGACTTTATCTTCCAAAGGATAATAAAAATAAAATTTTACCATGTTTTTAAATGTTCTATATCATCCTTAACTATCTACCCCATTCTCTTACAAACCATGGTTCACTAACTATGCATTAAAACCCTTGATTAGGTGCTTGGGCTGAGTTACACATTAAAAATTGAAACTTATGACTTCTTATTTATTCAAACCTAACTAGATACCTCCTAACATGTAATTTAACACATAGCACAACATTTAATGCAAAACTAGAACAAAAATTAAATGATGGTCATGCATCAAATTTCCTCACATGCCATAGGTGCTACATCATCATCAACAAATTAGTCATCATCAGTTGCTGCCTCATCAAACTTTCTTTTCAATAATTCCTAATATTGATTTTATTCTTTTAAACTATTAGGTATATTTTATATTTAATATAATTATTATGTGGGATACTTCCTGAGGATAGTTTCATACTTCAAGCTAGGGGGAATTTATCAATTTTGCATTCATTTGTTTCATGTATCTTTTCCCATGAGTGCTAAATCATTCAAAAGTTTAACTACATTATGGTAGTTGTTGAATCATGTTGGCACATTATGACCAAGTTGTCACAATCATTTTTCATCCATTCCAACTCTTTGTTCATTTATACCATTATTACAAAAACTTTTAAACTATTACCTAGTCCCCTACTACTATTTTTGCCTTTTTGCTACAGAAAACATTCTTGTCTTTCTGTTATAGAAATCCCAAATCTTTGTTTAACGCCTTGTCATTGTTAATATGGGTGGAAACCACACTCAACGAGAGGCCACCACCACAACAGTGTTGAAAGCCAAATGAGAAGTATACAAGATCCTTTAGAACATGGTGGATGGAAAATGTTCTTTAATAGATTGTATGGGTACATGGTGACTATATTGCCATGGAGTTTGTGATGAAATATAATGTAGATACAATAACCTTGAGAGAACTCACTCTTATGTTTGCTCTACTATTTATAATATTAGCTACTGGTTTTCCTTCCACAAGAGAAGCATTCTTCCCTACTACATCTAGCTTTTATTCAAACTTGAAGACCATGTGTCAATGGTTCTTTAAGCCTAGAGAGCAAGTCAAAATCATACTTGGCCAAGGCATAGTCTACACTTCATTACCCAAACTATGGGATGAAGTGGCTAAGGTCATTATTCAATATATTTCTTGTGAAGGTAGGTATGCATATGCTTTTTCTCACCACTATAGATTGTTATTCCTTTTACATCACCAACAAACTATAAATCTACTTTATTTCCTATTTCATTCTCTATGGTGTATGTGCTTTGACATTCAAAAGGGTCAAACCAAAACATTGGCTGATCATGGGCTTATTAAGTTTCTCATAATTCAATGGTTAAGAGGGCTTTCACTACCTAGAGAATGGTTGGAATTCTCTCTAGAAAGGGGCAATGAGCCAGAGGAAACCCCTAGAGAGGAAACTGTTGATAACTGAGAGGGGGGGTGAATCAGTTATCTTAATTATTTGACTTTCTTTTCTTCTTTAACAATTAGTGCAATATCCAAAACATATAAGCATACATAACCATGGAAGAAGAAATAAATTCAACACACATAACACAATATTTTTGACGTGGAAAACCCTGTTAAGGGAAAAACCATGGGGTGACTAACCCAAGATTGTATTCTCTGTTAGAAGAATAAGAAGTACAAAATGGCACTTGCCAATTAGGGCTCGCTGCCCAAGCACACTACTCACAAGAGGCTCACTGCCTACAATAGTTTATAGAAAGAAAACAAGTACTTGAACTGATGAGAAGCATCCACATATACGGATGTTCAGTTCCAATTAAGCTCAATATACTGATCTACTGCACTTCATTCTTTCCTTGCTTTAGTGCTGTTGTTCTGTCACATACCAGACCTCTATTGTTATTTCTAAACTACTCTCTACTTTTCTTCACACAACACAACACACCACACACCCCTTCATACAGAAATCAATCTGGTATATATATCCGCATCAATGATTTCAATCATCTTTCTAGTCGGCATCCAGAAAACTCAAGATATTTCCAAACTCTGGTCTATCGGCTGAATCCATGCTTACTAAGTGATGCATATCAAAAATATAGTTGAAGAAGTCATCAATCATGTCGGCCAATCATGAATGATACCTCAAGAAACTTGATCACCATCAATATCTCATCCAGATTAAGGTCTGTTGCTCTGTCGGTCAGTTCTTCCTCAGTCTTCTCTGCCAAACAGGAACCCAACACTTAGGTGTTCATATCTTTTCACTCTTTCGTCACCGAAGGCTCAATCTTTGGAATGTATTAGTCATGATACTCCTCTTGACGTCCCCAAGTCCACACTTTACTAAGATACTTCCTCTAAGAGATCCGGACCTGACTATTGGACCTTGCTGCATGCTCTATTCTTTCTTACCAGACCAAAATACTCTTCAGTCTATCTTCCGATATAGTCATATCATGTCCTGTGGATGTGTGGGATGGACTTTGTTGCCATCAATGACAACACTCATGAAGCCACACCATGTCTCTTGCCAACAATCTCCCCATTTGGCATTGATGGCAACACTTAGTGAAAAATGACTAAGTGTTATAGCATACTCCCCCTTGGCTGATGCTATGTTCCTATGTACACTTTTTCAGAGCTCCCCCTTAGCTAGATTCCACATTTTTCATTGCTCCTCACTCCCACTTTGACATCAATGGCAAAGGGTAGGAACCGCACACCAAAATTTCCAAAAATAATCTATACTTGGCTGCATAAATATATATACATGTTATACTTACATATGCTATAGTATATCTACAAAAGTTGTCTTCAACTAGACAAATCCTATTGCCCAACTCTACTTCATCCTGTCAAAAATTGAGATGTGACCACTCAACAAGAATGCAAAAGCTTCTACCCTCTTTAGATCTGTCGGATCACTGGTCCGGGCTATGGTCTAAGCATCAGTTAGGGCCTCATGCATGGCCTCTAACTTAGGGATAATTATCCCTCTAAGTTCACCCACCCTGCTTATTATGTTCTTCCTTTCCTTTTCAAGTTTCTTTAGTTCATTTAGAATGGAAATAGTCTGACATTCCTAGTTTAATATGGATGTGGTGAGAGGATCAAAATTCTGAGACAAGCTTGACAGTTTATCCTCTTGTTCTTTCACTTTCTTCTCAATATCCTATGTCACTTTAGACTAGGATAAACAAAATTTATATACTTCTCTGCTATCTTTAAGAGCATTTTCTAAGCTCTTTATCCCAATATCCATATTTCTCCTATCATTTGTTATAAGTCCTTGTATCTCAGAGAATCTCTTATCCAAAAGTTCTTTCCAGACTTTCTCTTCTGCTGCTTTTTCCAAAGAATCAAAATGTGTGCTAACTAAATTAATAATAGATTTTAGATTACCAGGTGAAGAAGTCGAAAGATCCTTCTAAAAGGATGGCATGATCTTCTCCAACACACCGGATGCAATTTCTATTAACTCACAGTCTTCCATGTGAGACTTCAGAAGTTTTTCTTTTGCCTTTGCTTGGGCAAAGGATGCTATCTTCATTGTTTGAACCGGGGAGAGGGAATCAAAAATTGAATGGTCCTTGAAGTAGTTCCAGTTCATCAATCTCCATCATTTCTTTGGTCAAGAAATCTTTAACAGTTTCTGTAGTGTCTCTTGTCGGAGATAGAGTCTTCTTTCCTTTTGCAGTCTCAGAACTGTCTCCTGGGGTCTTCTCTATTTGAACTTCTTCTCTTCCCTTTACCTCTTCTTCTTGACTAATTTTCTCCCCTATCTTTTCTTCTCCTTTAGATCCAGAGTCTGCTGGGGAATTCAGATGAGGGGTATTTACTTCTTCATGGACTTCCTCTTTCGGAATAGAGGAATCCAAGTCCATAGTCCTTTCCTCACTTATCTCCTTTGGATCTTCTACATTTTTCTCAGTAGGTTCATCATCTGTGTCCTTTATAACAGGGAGATTGAATTTCATGAAGGTATTCCAGAGGATGTCTTCAGTTTCTTTTGCCACTTTGTTAGTCTCTCCAAGCATAAGCTGATTCATTCTTACTTTGCTTTGGAACTCATCCTTGCAATCCTTGAAGATCATGTTCATTTGTTTTGGAGTGATGGAAGGATAGAGTTGAATAGCTATCTGTTCCCGGATCTCCAAGTCCTTTGCCTTAGCATTGTTCTTTCTTATTTCAAGTTCCTTCTCTAGGCTTTTGGGAATTAAGGAGATGATTTCAATGAATGCTTTGTTATAGATGTTTAGATACCTGACTATAGCTTCTTGCAGGATCTTCTGATCAGCTTCACTATAATTATCATAAAATTCAGTCATTGGTTTCAGGTTCCCATCCATAGTGACTGATTTGATGATATCATCAATGTAGAGAGTAGGCCTTTCAACGAATTCTTCTGCCTCTTCTTCCTTGTTATGACCAGTAGAGGGTTCACCGGATGTTTTCTTCTTCTTTATTTTCTCGATCTCCTCATCAGATTATGTCTCTTCATCATCCTTCTGACTGATGTATGACCTTATGGCCTTTATCTTAGTTCTCTTCTCTCCCTTTCTAGATGTCCTGACTTTCAGTTTTGATGCTTTTTGGCTCTTAGAAGTGGTAGGTGCAGAGCTCTTGGAGGATCTGGTCTGGAAGGGGGGGCTTGCACCAGAGCACTTTCTTTTTTAGTTTCTTGCCTTTCTTTCTCTACCCTTTCCATCTTCTCTCTGTTGGCATCAACTACCTCCTTTGATATTCCATGCCTCTTGGTGAATTCTTCTAATTCCCTTCTCACTTTTCTCTTGATCTCAAGCTGTCTTAGTTCAACATGAACTTTTACACTCAACTCTTGGTAGGTTCCAAACCTTTCTGCCTTAGGGTCCTTGGGCTGACTCAGTAGATGTTGGATATGCAGTTTTATGATTTTTTCATCAACCTCATACCCCATTGGCATGATCCATACTATTCTTGGTTCCACTGCCTCCATTAGGCATTGATCAGTGTCTACCATAAAGCACACTATATCGTTGTATTTCTCAACCAAAGATTGGGGGATTCTTTCTCTGGCCTGCATCATGCTTTGGAAGTTTTTGAAGTAACCCCACAGAGCTGTATTTTGTGTCTTGGCATCACCATGCTCATACATATAATCCTTAATTTGTATGGTAATAGGTCTGTCATTTTGCCATATCTAGCCACTAGTTCTGGGTAGCTCATTCATATAGTAGAAGAATAGGCAAAGTATCAAGCCACCAAACTTGAATGAATTCTTTTTATCTTTCTTTATTTTCTACAAATTCTTAGATAACAGTTGGTTCAAGAGAAGCTCACAAAGATCATAGTCAACATTTTCTCTTAGCATCTGATAAGCAGTGTAAATTATAGTTCTGAGTACTGAATTTTCCTTGCTGGAGTGATATATCTTGTAACCAATTATCATGGAGGAAAACTTGATATTCAGATCAGTGATATCTTCTATTGTCATTACTCTCTTGTCAAATTTTGATCTGGTAGCCTCACTCACAATTTGGTTTTTGACCGATTTGAGAATAGGTAACCCACCAGATGAGTGCAATCCTGTTACCGCCCTAATTGCATCCTTGGTTATCTTGAATGGCCTCATCAACCACATAAAGTTGTCATGCATTCTGCTTGGAATATACCGGACCCAATCATCTTCAGCAAAATAGGGGAAATGAATGCAATGTCCAAAATGCTTATCCCGGATGGCCTTGTACTAAGGTTTGAGTTCAAATGATTCATCTATTAGTTCCTTGTGGTAGATATCCATCAGCTTGAATTCCCTAAATTCTTCAATGTTTGCGTGTATGTAAACCCTAACATCTGCTACATGCAGAACTCCATGCGGAATGCTAGAAAATGCGCCTAGGGGATCAACTTCTAGGGATTTATAGGGATGTTTTTTGAATTTTGGGCGCAGCCTATCAGTGATCTTCACAACATTCAGAGTAGCCATCTTTCAAAGATTCAGAGAGAGATATTCAAGAGCAGAAAATACCTTTTACGCTTCTAGGGTTCACAATATGAGCTAGATCGAATTGCTGGATGAATTGACTTCTGTGGTTGATCTTTGAGAGGTTTGAGATAATTTTGTTGTAGAGCTCCTTCTCTCTTCTTCTCGAATGTAAATGTGCAAATGTTCAATAAGAGAACCCTTATATTTCTGCGCAAGCCCTAATTCCACATTGCAATAAATGTGCAACTTAAGGCATTCCGGTTGCCTTGTTCTCCTTGTTCTGAGAAAGATCTTTTCCAGATCACTAAGATGCACTTAGAGTTATTCTTGGTGATTATTCACAATCTATCTTCCTTTCTCCAATCATTTCATCTATCCGTAGCTCAAGATTCCTCAATTTTGAATCATACTGGATCTTAACTGTGAAAATCCTGCTTCTTACCAGATGACTATTAAACCGGATCAATCTTGGAAGATTAACCTCTTCTAAACTTCTTACGGATCTTCCATATCTTTACCAAGTCTTATTTAGATGTTTCTTTGAGAGCCCTTTAATCCGCAACTTTCCATGTGCCAATTTTAGGCACCAATTAACTGGCTGGAGGAATTTGTTTTCCTTTTTGACTCCCCCTGAGCCAGATCTCATCTTATTTAGTTTCCAGAAGGAATATCAGCACCTGATTCTAGTACAGATCCATTCCCAACATTTTATGTACTTCTCTTTACCCAAATCTTATTCATCTCCCTTTGAATTTCATCCGCATTCACTTTTCCTTTTCCTTTGTCTTGATTTTGATTATGATGCACCGGACCCCTTTTATCATGATTCTTACTTCTGCAGAATTTAGCAATATGACCAAATCTATTGCAATTGTAGAAAACAACATTTTTTTGTAGATTTGACTAATATCCTCTTGATCTGCATTGATTATCCATATGTCCCATTCTATTGCATGCAAAGCATCTACCATTGAATAAATTGTTCATTTGCATATTTCTACATTCTTGAGATTTGTGACCATACCTTTTGTAGTTAAAACACTATCTGGAGAAGGATGAATTAGTCTGATTCATTCTTCTTCTACACAGATTTACTTTATGACCAAAGTTATTGTAATTGTTACAGTATCCATTGAAGGATGGATATCTTTAAGCATTTGGTTGTCTTACCAGAGATCTTCTAGGCATGTTCCTTGGATTTCCTAATCTAGAGTTCTTCTGACCGGATCTAGAGCTTTCCCCTTTCTCATACCCCAAGCCTTGCTTGTCATCTACCCTCTTTTGGCTTTCAAGAAGAACTTCAAGTTGAGCAGAGCTTATCTTGAATTTCTCTTTGTATTCATTTGTTGTTTGAAGATCCTTTTTAAGAGTGTCTATCTGATTCTCAAGTTGTTCTTCATTGTCTCTAGCTTTTTCAAGATCAGATTCCAGATGCCTGATTATTCTATCCATTTTGTGGCAGTCTTCTGACTTCTCCTTGAGAGATTGTTTTAGATTATCTTACTTTTTCTTTTCTCTTCAATTTCTTAGGTGAATTTCATAACTCCTGATTCCATTTCATGTCTTACCATAATGACCTCTTTTGATAACTTCTCACATAACTTGGTTTTCTCATTCAGATCTTCACTAGTATCATTGGCTTCACTTTGACTTGCTAATTGTTGAAGTAGTTCCTTTCTTTTCTTCATTGAGATACTTAGTTTTTCTTTGAGTTCATTTATGAAATCATCAGCTTGTTGGAGTCTTTCCCTCAGGTTATTGACTTCAGAGTGAGATTGCTCAAGATCATCTAGGGCACATTGAATTTATTCCCTCATACCATACATATCCATTGAGATTCCTAGATCTTCCTCAAGTTGTTAGGCTCTGTTAGGAGGAACTTAGCTTTGATACCAATTGTTGATAACTGAGAGGGGGGGTGAATCAATTATCTTAATTATTTGACTTTCTTTTCTTCTTTAACAATTAGTGCAATATCAAAAACATATAAGCATACATAACCATGGAAGCAAAAATAAATTCAACACACATAACACAATATTTTTGACATGGAAAACCCTGTTAAGGGAAAAACCACAGGGTGACTAACCCAAGGTTGTATTCTCTGTTAGAAGAATAAGAAGTACAAAATGGCACTTACCAATTAGGGCTCACTGCCCGAGCACAATGCTCACAAGAGGCTCACTGCCTACAATAGTTTATAGAAAGAAACCAAGTACTTGAACTGGTGAGAAGCATCCACATATACTGATGTTCAGTTCCAGTTAAGCTCAATATACTAATCTACTACACTTCATTCTTTCCATGCTTTAGTGCTGCTGTTCTATCACATACCGGACCTCTATTGTTATGTCTAAACTGCTCTCTTCTTTTCTTCGTACAACACAACACACCACACACCCCTTCATACCAAAATCAATCTAGTATATATATCCGCATCAATGATTTCAATCATCTTTCTAGTTGGCATCCAGAAAACTCAAGATATTTCCAAACTCTGGTCTATCGGCTGAATCCATGCTTACTAAGTGATGTGTATCAAAAAGATAGTTGAAGAAGTCATCAATAATGTTGGCCAATCATGAATGATACCTCAAGAAACTTGATCACCATCAATATCTCATCTGGATTAAGGTATGTTGCTCTACCAGTCAGTTCTTCCTCAGTCTTCTCTGCCAAACAAGAACCCAACACTTAGGTGTTCATATCTTTTCACTCTTTCATCACCGGAGGCTCAATCTCTGGAATGCATTAGTCATGGTACTCCTCTTGACTTCCCCAAGTCTATACTTTACTGAGATACTTCCTCTGAGAGATTCAGACCTGACTGTCAGACCTTGCTGCATGCTCTATTCTTGTTTACCGGACCAAAATACTCTTCAGTCTGTCTTTCGGTATAGTCATATCATGTCCTGTGGATGTGTGGGATGGACTTTGTTGCCATCAATGACAACACTCATGAAGCCACACCATGTCTCTTGCCAACAGAAACCTCTAAAGAAGAAACCCCTGTATAAGCTCCAAAAGCAGAGCTTCATGATGCAACACTTCATGATAGGGAAATATTATGATCTAAAGAACCTATCACTAGTTCATCTATGGGACATGTTACTAGAAATCAAATGAAAATAAGGTAGTCATCTGAAGATGAGGACTTTATTCCACTTGTCAAATGGCTACAAAACCTTGTAGTTGTTACTAGTAAAATGGCTATAGATGAAGAAAAGGAAGCTTCTGATTCCAACCTTGAGATCTTGACCACTCTCCTCACATGGAATAAGGATCATCTAACATGGGAGAAGAGACACCAAATCAGTGAAAGAAGGTTGAGAGGACTATGTGAGAACAAATAGAAGTTACAACAAAGATTGAAACCCTTGCTCCAATGGAATAAGATACTATTGTTCCAATGGCTACTCCTACAAAATAATATGAGGTTCCTTTAACAAAAGAGGATAGCCATGTAGTTCCACCAGAACAAGAGTTTGTACATTCCATGAATACCCTTATTTTGGCTGCATAAGAAGATGAAACCCCTATTTCAAAGGGGTGACTAGAAGACATTATAGTAACATAGTCTTCTAATAAAATAGAACTCCTAGTACAAGATTCCAATGCAAAAACTATTGAATTAGTTCAAAAGAAAAAGGAGGAAATCTGGAAATTAAGGGACAAAATAAATTAGTTGGAAAGTGACATGAAACCATTACAAGAACAAATTCAAGAAGCATATTCACTAAACCAAAAATAGAAAGAGGAAATAAAAGAACATAGAAGCCAACTAAGTCAATTGACTAAAGAGAAAAAGTAGCTTGAAGAAAAGGGTCCTTATATGACTGTCACAAAGCACGAACATAAAATAGAAAATCTAAAAGCCACCTTGAAACTATACAAAAAATTAAGAATCAATGAGTAAGTCACAGGTCTGGTTGCATGAGGACATGCAATTTCTTCAGTTGGGGGATGGGTTAAAAACTTGTAGTGATTTTGATAATTTTAAGTCTTTTCTTTCTTAGTTTTATCTATCCAACTCATGCATCAACTCAACCTTCACCTCATATCTTTGCCACAAATAATTTATTTAAAATAAATATATTTAATATGCTTAAAGTCATAAAATAGACTTTGGATAATCGATTTAGAAGTAATGATTTATGTGGTTTGCGTATGTAATTAAATATGATGGATGAATGGATTTTCTTGTAGCCCATGGATAACAATGAGGATTGCATTTGTCAAGATGGATGATAATAATTCATAGTTGCTTTCTCTATTGAGTAATACTTCTTTGTTATAATCAATTTTATATCTTTATTATGTAATCGTTACGAGCCAAAAATAATTATCTATATTGTTTTTCTATTACAATTCCAATAGTATGAGGATGGTCATAGGCCAAAACAATTCTCTATTTTGCTTATTAAATTAATTATAAGCTATGAGCCTAAAGATGTATAAACCACAACATAGGAATGGACACAGAGATAGAGATATATCGATGTAAATTTCTATTTGAAGCATAGATAACAATCTATTTGAATCTTGAAGAGCTTGGCATAAAATATCTCAGTCACCCTATGGATCAAGAGAAGGTCCCACTCTCATGAAATGAAGGTGACATTGATCTTTGTTCTTTATTTTGTTTGTTCTTTTCTTTAGTTTCATTTCATTTGATTGATATGGGATTGTAATTCATAAATTTTAGACTACTAAACTGGTTACATTTAGGTTGATTATAACAGTTCATGTTAGTTCCCATATATTCAATTATCCATTATTTTGATAAATAAGATAGTTAAAAAAACATCTAGTTATAGAATAATTTTTGATAATACTATAGTTTTTTCTTTAAGTATTTTTAATGTCTAGTTTTTCTAAAATAAATTATAGTTCTACATAAAATCCATGTAGTCCATGTATAGTCCATGTAGCCTAGAGTCCCTATAGCTTGCACACAGTTCCTATATCAGTTTTACAGTAATTCTTAATAAAGCATTTTTGTCTTTACAATTCATTTGCTAAAATAATTTGTATTTCATCCCACTAAATTTATTACCTATAACCCTTGAGAAAATAGCCACTACATCTTTCACAAGTTTACACCCCATATTGACATAGGATTGAACTAAATTTAGGACTTGCATGACCCTAGGGGGTTTTATGAAAGAGACCAAGATAAAGACAACCCCCTATAATTAATACAAGGGATAAAGTCTTCTCCATAAATAATATCAAGGAAGGAATTAAAAAGCTAGTAGTGGGTAAAGCTCCTGACATAGATGGTTTACAGTCAAAATACCTAAAGTGTGTTGGGATTAGGTGTGTCATGCACCTTGCAAGTCCTAATGTTTAGATTAATTCTTTTTATTATATTTATTTATTATTTGTGTCTCATTTGGGAAATGGGACATCCCACTTATGACTTGGCTATTGTGACATGTGTATCCCTTCATATGATGTGTATGAAGTTGTAAGAGCATCTAATGTCATTATGACATTGTAAGATGTGGGAGTTACTTATGATGGATTCTATGATGCATGTAAGAGCATGATTATAGGGAGTTAAAAAGTGGACCAAGAATCTTGACCTTCATTATGATGTGTAAGAAGTATCTATGATATTGTAAGAGGTGTAATAAAGCATCTTTAATGAAGTGTAAGAAGTGGGTTGTCCTTTTTAGACTTGGGGAATTGTCATTTTGTCCTCTAGTGGGTTGTTTTTACCCTTTAGTGAATTTGGATGCTTGAGTTCATGAGAAAGATCTTGAAGCTTATATAAATATGCTTGTAACTCTTGGGCACATGTCATGATGTCTCTTTCCTTGTTCACTACTTAGCTCATGGTTTTAGCTAATGGTTTTGGGAAACCATTTATGGATTTCCTAGATGCCTTTACCTACATGTTGGAGCTTGAGGAGATGAGAGGTGGGGAGTTTTATTTGCAAGGTTATGCTATCAGATTTCCTCTAGAGAAGTAAGATGTAGATCTCCATGTTAAGGCTTTGAGCCTGCAAGTGTATTGTATCATATTTATTGTAGTAGATTAATACATTGTTTTGGTGCTTTGGAGTGTGGGGTTTTTTACTCGAAGGGGTTTTCCCCATGTATATTGGTGTCTCTTATCTTATATCTACTTCTTCTATTATTCTTCATTCTTTTTCTTAGAAGTGTTAATTGCATGTCATTATGCTACTAAAATTTACTTAAATCTAAAATTTGCATTACTTTCCTTAAAGAGTCAATGTGGGAAATAAATCTATATCCTGACTCTGCTTTATGGGCATAGTTGTGTACACTTGTATCAAGCATTTTGTTTTATAAATCATATGGTACTAGAGGTGCATAGTGGGTATTTTCCTTAAATTTGGTATTATATGGTTTTACATGTGCTTGTGTTTTGTTGCATGTGATGGATCCATGGTGATTTAGTTCTGGGTGTTCCTTCATTTTTTGATTTCTTAGACTAGCAAGATTGAGAGAATTTGTAGGAAGGAATTGGTTGATTATTAATCCTTGAGTGGGTGGAAGTTTTGTAGCTAATCTTATTTTCCAAGGTATAGTATTGTAGGCACTTAAAAGATGGAGAAGGTGGAGCACTATGGAGTTGGTCATGTGGTTGCATGTAGCATGGTATTGATCTAGAGCTCCTATTTGACAATATGGATCTACTTGAGGTGGTTGTGTTCTTTCATTAAGTGGTAATTCACAATAGAATATTCATGTTGGGTGTCTATTTCTGGCTCCCTGGTTACATGGAGAAACTTTGGTTGTCTTGACTATGGCTTGATGTTCTTACATTGGGTGCATGGTTTTAGCCCCTGGATTGGAAAACACTAGTTTACTAGCCTTGAATGCATGTAGGTTGTGGTGTTGGTCATCAGATGACCTAGAAGCTTTTGGAATAGCCTAGTTCCACTATATGCATGTACATGGTGGTGGTTGTAGAGTGGCCTGCTAGGTGGATTAGAGTTCCTAGACAACCTCTTCCTCCTATTGGATTGTTGTAATTGCATGTTACAAATTCATGTGACTGGATCTATGGGTTTTGTAGATTTTCTATTCAAGATCTATAGTTATGCTTATCTATGATATTCCATTTTTATAGTTCAACCTTTAGTGTTTTCATACTTGTGGGCCTTCCATATGATAAGTGGATTTAGATTTGCATGCATGTCCTTCACATGGATGGTTTTGCAAGTTTTACATGTTTAACCAAAATATGTGGTTTTGTAGATCTATGAAGAGACTATTTTTTAGATTGTGAATCCCGTGGGGGTGTTTCTAGATGTAAGATAGTTGTAGGTTTGCATGCATGCTTTATTCATGGTTTGAGGAAGTTGTTTGTATCCTTCTCAGTGCAAAAGTGTTGGTATGTGCTTGTTCACTTAACATTTTTGTAGTTTTTCTTAATGGGTTCTTGGACTATGGTTATTCTGTTGTGGGTTTGTGGAAAATCAGATCTAGGTTTGATATGGTGTTTGTGTCATGAAGAATATATAGTATTATCTCTTGTTGCATCTAATTTTCTCATTACTAATATTATGTTGATTTTTCTTGATGTTGTGTCTACATTTCTTGGTGGATCCATGTCTTGCTTTGAGATCTAAGAGTTGTGTAGTTCCATGCGTTGTTTCTACATGCAAGTTGCATAGATAACTTGGATGTAGGATTTATATACCCATAGATATTTTCAATGTTGATGGTGTATTGTTGTAGTAGGATTTGGTGGTAGACTATTCAAATGCCATGTTTGGCAGATTCATGATGCATTTATGCAGTGTAGCAATGGGATAGTACATGGATGTATGGAGTACTTGTGATTCATGTTGTAGTACATTAGTATGATCTTGACATTCATATAAGAGTAATTTGGGTTAATACTAGTTGTTTTCTTGGAACCTATAACAATTATCTTCTTTTGGAGATTATGGTTTTACTTTATTTATCCTTTGGGACGTTGAAGTTGAGTTCTTTGACTATGTGGGGGCCACGTAGGATCTTTAGTTAGGAGATGTTAATAATAATGCCATGGATAGCTCTATATCATGTGTAGTGGGAGTTTTGGTAATATTGTGATGTTGTGCCATGGAGGACTCTAGATTTTTCTCTTTTGTAGTCTTGGCATGATATGGGTGCTCTTGGGAGTAGGGTTTTTTGTTGGAGGTAGATGGTCTTTTATGAGGAAGATGTAAATCATGACATCATGAAGAGTTCCTAGATTTTGTATTGATCATGTAGAGGGATATTTGATGATGGTTTGTGGTAATCTACTAGTTGTCTACCATGATCATTTTTCTTGGATACTTCTAGAGCTTATAATTTTGCAATTGGAGTTTAGCATGAGATGATCATTCGTGCACTTGTTGCTACTAGTCAAAATTGGGTGAGGATAGAGATCTCTTGTTTTTCATATCATGTTGGAATAGTGAGTCTTTGATGAGTTTTAGTAAAAAGACCAAGGATCCTTGACCTAAATTTGGACATGAGTTCAACATGGAGCTAATGAGGAGATTGTCATGGAGAGAGTCTATGTGGCTTGGTGCATCTTAGGAGGAGCAATATCATTCCCCACTCTTGGTCCACTTGGTACAGAATTATATGAGAGGTATTTCCCACCTGGTACTCAAATGAATTCTATTTTTTGTGCTTTATTTTGTCATGAATGAGTCTTGAGATATAAATTCTAGTACCAAAGGACCTATTTTATGAGTACATTGCATGGTGTATTTGTCCTTTGACTTCTCATATGCATAAGCTTGTTCACAAGGACATTTTTTGAGGAGTGCAAGGGATGATTTTGTGCATATTCCCTAGTGATGAGAATGGTTATTGGTTTGATCTTATTTCACTTGAGAAGCTTACATCCTTGTTAGTTTATTAATTTTTTGATGTTGTGTTTGACCTTGGGGTTGAATTGTTGGATGTTGTTAAGGATTTTCTATATGCACTTTTGGAATTAAGGATCTTACTTGTTGTAGCTTGAGCACTCAATAGAATTGGAAAAAGGATATGGTATGTGATATGGTTTGTAGTTTTTCTCTATGGTCTTATGTTTCTTTTTGGAGGTGCGTATTCATATGACATTAGAGTTGAGGTTTGTGTGGAGCTAGAGTGACCACTATGTTTGTTGTCATTTACTATTGTTGTACTTTATTATTTTTTAGCAACAGTATGTGGAATATTTAACCTTTATCTTTTATGTTATGGAGAACTTAGGAGAGTTGGGAGAGATCAAATGTGAGAGTGATAAAAAACTATTTGAGGAAGTATGCTCTATTTTGTAGCAAGATGGTTGTAGTTTGTAGATCATTATCTATGTTCTATGATACAAGGTTTGATGAAAGGAGCCACACCCTTTGTGTGAGTATTGATTGGTAGAATTTATATTGCTTTGGTTGGAACTAGATTAGACATTGATCATGCAGTGGGATTGCTAGGAGTTATATGTGTCCCTAGTGGATAGTTTTCATTAGACTGCAATATTGAGGGTCGAGTCAGTGTTTTGCACATTGGCATGTTTTTACCTTGGGAGGAGGTAACCTTGAGTAGGATAGTGTATGTATAGGTATGGGAGCTACAATGTGGGTTGGATATGTCATGAGTAGAAGGTCTATGAATGGTTGGGGTTATTTACATGTGAACAATTGATTATGATTGTTGTTCTAGCTAGTTTGGAGTATGTGGTGCATACTTGATCTTATTTTAGAGGAGATTGCACTTTTGGGTTTGGGTTCTAGTAACAGGTTGAGGTTGGATACATTGGTGTGTCTATGTGACATTTAGTGTGTAATATTGGCTTGGGGTTCTTATATTTTGTGCTTGGGCATGATGGAGGATGAGACAATTGTTGTTAGGATGGTGGTCACTTGGAAGATGTTGCAAATACTTCTGTGAACCTCATGAGAAGAGTGGAGTTTAATTGGGATATAATAGTGATAACCTTGGTGGTTCATGAATTTTGTGGAGTTTTTTATTTTTCTCTTGCAAGGTATACAACAAGTGGGAGAATGTTGGGATTAGGTGGAATACACCTTGCAAGTCCTAATGCCTAGATTAATTATTTTATTGTATTTATTTATTATTAGTGTTTCATTTGGGAAATAAGTTGTGTCATACACTTGGCCATTATACCATGTGTATGCCTTTGTATAATGTGTGTAATAAGTTGTAAGAGCGTCTAATATCATTATGACATTGTAAGATGTGGGAGTTACTTATGATGCATGTAGGAGCATGATTATAGGGAGTTACAAATTGGACCAAGAATCTTGACCTTCATTATGATGTGTAAGAAGCCTCTTTAATAATGTATAAGAAGTGGGTTGTCCTATTCAAACTTGGGGAATTGTTATTTCATCCTCTAGTGGGTTGTTTTTGTCCTCTAGTGAAGTTGGACACCCAAGTTCATGAGAAAGGTTTTGAATTTTTTAAAAAGATGCTTTTAATTCTTGAATACATGTCATGAGGTATCTTTCCTTGTTGACTACTTAGCTCATGGTTTAGCTAATGGTTTTAGGAAACCATTTATGGTTTTCCTGGATGCCTTTTCCTATATATTAAAGCTAGATGAGATGAGAGGTGAGGAGGTTTGTTTGTAGGATTATTCTATCATATTTCCTCTAGAGAAGAAAGATGAAGATCTCTATGTTAAGGCTCTAAGCCTTCAAGTGTATTGTAACATGTTTATTGTTGTAGATTAATACATTATTTTGGTGCTTTCGAGTGTTGGTTTTTTACTTGAAAGGGTTTTCCCCACGTATATTGGTGTCTCTTCTCTTCTGTCTATGCTTCTTCATTCTTGTTCTTACTAGTGTTAATTTACATGTTCTTATGCTGCTAAAATTTTCTTAGATATAAAAAATGCATTACTTTCCTCAAAGGGCTAATGTGGAAAATGAATTTATGTCCCAATTCTACTTTATGGGCATAGTTGTGTGCACTTGTATTAAGCATAATTTTGTTTTGTAACTCATATGGTACTAGAGGTACATACTAGGTATTTCTCCTTACAAATTGGGGCTTGGAAGCTCTCACACCACAAATCAAAATGATATTCAATGGGGTCATTCAGAATGGCTTTCTGGTAAATTAGATAACCAATGTCATCATTCCTCTTCTCAAAAGTGGTGATGTTAACAACCCATCAAACTATTGCACTATTGTGATTAATCCTTTTTTTTTAAAACTCTTTAGGAGTATGATAGAGCATAAAATTAGAACTTGGGTAGAAAGTAAAGGAAAGAGAGCAAAAGGGAAAGCAAGTTTTAGGCCAAAACACTCTACAATTGATAATTGCATTACTCTCACACACTTGATTGAGAAAGTTTAGGAAAAACAAGGGGAAGAATATTTCTACTCTTTTGTTGACTTCAGGAAGGCATTTGACACTATGCCTAGATGCAAACTTTGGAGTAGAATGGAATAGCTAGGAATTTCAAAGATGTATAGGGCAATTGTTCATAAGTTGTATGATGTCATGCCCACATTTTACATATGGTCATGAAAACTGAAAAAACAAAAAGTTTTCCAACCTGAATCTAAAACTCCCTCGTGTGCAACATGCATGCTTGATAATATACACATGTAATGTTGTTGCATTTTCAACACATGTTAGGCACACTGCACTATGGCATGGAAGTCAATCAAGATGTGAGAAAATGTGAAGCTCCTTTTGCATCCCTTCGATGATGGTAGTAATCTAAGGGGGTGGGTGTCACATCTTGCATCACTAAGTGGGATGGTCTCCATCAAGAAACCATCCCTAGGGTTTCCTAGATGAAAGTGAGAAATTAGTTTCAATCTAAGTTGAAACCCTAATCCTAGAAATTAAATAATCAAATTAAATTAAACTATAATGTGGAAGTAAAAGAGAATATAATCTAATCTAGTCTAATTTAAAATCAATAACTAACCACTAAAATAATTAAATTTAGAGCTTTTCAATACACCCTATTGGCACTTGTAAAATTTTGTTCCCAGACATGCCCCATTTTGTCCCCAAGCTCCATCTGAATCCTATTTTATGCCTTCAGCATTGAACCTATTGATGATAACTGATCAAAGATGTCTTTCATAGGTTTTCATTTTTTTGCATTTAAAATGTAAGGGAGAAAACCCTAAAAAGTTGACTAAGTCCCATTTTCTAAGTGTTCCCTTGTGTTTAGGCCTTGGTCAGAGATTCAGGCTCCTTCCTTTCGTTGTGCTATCCCTATCGGCTCCAAGGTCAGAGGCTAAAATTTTCCTAAGTGTTGAAATTGCACTAAGTGTTTTAGAGGTCGAACTTTAGGCCTCTAGCCTCTGGTCTTCTTCATAGCAAGTGTCAGGAAGAAGCCCTAGAGTCCAAAGTCCAATGAGTCTCTATGTTCAAATCCCTCTAAGTATGAAGAGTGTGGTAGAGTTTAGAGGTTGGCTCTTCTTCCTTCCTTTGAGGAAGGTGAAATAGGGAAGGCCCGACAACCAATTCCCAATAGATTTTCTCTTCTTTATGCCGAGGGCAGATGGCGGGGCTCCTCTCTTTCCTCTTCTAGATGGAAAATATGTAAGGTGGAAAGCCTAAGGGCTAACCCCTAACATTTTCATAAATTTTCCTAAGTGTGTTGGAGGTCAGAGTCTGGGCTTCCTTCCTTCCATCTTCTTCATGGATGCAATAAGGCGGAAGGCCCAACGACCGACCCCCGATGGGTGTTACTTCTTTCTATGGCATTCTGCTGAGCCTTCTGGGTGGACCCATAGTATGTTTGTGGAACCACAGGAAGAAGACATGTGGCAAGGTTCAACAACTGATCATCCAAGTGACCTGATGGGTGCCATGTGGTATACATTGTGACTCTTCCGCCATTCCGCAGAGCATTTTAGTGAATCTTTTTGTATAGCCGTGAAACAACAGGAAGTTGCCAAGTGGTTGTGATGTCATCCAGATTAAATCTTACCAAGGATGATGAAAGGTGAAATGGTGAAGGCCCAAGGCCCAACCCTCAATACCTTCATATCTATACATAGGCACCGATAAGGCAAAAGAACTCAAAAATGATGAAGGCTTGGAGTCTTTTATTAGTGAAAATCTTATTCCAGGAACTCACAGTTCGTTGACTGTGGGTTTGGTCAACAACCCCTTCACCGATAGTTAATTGATTGTGGTAGAGAAATTGGATAAGGCAAACAAAAAGGTAAGGAAAGGCCATTGTCAAAGAACTAGTGAAAATGTGAACTTTCTAAAAGGTTCAATTTTTCAAAAAGTTGTCGACAGTGAAGATTTGCCAATGGAAATACAGAAGAGACGAATAAAGGGCCAAGTTAGAAAAAACACAGATTCACCAACAAGCCAAATATGACAAAGATAAAGCCAAAAAGTGACTAAGGAAAAATTGAAAAGGTGTGCTTTATCGACAAACCAGTGAAAGTCCTAACTTATGATGTAGGAGCATCCCTAGTTCAAGAGCAAACTTGCATCAACCAAAAATATTTGTATTCATTCTTTATTTCTTTCATTTTCTAGTTCAATTCAGTCTTAGCAGTTTCTATATTTTCTCCATTCTACTGTAGTTGCATTTCACATCTTGTGGAACTGGACTTAGATTCTAGATTCATTCATGCACAACATATCCAAAATTTAGATCATTTTGATTATCTACCGGAGAGATATCGCTATCAGAAGATCAACTATTTTCTTAGAATAGAGCATCCTGATAGTCTCAAATAATCAGGTAAAGAGGAAGACTTATAGAGCATCTCCCAACACGTGGAGCTAAATTACACATCATTCAATGTTTTTTGGTTTGTAGCCAACCTTCCTCGAGATCTGCTCATCATTCCATTCATTTAGGTCTGACCTATCTGTGTACACACGTTACACCTCTTCATTGGAGATTGTAATGATCCATAGCTGACACAGAGGAATCTTTGGTTCTGAAGATTATATATTGATGTAATAGATGCATAGGAAAGTAGCTAGTGATTGATTCATAATAGATAGTTTTAAATTCATTGCGAAGGAGCTTCAAAGGTATATCTTGCGCCTATTCTGATATTCTGTAATCAGGCCTATGAGCTCTAATTGTAAGCCCACATGTTGCCAACTAATCTGTGTTTGAGTTCTATGATATACTGAATGACTGAATCTGCATTTGCCTTATATCTTTGAGTTGTTTCCATTGTGTTTACTCTAGTTGTACTACCTGGATAGTTCTCTTTGAGGACCCTCCTAACTGTGACTGCACCAAGTGGTATCAAAGTGAAAGTTCAAATCTTTGGGAGCGAATTGAGCGAAGTTGGTGAAGGAAATCTATAAGATCTTGTTGTGGACAAATCACCAAATCTAAGGCAAGTTACTTATGTCACAATCGATTGTTGATTGTGAGGCAGTTGTCACATTGTAGCCTGATCACTGAATTGAGGCAGTTTGCGCTTGATCCTAGGAAGATGCCGCTGAGGAGAATCCCTGTTGTTGGAACAATGGCTGGAAGGATGGATGAGATGATGGAAATGATGAAAACAATGAGAATCCGATTGGATGCTATCAAGGAAGATAGGCGAAGAAGATTGACACCGAGACCTAATGTTGAAAGTGATGATGAAGAGGAATTCTAATCTATAGAACAAGTTGACGAAACCGTAGGAGGTGATGAAGAAGAAGAATCAGATGAAGTCAAGATGTTGTGAGCTATTTCAAAAATCAAAAAGAGACCTAGAGTTGATGTACCAAATTATATTGGTAATTTGAACCCTGAAGAATTGATTGACTAGATAAATGACATGGAAGAATACTTTGATAATGAGGAAGTTGAAGATCCAGAGAAGTTAAAGTTTGCAAAGACAAAGTTGAAAGGACATGGTGCTATATGGTGGAAAGAAGTTTAGTTGGATAGAAACATAAGAGGAAAAGAAAAGATCACAGAATAGGACATGATGGTGAGAAAATTGAAGAATCATTTTGTACCTACTGACTATGAGTTGGAGTTGTTGAAGAGATTGCAGAACCTAAGACAAAAGGAGAAATCTATGAAGGAGTATACTGAAGAGTTTCATAATATGATCATAAGGATAGGACATAGTGAAGCAAGTAAAGAGAAAGTGACTAGACACATCAATGGACTGAGATTAAACATTCAAGAAGAACTGAGTTTGGTAAGAATGACAACACTAGAAGAAGCATACCGATTTGCCCTAAAAGTTGAAGAGAAGTCGAATAAGAGACATGATCAGAGACAAAGAGGTAGATGAGCTAAATTTCAAAGAGGGAGAACATTTTTCAGAGGAGAACATTTTCGAAGCAGATCAGACAAGAGAATACATTCAAGAAGGATGACAGAGATAACAATGCATACCAGAGAGATGATAGAAATTTCTATTGTAGAAGAAACCCTAGTCCGTACTGGAGTGAAGGATACAGAAGAGAAGGAAGAGGACACGATAGGAGAATATTCAAAGGAACTTGTTTCAAGTGTGGAGGTGAAGGACATGGAGCATTTGAATGTAATCAGGGGAGTACAAGCAAGAGAACAGAGAATAGTGGAAGAGTAGCCTATGTAGAAGAAGAACTTGTTGGCTCACCATGTTCAGTTGGTAAACCTGAGAAAGGAGAATCAATTGTGATGAAGAGAGCACTATTTCAAGCAAAGAAAAATGAGGAACCACCATAGAGGAAAAGCTTGTTCAGAACCAGATGCAAATTAGGAGGTAAATGTTGTAAAGTTGTAATAGATAGTGGTAGTTTTGATAACCTAGTTTTAGAGGAGATGGTGACTAAGCTGAAGTTGGAAAGACTGAAATACCCTAAGCCTTATCAGATAGCATGGATTCAGGATGATCATAAGGTACTAGTGAGTGAACATTGTTTGGTGAAATTTCATATTGGATCATATCATGATGAAGTATTGGGTGATATTATGCCTATGGATGTTTGTCATATTTTGTTGGGTAGACCTTGGTAGTATGATAGAAAATCTATACATGATGGAAAAAAAGAATACATACACTATAACATAAAATCGAAAGAGAATTACTTTGATTCCTTTGGAAGATGATCCTAAGAGTGAAGTATGTGGGAATGCTAGAATTTGTTTGGTAGATGGAAGAAAATTTCTGGATGGTTTGAGACATGAGAATATGTGTTATGCTTTGATCCCTAAGAAGCCTGAGACACTAAAGAAGGAAACTAAAGAATCACAACTGGAGGAGATAACTAAATTGTCGACAGAGTATGAAGACATCATATTAGACAATGTACCTGAAGGATTTCCACCAATCAGGAGTATCAGTCATTAGATGGATCTTATAGCAGGAGTTGGTTTGCGTAACAAAGCAGCACATAGAATGACACTGATAGAGAATGAATAATTGAATAGACAGATACATGAGTTGTTGAGAAAAGGTTTGATTAGAGAATGTTTGAGTTCTTGTGTAGTACTTGTAGTGTTAGCATCTAAGAAAGATGGAGAATGGAGAACATGTACAGACTTGAGAGAAATCAACAAGATCACAGTTAAGTATAGATTTCATTTACCTAGGATGGATGATATCATGGATTGTTTGAGTGAAACAAAATATTTCTCAAAGATAGATTTGAAGAGTGGATACCATTAGATAAGAATTAGAGAAGGAGATGAATGGAAATCTGCTTTCAAGACAAATGAAGGATTGTATGAGTGGTTAGTGATGCCTTTTGGATTGACAAATGCATTGAGTACTTTCATGAGATTGATGAATGAAGTCTTGAAGAAATTCTTGGGCAAGTTTGTTATTGTATACCTGGATGACATTCTGATTTTTAGTATGACAAAAGAAGAACATTTGCAGCACCATAGACAAGTATTGCAGAGATTGAGAGAAGAGAAATTACTGATAAACATCAAGAAGTGTAGTTTCATGAAGGAAGAGTTAGTATATTTGGGATTTGTGATTTCTGTAGAAGGATTGAAGATGGACCCTGAGAAAGTGAGAGCAATCATTGAATGGCCTACACCAGAGAGCATTGGAGAAGATAGTCATTTCATGGATTGGCTATTTTCTATCAGAAGTTCATCAGAAATTTTAGTTTAGTTTGTAACCCTATGACAGAGACAATGAGAGGAGATAGAAAAGACTTTAAGTGTACATCAGGGGCAGACAAAAGTTTTGAATTGTTGAAGCAAAAAGTGATAGAGTAACCTATGTTGGCATTAATAGATTTCAATAAGGTATTTCAAGTAGATTGTGATGCAAGTGGGAATGCAATTGGAACAGTGTTAAGTCAAGATGGTAGACCTGTAGCATATTTCAGTGAGAAGTCGAATGATGCAAGGAGAAGATATTCAGTCTATGATAAACAGTTTTATGTCATAATTCAAGCCCTGAAGAAGTGGAGACATTACTTGTTGCCTAAGGAGTTTGTGTTGTATACAGATCATCAAGATTTACAATATTTGAATAGTCAAGGTAAGTTGAATCAGAGACATATGAGATGGGTAGAGTTCATGTAGAGTTATACATTTGTATTGAAGTATAGGAGTAGAAAATCAAATAAAGTTGTAGATGCATGAGTAGGAGAAGGAACTTGTTGACAAAGATGAGAATTGAAGTGTTGGGATTTGAAGAATTGAAGAACATGTATGAAGAATATCTTGATTTTGTAGAACCTTGGAAAGCATGTAAGGAACCTATTGTAACAGATAGGAGTAAGTGGTTGGACTATTTCATTCAAAAAGATATGTTGTTCAGAGGAAATCAGTTGTGCATACCTAAAAGTTCTATGAGAGACAACTTGATCAAAGAGAAACACAGTGGTGGATTGGTAGGACACTTTGGCATTGATAAGACAATGGCTTTGGTGAGTGAAAATTACTTTTGGCCTCATATACATAATGATGCTAGGAAATTTGTGCAGAATTGTAGAGTATGTCAAGTTGCAAAAGGGAGTAGTCAGAACACTGGATTGTATAAACCTTTGACAATACCAGAGAGAACTTGGGAAGACATAAGCATGGATTTTGTAATGGGATTGTCGAAGACACAGAGAGGACATGATTCAATATTTGTAGTGGTGGATAGATTTTCAAAGATGGCACATTTCATACCTTGTAAGAAGACAACTAATGCAATGCATGTAGATGACTTGTTTTTCAAGGAGATTGTGAGATTGCATGGATTACCTAAGAACATAATTTCAAACAAAGATACAAGATTTCTTGGATATTTTTGGAAGCCACTTTAGAAGAAGATGAAGACAGATTTGAAGTTCAGTTTAGCATCTCATCCACATACTGATGGACAAACAGAGGTAGTGAATAGGAGTTTGGGAAACTTATTGAGATGTTTGGTTGGAGAGAAAGAAGGAAGTTGGGATTTCATTCTTTCACAAGAAGAGTTTGCATACAATAATTTAGTGAATAGGAGTATCGAAAGAAAACCTTTTGAGATTATTACTGGAGTAAACCCTAGAGGAGTGACAGAGTTGAGAGACATCAGCATGGAAGAGAAGAGAAGTGTAGAAGCAGAAGAATTTGTAGGACATATGGAGACAGTGCATAATTAGGTTAAGAAACATTTGGAAGAGATGAACAACAAATATAAGGAGAAATCAGATGAGAAGAAGAGACACAAAGAATTGGAAGTTGGAGATGAAGTGATGGTATACTTGAGAAAAGAAAGATTTTTAGTTGGCACTTATAACAAGTTGAAGATGAAGAATTTTGGACCTTGTAGGATACGCAGAAATTTTGATTCAGGAAATGCCTATGAAGTGGAGTTACCAGAGACACTGGGTATATCACCTATTTCAATATTGCAAACCTATATCAGTATCATGAAGTAGAGTTCGGAAACAACATTGAAAAAGACTTGAAGAAGCAATTACCACAACAAGCACTGGAGCAAATTGAAGACATTTTGGGCAGCAGAGTTGCACACAGCACCAGAGGAAAATAGTACAAAGAGTATCTAATGAAGTGGAAAGGCAAACCAAAAGAAGACTTGTCTTGGATTTCTTAGGTTGAGGTGAACCGTTTTGGTTTTCTGTTAACCCCAACAAAGTGAGGGACTCACTTTATTAACAACCCCAGATGTTTGATGTAGGAGCATCCCTAGTTCAAGAGCAATCTTGCATCAACCAAAAATATTTGTATTCATTCTTTGTTTCTTTCATTTTCTAGTTTGATTTAGTCTTAGCAGTTTCTATATTTTGGTCCGCATTCTACCATAGTTGCATTTCACATCTTACAAAGTTGGACATAGATTCTAGATTCATTCATGCATAACATATCCAAAATTTAGATCATTTGGATCAGCTACCGAAGAGATATCGCTATTAGAAGATCAATTGTTTTCTCAGAATAGAGCATCCTGATAGTCTCACACAATCAGCTAAAGGGGAAGACCTCCAGAGCATTTCCTGACATGTAGAGATAAATTACACATAATTCAATGTTGTTTGGTTCATGGCCAACCTTCCTCGTGATCCTCTCAGCATTCCATTCATTTGTAGAGGAGTTCCATTCATTTATGCCTGACCTATCTATGTACACACATTACAGCTCTTCATTGGAGATTGTAATGATCCTTAGCTGACACAGAGGAATCTTTGGTTTTGGAGATGATATATATTGATGTAATAGATGCATAGGAAAGTAGCTAGTGATTGATTCATAATAGATAATTTTGAATTTGTTGTGAAGGATCTTCAAAGCTATATCTTGTGCCTATTCTAATATTCTGTAATTAGACCTATAAGGCCTAATTGTAAGCCCACATGTTGCCAGCCGATCTATGTTTGAATTCTATGACATACTAAATGACTAAATCTGCATTTGCCTTATATCTTTGAGTTGTTTCCATTGTGTTTACTCTAGCTGCATGTTGATCATGATGTTAGTCATAAACAAACATAGAATAAAAGTTACACATCAACATTTACTCATCTTGAAAGATACGATGAATTCAAAGAATTCATGATCCCAAGTCTGCATGGATTAGTTCTTAATCAACTGACGTTACTCAGTAGTTGATGTGTGTTACTGTTTTCCATTCAGGGACCTTACATTTGCTCATCATCAAGATTCTATTTCAGTAAAGATGCTACACACAAGGTTATCTACATAGGATATTTCTACAAATAGTGTGTATGTACTCAAATATTTGCATGATATTTGTCAATTGTACATGCTTTAACATCAAATATGCCATAAATCTTCAAGTATCTACGAGATGTCTGCATATTTCATGGATTTCACTTTTCATTATCTATTATTTGTAATTGTGATGGTGAAATGTTCTGAAATTAAAAGAAATGTAAACAAATACTTCAACTTATGATGAATCTTTAGCTATTGAGCCACATACACACTTGATACAGTCATGAGAAGCAAGAAATCAAACCATATTTTCACTAGGATGTTCCACAGCTAGATATAGATGATGCAAACTTCAAAGGATGATGAATGAAAACAATATATGCAGACTAATGAGCACTCCAAGGGACGCAACAAATCAAAGCATATATCAAGAATTCAAACACAGATTACTCAAAATTTATGATGATTTGTAATCAAACTGGTCTTCTCTTTCATTAAGTATGCAAAAATATGTATGCTTACAATAACTTTGAAATAGGCCCTGAATATTTCAGCAAACAAATTTCAATTAAGCTTCGAATATCTAAAACAAAGCATCCCTGCACCTTTTATAGAATAAGGTGAGGGAGCGGTTACATATGATCTACGATCAAGATTTATCTAGTAAGATCAATGGTGCACATTTCCCTTTTGACTTGGTCAAATATATCTCGTGGCATAGGTTGCCAGCTGGCAACCATCTAGGTAGCTTATTTTCTGCTAAGTACTTGATGTAGATATTCCCCTTATAGTGCATCTTCATCTTCTCATCAGGTTCTTCTTCATCTTCATGATCATCATGATCATCCCTTTCTGTGTCTTCATCATCCTGATGGATGTCACCCTGTATATGGACCTGCATGGTTGTCCTGATATTTTAGTTATTTCCACTATTCTTTCAATTTCTCTGCCATCCTAAGTTTTGTCTTTGCTAATGGCATGCTTATGTGCTTGGAACTTATCCCTGAGGATTTCCAATTTATTTTTCCTGCTACTCAATGTTTCATTGTAGTACTCCACCTTGACCTTGATCCTCATGATCTTGTTCATTACTTCTTCTGTCAACTGGTTAAGAGGATCATCAGCCATCAACTGGAAGTTATTATGTAGAGCTTTTACAGCAAAGTCTGCGTCTTGATTCTCAATCTTTCCTTCTACTTTTCCCTCTAAAGCCTCCAGGATTTCTACTTCAAATGACATCATGTCATGCAACTTCATACTAATATCCTTCAATTTATTGTTGCACCTCTTTAATACATCATTTTCAAACCTAATGTCCTTATTCCAAATATTTACCAACATGGCAATGTTATTATCTAGCACTTGATGACTTATTAGGACTTGAGGATTTATCCTCTTTATTTCATTCAAAGCACTCAAGGCTTTTTCCAACTGGAATGACCTTCTCCCAGCCTCAGTCTATAGTTTATCAACTTTCCTCCTTGAGATACCCAAAGAATTGCACCTCTGCAAAGAGGCCTTCACTACTTCCTCAGCTCCAATGAGTGTGGATGGCATCCACCTTCTCATTATTACTGACTCATGCTTCATAAGGTCTAACTTATTGACCTCTTCTTGTGAAATTGCAGTCAATGGGACTGCCTGATCTGATACTGTATTATCAGGGTTAATGAACCCTTTTATGTATGCATGTAGATGGACAATGTGCTCTTTATGCTGTTTATTCTTCTCCTTTTCTCTCTTCACCCTTTGGGTTAAGGAATCAATTATATCTTTTCCTTCCTGACCCTCTTAGTCTTCATTGGCAAACCCCAAGTCCACTATTGTAATCTAGAATTCTTTCAGGGTGATCTTGCCTTTCTCCTTTTCAACTGTACGAAGTGCTACCTAGGTGGTCCTTCTGCCTATAGCAGGATCACTTCTGATGGCAGATGTTAATCTTGCCTTCCTCTTTGGCTTCATAATGGGTTCTAAAAATAATTTTTAAACATCAAATTCTTGAATTTTAAAACCAGGTTCCGTACCTATCTCTTTCTCAAGCCATTGAGGTATTTGATTTTTGGATCCTTGTTGTCGATCATCATCATCATGTCCACCCTGATCTCCTATATTTGCATCTATTCTCGATGGAGAGGGTGACTTCCTCATTTCTTCCTCATGATGATCTTCATGAGGGTGATCTTGTGGTGCTTCCTCTTCCTAAAGAATCTCTTCTTGCGGTGCATCCTCCTTTGTTTCATCCATCTTAGTAATTTCCTCATCCTGAGGCACATTCGTAACTACGGATACCATTGTATCTGACCTAGGTGCATTAACCTGATCCTGGATCACATTATGATCTGCACCTGTTGGATCTACCTCCTGAGTCTTTAGGCCATCATGACCTGATATTTCTTCATGACCTAAGGTTTCTTGAGTCTGGGGGGTGTCACTAGCTGATGTATTTTTATCTTCCCTGCCCTTTTGTTGGACTCCTACTATTTTGGGCTCGTCAAATATATCTTGTTGTTGCTATCCCATATTTGGAGTATTACTTTCTGTCTCTGCCACCTTGGCTATCTCAACATTTTCTATCTTATCAGGTGCACCTGCTTGATGTTCAGGACTGTCATCCTCCCTCTGTGTTAGGTCAATCACTGCAATATTGGTCACCTGATCCACTAACTTATCAAGCCCTATCTTTTGGGCTGCCCTCTCTGGACTATCTTCTTTTTATTGCTGCACCTGCTTCAACTCTTCTAATATCACCCTCTGTGAGGATGGTGTTCCTTGTAAAGTCATGCGAGTATTTGAAGCAAGGGCCTCCATTTTCTAAGAAGCTAGATCTTCTACCAATTCATCATCTGATAAGTCAACAGTCCCCTCCAGTGAGACAGGACCACCTTGACTTTCTCTAGTGGTCTCTCTTTTTTGCTCTTCAGCTTTCTCAGTTTTAAACTGTATGATGGTAGGAATTGGTACTTCATGCTACAATTCTTTCCTGAACACTTCACTACCTGCACCCTTTAACATCGCAGGGTCATGTCTTATTTCACCTCTCATATGTGTTCTTGGTTTTTTAGGGATGGATGCCATTATGGGCACCTTCCTTTTCCTGGCGACCATCATGGGGTCATCTTCTGCAGGCTCCTTAGTCACTGGTTCTTCCTTAATAAGGATATCTTCTTCTTCATGTTGCCTTGAGGATTGGCCTACATTTTGTATTTCTGCAGTGTTCACAGCAGGCCCCAAGATCCTTTTGGTCTTTTGCTTATCCTCTGGAGATGGTGCAGATGAGGCTAATACCTGTCCTAATGCAGATACATCTTCATCTAGAATATCAATTCTTTCAATTATTACTCCCTTAGGTGTATCATCAGTTTTCTTCTTACCTTTGGGAGGTTCCTTTACTTGTTTCTGGGGTGACAGCCTTTCTCCATTAGATTTTCTCTTCTCTACAAGAAAGTCATCATATTCCTCATTAGGAATTTCTTGCCTTTTCTTCTTATTATCTACTATGATGGCCATCCCCCTCTTCTTCAGTATGTTTATTTGTGCATCTACCCATGCTTGGGTCAATTGTAACACTTCACTTGTAAATCTATCCAATGAAATATCCTCAAGCTGCGTCAGATCAGGGGCTGAAATGGTGTCATTATACACCTTCTTCTCTTCATATTCATTTGATAATAACCTGCCATCATCCTTCTTTAATTTTGCAGAGACTGGAATGCAATCAAATGTCCTGATCTGATTGAGGGTGAGCCTTTGATATTTTCTTATTCTAACCTTGGCTTCATCCTCACAGTCTGTCCAGAAATCTTCCAAGTGCTTCTGATGGATGGGCTTCCCCATGATCTTTCTCATTCTTCCATAGGGGTCATATGATCTGGCCAATGGGAATGGCTGTAAATTCATCAAGTTCAGACCCGCTATGGCCTTCTTTATGTTTTCTGAATCAGGGCAGATATACCACCCTATAGTTATTGGAAACAAAACTGGAGGAATCTTATTACTTGCTTTATATGTGTCTAGTATTGTTGATACTTGTCTTAGAAACTCCATCAAGATTACCCCATCAGTAGGGTACCTGGGTAATATTAAGGGCTGTCCCTCAAAACCTTCTACTCTTATGTAGGAGAATGTGGCAAACTGGATGAACTAGGTGCCATGTTTGTATATCATTTCTTGAGCTTCCATGCTCAATCTTTTAGTTCTATCTTCCTCCATTGTCCTGACCAGATGCATAGAAAATGCATCATTTACTAGTTTGTAATCATGGAGATAGTGTGCTCTCTGCAACTGAGGATAATGATCCCATATATGGGCATCATTCAAACTACCACCAATCTTTCTGACGGTGGTGAGTGTATCAAATGTACCCTTTAATGCACATGAATATACAATATATGAGGTCATATGAAACAAACATTCCAGGCCTCCTAGGTTCATTAGTTGTTCATCCAGGGCATCATTGATGATCTTAGCCCATAGTGGCTTGCTTTCTGTATAGATGTACATTATTATAACTCCATACATCTAGTCTTTGAAGCTTCTAGCATTAGGCTAGCCTGTCATTCTGCTGAGCAGGGCAATCATATATTGATATTCATCATCAAAGTCAAACTTGTACATGTGCACTGGTAATTTAGCAGCGGTAGTGTAAGGACTGTTCTTTGCCCTCCATTGATACATCCTCTTTCTTGCATTCTTCTTGTTGTTGGTATATTCAACTTCCAATTTCTTCAGATCCATACTAACTACCTTTTTCCCAACTGGAAGGTTGAATGTAGATGTAATTCCTTTGATAGATAAGTCTGCATATACCCTTCCGTGTTTTTCTACCCTCCTTGTCTTAGGGTTATAGTTTCTGGCACACTCAATTACCAATTCTGGAGTTTCCATGGTGTAAGGAAATTCAGCCGCATACCACATTCCTGATACAAAAATGCTATCCAGTAGGGAACTATCTCTGTCTTCACCCATTTTGGCCAACCATGCCACCAAATCTGTGTTTCCTTGGTGAGTATCTCCAATGACACCAAACTTAAACTGCACCCCTTCTGGTTGAGCAAACATAGGTTTGAGAAATTCTACATCGATCTTGTTCTTCCTGACGTCTGCCATGGCTTCTTGTAATAAACACAACTGGTCTTACAACAATATCCACTTGCCTGCATATACAACATTTTACTTTATGGCATCATGCATATTACATTCATTAACCTTTATTTCACCATGATATGCATACTTACAGAGCTAAACCATATGAAAAATATACTACCTGGCCATACAGAAAATGACAATAGGAAGGCTTTAACTACTTACCTAATAATGCTTATCCTGAATTAAGCTGATGATTATGAAAAGGGCTCAAATGGTGGTGATGATCATGTGTTCTGTTCTACTGTAGGCTGTATGCGTCCGCAGGTAACTCGTACGAGGGATTGAATGTCCTGTGCTCTATAAATTCTCATTTTATCGCAAGGTAAAATGAAAATAACCTTGTAGACTTACTTTTATCCTCATTATTAGGGCAAAGCAAGGCAAATCTGATTAAAACCATTAATTTTCTACCATGGATCTACGGATGTTGCTAGGTGTTTGCATCGTGTTCACGATCGGCTGGCATCCACCTACTGCATTTATGTGCATTTAATGTCATGGGGCAAGATGAGGGGGTGATCTTCAGAATATCGGATGATATTGGGAATATGACCCCCCATGCGTAATATGACCCTCCGCACTGAGCTAGAAAATTGATGTTGAAGAGATCGAGGGATATTCAAATATCAGGTGATATTTGGAATATCACCCCTCAAGAGTAAAGTGACCCCTTTTTGGAAGATCAGGATGACATCACCGTCATGTTATTGAAAAAGGGTGATCACTGGAAATATACCTCCGCGAGGTAAAAAGGATGATGATGTCACCGTAAGAGTGATTTTCTTTGTTTATCAGGATTGGATGATGTCATCGGCATATTGGCTCTGGGGCGATATTTTACGACAGGGTGATATTTGGAAAAAATGGTGATATTCAAAATATCAGGTGATATTTGAAATATGACCCCCGCAAAATATATGAAGCTATTTGATGGGTAAATACCACTATCACATAAAATTGACGTCTGGAGGATTGGACCAAATGATTTATCGGGTGATAAAATTGGATCAGGGTGATCTTTCATAAGATGATTGATATTTAGAAATATGACTCCCCCTCGGAATATCAGGTTTGACCAAAACTTTAACTTACAATAACTTTCGTTCCCTTAGGAATATTAGGGTGATCCAAAAGACAAACCTGCATGAAATTTTGTACTCTTTCCAACCATGAGGTTATTGACATGAAATATTAACTTTGACAAACTAACATTATCATGATGACTTACCTAGCTCCCTTATGCAGGATCATTTGCATGACTTTCTTTTACCAGACCGCCAAAAAAGTAGGAAAACACAAGCCAAGCCAAGAAAAAAGTTGGGTCCCTATTTTGTCGAGTCAAAATGGGCCGTGTTGTGTAACCACACAACAACTTGCCACCAAAGAAAACAACAAAATTCCAATGATTCAAGTGAGGTGAACACATTCATATATAGTATTCTAACTCTTTCTAAATATAAGCATCATAATCTTTCTGTTTAATAAAGTTTCATCATGGCAACAATGCTAACAAAGGATCAGGTGTGTGCAAATGATTAATTATCCTCATCTTGAAAGCAAGTTGAAAACAAGAGTAACTAATGTTAAGCTACATAGTTTGATAGCATCCCTCATTGCCAACCTGGATAGAGCCTTGCTGCCAGCAGGCATCTATAGTCCTGGCAAGGTTATCTATACAATCTCACTAAGTAGAGCCCCACTACCAGCAAGTGTCAATAGCCCCAGTAGATTTACTTGGATGGCCTAATTTTATTATATTTTTGGATTTTTCAATATTTTGTATACTTTATATATTTCATGTCATCATATAAGCTCAATGTGCAAGGTATGGTCACTTGTTGATTTATGTTGGAGATTGTATTGGTAGCAAGGGAGTCCCTTTAGATTTTTCACTTAACACCTATACTTGTGTATTCAACAAATCCAAGGCTGTTAGGTGAGTCATTGTGAAAGAATCACTTTGGTCAAGAAAAGGCACCTTGATGAAAAGATATCATAGACCTGATCACAAGTACTTCTCAGAATAAATCATAACCTATATATAAATTTTCTCTCATCACTTGAATCCTGACAATTTAGTTATTTTCTATGGTGATAAGCTACATCATCTTGACTAACCAAAATAGGAACTCAACAAGCAAACAAAACAAAACTGTACAAACAACTATACAAAAATACACTATGGTATACATGACTGTCATGAAGCTAACTCAAGCTTGGAAATAATGTTTGAGGAACTGTCCATTAACTGGTAATGGAACATCCTCCCCTGTCAATTTTTTAAGCCTAAAAGTGTTGTCTCCTAATATTTCAAAAATTTGGAAGGGACCTATCCAGAGTTTGTCAAACTTACCATGTTCTCCTTTCCTCTCATGTGCTTTGTCCCACATCAGGACTAAATCTGATATCCTGAAGGCTTTAATCCTGGCTCTTTTGTCAAACCAGCGTTTGACATTAGCCTAATGTTTGGCAAATTGATCAATTGCTTGACTTTTCTTTTCTTCCAGGTGCATCAACTGAAGCAACCTGACTTCTTGCTTGTTGTCTATGCCTAAGTACTCTTGGGCAAACTGCAGTGTAGGAATTTTCAGGTTAACAAGGAGGATGGGATCCACCCCATATACTAAGTGATAAGGTGAGTTTCCTAATGTAGCCTTGTTCCTAGTTCTGTCTACCCATAAGGCATACTTCAGAAGGGTGTTCCACTCCCTGGGATTCTTTTCTATTAACTTTTTTATGATATTCAGCAAATTTTTGTTGGTGGATTCTGCTAATCCGTTTCCTTGGGGATAATAGTTGGAGGAAAACTTCAATATAATCCCATAATCAAAAGCCCAACTTGACAATTTGGTTGAAGCAAAAGCAGAGCCATTATCACTTACCAGAGCATAGGGAACCCCATACCTGGTGACAATATTATTTTCCAGAAATCTGATGACATCTTCAGCATTGCATGTCTTGGTGCTGACAACTTCATCCACCTGGTACAATAGTCAGTAATCATTAAAACATACCTATGGCCTAATGATGATGGAGGATTAATTGGTCCTATGAAGTCCATGCCCCATTGTGTAAATGGGTGCATCTCCATCATTGGCTACAAGGGTTGAGCAACATATCTCTCTCTGTTGGCAGCACCCTGACATACATGACAGCATTTAATATGTTCAGCAGTATCCTTGAAAATGGTAGGCCAGTAGTATCCTTCCCCGAGGATAGCATGAGTAGTGGCCAAGGGTGATCCATGTGTTGTTCCAAACTTGTCATGTAGCTCTGATAACACTCTATCTACTTCTGGCCTCTCTAGGCATCTTAGATATATTCCTTCATAATTTTTCTTGAAAAGGACTCCCCCTTTCATCATATATTTCTATGACCTTATTTTGATTGCTCTCCTTTATGAGGGTTGCAGTCTTGGAGGACATCTTCCAGTAATTAGGATGTGCCTAATATCTGAATACCACTCTTCATTATCCTTTGCATTAATTACATACTGCTGACTCATGATATTGGGGTCAATCTCTAATATCATTTGGTTTAAAGCCTGTCCTCTCACTAGCTTCATGGGTGTAATTTCCATGTCATATTCCTATAGGACTATGATCCACTTAGCTCTTTTTTCACCTAGCTCGCTCTGCATTAAGAGCATCTTTACTGCTACATCAGGCACCATGGCAATAACTTTACTTCTCAAAAGATAGTGCCTGAACTTCTTTAATACTCTGACCAAAGCAAGTGCTTGCCTTTCAACATCCATGTATCTTAGTTCAGCATCTTTGAAAGGACAGCTCATGAAGGCTATGGGTTTCTCTTCCTTCTCTTCATTTCTTTGTGTTAGCACTACTGCAAAGGTATGCTCTGAAGCAAATGAATAAATGTAGAAGTCCTTGGTGTAGTCTGGACTGATCAGGACTGGAGCATCGAATATAGCTTTTTTGATGTCTTCAAAAGCTGCTCTAGCCTCTGGTGTCCACTCAATGTTTGCATCCTTATTGAGCATGGCATTTAAAGGTCTAACAATTTCAGCAAAGCCAGTGATAAACTTCCTAAAAATATTAATCTTACCAAAGTAAGATTTGAGCTCCTTTTTGCTTCCAGGAAGCTGTATTTTCATAATGGACTCCACCCTGTCAGGATCAATGATAATCCCATCTTCAGTTATCAGGTGGCCTAGTAATTTTCCTGTTGTTACCCCAAATATACATTTCTTGGGGTTCAAGGATATCCCATATTCTTCACATTTTTTAAGCACATTTCTGAGATCTTCTACATGGTTTCCTCTATCCTTAGAGAACACTGTTAAGTCATCCATGTATATGACTATACATTTTCCTATTAAGCCTCTGAAGGCTATGTCCATTGCTCGTTGGAATGTTGCTCCAACATTTATCAACCCAAACGACATGCGCCTGTAAGCGAATATCCCCCACTTTGTGGTGAAGGCAGTTTTCAGTCTATCTGTCTTATCTACCATTACCTTGTTGTAGCCTAAGAAACCATCTAGGAATGACATCATTTTGGCACTATTTACAATTTGTAGGACCTCATCTAGGGAAGGTAAAGGATAATTGTCTTTCTCAGACGCTCTATTCAAGTTCTTGAAGTCTACACATAATCTGATGTCTCCATTTTTCTTCCTTATTGGAACCAGATTTGCTACCTAGGTGGAGTGCTTCATAGGAAATATGATCCTAACATTTAACAGTTTCTTAACTTCCTCAAAGATAATAGGTTCCAGCAAAGCATTGGTAGGCCTTTGCTTCTGTCTAAAAGGCTGGGCATCTAGCTTGAGGGGTATGGTGTGTGTGATGACTGATGTGTCATATGTCTTTAGCTCATCATAAGTCCAGTTCCTAGGTGATTCCTTCTAATTCTTCTTTTGTGCAAACTTTTCCTATCAGAACATTTCTCTTTTCATCATTCTGCCCAATGTTAACCTGGGAATATTGTCCTCCATCAGCTTTTGGAAGATCCTTTTATTTCAACATGTTATCCAGATCAAAAGCTCTCTCCAATTCTATCATTCCTTTGGAATCTTATTGCTGGGCAGTTCTAAGATTTCTTCCTCTTCCCATACATGATCTTCTGTATTATTCACATCTATGATCTGAGCACCAAATATATCTCTGTTAGAGATGAAATCTAGGATATGCTGATCATCATCAAACACTTGGAGGTTGGTCACATTGTTAGGCACAGAAGGTACTGATGCCTGCTCTACTAAAAATCTTTTTAAACCAGAAATAGACAATGGCTCTAGTGTATTGGCAGCCTGGGCTAAAGTATCTTCCCTATGGTTATGTTCTCTAAGTACGTGGGTGATATTGAATGCATCAAAGGATTCTATCAGGTCCCACACCCTGTGTCTGTAATTAGATAGTTTTTTATAATTGCAGGAGTAGATTCTTCTTACTTGTCTCACTACTAATTTTGAGTCTCCATAGACATGCAGAATTTTTACTTTCTTCTTAAGGGAAAACAGTATCCCATGAATCAGAGCCTCATACTCTGTTACATTGTTGGTGCATGAGAACTGTAGTCTGTATGCTGCTAAGTAGGATTTTCCTGATGGATCGATGAGATCTATCCCTACTCCAACTCCTTGTTTGGACTTGGATCCATCAAATCTAAGGATCCATGGCTTATCTTCAGCCAAAGGTATACCTGAGCCTTCCTTCTTCTTCTTTACAGCTCTGGCAGTTGCACGACTTGATATGCATTTTAACTTAGGTATCTCATCTTTTTCAAACTTCACCTTTCCTTTCTTTTGTGAAGCTGACGGCTCTTCTTTCTTTTTATCACCAGAAGGCTGACCTTCTGGACTAGGCGATGTTTATCTTTTCAGAAGATGCAAACACAAAGAGCAAGCAGTCTCCGAGTGAGGTGCTTCATGTAACCTGCACCAGCTTTCAATTAATGTATCTTGAGGAGACCTTTGCTGCTGTGCCATCTTCTAGATCTCTTTTGACAGAAATCTTCAAATTTAGACAGATTGCTACCTCTATCCTCATCAGATAATTCATAATCTAATTCAACTAAATAATCACTCCCTTTGGTGATTTTCTCTTTTCTCTTAACATTACTCTGGTTGCATACCAGCATCTCTTCTATCATTTGAACACGATTTTCATCCTGCTATATAGCTTCTCCTGCTCCTGTAGGAAACAAACAGCAATTAGCGTCACCATCATTATCCCTATCTGATGAACTTACCTCTGATGATGATGATGATGATGTTGATGCATCACTGTATGCTTGTTTTGACTCCATCATATCTTTGCATGCTTCACAGGTTTTCTCAGAATGTGACTCATTATGCAACCTGCACCAACCATCCATTAGAATATCATGAAAAGGTATTCCTAATAACTAACATCGCCTTATCTCTCTGGACAAGTGCCTTTCAAAATTGTTGTAATGGTGTACCTCATTTCCATTCTCAGGGTTACTATCATATTCTACAACTATTTTGTCATCCTGAGGATCATCATGATGATGATGACCATCATACATTAGGATCTCTTCTATCCTAATAGTCTGAGGCCTGATGGAGTAAACTCTAGGTTCTACATCTACATACATGATCTCATTAGTTTTGTTGTATTCGGTGATCATGTGCTTCATTCTTGGTTCAACATCTATTCTTATCTGGTTTGGTATCTCCTTCCAAGGTAACCACATATGGCTGAAATCTGTGGACATATATCCATTGAGAGTTTTAGACCAGTCCCTGCTGAGTAGCATCCCATAAATATCAAGTATGTCAAGTACCTGAATGTCAATATAATATTGGATTCTAGGATCAAATGTGAGTTGCATGTGAATGTGCATTAGTTCTCCTACCACGTTTACTTCTATTTTGTCCAGTTGAGTCACCTTCTTCAAAGATTTAGCAGGATGCAGTCCTAAAGCATTGCATATAGACAGGGGCATCACATTGGTAGATGCTCCTGAATCTACTAAACAATTGTGCAGGTTTTTGTTGAACATCCTTATAGTCAGTAAGAATGGGGGTGACTAACTCTTATCCCTATATAAGGTCATGTGGGAGGTCTCTATAGCTTGTACAATAGCTGGCACCTTATGTTTAACATTAGGATCTCTAGCAGCATGATCCTTATTACCAGACTGACCTGAGGGGTGATTATCCTCTTCGGTAGTAGGATCATCTGGTGATTTCATAAATGCTTTCTTGATGGTAGGAGTTTTGAGCAACTCTGACAAGGACAAGCTGATTTTAATCTTCTTCATTTTGTCAGCTAGATATGTGACTAATTTGTCAGATTCATGAGGTAGATTGGTAGTTTTTGGCACATTATTTTGGGGTGTTAAATACTAAGCATTCACCTTAGGAAAACCAAGGTTATTACTTGCCTTGGGATTAGGAGGTGTGTTGAAATTATTCAGGGGCAAGGAAGAGGTCAATGGACCAGTAGGTCTGTTGGAATTACTTCTCAGGTTATAGTTATGCTTACTTGGATATTGATGTTGGTATGCATGTACCTCCTCATGTTCATTTGAAGGCTCATTTTCATCCTCAAAGGGGAAAACATAATTTGACTCAAAAGCCATGGCTGATTCCTCACATGCCAGGGTATAATCTTGGGGAGCAGGCATTGTCTGCTGATAGGGATGATGAGTGTAACTCTCTAGCACTAATGCAGAATCATATCCGCAAGGAACAAGCTCATTTCCCTCTACCTGAGGTTGATTTCCTGAGGTATTGGATACTTCAGTCTGAAAAATGCCAGCAGCAATTCTAAATTGAGGATAGTCTAACTCTGCATGTGTGTTAGTGTTATGAATTCTGCACCAGTTAGTGAGGGCTACCTCTGCAAGATTGACTCTAGTAGTCTGTTTGGGCTCACCAAGAGGCAAATTATCTAGGGGTGATGGAAAGAAACCATTGTTTGGCCTAGTGTTCCACACTCTTGGCTGTGTTTGAGGATTGTTATTGCCATTGTTATTGTTATAATTATTGTTGTTATACCCCCTATCAGGATAATTATGTCTATCATTATTATAGCCTTTGTTCTAATTAGGCTGGGAGTAGAAGTTTTGACTCCTCAAGTGAGTGATCTCAGATGTAAGTTTCTTTAACTGAGCTGATATTTCCTTGATCTCTTCTTTTTCCTCTTGGACCTTAGCCACTACATTTTCTATCAAAGGCTTGAAAAAAGAAGATCCATTGTTTTGATTATTGGCAGACTGGTCTACAACCTAAGGTGCTTGTACTTGTCTAGGATACTACATCATTTGGCCATTTCCATTTGGAGGTGGCATAATACTCAATGGAGCTATTTGTAAAGGTGCTGGCATGATAGCTGGAGGCATCATGGCTCCATTATGTTGTGGTTGGGTAGGATATCCTGGATAACCAGGAAGTGTGGGAAATGCTATGTTTGGTGTAGGAGCAGGAACTAGCTGCTGATTGACTTTGATAGCTTCTTGGAAAGCTACTGTTAAAGTTGTGATTTTAGGATGTGCTCTCCTGATGAACATGGACGTTAAAGGGTCCAGGGCTAAATAATAAATGCTCCTAGCAGCTGCATCTGCTACAACATATGGGGTGACTAACTTGGATAACATTTTTTGGAACCTAGCGTTGAAGTTGGCAATAGGTTCTCCTTCAAACCGTTTAATTGTGGCAAATAGGTGATAGTTCATTGAAGGGTCTATTGGTATTTTGAACCTATCAGTGAAAGCTTTCTCCAGGATAGCCCATGATCTAACTGAACCCTGACCAAGGCTAATATACCAATTATAAGCTTCTTCCCCTAAGGAAAAAGGAAATAATCTGCATACAATGTCTTGATGCTCTATTCTAGCCCTACATCAGGCTTCTTTGAAAGTTCTGATATGGTCATCCGCATCCTGATATGGATGATACTTTGGACAAATTTTATCCAGATTCTTTGGCAAAGCATGATATGCCAAGAAAGTTAATAGTGATTCTGCTGCAAAGAAAGACATTACAACTAGAGGAGGTTGAGCCTGAGGTATGATTGGCTAAGGTTGAACCGGAGGTGTAACAGGTGATCCTGTAGGTGATTGTAAACCAATAGGAGTTATAGGAGGACATTTTGGTGATGCTCCTGAAGCACTAGAACTGAGAGTATGATGGATATCTACAGTCCTAGGTATGAATCCTCTGATAGGCAATTCTTCAAATATTCCATTAGACCTAGACCTGGTATTTGGCCTGTGAGCTAGGATTTCTCAATTTTAGGGAAATTTGGATGGTTGATTGTAAAGATCAGTTGGAATTTACCAGCAAAGACTGTATTTATGGTCAAAAAGTGTGACTGACTGGATATTTATGAAATATTTGTGCAAACACTGCAAATATGAGGTGATACTGAGGTCTGGTGACACTTGCAACTAGATGTCAGGTTTCTAAGGCAAATTACCTCAAAGCTTTGACGGTTTTACCTGAAATAGGATAGATCTTTGCAAATTTACAATGATCTACCTTAAAGCTTGCAATATTTATGGTTAATCTTGAAAACTTCACAAATGATTATCATGTACAAGCTTAAAAAAAAGCAACTCTTTGCATATTTATTTGAAATCTGGACATATTTCAGTGTTACCTCATGGTCTGCATCATCAAATTTGACTTACTAATGATGATCTTCTAGTTTCAAGCCCTCCGTCTAGCGCCAATTTATGTTGATCATGATGTTAGTCATAAACAAACATAGAATAAAAGTTACACATCAACCTTTACTCATCTTGAAAGATACGATGAATTCAAAGAATTCATGATCCCAAGTCTCCATGGATTAGTTCTTAATCAACTAATGTTACTCAGTAGTTGATGTGTGTTGTTGTTTTCCATTTAGGGACCTTACGTTTGCTCATCATCAGGATTCTATTTCAGTAAAGATGCTACACACAAGATTATCTACACAGGATATTTCTACAAATAGTGTGTCTGTACTCAAATCTTTGCACGATATTTGTCAATTGTACATGCTTTAACTTCAAATATACTATAAATCTTCAAATATCTAGGAGATGTCTACATCTTTCATGGATTTTGCTTTTGATTATCTATTATTTACAATTGTGATGGTGAAATGTTTTGAAATCAAAAGAAATGTAAACAAATACTTCAACTTATGATGAATCTTCAGCTATTGAGCCACATACACACTTGATACAGTCATGAGAAGCAAGAAATCAAACCATATTTTCACCAAGATGTTCCACAGCTAGATACAGATGATGCAAACTTCAAAGGATGATGAATGAAAACAATATATGCAGACTGATGAGCACTCCAAGGGATGTAGCAAATCAAAGCATATATCAAGAATTCAGACACAGCTTACTCAGAATTTACGATGATTTGTAATCAAACTGGTCTTTTCTTTCATTAAGTATGCAAAAATATGTATGCTTACAATAACTTTGAAATAGGCCCTGAATATTTCAGCAAACAAATTTCAATTAATCTTCAAATATCTAAAACAAAGCATCCCTATACCTTTTATAGAATAAGGTGAGGGAGCGGTTACATATGATCTACGATCAAGATTTATCTAGTAAGATCAATGGTGCACATTTCCCTTTTGACTTGGTCAAATGTATCTCGTGGCATAGGTTACCAACTGGCAACCATCTAGGTAGCTTATTTTCTGCTAAGTACCTGATGCAGATATTCCCTTTATAGTGCATCTTCATCTACTCATCAGGTTCTTATTCATCTTCTCATCATCATGATCATCGCTTTCCATGTCTTCATCATCCTGATGAATGTCACCCTGTATATGGACCTGCATGGTTGTCCTGATATTTTCATATATTTCCACTATTCTTTCAATTTCTCTGCCATTCTGAGTTTTGGCTTTGTTGATGCCTTCCTTATGTGCTTGGAACTTATCCCTGAGGTTTTCCAATTTATTTTTCCTGCTACTCAATGTTTCATTGTAGTACTCCACCTTGACCTTGATCCTCATGATCTTGTTCATTGCTTCTTCTATCTAGTGGTTAAGAGGATCATCAGCCATTGGCTGGAAGTTATTATGCAGAGCTTTTACAGCAAAGTCTGTGTCTTGATTCTCAATCTTTCCTTCTACTTTTCCCTCTAAAGCCTCCAAGATTTCTACTTCAAATGGCATCATGTCATGCAACTTCATACTGATATCCTTCAATTTATTGTTGCACCTCTTTAATACATCATTTTCAAACCTGATGTCCTTATTCCAAATATCTACCAACATGGCAGTGTTATTATCTAGCACTTGATGACTTATTAGGACCTGAGGATTTATCCTCTTTATTTCATTCAAAGCACTCAAGGCTTTTTCCAACTGGAATGACCTTCTCCCAGCCTCAGTCTGTAGTTTATCAACTTTCCTCCTTGAGATACCCAAAGAATTCCACCTCTACAAAGAGGCCTTCACTACTTCCTCAGCTTCAATGAGTGAGGATGACATCCACCTTCTCATTATTATTGACTCATGCTTCATAAGGTCTAACTTATTGACCTCTTCTTGTGAAATTGCAGTCAATGGGACTGCCTGATCTGATACTATATTATCAGGGTTAATTAACCCTTTTATGTATGCATACAGCTGGGCAATGTGCTCTTTATACTGCTTACTCTTCTCCTTTTCTCTCTTCACCCTTTGGGTTAAGGAATCAATTATATCTTTTCCTTCCTGACCCTCTTGGTCTTCATTGGCAAACCCCAAGTCCACTGTTGTAATCTAGAATTCTTCCAGGGTGATCTTGCCTCTCTCCTTTTCAACTGTAGGAAGTGCTACCTGGGCGATCCTTCTACCCATAGTAGGATCTCTTCTGATGGCAGATGTTAATCTCACCTTCCTCTTTGGCTTCATAATGGTTTATGAAAATAATGTCAAAACATCAAATTCTTGAATTTCAAAACCAGGTTCCGTACCTATCTCTTTCTCAAGCCATTGAGGTATTTGATTTATGGATCCTTGTTGTCGATCATCATCATCATGTCCACCCTGATCTCCTGTATTTGCATCTATTCTCGATGGAGTGGGTGACTTCCTCATTTCTTCCTCATCATGATCTTCATGAGGGTGATCTTGTGGTGCTTCCTCTTCCTGAAGAATCTCTTCTTGCAGTGGAGGATCTTGCAGTGCATCCTCCTTTATTTCATCCATCTTAGTAATTTCCTCATCTTGAGGCACATTCATATCTGTGGATACCATTGTATCTAACCTAGGTGCATTAACCTGATCCTGGATCACATTCTGATCTGCACCTATTGGATCTACCTCCTGAGTCTTTAGGTCATCATGACCTGATATTTCTTCATGACCTAAGGTTTATTGAGTCTAGGGGGTATCATCAACTGATGTATTTTTATCTTCCCTGCCCTTTTGTTGGACTTCTACTATTTTTGGGTTCATCAAATATATCTTGTTGTTGTTGTCCCATATCTAGAGTATTGCTTTCTGTCTCCGCCACCTTGGCTATCTCAACATTTTCTATCTTATCAGGTGCACCTGCTTGATGTTCAGGACTGTCATCCTCCCTGTGTGTTAGTTCAATCACTGCAGGGTTGGTCACTTGATCCACTAACTTATCAAGCCCTATCTGTTGGGCTGCCCTCTCTGGACTATCTTCTTTTTATTGCTCCACTTGCTTCAGCTCTTCTAATATCACCCTCTGTGAGGATGGTGTTCCTTGTGGAGTCATGCAAGTATTTGAAGAAAGGGCCTCCATTTTCTGAGAAGCTGCATCTTATACCACTTCATCATCTGATAAGTCAACAGTCCCCTCCAGTGAGACAGGACCACCTTGAATTTCTCTAGTGGTCTCTCTTTTTTGCTTTTCAGCTTTCTTAGTTTTAAACTATATGATGGTAGGAATTCGTACTTCATGCTACAACTCTTTCTTGAACATTTCACTACCTACTCCCTTTAACATCATAGGGTCATGTCTTATTTCACCCCTCATATGTGTTCTTGGTTTTTTAGGGGTGGATGCCATTATGAGCGCCTTCCTTTTCCTGGTGACCATCATGGGGTCATCTTCTCAGGCTCCTTAGTCACTGGTTCTTCCTCAGTAAGGATATCTTCTTCTTCATGTTGCCTTGAGGATTGGCCTAGATCTTGTATTTTTGCAGTGTTCACAACAGGCCCCAAGATCCTTTTGGCCTTTTGCTTATCCTCTGGAGGTGGTGCAGATAAGGCTGATACATGTCCTGATGCAGATGCATCTTCATCTAGTATATCAACTCTTTCAATTATTACTCCCTTAGGTGTAGCATCAGTTTTCTTCTTACCTCTGGGAGGTTCCTTTACTTGTTTCTGGGGTGGCAGCCTTTCTCCATTAGATTTTCCCTTCTCTACAAGAAAGTCATCAAATTCCTCATCAGGAATTTCTTGCCTTTTCTTCTTATTATCTACTGTGATGACCATCCCCCTCTTCTTCAGTATGTTTATTTGTGCATCTACCCATGCTTGGGTCAATTGTAGCACTTCACCTATAAATCTATCCAATGAAATATCCTCAAGTTGTGTCAGATCAGGGGCTGAAATGGTGTCATTATACACCTTCTTCTCTTCGTATTCATTTGATAATAACCTGCCATCATCCTTCTTTAATTGTGCAAGCACTAGAATGCAATCAAATGTCCTGATCTGATTGAGGGTGAGCCTTTGATATTTTCTTCTTCTGACCTCGTCTTCATCCTCACAATCTATCCAGAAATCTTCCAAGTGCTTCTGATGGATGGGCTTCCCCATGATCTTTCTCATTCTTCCATAGGGGTAATATGATCTACCCAATGGGAATGGCTGTAAATTCATCAGGTTTAGACCCACTATGGCCTTCTTTATGTTTTCTGAATCAGGGTAGATATACCACCCTATAGTTATTGGAAACAAAACTAGAGGAATCTTATTACTTTCGTTATGTGTCTAGTATTGTTGATACTTGTCTTAGAAACTCCATTAGGATTACCCCATTAGTAGGGTACCTAGGTAACATTAAGGGCTATCCCTCAAAACCTTCTACTCTTATGTAGGAGAATGTGGCAAATTGGATGAACCAGGCACCATGTTTGTATATCATTTCTTGAGCTTCCATGCTCAATATTTTAGTTCTATGTTCCTCCATTGTCCTGACCAAATGCATAGAAAATGCATCATTTACTGGTTTGTAATCATGGAGATAGTGTGCTCTCTGTAACTGAGGATAATCATCCCATATATGGGCATCATTCAAACTGCCACCAATCTTTCTAACTGTGGTGAGTACATCAAATGTACCCTTATATGCACATGAATATACAATATATGAGGTCATATGAAACAAACATTTCAGGCCTCCTAGGTTCATTAGTTGTTCATCTAGGGCATCACTGATGATCTTAGCCCATAGTGGCTTGTTTTCTGTATAGATGCACATTATTATAACTCCATACATCTAGTCTTTGAAGCTTCTAGCATTAGGATGGCCTGTCATTCTGCTGAGCAGGGCAATCATATATTGATATTCATCATCAAAGTCAAACTTGTACATGTGCACTGGTAATTTAGTAGCGGCAGTGTAAGGACTGTTCTTTGCCCTCCATTGATACATCCTCTTTCTTGCATTCTTCTTGTTGTTGGTATATTCAACTTCCAATTTCTTCAGATCCATACTAACTACCTTTTTCACAACTGGAAGGTTGAATGTAGATGTAATTCCTTTGATAGATAAGTCTGCATATACCCTTCCGTGTTTTTCTACCCTCCTTGTCTTAGGGTTATAGTTTCTGGCACACTCAATTACCAATTCTGGAGTTTCCATGGTGTAAGGAAATCCAGCCGCATACCACATTCTTGATACAAAAATGCTATCCAGTAGAGAACTATCTCTGTCTTCGCCCATTTTGGCCAACCATGCTACCAAATCTGTGTTTCCTTGGTGAGTATCTCCAAAGAAGCCAAACTTAAACTGCACCCCTTCTGGTTGAGCAAACAAAGGTTTGAGAAATTCTGCATTGGACTTGTTCTTCCTGACGTCTGCCATGGCTTCCTGCAATAAACACAACTGGTCTTACAACAATATCCACTTACCTGCATATACAGCATTTTACTTTATGCAATCATGCATATTACATTCATTAACCTTTATTTCACCATGATATGCATACTTACAGAGCTAAACCATATGAAAAATATACTACCTGGCCATGTAGAAAATGACAACAGGAAGGCTTTAACTACTTACCTGATAATGCTTATCTCCTGAATTAAGCTGATGATTATGAAAAGGGCTCAAATGGTGGTGATGATCATGTGTTTTGTTCTACTGTAGGCTGTATGCTTCCGCAAGTAACTCGTATAAGGGTTTGAATGTCCTATGCTCTATAAATTCTCTTTTTATCGCAAGGTAAAATGAAAATAACCTTGTAGACTTACTTTTATCCTCATTATTAGGGCAAACTTAGGGCAAAGCAAGGCAAATCTGATTAAAACCATTAATTTTCTGCCATGGATCTACGGATGTTGCCAGGTGTTTGCATTGTGTTCGCGATCAGCTGGCATCGACCTACTGCATTTATGTGCATTTAATGTCATGGGGCAAGATGAGGGGGTGATCTTCAGAATATCAGGTGATATTGGGAATATGACCCCTCATGCGTAATATGACCCTCCGCATTGAGCTGAAAAACTGATGTTGAAGAGATCGGGCGATATTCAAATATCGGGTCATATTCAAATATCAAGTGATATTTGGAATATCACCCATCAAGAGTAAAGTGACCCCTTTTAGAAGATTAGGATGATGTCATCGTCATGTTATGGAAAAAGGGTGATCACTGGAAATATACCTCCGTGAGGTAAAAAGGATGATGATGTCACCGTCAGAGTGATTTTCTTTGTTTATTAGGATTGGATGATGTCATCGGCATATTGCTCTGGGGTGATATTTTGCGACAGGGTGATATTTGGAAAAAAGGGTGATATTCAAAATATCAGGTGATATTTGGAATATCAGGTGATATTCGAAATATGACCCCCAAAAAATATATGAAGCTGTTTGACGGGTAAATACCACTATCACGTAAAATTGACGTCCGGAGGATCGGACCAAATGATTTATCAGGTGATAAAATTGGATCAGGGTGATCTTTCATAAGATGACTGATATTAAGAAATATGACTCCCCCTCAGAATATCAGGTTTGACTAGAACTTTGACTTGCAATAACTTTCGTTCCCTTAGGAATATCAGGGTGATCCAAAAGACAAACCCGCATGAAATTTTGTACTCTTTCCAACCATGAGGTTATTGACATGAAATATTAACTTTGACAAACTAACCTTATCATGATGACTTACCTAGCTCCCTTATGCAGGATCATCTGCATGACTTACTTTTACCAGACCACCGAAAAAGTAGGAAAACACAAGCCAAGCCAAGCAAAAAGTTGGGTCCCTGTTTTGTTGAGTCAAAATGGAGTGTGTTGTGTAACCACACAACACTGCACAACCTAGATAGTTCTCTTTGAGGACCCTTCTAACCGTCACTGCACCAACTTACCAAAATTTTGATATTTTTTAAGTTTGTCGACAAAGCGATGGGTTGATAATGAAATGGCAAGCTTCTTCCATTGTTTGAATAAAAAAGAATTCACCGATAAGATGAACAAAAGTGGGACAAAGAAGTTTGAGACAAGCTAGATTTGCAGATAAGTCAGATAGATAAATGGAGAAAGGTGGCAATGGTTTGAAAATGTTTGGATTTGATGACAAGGGAAAAAGAGGATAAAATCAGATGACAGGCCAAGTTTGATAAAATGAAGATTTGCCAACAAGGCAAATAGAGAAGATGAAGATAGTCCAAATTTCATAAAATGACAGTTTGCCGACAAGGAGGGAAAATACACAGGGTATAATAAAAAATTAGACGGCTCAAAATAGAAAAATAGAACACATTGGATGTGTTGTAAATGCTTTAAAAGGGTAATTCCCTGAAAGTATGCCATGATTGCAGGAATATACAAGCTGATTTGTACCCAGAATTTAACGAGTCTATAGAATAGTGACATGCAGGTGGTTGGCACAGTGAAATTCTTCAATGCATAAAGGACAAATCAGATAAGTCAAATGTTGCAGATGGCACGAGAAAGGATTAAAATCTTCCCTCTTTATTTCTCTAAGTATAGCAAGAGTGCAAGAAATCTTCCTCTATCATTTTCATAATTAATTGAGCATGGGTTTTCTCTTCCAGTGTGCAAATCTTCTGACAAACTAAGAACTAAATTTATGACAACGTGGGTGTAGTCCTTGACAAGGTGCGGCCCCTAGGAGGATGCAATGAGTTGAAACACTATATGTGTTTGAAATGTAGAATGGGTTGGTTGGTCATTTGGGCAAATTTTCTCAGTAGGGTTGTGAGTTCCAAAAGGTAGATCAGGGAAAGGTTATTTTGCAGTCTTTGTTTAACATGAAACAACTATGAAGTGTATGTAATAGAATTTGCAAATCTTTGTATTAGATTACTATTTTTCTCCATTGCTATAGGTGTTTTTCTTAGAAAATCATAATCACGGTTATAGTTTGCTTTTGCCACATTTAGTGGTATGAATGTAAGCTCTAATTTGAATGAATGTGATAGTTCTTAATCCATTTTCAAGCTTTGTAAATGGTCATTTCAGTATTGCATAGGGAAGAACATGGTATGGTGTTGGATTATTAAGTATTCTCAATTATTTGGTATTGATTTTCATTGCATTTGATTTATCAAATAGGCAGTTATACACTTCTGTGTGGTTGTTTTTCCTTTGTTGAACATTAGACTCTGCAGCCCAATGAATAGCCACTAGTCTGAGTAGCCTTAGATCACCCAATCTTCAAAATAGAACAATACATCTTAAATTTAGAAACAGTAGTAGTTTTTATGCATCCTCACTATGTAGGATTGCCTTTATCAGCTATATGGGGGTCTTGTAACAACTAGATATTCTTAGTTTAGTGACAAATGTGGGGCTAAGAAAGTGATTTGGGTTTGGTTATTCAACTATTTTTAGTTTTTCATCTAGTTTTGGCATTAATACATACTTAGGTATACCCCTTGGAATATCCCTCTAGAGTTTAAGTTGAGCTCAAAGAGAAAAGGAGTCTACCCACTCCTATTAGTTGGCCAGAATCACCCAAAACTTGGTGATAAACCTCTCTCTATCACCTTGATGACAATCCCTAGCCTAGGTGATTTAGAAAAGTTTTAGAGTTTTGTGTTGTTATTTTCGAAACCAACATTTTGGCATCATTGTTGGGGATAAAGTTACTTTAGCCATTGTCAAGTTTTAGGTAGCTTGTGCATTTTTCAGACCCCTGTAACAGTTAGTTGGTAGCCTATCAACTTACGCTAACATTTTGGCACCATTTTTGGGGAGCCACTAGATTTTATTTTTGGTTTCTATGATATTGAAATACAGTGTTTGTTCAAGTTTTTCTTCCCATTAGGGGAAGCGGCGACTCTATTTTAATAACCCATAATTAATTTCAGTTTGAAAAAGGCTTCATAATGGATAGAGGAAGAAATCGGGAGTAGCCTGGATGTGACTAATCCTCTAGTAATGTTGGAAATAGGAGGAGTAGGTATAGGGTAAGAAGACCCAATTTGGTGCCTACAAGAATGCCCAAGACAATATATTCGTTGACCTTAGGAGCCAATAAAACTATACTTTTGAGGACTCTACTAATAACATGCTCAGAACAAATAGAAGACATAATAGAAGTGAGTATGATGTTAGAAGAAATGAGAATGTTATTGGTAGAGGAATTAGAGATAGATCACATGATCCAAGGTGCTGCCACAATAATGGGTTACACTTTCTGGGACATCCTGATTTTTGTTGAAATCACATATTTTTAGAAAATATAATGATTTAAGCCTTGAAAGGTTCCATTTAAAGGATTTTGATTGAAGAGGGTTTGATCAAGCCCCCTTAGATTCAAACCTCCTTGGATAGAACCCCGCTAGTTTTAAACCATACCTATAATGGAGTCTCCTCTACAACTATCAAAATGCTAATAAAAATTTACTTTTGATTTACCTTTTGGGGGATTAAATGAATTCATTTAAAATTTATGTTTTGTAAGTATGTAGTCCTTATTATAAGCTTCCCAAAAAGTGTAATTTTAAACATATTTAATTTGATTATTATATTTATTTTTTATTTCTTATGAATGTAGGTTTTTCACTGAACATCAACTTCTCTATTCTACACAAATGGAAAATTAGTCAATTAAGGAAAAAAATTTCTGAAAAATATCTATGCCCTAGGTATTGATGTCCTTGTTTCAATAAAAAAAATTGAATTTCGATACATACAGAAAAAGTTATGTTTTACAGAATACACCTATGTCTAAATTATAATTGGTTTGACTTAAAAAATTAATTAAAAAAAATATTCAACAAAACATTATGAAACCAAATGCATGCCCTATATATTGGTGTTACCAATCTAAATTCAAAAGAATTAGAATTTTATCCTTTGTAGAAAAAACATTATGTGCTATAGAATACACATCACTTTAAAAAATGTTGTTTACTATTAAAAACTAGTTATCAAAGGAGACACAAATTTTTTTTACAATTTAACTCCAAATTTTTTTTAAAAAATATATTTAAAATCTAAAAACAAAATCTCACAAATCACTAGTTCACATCATCTTCAAATTCCTAATGGTTTAGCGGCTATAGGTGTCAGAAAGTGAAGATTTAGTTCAAAATGTTGATTTCAATGTCAAGTTTGACCAAAAAGTGTAACCCATTATTGTGGGATGACCCTCCACATTTGAGAATATTTGGGATTGTTATGTCGTAAAATGTCCCCCTAGGACTTTTTCCTCTTAAGTTTAACTCCCGGGTCCTTTAATTTTCATCATGCATGTTATAATTGAATCCCGAGACAAAATGCCCTAAAACCCATGACAAATGGGACATAGGGGACATTGCAGATCTTAACCCTATCCCAAAATAGGTCCTAGGACAAGGGCGCCCGTGCCTGCGCCCTATTCTATTTTGGCAAGGTCCCAAATTTGAATGTCAGTTGGAGACCTTTAAAAGGTGTCCATTGCTGACATCTTAAGTTTGAATTACAAAATTAAAGCGAGAATGCATATATAAGCATGTTTAGGACTTTATTTGTAAACAAGAAGATGATTATGATATTTTGGTGAACTTATGATTTTAGAGCATTCAAGGCATTCATTGTGTTTCAAAGTAGACTTGTGTTGTTTTTGTGTTTGTTATTGCAGATTTAGCTTCATCTTCTCATGTTATGAAAGATCTTCATCTATTTGCGAGCTACACCTCTGAGGTGATATCTATTTCTGCTTCAATCAATCATTTATCAATTTGTTTTTTCCTATGTCCTGCAAGGACATGCACTCTCCATCTAACAAAGGTGTTGGAAATCTTGAATGCCATTCTAGGGATTGACCAAGGCAAGCTCCTAAACACCACAACCCCAACCCCTCTTTTTGTGATTGCAGGTGACAGGTGTCGAATCTCAAAGAGTGGAGTTGTAGAGGACTATGGCAGAGCATAAGGAATTAGGATCTGAAAAAAAAAGTGGGAAATAGGTTAGGAAGGGCTTGGGCACCCACTCTTTTGCCCCTCAGTTTCATGTCACGGAGAATCTCTAAAGTGGTACAATTAGTGTAAGAAAATATCTCGAAGCCCTCAAAAAAAGTAGTACCTTGGGCTTGGGCTCCCACTCTTTAGCCCTTGACTTTTTCATATTCTGAAACTCAAAATCTGGTATGTATCTGATTTGTATTTAGTCTATTTCTGTAGAAGGAATTATCAGGTTTCATCCATTTGTTTACAATTTTGCATAATTAGGGTTTTAAACTAAATTGGACTAAAATCAACACATTAATCAATCAATTCCAAATTTCCTTATCATTACAAGTGACAACCAACCTATGGATGAATCCTCTTGTAGAAGTTGTGATTCAACTCGGTTAAATGTTTGGGAATGTGTGTAGTGAAAGAAGGATCTAGCTAAATCATCCATCAATCTCATCTTCCCTCTTTTTCCTACATAACATTTTGGTGAATCCGTGTTTTTATTGAATTTTGCACCTTGCTAATTGTTTTACTTCAGATTTGCATTCATTCATTTCATTTTCATCATATTGCATTTGAAAATCTACAAAAAAATAAAAAATTTAAATAAATCAAGCATCTAGGCTTGCATTTTGACATAGTTTACATTATTTTCATTGCATTTCATTTAAATCATTTAATTCCCTGATATTTGCATCAGATCTGATATAAATTATAGTAGTACATCATTACATAATCATTTGCATTGCATATGCTTTATTTCTTAGAATTTGCTTGAAATTGTGCATTTTTCATATAACCTAGTCTTTGCAATAGCTAGGGTTTGTGGTTAAAATCTTGTTTCAAATTTTACTACTCTTTTAAACACTCTTTCAAGTATGATTTTGGACTGTAGTGTTGCTTCATTGTATGTATTTGCATCTTGCTTTTGCATTTTAGAACATTTACATTAAAAAAATAAAAAAAATTAAGCACTTTAGGTCATAAACAAGCATAGTTTTGCATCTATTTCCTTGCATAGGTGTTGAAAATCTTTGGAAATCTGATCTTGTATACATACATTGCTCATTTAAAAAAAATCATTATTTTGCACTTTTTCTTAAAAACTTGCACACTTTACATTACATGGCTTCTCATTGTAACAATAATGCTAGGGTTCCTCCTAGGCCTTAGTTGAAAAGAAAGATCCCCGAACTTGAAATAACATTCACACCTCATGATAAGACAATTGGAGATATTGAAGGACCTCTCTATATTACAGTGAATGTAATGGAGGTTCATGTGCATGGAACACTTATAGATCCTAATTGCATGACAAAAGTGGCTACAAAAGAGTTTCTTTTCTCAAATGAGTTGATATAAGAATCTTATGAATCTATGGATATAATGATTAAGACACATACTGGAGCCTTTATTCCTACTTTTGGGAAGATATCCTTATTGGTTACGGTATATGATAAAGCCATGGAACATTTATTTGATGTCATCCCTTCATCTGACCTCTTTCATATGAAATTAGGACATCCATGGCTCAAGGCTATGAAGGTTGTCCCCTCAATAATTCACAAATGCATAAAATTCCCTTTACATGGACAAGTACACACTATTCATCATAACACATGGCAGCCTATAGTTACTCAAAATAACTTTACTCTTGATTACTTTTGGCCATGACATGATAGAGAACTTGAGCCACGAAGAGATCAACTTTTCTTAGCATACAGACGATACACAGAAAAACTACTATCTAGAGTGGCCGAACCTTCTATTCAAAAAGCAACAAGAGAAGAACAACCCACATTGGAAGAACTTTCTAGATTGAAAGGTAAGGGACTCTATGCTAAGGTTCCTCCTCTGTCATCCTTACAAGGATCAGGAGGTACTTGTGGAAAACAAAGCACTTAATCAAAGCAGATTAGATTTGAACAAGCTTCCTCCTTTGAGATACGAAAACCTATAGAGAAACATGAGACTCCCTTTGGAGATATAAGAAATAAAACAAAAAGGGATAGACAAGAAAGAGAAAGGAGGAAGAGAAGGCAAGATTTTGCCCAACGAAATGCACCTCAACAAGAAAACATTTCACCTAACATTGAACCAAACAGAGAAAAACTTAAAGAAAAAGAGATTAAGAATAAGGACAAAAGTTGGGCTATTGTACCTTATGTACCTCTTTCCTCTAACATTCAATATTGGGAAGATGATGATTTGCTTGTCAACAACTGCTTGTTCGATTGTTCAACAGGTAAGTATTTCCAACCCTAGTGGTCACCTATGTCATAGCATTATTTTCTCATTTATGTGACCTCCCCTCTTGTGTTGTATTCCCATGTGATGTGTTATGTGTTGTTTAGGCCTCCTTGGATGACCCTTGATACTCTTGTAAGGTCAAGCATACCAGGAGACCACCTCTATTGTGACCATTCTTCTATTTGTATCATCATTCTTCTATCTTGCCTCTCCTCTATTTTATTGTTGTGTGTCATGTCTTAGGCACATAGTGTTGCGGTTGATTACCTGGGGGCATCCTCCTACATGATTGTTCCTAAGACACTTGTTATCCTCTCTTATTTTATTGTTTACCTTCTTCTAGTGATTCTATCTAGTCAGTGAATGACAAAAACAAACAACTAATTGATACAGACTGCATGTCCCTTCAACAAGCAAAGAAAAAATGGACCTAGTCCATATATGAAGATGGGGTTGATTTATATATCTGATACTTGGCTAGTAGAATCACTCCGTGTGATATTTTGACATGTTGTATTATCTTTGCTAACAAATCATTATAATACATCTGCTCCATGTACTTTGTTTGTTTTGGTGTCTTGATTTGTTGTTACACTTAGTTCTGAGATGCCTGTAGTATAAGCCCAACGGCTATACTCAGATTCAAACCCGTATGTGTAGCCTTGGCTTCTTTGTTTTCATGCATACCTTTCATGTTTTGCTTAGATTAAGATGTGTTTGTGGGATCATTCGGTGATCATAATCACATGTCACCTTTGGGGGCATGGGCTTTGCAAAAGCTCTTGTTCCCTTGTGTGTTTTCTCTCTACCTTAATGTGCTTGGTATCGGTACATTATATCAACCACCTTAAGGTGGGGGCATATATAAGGTAAGTTGTTTGATGATTTTGGTACTAATGAAGTGTGTTTGTAAGCCCTTTGCAGAGGTGAGATGTTGTATCTCCGATGTGAGTGTACGTCTTTATTCTATATTGCAATCAAAGAAAGCCCTCTACAGAGGTGAGATATCGGGCATATCCTTTTATTCAAAATCCCTCTGTGGAGGCGGGGATGGTGTATCTCTTGAGCTCATGCACATCCTTTTATTTCAAAAGTCCTTTGTGGAGGAGAGGTTGGATCTAAGACTATCCTCTCTTAAGCGTGTCTTTGGTGGTTATTGTGCCATAAGCCCAACCATCAAGTGTGCCTGTAGCATGTTTGAGATGGTGAGGACTTAGCAATAAGTTCTTTCCATTGCCTTGTTTGCCATGTTTAAGACGTATAGTATGTCTCTGGCATGTTATATGGTGCTCGTGCTTTCCATGTGTCTTCCCCCTTGCATAGTGTAAAGCATGTGGCAATGAGTCTCCCCTATGCTTAGGTTTTGTATGGCATGTTTTCCCCCTCGCGTAGTGTAAAGGGTGTGGCGATGAGTCTCCCCTATGCTTGGGTTTTGTATGGCATGTTTTCCCCCTTGCATAGTGTAAAGGGTGTGACAATGAGTCTCCCTTGTGCTTGGGTTTTGTATGGCATGTTTTCTCCCCTTGGTGTAGTGTAAAGGGTGTGGCGACAAGTCTCCCTACATTCTTGGGGTTGTGTATTGCAATTTTTATTTCCATGCATTTATATATATGAAAATGAAAATGTTATATCACTCTATTCATCATGTTTTGCATGTCTTCAATATTGTCTTCTCCGTGTCTTTTGTGCATGTTACTGTCTTCTTCATGTTTTGCATGCCTATTACTATCTTCATTGTGTTTGGCATATCTGCAATGTGTTTTCTTTAATGTCTACTTGAGATTGGGGGCTAGAAATAGTTCCTGAATCTTTGTGTATCCATTAGCTTCAAGTGTCTGGTGCGTTTGTTGTGTTTTGACCATACTTTAATGCATGTATGGGTCATAAGATCATACATACATTAAAGTGGGGGCTAAATGTTATGTCGTAAAATGTCCCCCTAGGACTTTTACCTCCTAAGTTTAGCGCTCGAGTCTAATTTTCATCATGCATGTTAGAATTGAATCTCGAGACAAAATGCCCTAAAACCCATGACAAATGGGACACAGGGGACATTGCAAAGCTTAACCCGATAATCACAACTATATCAAGAGTACACAACATTGTAGGTCTTCGCATATGCCCCAATGTCACATTCCAAAGATATGCATGCAACATAGGCCATATGTTGCATTGATAAAGCACGAAAAGGACCGATTAAGAACACCTTCACATGGAAATAGTTGACTATCAAAAAAATAAAAGAAAAGCTCTATAATTTCTATAACTATTTTTTTTTGCACAACGAAGCATTCTCCTTTTATTCACAACAATTTTTTTTACAATCATGTATACATATTTATTCTACTCCAATTATTTTCCAATGTATAACAACAACACATATCATTATGTACAGGATTTGAGAGTTAAAATAATGGACCAACAATAGGGAATCAAAATGAAAAATAAAATGTCAATTGTTAAAACATAACTACAAAAGTTCTATATACTCTCTTTTCAAGAATACTAATATTAGAAATTAAAAAAAAACTCCTTTCTACTATTGTCACAAATAAAATTGGGTAAATTTAAAAAGCATTCCTCTACATATGCAAGTTTCCTACCTTTGTTTATATAGATAGGTCCTAAACATTGCTTGCTAATGTTTTTTCAAATGAATATTACAAACTATGTTCTTTGCATCAAATTTGTACTTCCAACTTCTTACATTGTATATTTTAGCTGTTTTCTTACACAAAGTAATGATTTTGGTTTGATTATTTTTCTTGCATAACTTTAAATTCTAATTTCTCTGTAAAACATATGACACTCTTTTCCTATTTTTTTTTGAATATTAAGAACTTCTCAATGTTCATTGTGTATATGTATCAAAACCACTATAAATATGATTCTTTATAGTCTTCTTATGAGATTTAATATACTTTTCATGTGTAATGTACAATTTTCTACAACCATTTTTGGCATACCCATTGCACAATAAGATGTGATTGCTTTTCCTCTACATTAGAAAAGAAATAGACTATCACAATAATAAAAATTTGGACTACAAAGAAAGTACAATAAAAAACATTATTTTACATATGGAAAATTTAAACATTCATCACTTGTTCATTGGTCTGAAAAAAAGAGAGAATAGCACTATATGAAACTATAATGAAGTTATTCATTTTGTTAAGTTGGGCATAGATTATAGTGTATCTAGCATTTCAAACAGACACTACCATTATACCAAAACTTCATATCACATCACAATGCACTCTCTGTGCTACCTTAGGTACCTACAAGCCATCTTTTTATCCCTACTGGTTAAGTCTGCAACAAGGCATTTAGTGCTTGCGAAATTGCCTTGGACCGGCCCACTATCATAGCATGGTACCACTGTACCTGCATTCCCAAACCACTGTAGACCTAGAAACCATCTCATCTAAACGTTATAGTCTTGCATATTCCCTCTGTGAGCTTGGACTACACGCTCATCATCCTCTTTGGCATCCATAATGGTGTTGGTATTGTGAAGCCCAATCGATCCAACAGATGTAATTGATGCTTCTTGGTGTCTTGTCTTACTTACTTTTTCCTCTCATATTCCTTCGAGGAGTTTAACTTCATGTAGTCTTTTGGATGTTAAGATATGTAATGTGTGTAAGTTTCTATAGAGAGTGCAACTACTGTAGATTTATTGTAACAAAGTTCTATATAGAGTTAATATAGAGATCCCCCGCTTCTTTGTGGATGCAGTCTATAAGGTGAACCACGTTAAAAACTTGTATCTTTTTTTTTATTTGTGTGTTTGATTAATAATATGCATTCTAGTTGTTTCTTTTATCTGTTGTCAATTCCCAACAATTAGTATCAGAGCTCGGTGACGGAGTTGTTTGGAAATCTATGACAAATTTCTGGAAAAATGGAAGAGGCATATAAATGGAAGATCAAAAATATTTTGGGACAGAACTTTGGTTTGTGGAAGCTTCAAATTCGTGTTTTTCTAATTCAGAAGGATCTCTCTATTGTACTACAAGGGAAGACAAAGAAGTTGAAGAATATGTCAGATGATGACTGGGACGTTTTGGACCAAAAGGCAGCTACAACTATCATCCTTTCGTTGTCCAGTAATGTTCTTTTCAATGTTGCCACAGAAACAACAGCAAAACAAATATGGGATAAGTTGTGTGATATGTACGAAAGAGCCTCAACAATAAATCAAGTTTTCTTGTTGAAGAAATTGGTCAATTCGAAGATGAAAGAAGGTAACAACATCTCAAACCATTTAAATGAATTTAATGTTGTGATTAGTCAATTAGCTTCCATTGATGTCAATTTTGAAGAAGAAATGAAATCCATGTTTCTTTTATGCTCTCTTCTCGATAGCTGGGATAGTGTGATAATGACAATCATTAATTCGTTATCTGGAAAAAAGAGATCCCAAGAAGGGGAGGATAAGAAAAAAGAATCAATATTGAGGTATGATGATGTTGTTACTACACTTCTCAATGAAGATATGAGAAGAGGGAAAAATAAAACAACCGAAGATGCCTTGATTGTTGTCAATAGGGGAAGGAGTCAAGATAAAGGTAGAAATTTCAACAGAAGAAGGTCCAAATCTGCAAGAAGAACAAAGTCCAGGAGTAGAAATGGTGATTGTTGATTCTGTGGCAAAGTGGGTCACACAAAAAAGAATTGTTGGCATTACAAAAAGGCACAAGAAAAGGTAAATGACAGCGAAGCCAACACTGCATATGACAAAGATGAAGATGTTCTAGTTTTATCAGCAAGTGACACTACTACAGATTCATGGGTGTTGGATTTTGGTGCCTCTTTCTATGCTACTCCATGTTGGGAGGTTTTTACAAACTATTAAGAAGGTTAGTTTGGAAGAGTTTATCTTGGCACTGATAACAAAGCATGTGAAATAATAGGCAAAGGTGATGTGGTGTTGCAACTAAAAAATAGAAACAAATGGATTTTGAGGGATGTAAGACATGTTCCCATGCTAAAAAGAAATATGATATTCATAAGCCAACTGTATGCTCAAGGGTGTAACATCAATTTCTCTTTAGATTCATGGAAGGTAACCAAGGGAGCCTTGGTGATTGCAAAAGGAAACAAATTAGGCAGTCTATATGTGCTAGAGAATAATGCTGAAGTGGGAGCTGTAATGGCAGTTGTGGACAGCGGCTCGGAGCTTTGGCATAAAAGGCTTAGACACATGAGAAAAAAGGGACTTGAAGTCATGCTTCAAAGGGATCAACTTCCAGGTTTAAAATCTATTGATTTGGAGATATGTGAGCATTGCCTCTATGGTAAACAAAGTTGAACTAGCTTCTTGAAAATTGGTCATGAGAAGTAGTCAACACTTTTGGAGCTCATGCATGTCGATGTGTTTGGACCTACGAAGGTAACCTCTTTTGGACAAGCTAATTACTTTGTCTCCTTTATTGATTATTATACTCGTAAAGTGTGGGTCTATATGATGAATAGAAAATTAGAAATTTTTACCAAATTCAAAATTTTTAAAGCCATGGTTGAAAATCAAACTAGGAACAAAATAAGATGTTTACAAATTGATAATGGGGGAGAGTTTTGTTCCTTGGAATTTGAAAGATTTTACATAGATAATGGCATTAGACGGATCAAAATAGTTCCTTTCACTCCCCAATAAAACGTTACAACAAAGAGGATGAATAAAACGATTCTAGAGAGGGCTCGATGTATGCTCTCTAATGCAGGCCTAAGTAAGGAATTTTGGGCAGAGACGGTTAATATAGCAGTATATTTAATTAACAGGAGCCTCTCATCTAGATTGGATTTTGATATTCTCAAAGAGAAATGGTTAGGCAAACAAATTTCTTATTCTCATCTTCAAGTTTTTGGTTGTGAATCTTTCGCTCATGTCCCAAAGGAAAAGTGAATGAAGTTGGATTTTAATTCTAGGTGATGCATATTTGTTGGCTATGGTGAAGACCAATATAGTTTTTTTTTATGGGATCTAGTCACCAAGAAACTTGTTAGTAGTAGGGATGTTGTGTTTAATGAGAAAGTATTCCCTCCTCTACAAAAACAAGAGATATTGGTGAAAGAGTTTGTGCCTATAGAAAATCTTTTTTACTGAGAATAATACAACTTTTAATAGAGGACCCTTTTCAAGATCAAGTATGAGCACACAGCCAGTGGGAAGTTATTTCTATTCACAACCCCCTTTACACACAATTCGTTTCTCCCAAAATGACATGCAGGTATCTAGCTCTCAGCAAATTGGCAATATTCAATGGTCAAGTTCAAGTTTAGCGCAATTGGGATATATACCTGATCCAATTTGTAACATGACAAACTTGCCACATAGTTCTTCATTGCCAACACCTTTTAGAGGCTCTACACAAACATTTGACATTTCAACACTGCCTTATTAGACTCCATCACAGCCTATGACAATGTCCAGACAGCTATTTGAAGGCCTCTCACAGTTTGTGGTTTCAACGAAACCTGGTATATGTTCATCATTCCATCTTCAAAATCAAATGTAGCCTATGCTTGTAACATGTTCATCATAACATATGAAAATCCCTATGCTACCAGAGGAAACTATTTCACATCCATTAAAATATTTCTCACAGACTTTGGCTAAGGCATCATAGCTAGTCACTACTCACATGTAGTCTATGACGAATCTTCAAAGTGTGCCAAGTCTGGAACCAAAAAATCTGAAAAATGGAAATGTACAGGCACAGGGTAATTTACTTGATAGAGAAATATACCTGAATAAGGTACTTTGACAGAGCAAGCACCTCATTTGAGGAGGTCTACCCAACAGAAGAGGCTTTTGGCTAAATTTGACGATTATGAATTATTACTATCTGATCAGGCTGAGCTAAAAACTTTTAAAGATTTTTGCAAAGACTCAAATTGTGTCAAATGGATGGAGGCAATGCAAGATGAAATGGACTCCTTGATGGCAAATGACACTTGGGATTTTGTGACTCTTCCACCAAATTGAAAACCATTAAAGAATAAATGGGTATATAGAGTGAAAAAAGAAGATGGAGGAAATAAATGCTACAGGGCCAGATTGGTAGTGAAAGGATTTGATCAGAAAAAGGGGATTTATTTCAACAAAATATTCTCACCAGTCATCAAAATGACCATAATTCACATAGTTTTGGGATTAGTAGTGGTCTATGATCTTGAGTTGGAACAAATCGACGCATGAAGACTACATTTCTACATGGAGATGTTGAAGAGGAATTGTATATGGAGCAGCTTGAAGGTTTTACAAAATAGGGGTAAGAACATTTATATTGTAGATTGAAGTGAAGTTTGTATGGGCTCAAGCAAGCCTCAAGGCAGTGGTACCTTAAATTTGATAAATTCATGGTTGAGCATCACTTTACTCACTACGAATCTGATCCATGTGCTTACTACAAGAATCTTGCTAATTTGGTGAGTTTATTATACTTTTGCTTTATGTTGATGACATGTTGGTAACTGATAGTAGCATGAGGATAGTTCATGAATTGAAGCAACATTTGGCTCAATGGTTTGTAATGAAAGATTTAGGGGCAGCCAAGAGGATTCTTGGCATGACAATAATAAGGGACAGACAGACTTAGAGAGAAATTAGATTGTCTCAAGAGAAGTATATTGCCAAAATCTTGGATATGTTCAACATGAAGAATGCCAAGCCTATTAGTACTCCATTGGTTGATCACTTTTGTTTTTCATCAGCAATGTGTCCAAAAACTCAAGACGATCAAGAATGCATAAAGGGTGTTCCTTATTCATCAGCAGTTGGTAGTCTTATGTATTCCATGGTTTGTACTCGTCTGGATATTGCCCATGCAATGGGAGTTGTAAGTAGATTCATGAGTAATCTAGGTAAACCTCATTAGCAAGGGTATAGTAGATATTATGGTACCTAAAAGGTACTTTAGATCATGTTTTGTGTTTTGGAGGATAGGATGCTCAGCTGGGAGGTTATGTTGACTCCGATATTACTGAAGACTTGGACAAATGGAGGTCTACAATAGTTTATGTGTTTACATTTGCTGGGGTTGCAGTGAGTTGGGTTTCACAGTTGCAATAGGTGGTTTCACTCTCCTCTACCGAGGCTGAATATATTGCTCTCACTGAAGGAGTAAAGGAAATGATATGGTTACATCAGTTATTGGGAGAATTGTGATGCAAGCAATGCTTTTACTTTATTTTGTGATAGCAACAATGTTATTCACTTGGCAAAGAACTCAACTTTTCATAATAGAACTAAACATATTGAGATGAGGTATCACTTCATCTAGAGCGTGATTGAAGAAGGCAAGTTGCAAGTTGAGAAGATTGATACAAAGGTGAATCCGGTAGATGCATTGATGAAGATCGTACCGAGGGAGAAGTTAAAGTTTTGTAGGGCTTCTCTTGGCATTGTCAAGATGTGACAATAAGCCTAAAGTGAGGGATATCTCTGAGTAGCTCTCTTGCAGCAGTGATTGGACTTCAAGTGGGAGATTGTTGTCATTGTGAAGCTCAATCGATCCAACAGATATAACCAATGCTTCTTGGTATCTTGTCTTACTTACTTTGTCCTCTCATATTCCTTCAAGGAGTTTAACTTCATGTAGTCTTTTGGATGTTAAGATATGTAATGTGTGTAAGTTGTTGTAGAGAGTTGAATTGTTGTAGATTTATTGTAACAGAGTTCTATACAAAGTCAATATAGAGATCCCCTACTTCTTTGTGGATGTACCCTATAAGATGAACCATGTTAAAATCTTGCGTCTTTGTTTTTATCTATGTGTTTGATTAATAATCTGCATTCTAGTTATTTTTTTTATTTGTTGTCAATTGCCAACAAATGGAGCTCCTTTATTGTTCATAAAGAGAAAACACCATTTTCAAGTATTACTTTATATAGTGGAGACTAGGACATGAATCTTGATTTTGTCATTTAGTGATTTATCTTTTCTTTAGTAATGTATTATATGATTGTAGACATTATCTAATTATAGATAGAATACTTAATAAAATGGCATGATAGATAGTTTAGTCATAGGTTAAGAACTATAAAAAAGATAAATTAATGGAGATGAGTTTGTGTTTGGTAAGTGTTTAGGGATTTGTAATTGTTAGGAGTCCATCCGGTCCTATTAATTTTTCTTGTTCATTTTGTGTTTTTACCATAAATTTGTTTAAATTGACTTTTTTTTATGATATTTGTCTATTTTTTGTTTGAAATTTAGGGTTTTAGGGTTCTTTGTGTTGGTTTTCTCCTACTCCTCTTCAATAGGTCCCCATTTATATTATGATGTCATAATATACTTGGGTCCTAGGATTCCAAACCCTTCCTCCTTGACTAGAGTGGATCTCCCTATTCTCAAAACTTGTATTTTATGTTTTGTTTTTTTCACTAGCATTTCATATAAATGTGTAAAATAAACTATAAAATAAAACATTTTTTTGAAAGATTGAGTGAAGCTGTAGTTAAATTATAGATAATTGTATATTACAATCACAGGAGCTTGAAAAACCAATTCAAGATACATAGCAAAATCCTAGAGAAAATAACAAACAAATAAAAGTATTCATCCACAATAGAGGTTGGATAATGCACTTCAAGTTTAGTTGACATATCATGTAAGCCTTGTGTATAGTTACGCAAAATATGACTACTCTCCTACATGGAAGAGGGCCCTTTGTTATAGAAAATTAATGTTTGTTTAAGTTTCCCTAATTGATTTTTAATTGAAAGATATATTATTGAATATGCTCCAATGTTTTTGCTAGTTACTTGTTTACCTTCAATGCTTCCTACATATAAAATCTCAAAATTACAATTAGAAGATAATTTTAAAGTATTTGAATGATAGTTTTTAAATAAAATCACAACTTATTAAAAAAATGTTTTACATCTTTATTTCTACTATAATTAAGAATTATTTTCTTTATAAAATCATATATAAAATTATCCTTATGAAGCAAAGCATCTTTCCAACCAAATGGACCACCAACTACAACTGAGATGTCTTTCAAAATAGCTTTTCAATGATAACAAGTAAAGTGACAATCCCATAAGATTTGTTTAACATGCTCAAACAATGTACAAAATGGATAGCTAAAGGGCTGGGTTTGCTAGAATCTTAACCTTTCTCCCACAAAACTATGTAATAAAAAAAAAAAAATGTTAATGCCCATTAAACTAATAAAAGAATAGAATGAACACACACAAAAGAGATATATATTCTAATTAATAATATTTAAAATCACATAAGAGATTAAAATAAAAGAAAACCAAAAATATTAAAATGTTGTTATTTTAAAAAATATTGATAATTAATTATTCATTCATTTAACATTAATAATTATGTTTAATAAATAATAAGTTTTTTTTTTAAATTTTTAAAATTGTAAAAAATATGTAATTTAAATTTAATATATTTAATTTTAAAAAGTATAACTTATTAAATAGGTGGTGTTTTCTGCAATGTATTAAACTATATAATATTTAATTAGGTTTCAATGTATAGTTTTTTGGGTCAAACTCATTAACTAATATTTCATGAGTAATGGTTTAAAGTAACCAATCTCTCATGAGCATGAATGGTCCACTTAACACTCATTGTATCTACATGAAGCTCATAGAGATGATATAATAAGTCATAAGTGGATCATTCATGCTCATATGAGATAGATTTTTGTGAACTACTACTCATGAAATATAAGTCAATGAGTATGAGTCAAAAACTACAAAGTTGAATCCTAATAAAATATTACATAATTTGACACACTAAAAAAGCACCGCCTACTTGATAATGAATAAGCTAGAAAGGAACGAGCTATTTAATGATTGGTTCATAAGGCATGACACTTGCTGAATCTTTTGCAAATGGGGTACTTAAATATCTTATACTATATATATATATAGAGAGAGAGAGAGAGAGAGATATGTTCAAATTATTATATATAAGTGTAGCACCCAAGTTAGTGGATTGAAAGGTTGAATCTTACACATTGAGAGTTATATTTTATTTTAGGATTATTGACATCCCATGAGGGGTATCAAAATTAGCTCGTGGTTTTGTTGAAATGACAAGTAGTTTATATGATAGAAAAATGGTATAAATATAACCCTTGGCATATTATTTTAATTTCATTTGAATTATATTGTAAGGAGTTCTAGATCACCTTGTGGGTCAGTAGTGGAAGATTAAAGAGTTTGAGCAAGGCCCACCATACTTTTACTTTGAATATGTGTATAGTATGCCAGGCCAAAGGGTGTATGGGAAAACCATATCCTTATTTATGTATGATGTTGAACTAAAATTCGTGGATTCAAAGTACTTTTTAGTTTTAAGTAGAAAAAATGGCAAAGAGAGAGAGAGAGAGAGATGTTCAAATTATTATATATAAGTATAGCACCCAAGTTAATGGATTGAAAGGTGGAATCTTACACATTGAGAGTTATATTTTATTTTGGAATTATTGACTTTTCATGAGGGGTGTCAAAATTTTCTCATGGTTTTGTTTAAATGACAAGTGGTTTATATGATGGAAAAACTGTATAAATATAACCCTTGGCATATTGTTTTAATTTCATTTGAATTATATTGTAAGGAGTTCTAGATCACCTTGTGGGTTGGTAGTGGAAGCTTAAAGAGTTGAGCAAGGCCCATCATACTTTTACTTTGAATATGTGTATAGTATGCCATGCGAAAGTGTGTATGGAAAAACCATATCCTTGTTTATGTATGATGTTGAACTAAAATTTGTGGATTCAAAGTACTTTTTAGTTTCAAGTAGAAAAAATGGCTACATGCCTAACCTTCCTATGAATATTTATTTTTATATTTTACCTTTACTTTCCATGACAATTGAATAGACATTTCCTAAAGCACAAAATCATTGGCCATCATGGGATTATAAAACTAACCTTAACTACATAAACATAGTGGCAAAAAATGTTTTGTTTTGTAATAGACTTGGGCCTATGGTCAAGCATTCTAATGGAAAACCCTACATTAAATATCAGGCTATGGTACTTTTACAATGTAAAAAATGGAGCTTGGTATAGGTTGGTTCAAATCATCTAGCTCCAATGGAGCCTCATGAAATGGTACTTTTACAAAAATAAAGAGAGAGATAGAGTGGAGAGAGATAGACAAAAGAGATATAAAGGGAAAGAGAGATAAAGAAAATAGAGAGTGACTTTTAGTTAGTTGTTTCATGCCAACAATCCAAAGATGACATGTGTCTATTGGGAACTATAGTTAGGGAAACGTGTCATTTTCTTAAGGACCTGATAATTCACCTTTAAAACCTCTCTATTGTACCCATCACACACTAAAGTGTAGCTATCTCTAACAATGGCAACATCCCATCTCCAAGCTTTATTGATTCATACATGGCATGTCCAATACAATTGGAAACAATGTTTCTTATTGAAGTGGCTCAAAAATGGATATTTGTAACATCTCAAAAGTCCAACAAAATGAAAAAATGCTTCACACTAGCTATTTTTGAGTCTACCCTCATTTCACCTCCATCCCAACAACATATCAATGTTTTCAATCATTCTATTGGAGTAAATTGCTCCTATACCATCCATTTAGAAACATTCACGATGATATTGGTTCATTAGATCAAGATATTATAGCCCATTGGGAAAGAATTTCAAATATCTACCATCCATAGAATTTGCATTGTACATCTCCAGATCCATTGATAAACATTGATGATGAAACTCCTTATGACTAGGGACATACAATGTTACCAGAAGATAGTCTTGATGAATGAAAAGTCTTGTCAAGTCTGTACCTAGGCCTACCATTTCAATTGGATAGACTTGCCATGCTTGGGAAACAAGAAAATAACTGGTAAAGGGCACTATCAATTACAAATAATTGACTGAAACAAAAAACAACTTTACTTGCATACCTGTTGTCGCCCATTACTTTTCAAAAACAACTTTACTTGCATGCATGCCAACATATTTAATTTACTCTCTTGTCACCAGCAACAAAATTGTATGCTATCTTCTTAAGAAACCACTAATTAATTTTATATACATGCTATCTCGGTGTACCCATTGCACACTAAGGTGCGATTGCTAGTTTATAATATCTCAAGGCCATTAAGTGGTCATATGGATGTCTTACTTGAATCCATTTGACTATTATGCCTTTTTGATAGTTTATAATATCCCAGGGCCTTTAAGTGGTCATATGGATGTCTTACTTGAATCTATTTGACTATTGTGCCTTTTCAAAAAGGATAGATTTTGTAAAATGTGCACATATAATTTATTGAAAAACTATGTTTTTTGACTTTTTAAATACTCTTATTGTTTATACAAGTGATCCTCTATTGCAACCACATTATCTTTTATATTATACACTTAGACATATGTAGTTACACATATACATATACACATGTATTGGCATCTTATTGTTTTTTTTCCAATATATTTTTACACATTCCAATAATTCTTTAAAATATATAATCACAATTCATTCCTATGTGGACATAGAATTTCTCTTTATGATAATTTATTAGGGTTAAACTACCTAATTTTTAAGTCAAACTCATTAACCCACGTTTCAAGCATAATAATTCACACCAACCCATCTTTCATAAACATGAATAATCTACTTGACACCTATAGCATAATTTTTTTCACTTATAAAATGAAATAAAAGAAATAAATCAATAAATCAATAATTAATTGATCAATGAACAATTTCTTATTTCAACAACTAAAAAAATATAAAGAAAGTCACAAACAAATTACATAATGTCTTATATCATGGCATATAAGTCCACCAAAGAAATGACTTGAACTACAAGATAGAAACCACCATCCTTTTTCTTCTGACTATTACAACTTGTCACAATAAAAATGCCATCCTAAGCCAACCCAACTAATACAATAATATCATGACTTAAAAGTCAATTGAATAGACATACCATGAAATACTATTCAATAACCAATGTTCTAATGTTAATCTCGTGATTTCTCAAAAAGAAAATTAGTGTGAATGATGGCTGGGCACCACCATATGTCATCCCGGACCCTGCAGGAATATGGGGGAACCCGGATGACAGGGATCCGCCATCTGCAGGCATGTCTTTGGCAGCTTAATTCTACTTTCTATTATGTTTTTGTTAATTCTATTATGCTTTTATGCTTTGATACTTTGATACTCTAGAAGTTTCTAGGCTAGCCCCATTTGACATTCGGGGTGTGCCTTTATACCACCCATCTATTTTTTGTGAAGATGTTTTTATTTACCTATAATAGATAGATTGGCATTTTCATCAAAAAAATTTGTAGGGCAATAAAATCGTGACATGTCATTTCCTACTGGGAAGACTTAATTGACGTACACATGTACATATAAATAGCTTTCAATTAAAATCAAAATTACAATGTACTAACAAAATACAATTTAACAGTAATATGCATCACATTGGAGACTATTCAATTGAATAAGA